>CM056050.1:460628678-461828678 GCA_029574335.1 Rana kukunoris
AAACGGCTAAAATTTTTGAAAGTCGATCGTCGATCGATCCTCAAAAGGTGCTCAATTCTTAGGGTCTTTTTGGTGATTGCTGGCAGTATTGCGGCGAAACGCCTCAAATTCCCAATGGTTTCTGCGAAGCACCGCAGATTAGCCATGGTCGCCATTCACCGGGGGAAAAGTCGTTCCTTTTGGTGGCGATGAAGAGAGGATTCAGTGAATCCTCCCGGCTTGGTCCAGAGGAAGGCAAAAAACCCCTAACCATGCTATGCCAATTTGCATTTGGTAGGGGAAAAAATTCCTTCCTGATCCCTGAAAGGCGATCGGGGGAACCCCTGGATCAAGTACTATTAAGTTGTGAAAAGGGGGGTGGGGGGGGAAGCTGACACTGCTGCTGGGTGTACCAAGATGGCCGCCGACCAGGAGCAGGGCATGGGACCCAGGCTGGTGTGTAGCCAGCTGGGTGGAATGGTGAGCCAGGGGGGGGGGGGGGGGGCTGGTTGTTGAGGCCAGGGGTGGATGAGTACCTACAGGGGCTGGGGGTGAGCTCCTGGGGGCTACTACAGGTGATTTGGCCGAGAATGCGGCGCGCCGCTAGGCCGCGGATGAAGCCGCGGCCTTTCCTAAGATGCAGCGGCCGCGAATCAGTAACGGCTGGCGCGGTTCAGGGGAGAAGACGTGGAATCGCGGGGAGGCGCCGGGGGGAAGATTGCATTGGCAAGTGGGTGGTAATGTGGGGTAAGGAGAGGGAAGGAGACCCCAGCGTTCAGCCGATTTGGCGGCTTATCCTGATAAGGACGGCCGCCAATCGGTTCCAGGGGAGGTGATGGAAAGTAGGGCCTACCTGGGAGGATGTCTGGAGAAGAAGGAGCGAGCTGTGAAAAGATCCTGCCTGCTTAGCTGGTACTGTCTCTGGGGAGAGCCGACTCGTTTGAGAGCGTCCTGCTCTCACTGTCCCTAAGGTGAGCAGACTAGGTGAGAGCGTCTGCTGCACGTCTGCTGCACACCTCACTGACACACCTACTGAAGTGAATGTACATAGAACATAGAAAGTTAATGTTAGGGATTACACCCTCCTAAACCCTGCGTTCTTTGCTTTACACACTCCCCACCCTGCGTTCTCTGCATTACACACTCCACACCCCTGCACTCTGTACTTTACACACCCACATTTTGTAGTGGCGCGCACCGCAGGTTGTCCCTTGCCTCAAGTGTCCCTCATTGAGAAGTTCAAATGTTGGGAGGTATGCCGGTGAGGATGAGAGCCAGGGGAAGAGAGAGGAGAGGAAGAGGCGAGCTGTCCGTATCGGCAGAGAGCAGATTGCCTGCTGTGATAGTTTTCATTAGAACTTCCAGTGTTCCTGGGGCTCACATCACATAGCTCCACCTCTTGGCCCGAACCCTTTGATTGACAGAACGCTGGTCCAGTGTGGGACATGTGAAATCATCAAAGGCGTCGGGCCAATAGGTGGGGCTATGTCACAATGAGCCCCGGGAAGACGGGAAATTCAAATGAAAGCTATTACAGCGGGCAATCCCGCTCCCCGCCTAACCTGGCTGGCTTGCCTCTTCCTCTGCACAGGTGAGGCTGTATTGGGCACAGGCAATGCTGTATTGGGCACAGGTCATGCCACATTGGGCACAGGCAACGCTGTGTTGGGCAAAGGCCAGGCTGTATGGGGCACAGGTCACGCTGCATTGGGCACAGGTCACGCTGCATTGACACTAGGGCGGCTCTGGGGGGGCCCCATACAACATTTTGTTATGGGGCCCTGTGATTTCTAGTTACGCCCCTGGTGAGATCCGCTGACTACTGACCCTATTTGTGCATCCATTGTCATGTAGGAGTCGAAGATGAATCTGAGACTTTTGACTTTGGTGCTAGGGGTGATGATTTGGCCCAGAATGGGCGGGGGTGTCCAGGTTGTTGCAAGTTGATTCTTACAACTGGCGTGAAACAGGAGAAGTTCTGTTTTGGAGCTGTTAACTCTTTGTCATCCAGTTTTCTATCAAAGAGAGGCATGTCTCTAGCCTGAGATGATGATCCTTTTTGTTGCAGATGCGAAAATACAGTTGTGTATCATCTGCATATGAGTGATAAAGTAGTTTTTGGCTACTGATGATTTCAAAGAGAGGGCGAAGATAGATATTGAACAGCACCGGTGTCAGAGGGGATCCCTGAGGGACTCCGCATGACACTGTGCCTTTTTCAGAAGTGAAAGGTTCCAATTTCACTATTTGTGATCGGTTTTCCAGAAAGGAGGAGAACCAAGATAGATCACCTTCTGCGACTCTGGCTACTTCCGCTAGCCGAGTCAATAATAGTTTGTGATCTACCGTGTCGAAAGCTGCGCTTAGGTCGTCTGTGGCCTCGAGAACGTCATCCCATATTTTGAGCAGTGCTGTTTCCGTCCCGTGTCCGGGCCGAAAACCCAATTGAAAAGGATCGAGCAAATTATGTACGTCTAAGGCCTCGTACACACGAGGGGATATGTCCGCTGAAAACGGTCCGATGGACCGTTTCAGCAGACATCTCCGCTCGTGTGTATGGGCTAGCGGACAGATTTCTCCACCCGACAGATTTCAAAGCATGCTTTGAAATCCATCCGGTGGAATCTGTCCGCCCGACATGTCTGCTGGTTAGTACACTTACCAGCAGACATGTCGTCCCCCACCGCTGCCGCGCCGCCGCCGAATGGATTCGGCGCATGCGCGGAAGTGTTTTACTTCCTGGTGCGGTGACGTGGCGGTGACGCGGCGGCGTCAACGTCACCGCCGCGTCACCGCCCCGTCCGGCGGCGGGGAATTTGATCCGATGGTGTGTACACGACATCGGATCAAACTCCCGATCGGACATATCCGATGGAAATGGTCCGCGGACCGTTTTCATCGGATATGTCCGATCGTGTGTATGGGGCCTTAGTGATGCTGTAGCTGTTGTACCACTACTTTCTCCATCACTTTAGAGAGGACATTTAGGCCTGTTATGGGACGACAGTGTTTTGGGTCTTTGGGGTCAAGGGTGGGTTTCTTTAAAATAGGTTTGATTATACCTTGTTTTAAGCAGGTGGTCATTATACCTTCTTTGAATGACTGGTTTATAAGCTGCGTGATGGGCAGTGCCAGGCTATCGGCACATTCCTTCAGCAGTTTGGTGGGGATGATATCATCCGGCGCTGTGCTAGGTAGATAAAGGGTAGCAATGCCTTGTACACACGATCGGAATTTCCAATAAAGAAAGTCAGACGGAATTTTTTCATCGGATATTCCGATCGTGTGTGTGCCCCATCGGACTTTTTTTGTCGGAGTTTAGAAATAGAACATGGAAAATGGAAAAAAATTATATCGGAAATTCCGATCGTCTGTGTGGAACTCCGACGGAGAAAATCAAGTCGACGCATGCTCGGAAGCATTGAACTTAAAGTGGAGTTCCACCCACTTTTTTAAGTTCTCGGCATCTCAAGCTGCTCCGTGGGCTTAAAAGGAATTGGCATATATATTTTTTTCTTTTTAAAAACTCACTGTTTTATTCTCCTCACTGTTTTAATGCGGCCGCGGCGGAGCTCCTTCTCTCCTGTCTGCAATGCCTCCTAGGAGATGTTTGTCATCAATCCCAGGAGGCAATAGTCACGCTGAATGCAGAGAGAGGAGCTGATTGATTTCAGCGTAATGTTGGGGTGGGTGGGACCTGGGGTAGGCGGGACCCAGCAGCCAGCAGCTATCAAACACCAGCTAATGGGATGGAATTTGGGCAGGCCGCCACGTGTATGTGGCTCCGCCCACTTTAAGCAGCCCAATCATTGGCTGGTGTTTGATAGCTGCAGGGTGGTCCCGCCCACATGGGAGTCCCAGACATCACTTCTGACAGCTAGTCTTGCATTCTGAATCAGACAAAACAGCTCAGTGTGACACTGCCAGTGTCACCCAGAGCCATCTGCCAGTGTCACCCATAGCCAATCTGCCAGTGTCACCCATAGCCAATCTGCCAGTGTCACCCATAGCCAATCTGCCAGTGTCACCCATAGCCAATCTGCCAGTGTCACCCATAGCCAATCTGCCAGTATCACCCAGAGCCATCTGCCAGTGTCATGCGGTGGGGCCGATGCGGTGTGCTGGGGCCGATGCAGTGAGCTGGGGCCGATGCGGTGAGCTGTGCTGGGACTGATGCGATGTGCTGGAGTGTGCTAGGATGTGCTGGGGCCAATGCGGTGTGCTGTGCTGGGGCCGATGTGGTGCGCGATGTTATGGTGGCAATGTGCTGTGCTGGCGGAAGAAGGAAGCAGGAGGAAGTCAGCACAGCACAGGGATGGTGGGAACCCCTCATAATTAGCACAGCAGAAGTACAAACCCAGGAAGTCAGCACAGAACCGGGATGGTGGGAACTCCAGCTGTGCTCCTAATGAGGGGTTCCCACCATCCCTGTGCTGTGCTCAGAGGGGTTCCCACCATCCCTGTGCTGACTTCCTGGGTTTGTACTTCTGCTGTGCTCATTATGAGGGGTTCCCACCATCCCTGTGCTGACTTCCCGGGATTGTACTCCTGCTGTGCTCATTATGAGGGGTCCCACCATCCCTGTGCTGACTTCCTGGGATTGTACTCCTGCAGTGCTCCTGCAGTACTCCTGCAGTGCTCATTATCAGGGGTTCTCACCATCCCTGTTCTGAGCTGAGTTCCTGGGTTTGTACTTCTGCTCTGCGCATGGTGGGAACCCCTCACAATGAGTACAGCAGAAGTGAACCCAGGAACTCAGCACAGGGATGGTGGGAACCCCTCATAATGAGCACAGCAGAAGTACAAACCCAGGAAGTCAGCACAGGGATGGTGGGACCCCATTATAATGAGTACGGCAGAAGTACAAACCCAGGAATTCAGCTCAACACAGGGATGGTGGGAACCCCTCATAATGAGCACAGCAGAAGTACAGCACCAGGAAGTCAGCACAGCACAGGGATTGTGGGAACCTCTCATAATGAGCACAGCAGAAGTACAGCACCAGGAAGTCAGCACAGCACAGGGATGGTGAGAACCTCTCATAATCAGCACAGCAGATACTATTAGTCCTCTTTAAGCGTCCAGCTTTTTAAAAATTCATCATAACGAATGTTGGTAATTGTTACGAAAAGTGAATGAATCTAATGAAAATTCGTATTTCGTACGAATCTGAATTGAGTTCGGGCACAAAATACGAAAATAACGGCTAATGCGAAACGGAACTAAACTAAATTAATTTATTGACGGCGCAAATGTCTAGTATCTGTATATATATATATATATATATATATATATATATATATATATATATATATATGTATATATAGAAATTATTTAGTATATTTACTGGTTCCTGGAGGGGAGGAGAGTTTTGCATAGATAAGGGGCAGCAAGTTCCTCCCGTTGCTATGGAGCCCTGACCTGAAACTATTACATTGCTTGTGCAGCACTGAGCATGTGCGAGATATGCAAAGCTGAAATCCAGGAAGTCATACAGTCTGGCTTCATGATTCCCACACTTAAGATGGCCCCAGTCAATTTCTGTTTTATAAAGTATCTAAATGCTGTAACAACCTAACGAAACGGACCTTAGTTTACAGACTAACTTTACTAGAATACATTTAGGCTGGGTTCACACCTATGCGAATTGGTTGCGGTTTCAACCGCATCCAAAACGCAGAACATTTCTAAATACATTGTTTTCAATGATGCTGGTTCACATATGTGCGATGCATTCGCACTGTGCATTGCCGGAAATCCGTATGCGTTGTGGAGGCCTTGCGGTGCGGCTCAGGTGCGAATTCAGTCCCATTATCTTCTATGGGTACGCAGCTGATTCGCAGATGTGTTCAGTTCTCTTCAGGAATTTCTCTCATTCAGCTCAATACATTTCTCCCCCACTCTCCTCTCACTCAGAACTTCCCCCAGGTCTCCAAATTCGCAGCAAAAACGGAGCTAATCTGCTGAACACTTCCCTTATCTATCTGCAGAGATAAAAGAGCTGAAATTTTCACTTCACAAGTGTGAACCCAGCCTAAGCGATTCCCGAACGTAGTTTGCGTACGCGTAAGGTTACCCCTGCTATAAGGTGGTTTAACTTTACGCACGCCATGTTAAGTATGGACGTCGGGACAGCGTCGGGTTTTTACGTTGTTTACGTAACTCGTCGCGAATAGGCCTTTACGTTAATTACGTTGCCGTCGTAATCGCTGTATTTGTATGTACGACGGAGCATGCGCAGTGGCCTACGTTTAAGGCCGGCGCATGCGCAGTTCGTTCGGCATTGGGGCGCGCTTAATTTAAATACAGCACGTCCCCCTCCTTCCCTATTTGAATTACGCGGCCTTACGCCGTCCCCTTTACGCTACGCCAATGCAAATTACGGAGCAAATGCTTTGAGAAAACAGCACTTGCCCGTAAAAACTGCGTAGGCGTAGCGTAAACGGGATACGCAGGAAATACGCATTTTTTTAAGAATCTGGCCCTATGCCTGTTGTTCTAAGTTTCTATATAGTAAACTTACCCCTTATATTTAATTATATTCACTGTGTGGAGTATATTTCTTGCCCGGAGGAGCTGTTCCATTATAGCAGGTAATCCATTGTCATATTGTCATTGCATACTGTGCGCCTGCTATTGTGACTCCGGCCCAGCAGGGGTCACAATACTCCACTGCCAGGTTTCTGATGTTTCAGGGGCGGGTTTGAGTCAATTAAACAGGGGTGAGCTGAATCAAAGAGAGTAGATCTCAAATCAACAAGTGGCTCCTTCGGGGGTAGCGCTACACGATATAAAAAAATTCTAATACCCTAGGGAATAAAATGCGTTGCATTGCAAGCGGTCTTACAAGCACACTTTTTTTAGAAAAAAAAACACTTTTTTGAATAAAAAAATAAGACAACAGTAAAGTTAGCCTATTTTGTTTTATATTATGAAAGATAATGTTACGCCAAGTAAATTGATACCCAACATGTCACGCTTCAAAATTGTGCCTGCTCGTGGAATGGCGTCAAACTTTTACCCTTAAAAATCTCCATAGGCGACATAAAAAAATTCTACAGGTTGCATGTTTTGAGTTACAGAGGAGTTCTATGGCTCGAATTATTGGACTCACTCTAACGATTGCTGCAATACCTCACATGTGTAGTTTGAATACTGTTTTCATATGCGGGTTGCTACTCACATATGCGGGCGCTACTGACATATGCGGGAGCTTATACAAACAAGCTTGTCAGGATGGTGCACTTTAAAGAATTTTTTTTTTACTAGATTTCATTTATTTTTACACTGTCAAAAAAAATTATTGGGTTACTTTTATTCCTATTACAAGTAATGTAAACATCCCTTATAATAGAAAAAATAATGACAGGTCCTCTTAAATATGACATTTGGGGTCATAAAGACCTCAGATCTCATATTAAGATTAGAATGCAATAATAATAAAAAAAAAATATTTGTCATTTAAAAAAAATTACAAAAATAAATTGGCCCTTTAAGACGTATGGGCAGAAGTGACGTTTTGACGTCGCTTCTGCCCTGCTATGGTATGGAGACAGGTAAGGGCCATCTTGCCCTCACTCGTATCCATGCCCAGCACGTGAAAGAACCCGATCTCCTCCGCCGTTGCCGATGGCTCCGGTATGCAGCAGAAGGCGCGGGAGAGCGGCAGGAGGGGGGGGCCAATAACGGTGATCTAGCACCAATCCACCGCAGAGACCATATTATCATTTACAGGACCGCCGCCTGAAGAGATGGATACCTTGGTTGTGGCAGAAGCTGAGGACGAATATAGTCGTGCGGCGGTCCTTAAGTGGTTAAACATTGTTTAGTATCACTTTAAGAGAAATTTCCTTATAAATTGGTTTAAATCAAAGACCTTGTCAGGGTCAGCAGCTAAGACTACCAGACACATAGCTACACAAGGGAACTGAGACCAAACAAATTTATCATTAAAGTGATATTTATTTACAGTGAACACACACCAATAAACATACACAGCAACCAGTGAAAGCATAAACCACTCCAGCGAACAAGAACAACTAATGCTATCTAACTGCTATCTATATACAATATCTACAACATAAGGGACAAAGGAAACAGGGATGCAAGGAAGGGGACACAACTGGCTACAAGGGCATTAAAAAAGGCAGAGGGGTGCAGGACGGATCAGGACACTGGAAGGTTCAGGAAAGTTATCAGGCACAAACTGGTAGCAAGGAGGCAAGCAGACAGGATAGTGACGCCCTGGGGAAAGGGAGGAGCAGCCTTAAATATCCAACTAGCAGCTGGAGCCAGGTGTGGTTGATCAAAACCTGCTAGCTTCTAGGAGATACCTGCTGGTGGACACTGGAACTGCAGCCATCTGCAAAGTGAACCCCAGTGCCACCAGCAAGTAAATTCAACCCTGACAGACCTCTTCTTTCTCCCAATCTTCTGAACCCCCTCTACAATTAGATTACTTGGTTATTTTTAAAGTGGAG
This sequence comes from Rana kukunoris, assembly GCA_029574335.1. Classification (NCBI taxonomy): domain Eukaryota; kingdom Metazoa; phylum Chordata; class Amphibia; order Anura; family Ranidae; genus Rana; species Rana kukunoris. Next base: position 460,637,138 of record CM056050.1, read on the forward strand.
GTTCACCCAAAAATCAACTTTCTCTCACAAGATCCAGCATACTGCTGACATCTGCAGTATGCTGGTTCTTTTTTTTTTTTTGTACTTATCGTTTTAGCGCTCTTTATTCTCCGGCTCCGAACAGGGAATCCTGCGAGGAGAAGGGTATAGGCGTTTCTAAATCAATCGCAGTTGATTGACGGGCTTGGATAGCGCGTCACGCCTTCCGAAAATAGCCAAAGTGACACTCGGCTGTTTACGGCGCTATACGGCGCCTGCGCCTTCCGTGTAGAGCCGACTGCGAAGGCGCCGTAAACACCCGAGTCTCACTTCGGGTATTTTCGGAAGGCGTGATGCGCTATCCAAGTACGTCAATCAACTGCGCTTGATTTAGAAACGCCTATACCCGGAAGGATACGGCGCTCGGTGCCGGAGAATAAAGAGCGCTAAAACGATAAGTACAAAAAAAATAGATTTTTGGGTGAACCTCCGCTTTAAACTCCTCTGTGTTTTCTCCAAATCTTTTTTCATCAGATCATTATACCAAATTCTTCACAATTTTTATAAGGTTCTAAGCCCTTAATACTTTCCTCAATCACCATCTGAAGTTCTAAAAGTTGAAGCTTCTCTTCTTTAGTGTTAGGGTCCTTTCATACGTGCGGACCATTTTTTAGATCCGTTTTTTATCATCAGTTGATCCGTTTTTTCATCCGTTTTTTGTCCGTTGACATCCGTTTTTCATCCTTTTTTCCCCCAGCGTGCATTGTGCTTTCTATCTTGCTTTGTGGTTACAGCACGCTTTGAGCTTCCTGATACCTTGCTGTAGTGTAGTGCTTATTATAATGGATTTGGGGGAGATATTTTGAGCATGTGACATTATTTGTCATGTTATTCTACATGAGGAAGATTTCTGCGAGGAGACGCAGGTACAGGACACATCCCATGCTGCTCAAGAGGCCAACTGACGTTTTTTTTGCTCTACACTGTTTCAATTTTACACGAATGACTGTTCCAACTTTTCAATTTTTGTTGGAAAAGTTGCATCCCCGTTTAGACAGGATGAACACAGATATGAGACGTTGTGTGCCTCCAGAGGAGCGACTTCTCCTTACCCTGAGGTAAGCCAGCCAGCCAGCCTTTCTCCTTGATTATGTCCAGTGTAATGTTGGATTCCTTTCATAATTTCTTCTACTCTTCCTAGATTTCTGGCATCTGGAGTATCCTATATGTCCCTAAGCCATTATTTTTTGTTGGGAACCTCAACAATTTCAGGAATTGTACATGACACCTGTCAATCTATATGGGAGGAGCTTCGGTCTACTGCAATGCCTGTTCCTGATACATGCATGTGGCAGGAAATTGCAAAAGCTTTTTGGAAGAAAACTCAATTTCCTAATTGTGTTGGAGCCCTGGATGGGAAACACATCCGAATTCAGATGCCACCTGGATCTGGCTCACAATATTATAATTACAAGAAATACTTCTCCCTTGTGCTTATGGCAATCTGTGACAGTAATTACAAGTTTGTAGCTGTAGATATTGGGGCGTACGGATCAAATGCAGACTCAAGAGTCTTTTCAGCATCGCAAATGGGGAGAAGACTACTTGAGGGCCACTTTCATTTGCCATCAGACAAACCTCTTCCAGGAACTGTAGGGCCAGATATGCCACATGTGCTTGAAGCTGATGAGGCATTTGCACTTTCCCAGCATCTTCTAAGGCCCTATGCCAGGCACAATCTAACTCCCCCAAAAAAATGTTTTAATTATCAGTTGAGTCGTGCAAGGCGCCTTATTGAATGCACCTTTGGCATTTTGACCAGCAAGTGGCGCATATTTCACACAACAATTCAACTGAGCCTGGAGAATGCCCAACTATCAATACAAGCATGCTGTGTCCTCCACAATATAATCCGTGAGAAAGAAGGAATTACTGTTCAGGAAGGACGAGATAGACTTACCTTCTGTATGCTTTTCCAGACTGCGACCCAACAACTCTGTCGTTATCATGCGTGATCACTTTGCAAATTTTTTTATGTCCCCAGAAGGAGAGGTTCCGTGGCAGTATCAGTATGTGTAAAAACTCTCACGAGGCACTTTATTATGTGCACCTTGCTAGTACCATGTTTGACCCCTTTTTGCTAACTTGCATGATCTTTGTTGTCCCACTGAAAATGGTAATGCAATAGTTTTAAAAAAAAATACTACTTTATCTCGTTAGTATAGCAGCCTTATGATTTCTATCAGTGTATGCTTTCATGCTCCTAGTGTCATTATCGGTGACCCTATGATCGTCACCTTTTTGTATCAGTTCCTTTCGTTTTATATAAAGTACAAAAAAAACACTTTTCCATGCAGTCAAGTATCTTTATTTGAATGTCATGACCGCAACACGTACAATATCATATACTGTAAAAACATTAAAAAAAAAATGGCCAGAGGATACACAGCAATAACCATAGTAAAGGAGAATAGTAGCCAACTGTTTTCAGGGCTAAATTGGTGGCCAACTAAAACGAGGGCAACTAAAAATTTGTATTACTTGAAAGGAAACTCAAAGGTCTTGATAATAAGGACTGGGGGAACTTGAATAGGGATTAATTGATTGGGAAGAACCTGCATATGAAGTGGCCTGGGAAGGAGAGGATTTATAGGTGGGTGCTTGGGGTGGGGGTACAACATTTTGGGCAGTGGTGGCTGTGGCACGGTGGTGATGGGGTATAATGCCTGGATGGTACTGCTGACTAAACGAAGCTGGTGGTGCGTACTCGGGATAGAATGGGCGTTGGGGAGGGGGGATAACTGGGGGCATAAGATCACCGGACACACATCCCAATAAAATTAGCAATTGCTAAATGTACATTCATTTTTTCTGGGGTTATGTATTTTTTGCAGATGGTGGTACTGGCTTCTCAAAAAACTGGCATCTTTGTTATTGGGATCAGAAAAGGGATCATTGTTGTCAGCTCTACGCATCCCTCTCATCTCCTCTATGAAGTTTAATATAGGGGTTAACTAATTTAGTTAGTTACCTTCTTAAGTTCATCACATCTATGTCTTTTTTTTTTTTTACGTTTTCCTCTTGATGTGTTAGCAACAGAACGTATCTGAGGGGTGGAACATTAATTATTAGCACATTTTATTTTGTCAAGATTTCAACAGGAGTGATTTTATATAGGATACTTACAGGCACACGTTGTGTTGGTAGCATGTCTGTTGCTGCCGCTGGCAGGTTTTCCACAGGAGTTGGTTGGCTCTCTTCATCTCCCATCTCTCCCTCTGGCTCTTGCTGTGTACCCTCAAAATCTGTCTCCTCTTCCGTGTCTGAAATGTCACTGGCAATACTGTAAAATATTCGTTGATAGATGGGTTAAAGGTCATTACAGAAGAGTTATTACAATACATAGATCCATGTGTGTGATTACTGTTGTGGTAAACCCTACATACCACTTTTACCTACAATTAAGCCTAGATTAAGGCTTACCTGTAGGTGCACTAAATATCTCCTAAACCTACATGGTTTTGGACATATTTGCAGAAAACACATAGACAACGGTGCCTGACTAAGCGTGCCATTTCTGAAGGTGATCTTGCTGTGACTGGTGGCTCCCACACGCATGACGTCATCACGGATACGACCAATCACAGCCCCGGAGCCACAATACCCACAAGTCACTCAAGGAGTGATGGCGGCGATGAATGAGGGGAAAGAAGACCAATACAGGGACTTCTATCTCAGGTAAGCAATTCATAATGAGCTACTATGCTATGCATACTAGGTCATTATGCCTTTGTATTACACGGTTATTTTTTTGTGTGGATAAAGTTTAATATTTGGAGCTTACTAGGTCAAATAATTTAATATAGGGGTTAACTAATTTATTTAGTTACCTTCTTAAGTTCATCACATTTCTTAGGAAATCTAGCATTTCGAAGAAAGTCCTCTTTTTGTAATTGGAGGGTCCAGCTCCGCTCCGGCTCTTTGCCTCCCCTTTGAGATCCCACCTGTAACGGTCTCTTAGCGAGCGCCATCTTGTCATGATTCTCTCTCCTATAAAGGAACAGTAGACACAATAAACTGATAGAACTCCAACATGTACGTATACTTTTTAAAAACCCATATTTGGAATACAGTTGTGACATGAGAGCAGGGGTGTATTTAGGTTTTGTGCTGCCCTAGGTCTTGTGGCAGGTGACATGGCAGGTGACGTGACTAGTGGACAATCCCCAACTTGTGGCAGGTGACGTGGCCGGTGGACAATCCACAACTTGTGGCAGGTGACATGGCAGCTAACGTGGCTAGTGGACAATCCACAACTTGTGGCAGGCATATGGATGCTAACATATGGGTGGACTACAAGTTTTACTATGCCAGCCCACCCCCAACCCCCCCTTAACCCAAAAACTACTTACCACGATTCTTACGTTGCTTGTTGCCGAGTGTGAGCCAGGTCGGTGTTACCGCCTCAAAAATTTCTTCCCATTTTTTATTGGTGATATTTCGGTCGCTGTACTCTGTGCACCTCTTTTCCCATAGGGCAGGCCTAACATGTACAAGCTGGATGAGCTCTTCATGGGAGACATCCTTGGCCATTTTTGTCTCTTTTCTTTGATAAAAGTATACAGACACTCTCTTCTCTTATGTCCAGGCACTGGGCAGCATGTGCTAGAAGCATGTGACTTTGGACTTTACACTACCTGGGTCAAAGGGTATTGTAATGTATGCATATTGCATGCATATTAAAGTTTATTGAATTTAGATTTTTTACATATTTTTATGAAAAACGGATGTTAGCGGATCGGATGTTAAACAGATCGTCCGCTAACATCCGTTTTTCGTCCGTTCCGTTTTTTTGACGGAATAAAAAATGGAAAATTGTATCAAATACTTACCGTAATTTTCCTTTCCTGATGCCAAGACATGGCAGCATACATATGATATGGCCCCGCCCCTATCTTGGCATCAGAAAAGGAAAATTACGGTAAGTATTTGATTCAATTTTTTTGCATTTTCCTGACGCCAGACATGGCAGCATACATATGATACATGAAGAGCTTTCTAGAGGGAGATTTTAATGCTGTAAACTCAAAAAAGACAAAGAAGCTTGGATAAACTTCCTCCCAAACTTACTGTAGTAAGAGCTGCTAGATCCACCCTGTGGTGTATTAAGAACATATAATGTGATGACCAGTTAGCCTCTTTGCAGACTGTCTACAGAGACAACCCTGCCTGTGCTATCCAAGAAGACGACATCACCCTGGGTGAGCGATGAGCTCTAACCATCTCTGGAGGATCCTTACCGTCTCCACATGCCCAGTGAGTATTTTCACGATTCAAGCCGAGATGGTTCTGGCCGAAGCCACTTACTCTTTAAATCTTAAATATTCTGAATGTAGAAGTAGCCTGAGATAGGCTTTGAGGACTTTGGAAAGTCCAACTTGTGCAGATCGGCATCTGATTGCGCTGGGAAGGCTGTAAACACCCATTCACTGGAAAGACAAAACATGGATGTCACGCTTTGGAACAAAATGATTTTAGCCCAACCCTGTCTGGGAAGAACATGGAATAAGGCTCTGCCGCCCCAAATTTTGGAGTCAACGCACTTTCCCCCGAAATCATGGCTAATAGAAAAGCCGATTTTAAGGAGATCTCCCATAAAGAACAGTGTTCTGTCAAGAGTACAATGATGGTTTGCTAGAAAATTGAGAACTACTGCCAGGTCCCATTAAGGGAACCTATTTCTTTTGGGAGGGCGTAGTCCAAGTACCTCCCATGAAGTGATCCATCAGCAGGTCTGCTGTCCATTTCTTTTGGTTAAAAGCCAAGATGACAGAAATTTTCACCTTAAGCAAACTGAGCTCCAAATCCAATTTAGATTGTAGAAAAAAAAAGACAGGATTTGAGATAAATTTGGGTCACAAGGGTCAAACTGATGCCCAGCTTCAAGCTTGTGAACCTAATCCATATTCTGGAGTAGATGGCATTGATTGACCCTTTCAAAGAACTGTGCAAAGTTCTAATCCCCTCTGGAAAACATCTGGGAAACTCTTGTAACCTCTGCCTTACGATTTCCAGGCTGCTAAAGTTAGTCGTGATGGTTGCCGATGTAGTGCATCTCCCTCAGATAAGAGGAGATGAGGAGTCACTGGCAGAGTGATTGGTGTGCACACGCTGATACCCATTGCCAGAGAGACCCATGGTCTGTGAGGCCAGTAAGGAAAACATGTGATGACTGTCAAATCTCATAAATTTCTTTAATCCTAAAAACTCTGTGAGGGAAGATATAGGCCAGTTGCCCAACCCAAGGATTGGTAAAGGCATCTGTCCCTTCCACTAATGGATGAGGGTAGTGCGAGAGGAACCGGTTCCCCTTGTAGTAGGCCGATGAGGCAAAACAGATACAGTTGTGGTAACCACCACTCGTGGATGATCCCTTGGAACACTTTGGGGTGAAGGAACCATTCGTTGGGATCCTTGAATTGCCCAGATAGACAATCAGCTTCCAAATTCTGGTAGGCTGGAAGATATATGGCCCTCAAATCTGGGAGATATTGCAGGGCCAAAGTCATGATTGGTTCCACCTCGTTTAGGAGGGATTGGCTGTGCATGTTACATTGTCTCTGTGTCTAGGACTGCTGCCATGTGGTCCAGATGGAGTAGGACTGGCAGACCCTATATGTGTGGCAGTGAAGTGTTCAATGTCAATGTTGGTAGGAGTTCCAGAATATTGGAAACTAGGCCCTGAGTGGGAAATTCCCACCTGCCCTGGATCCCGAGATGCTCGCAGGTGGTGCCCCACCCTGCTGTGCTGGTATCTGTAGCACAATGATCCATGGCTGCAGCCCCAATAGACTAAGCCATTTAGACTAGACAAACGCTTCCATTGCATTAGGAAGCCTTGTTGGTAAACTGAGTTTCCAGTGAGCCCAGAGGATCATCGGAATACAAGAAGCCATTGTCCCGAGAGGACTCATGCACTGGGATGCTGACATCACTGGTGCAGCTAACGCCTGTTGGAACATCTCCCTGACTTTAGGGAGTTTGAGGTGGCAAAGAAACTGAGGCTGCCTAAGTATTAAATCTGGCCCCTAGGTAGAGCATATTCTGCATAGGCGCCAGCTAGTTTTGGCAATGCTTGCCCCTCAACTCGAAACGGTTGGTATGACTGAAGGATCTGGACATGCTGATAGGTATACTGCAGGTCCACTGAAATCCTCCAGTAACCTTGTTGAATGGCCTGGATTTATGGTATGGAGAGACTCCATCTTGAGTCTATGCGTATAAATTGATTCAGCCTCTTGACATAGTTCTGGAGGCTGCCGATTGAACAACCAATAACAGCCTTGCCATTGGTAACGATTAAGCACAAAATGAATGTGTGAAATGCGTCTATGTGACCTCGTGATGGTGTCTTTGGTGTCATCACTTTGAACAATAAAAAGGAAAAATCGAAATTCCTGGATGCGCAGCCATTTCTTTTCTTCCATGGCCTTGCTCCACTGAGGGCTGAAACCATTATTCTTTGGCAGTGGTCTTACCGGAACTGGGTCACTTTGAGCCACTTGGCTCCAACTGCCTCCTGGGCAGGCCTTGCGTAAAAAGGGCTTCTGAGTATCTTGGGGAGCCACATGGGTCTTGGCCTCCTGCGATCTTACGAAGGTTGAATGTGTACCCCTCCAACGCCTTCCGACGCCCTTGGATGGGCGAAAGCCTCCAAAATCGCAGTACCTGTTTGGCGCTCCTCTGAATGGTTGCCCCCTCTGGCTCTTCGATCTTGGGGCAGAAGATCTGATTTTCCTCCTATAACCCTAGAGAAGATGGTTTCCAGTATTTTTGTCAAAACAGCGCCTTCCCATCAAAAGGCAGTTTACAGCAATTCTGCTTTGAGGATGGGCCAGCCGTCCAGGATTTTAGTCGCAGTGCACCTTTGGCTGTGACTGAGCCAAGCATGGCTCTGGATGACCATTGAATGATGTCTATAGCTGCCTCACCTGTAAAGTCTGCTGAGAGTTCTCTCATCAAGAGCCTTAATGACTCTTCTCTTTGGCGGCTGGTTTTAATCGCATACTCCAAGTTCTTCTCCCACACACTCACATAGTACTTGCTACGGATGTTAAAGCAAGAGCGTGAAAGGAGGAAGAGCCTTCCATCGGAAGTGTCACATTCTTGGTCAGTCTGGTGACTGCCGCATCCACCGTTGGTGGGTAGATAAAGGAGTCGCATCCTTCCCCATTAGTGGATACAACTTCTGCAACCTATTGGTTGAGGAGGATTTTCTCTCTCCCTTTTCTCATTCCTCCTGAAACAGGCTTCCTATTTCTGTCATAAGAGAAAAAAGGTAGCTTACCTGCTTCTTTAGATTCCTCCTATGGAACCCAAAGGCTTGTTCACACTTGCGGCAGGATCTGCCATTGCCCTGAAAAGCAATCTGTGCTTAGGTCACCTTTCAGAGGTATTTGATATTGTCACTTAAAGTAGACCAATGTATATGCAATGCGATTTTCAAAGAGCGATTTGTACACAATGTTGCAACTTGCATGGGTGCGGCCAATTCACTTGGTTGCCCTATGTGCGCAAATAGAAGCCCCTGCTCCTATTTGAGGGCGACCAGCTTTGCACAATGTTTTGAAAGGTGCGTTCTCCAACGTGACCTATCACAGCAGAATCGCATGGCATTTGGGGTGCCCTGAAAGAATAACGGTACCTAATGCATATTGTACAGCGATTGTCACACAATTTTAAAATCAGATTGTACGGTGTGTAATAACAGGTTTTCTCCTTCTTTGGAGGAGGTTCCGATCTACTCATTTCAGTGCAGCTTTACTGCCATAACGAATGAGGATATTAGGCCGCGTACACACGGCAGAGAACCTCGACAGGCGGAACACATCGTTCCGCCCGTCAAGGTTCTCGTCCGGCCGTCAGATTCGGCGACCAGCCCGTCGGGAAGGGCGACGAGCCATTCATCCCGACAGGCGGTCGAGCAAATAGAGAACCTGCTCTCTATTTCGGCTCGACGGCATTCCCGACGGGATGCTCGCCGAATCCGTACACACGGCCGAGGTTCTCGGCAGAATCAGGATGCCAGCGAGGTTCTCGCTGGTTTCTGCCGAGAACCTTGGCCGTGTGTACGGGGCTTCAGATTAAAACAAAGCCTCAACCTTCAGGATCTTCTGATGAGGAGGAGGCAATATCATCTCCCTCTGCCTGAAAGGTTGGCTATAATACTGGGTTTGGGGAGCTAGCCTGCCTAACCTGCTGGGCTGGAGACACCCCTGAAGTGCCTGGTACCCCTCCAATTAGAAAGGGTTGACTGGCTTGGTTTAGAATTGGTGGTGTAGTGCCCATACTGTCCGTCCACTTCTGTCCCTGGCTGTCCGAGATGACTGGAAAATTCAGCCAGGGGGTTGGGGACTATTCTGCTGAGCAAGGTTGACACCTGCTGACTCTCAAACTCCTGGTCTCTGGCATACTGCCTGAAGCAGTCGCTGCAAAGTAGCATTCCAGGCATAGGGTCATCTCCACATGACCAACATTCACCTTTCGGGCGCTGAGCCCTCAGAGGAGAAGCTGTGTGCGTTCTCTTAAGCGTACATTTGCACCCTTTGTACTGGGGTCTGCCAGGACTGGAGGAGACACCTTCCGCTCTGAAAAATCCTGATGATCCAGAGAGGGCCTCTGAACCTCCTTGAGCGGGTCTGAGCGGCCGGGGTTGCAACAGATAAAAAGGCACGCTCGTCAGGGCTCAATGCACTCTTTTCTTCCGCGTCTTCTTACTTACCAAAAGTTGTCCCTTTGCCTGATAGTGGGAATGGTCTTTGTTATGTGGAGGTAGGCTCATGCTGATGGGAGTTACTGAAAGGTGCAAGGGGGACTGCATGACCACAGAAATAAGGGAAGTGAAAGAGAAAATATATACATATTTCTCAGACTTTTTTTTTTTTTTTTAACAAATAGTAATAATTTAAACAAAATAAATCTGGCAAAAACCCCCATCCCCCTAGTAATACATTGCTCTTTACTCCCCCCCCCCCATATATCTAGGATAGATAAGACTTACCTCAGAAGGAGATGCTGCCTCTCTGGAAGCTTGAATAGCAAAGACATTTATTACCTGTCCATCTGCTCCCTGCAATTGGATCACTTGAGACTCAGTCCTCTCACCTCTACTCTAATACAATTGGGAGGGCCAACGCCCATCCACACAAAATGACACCTTTAAGCTGGCTACACACCATACAATCTTCTGCAGATTTTTCTCCCCCTCAGATTTATCAAAACCACACAACATGAGGCCAAACCCTAAAGCCTTAACCTGTATGCAATCAGGCATGCACCACATGGTCCTGGCAACTCTAAAGGAAATCGGACAACAAAAGTTGCAGTGTGTATAGGGCTTTTAAAGACATGAGAACAAGAAAGAAACTGACAGACCTGGAAAAAGGGCTTCCATAGGAAAGAAGTCATCATGCAGTCCCAGCTTGCTTAAATCAAACGCCATCGCCGGCAATGCCAAAGGAGGACTGTCGTCTCTGATTAGAGAACACCTCAACCCCAGAAGACCACCAGAAGGGGTTCCCCACCTTGTTGGTGCATTTAGCGTGCCTAATATGTGGGACCTCGAACTGGGAGAGGCTGAACCCAGCCGGAACTTCGACATAGTCGGCAGGTAAGGGCTTTATCCTGAATGAAAAGCTCTGTAGGTTGATCTTTGAGGACAAAAAGGAGAATGGGGGAGGTAGCTCTCAGTCAGTTTTATAGAGTTAAACGTGTCCTGTGGGTGGATATAGGGGCAGGGCCATATCATATGTATGCTGCCATGTCTGGCGTCAGGAAATAGAGTTTTCTTCCGGTCAAAAAAACTGAGCTTAACGGAGACGGATGTTAACGGACGTTAGCGGATGCTCATCCACTAACGTACGATATCCCATAGAAAAGCATTGCAGTCCGTAAACGGACGCCTAAAAAACGCACGTGTGAAAGGACCCTTAGTAAACCCACAACATTAAAGTCAGTCTGTAAATGCAGTAAGGCATTCTTGTTACACAGTGGAACCTAAGGGGTGTATCCTCTGCATGGTGTAAAAAAGCTGTTTGAGCCTGTCTTCACTGATCCTCCCCTTCTTCCACTGTCCCCAATTCACCTCCTGATAGAACAGAGCCTTGGGGGCACTCTGAACATGCTTAGTTTGGTGTGTATTGCTAGAGAGGTTTTTTTTCTTGGGAGGGTGCATGTGATGGCACAGGGCCAATCAGCACTTTCCAGACAGAGGGTCAGGGGTCCTGCAGCCTCACAGGACAGTCAGAGGAGAATGGAAATTCAAGCTTACAATACAAGAAATGAGCGAATGGAACCATCAAATAGCACAAGCCAATCCTCCATCCCTGGATACAAAGAAAAAAGAGAAGAAGGGGTCATGGGACTTTAAATGAGGCGAGGATGTGTGTCTGAAAAAATCTCAAAGGTCAAAAAATTCATCATATGTTACAATCCTGACAAGGAGGTCTCTGTTGCCATATAAGACTGCTAGATAATCAATCCAATAAATAAAATAGCAGCGATAAACATGAGATTGTGTAGTGTGTATCATATTAAATGGTACACGGATCATGCAGACAAAGGCAGAATTCAAATTATAATGGTTACAATAACATATTTAATTTTTATCTTGGATATACGTGATTAGTAGAGCAGTCACAATCAATGCATTGATATCTAGATATAGTGAACATAATTATCCTATGGAGAAATATATATACAATAAGATTTTAAAAAAATTCATTGTTGGACAAAATTGACTTGGCATCCCTGAGTATGAACGCAACGCATTTCTTGGCGTTTAAAAATCGTCATAAAAGGTAGGGTCCAAAAAGGGTCAAAAAGGGGACTGGGTGTCTTCCACCCTGGTTAATTTGATAAACAGTAAATGACCCAATGGAACCATCGAATAGCACAAGCCAAGCCCCCATCCCTGGATACAAAGAAAAAAAGAGAAGAAGGGGTCTTGGGACTTTAAATGAGGCGAGGATGTGTTTCTGAAAAAATCTCAAAGGTCAAAAAATGGATCATATGTTACAATCCTGACAAGGAGGTCTCTGTTTCTATATGAGTACTTCCTCTTACAAATCAACAACTGCATCAACAACAAAGCAAAACTGCAAATGAGGAACTTGGAGCTGCTCCATACATGGTCCAGTATAACATTTAATGAATGTTAGAAAACACTCCTTAAGTTAATTAAAAAATGTAATCTTGCCAAGGCTTGAAGCTAATCAATAAATACTACTCACCAGAGGCGGCTCTAGGCTTTGTGAGGCCTTAGGCAAAACTTAGACATGAGGCCCCACTCACGCCCATAATAAAAAATAACGGTCCCCCCCCCCCCCCCCCCCCCACAGCGCTGCCAACTTCCCTTCTCTGCCCTCCCGCTGACTGCTCTGCCAGCTGTGGGGGATCTTCAGGAAGGCCCCAACCTTTTCTAAAAGAACACAGTGAGTGATTGGAACTGATTTGTGTTTACTAAGCTTTAGTTTATGAATTAACAGGAGTTTCTGTCTCCTGTTTATTCATCTGCAGTGCAACTGAGGCTACAGAGAAAAGAACTGGGGAATGTGTTTCCTCGTTTCCTTTCTCTGTCTCAAAAGAAAAACTTCAGGGGGCTGTTTAGACCCCTGATATCTCACCAAAGAAAAAAAAATTAAATTAAAATATTGTAAAAAAAAAAAAAAAAAAAGACTAAAATTTCTAAGCAAACTAAAAAGCTATGCCCAATAGGTAGCATAATTCAGCCACACATACAAATGTTTCTGTATGGCACGGGTCACCCTCTCCCTAGTAGGAGTCCCTACTGTACAATGGTGGTAAACTTAAGTAGGAGAGGAAAGTGGAGGGTATGACGGCAGGTAGTATGTGTGAGAGGGGTGTGGAGTGTATGGTGGGGGGTAGTATGTACATGTGAGGGGTGTGGAGTGTATGGTGGGGGGTAGTATGTACATGTGAGGGGTGCGGAGTGTATGGTGGGGGGTAGTATGTACATGTGAGGGGTGCGGAGTGTATGGTGGGGGGTAGTATGTACATGTGAGGGGTGCAGAGTGTATGGTGGGGGGTGGTATGTACATGAGAGGGGTGCGGAGTGTATGGTGGGGGGTAGTATGTACGTGAGAGGGGTGCGGAGTGTATGGTGGGTTGTAGTATGTACGTGTGAGGGGTGCAGAGTGTATGGTGGGGGGTAGTATGTACATGTGAGGGGTGCAGAGTGTATGGTGGGGGGTAGTATATACATGAGAGGGATGCAGAGTGTATGGTGGGGGGTAGTATGTACATGTGAGGGGTGCAGAGTGTATGGTGGGGGGTAGTATGTACATGTGAGGGGTGCAGAGTGTATGGTGGGGGGTAGTATGTACATGTGAGGGGTGCGGAGTGTATAATGGGGGGTAGTATGTACATGTGAGGGGTGCAGAGTGTATGGTGGGGGGTAGTATGTACATGTGAGGGGTGCGGAGTGTATGGTGGGGGGTACTACAATTTCTAAGCAAACTAAAAAGCCATGCCCAATAGGTAGCATAATTCAGCCACACATACAAATGTTTCTGTATGGCACGGGTCACCCTCTCCCTAGTAGGAGTCCCTACTGTACAATGGCAGTAAACTTAAGTAGGAGAGGAAAGTGGAGGGTATGACGGCAGGTAGTATGTGTGAGAGGGGTGTGGAGTGTATGGTGGGGGGTAGTATGTACATGTGAGGGGTGCGGAGTGTATGGTGGGGGGTAGTATGTACATGTGAGGGGTGCGGAGTGTATGGTGGGGGGTAGTATGTAGCTGTGAGGGGTGCCGAGTGTATGGTGGGGGGTGGTATGTACATGTGAGGGGTGTGGAGTGTATGGTGGGGGGTAGTATGTACATGTGAGGGGTGCGTAGTGTATGGTGGGGGGTAGTATGTACATGTGAGGGGTGCGGAGTGTATGGTGGGGGGTAGTATGTACATGTGAGGGGTGCGGAGTGTATGGTGGGGGGTAGTATGTACATGTGAGGGGTGCGGAGTGTATAATGGGGGGTAGTATGTACATGTGAGGGGTGCGGAGTGTATGGTGCGGGGTAGTATGTACATGTGAGGGGTGCGGAGTGTATGGTGGAGGGTGGTATGTACATGTGAGGGGTGCGGAGTGTATGGTGGGGGGTGGTATATACATGTGAGGGGTGCGGAGTGTATGGTGGGGGGTAGTAAGTACATGTGAGGGGTGCGGAGTGTATGGTGGGGGTAGTATGTACGTGAGATTGGTGTGGAGTGTATGATGGGGAGTAGTATTATATACACCACTGATGCATTAGTGACCAGTGGCAGGTAATTAACCCCTTTGTGCTGCATTAGTGGCACTGGTATCAGAGTTTATGAACCCTTTGATGCTGCACCATATAGGGGTTAATTAACTCTGATACTGATATCACTAATGCAGCACAAAGGGGTTAATTACCTGCCACTGGTCACTAATGTATAGTAATGCAATAACCCCCTCCATGCTGCATACAGTATTTAAAATACCAATGTAAACTCCCCCAAAGAGTTAAACACTTCAGGCAGGCTGACACAGCTAAGCCACTGTGACAACAGTGACTTAAGTAAGGATTTTAGCTTCTCAAATGTACTTGCATTTTTGACCGGGGCTTCACTGGCTCCTTCACAGCTGCACTCTCCTCTGCTCTTTCTTCCCGCCTCCGGTTTGTGAATGACATCACGCCGGGAGGGACTAGGAAGCTCCTGTCGGGCAGAGATTACTCTGCCTGACAGGGAAGTGAATGCATCGGTCTGTGTCACTCACAGCACACTCGCACCGCTGCAGTGTAGTTTGTCGGCGGGTGTTACGGCTGTGTTCAGCGGTGCGGAGCAAGCAAATTTTTTAGCCTCCCCTGCCAGCCCCCCCACTCAGTTCGCCCGCCGCCCCCCACCTCCTGGCAGCAATATGAAACATGTTGATCCTTTACCGGCCCGCTAACCCCGCCAACTTGGGGACACCGACCACAGGAGGCCCCTGGGAGCGCGAGGCCTTAGGCCGCCGCCTTTTTGGCCTAATTAGAGAGCCGCCTCTGCTACTCACGCATTAACCGCTTGTCGACCAGCCGCCACAGTTTTATGGCAGCAGGTCGGCTCGGCTGCGCGAGATCACGTAATATTACGTCATCTCGCCAATCAGCCAATAGGGGTGCGTGCCCTAAAAATGCCATAAAACTATGCCCTATTTTGTAGACACTATAACTTTTGCGTAAACCAATCAATAAACGCTTATTGCGATTTTTTTTACAAAAAAATTGTAGAAGAATACGTATTAGTCTAAACTGAGGAAAAAACATTTTTTTTATATATTTTTGGGGATATTTATTATAGCAAAAATTAAAAAAATATCTATTTTTTTTCAAAATGACTGCATGACTGCGCAATTGTCAGTTAAAGCGACACAGTCCCGAATCGCAAAAAGGGGCCCGGTCATTGAGCAGCAATAAGGTCCGGGGGTTAAGTGGTTAAACTAGATTAAAAGCATACAGGTCAGAATTTAAAAATCTAATTTGTTATTTGAAAAAGAAAAGAAAAAATATACTTTCTTGCATTAAATATAACAAAATCCTCCTCAGAGGAAGACAGCCTAATGCCGCGTACACACCACCGTTATTCATGTCATGGAAAAAAACGTTGTTTTTCTCGACGTGATTCCTCTCAAGCCTGATACACGATTACACACGATTGTGATAAAAAATGCTCGAGCAAAGCGTGGTGACGTACAACATGTACGACGGCACTACAAAGAGGAAGTTCCATTCAAATGCCAGTTTCCCATCTCATAACTTGCTTCTGTGCATTTTTTCCCCCCTCTTTAAAGCCTACACACGACCGTTTTTCACAACGAGAAAAACGACGACGTGAAAAACAACGAGAAAAAATAGAGCAGGTTCTAAATTTTTAATGCCAATTTTTCTCGTCATGTGTACGCGGCATAAATCACATGATTTTTTGGCAATCTGGAACATTGAGCATGTATAAAAGAAAGCCTTCGCGCTATAAGTGAGCTAGTGAAATCAAATCCCACAGTGTAAATAAATAAATATATAAATATATATATGGAAGGAAGCAGCAAAATCTAAAGTGTTTACAATTCACAAGTGATAAATTGAAAAGTGTTGGTGATCTAGCGCTACCCAAAACAAAACAACCAGTGACCTAAATCAATCAATAAATCTAAATCAATATAGACATGAATATAAATATAAATAAGAGTCCATATGTGAGCCCACACATGAAATCAGTGAGCTGTAGTGCACACCAAAAGATAATCTGTGATTCATCCAGTGTCACCATATATTGTGTAAGTGTCAATCCATGGAGAACAGCCTCACAAGCCTCTCACCTCACTGAAATGGATACTCGCATTTCATAAACTCATGGACACCTCCGGTATATGGTATACCCCTGTTCGTCTATCCTCCAAGTCTTCACCGAGTATCTGGAATCCTATATAATACTCAGGGAAAGAAAAGAGGAGATGGACCTCCAATGGTGTAGTACGGTAAACCAACAAACAATTTATTCAGTATAAAATCTCCTTACATAAAATCAAAGATCAAACAGTCCTCACGTCACTCCCGGTGTCCGCTATTCCCTACGCGTTATGACAAATGCCTTCATCTGGGGAACCTGATCGAGTGAGACGTGATCCTTTATATGTGACTCCGGCGGAAGTGAACATTACGCCATTTTCGCGGTGTCGGCGGAAGTAGTCGTTCCGCCATTTTCGCGGTGTCGGCGGAAGTAGTCCTGCCATTTTGTCGAAGCTCGCTTGTAAACAGGGACTTTCGTAATCTATGTAGTGTCCATAACTAGTGGTCTGACACTTAGATCCTAGAGATAAACGTAAATGATCGAGTGAGACGTGATCCTTTATATGTGACCCCGGCGGAGGTAAACATTCTGCCATTTTCGCGGTGTCGGCGGAAATCGTCGTTCCGCCATTTTCATAGTGTCGGCGGAAGTGGTCGTTCCGCCATTTTGTCGAAGCCCACTTGTAAACAGGGACTTTCGTCACCTATGTAGTGTCCATTACTTGTGGTCTGACACTCTTATCATAGAGATAGACATAAATATCAGATCTCGTGCATCCAATTGGATGAACGAGATCTAACATTGAGCATGTTTCAGTTTATTAGCAACTGCAGAGAGGCTGTTGATTTCCTAGAAACTCCTAGCAAAAACACAGTGTATCAACCATGGCTTTGAAATTATGTAACTTATGCCCCGTACACACGATCCGAATATCGTTAATCGTTTAATTTTTATCTTGGATATACATGATTAGTAGAGCAGTCACAATCAATACATTGATATTCAGATATAGTGAACATAATTATTCTATGGAGAAATATATATACACAATGGGCCAGATTCTTATACCTGGCGACGTATGCCATTTACACTACGCCGCCGCAACTTACAGCAGCAAGTGCCGTATTCTCCAAGCACTTGCTCCGTAATTTACGGCGGCATAGTGTAAATGGCCCGGGGGCTTGTATTTAAATTAAGCGCGCCCCCGCGCCGAACGAACTGCGCATGCGCCGGCCGTAAACGTAGCCCAGTGTGCATGCTCCATAGTACACCGCAAATACATTGGTTTCAACGTGAACGTAAATGACGCACAGCCCTATTCGCGACGGGTTACGTAAACGACGGAAAAACACGACGCTGTCCCGACATCCATACTTAACATGGCGTACGCATAGGGAGCTGTGGTGGCTCAACGTGATTGGCACTGCGCTGATAAGCCATTCACCTCTGCAGCCAAGGGTTCGGATCCCGGTCTCGGCTTCATGTGGGTGTGCTGTAAGCCTGTGCTTAGTACGCCCACCCCCCCCCACAAAAACCACCACACACTTGCACGCACACGAAATTGGTTTAACACACACGCACTTTGGCCATGGGGTCTCCAAAAAAAGAGAGGCAAAGGACCTATGGGGGTGGCTGAAGCAGGCTAGACCCCCTCACTTTCTCATAGGGGGAGTCCCTCTGCCCTGTCGGGGTCCCATGGGGCTCCCAAGCGGAGCAGGTAGGGCGGGGTGAGTGGGAGGTCCTCCCTTACACCCGCCATTGCCACCCGGGGGAGGATCTGCCTACTCCCATACTCCCAACTCCTGCAGTCCGGCTCCTCTCTCGAGTTCACGCACAAAAATACACTTTAAAAAAAAAACATGGCGTACGCTGGACCTACGCAAGGTTACCCCTCATATAGCAGGGGTAACCTTACGCTTATGCAAACGGCGTAAACTACGACGACGGGGCGCAAATAAGTTCGGGAATCGGCATATCAGGCTTATTTGCATATTCGACGCAGAAATCGACGGGAACGCCACCTAGCGGCCAGCGTAACATTGCAACTTAGCTCCGTCAGTGTAAGTGACTTAGGCAAGTCGGATCTAAGCAAAATCTATGCGTAACTGATTCGAAGAATCAGTCGCATAGATACCCAGCTGAAAAAACAGAGATACGGCGGCGTATATGGAGCTACGCTGTCGTATCTCTTACGAGAATCTGGCCCAATGACATTATTAAAAAATGTATTGTTGGACAAAATTGACTTGAGTATGGACGCAACTCGTTTCTTGGCCTTTAAAGCCAGTCATCAGGAGTGGGGTGTCTCTCCCGAGGTAGAGGCGGTGGTTAAGCCCCCCAAAGGAAGGGGCTCTGAAGATGGAATGGGGGAGTTCAAAACCTGTAGTGGCGGGAAAAAACAGCCCAGGATGAACACGAACAGCCACAATGCACTACCTGACTGGAGCGTAGGCAAACAGGGAACAGGGTATTTGCCATTCCAGTTGACATTTATTTTCACCCCACTCCTGATGACTGGCTTTAAACGCCAAGAAACGCGCCAAGTCCATACTCAGGGATGCCGAATCAATTTTGTCCAACAATGAAACTGGCATAATCAGCCCAAAGGGTGGCGCCATTGGAATGGAACTTTCCCTTTATAGTGCCGTCATACATGTTGCACGTCCCCACTAGGGATGAACACCCCCGCGTTCGGTTCGCACCAGAACTTTCGAACGGACCGAACGTTTGCGCAAACATTTAGAACCCCATTGACGTCAATAGGACTCAACATTCAAATTCAAAAGTGTTAATTTTAAAGCCCCATATGCAAGTTATTGTCGGAAAACGTCTTTGAGAACCCGAGTCTTGCCACAGGGAACATGTATCAATGGAAAAAAGTTTTAAAAACTGTCGTTTTTTCTGGAGCAGTGACTTTAATGATGCAGCATCATTAAACACTGCTCCAGAAAAAACAATCATTTAAAAAAAAAACATTACATTGATACATGTTCCCTGGTGCAAGACCCGGGTTCTCAAAGACGTTTTCACAGGCATACTATAGACACCCAGCAGGTACAATATTTAAAGTAATTTTTCTTTCTTTTTTTATTTTTTATTTTTATTTAAGCATCATTGAAATCACTGCTCCTGGAGCAGTGATTTTAACCACTTAAGGACCGCCTACTGCACATTTACGTCGGCAGAATGGCACGGCTGGGCACATCAACGTATATATACGTTGATTTTAGTACCCAGCCGTGGGTAGCGGACGCGCGCCCGCGACCCGGTCCGAAGCTCCAGGACCGGGACCGCGGGATTCGCAGACCCGATCGCCGCTGCAGTGCGGCGATCCATCCCTGGAGCGGAAGAACGGGGAGAGCCGTGTGTAAACATGGCTTCCCCGTGCTTCTCTGTGGCCGTAGCATCGATCGCGTCATCCCTGTAATAGGGGGACGCGATCGATGACGTCACACCTACAGCCACACCCCCCTACAGTTGTAAACACAACACATAGGTCACACATCCCCTACAGCGCCACCTGTGGTTAACTCCCAAACTGCAACTGTCATTTCCACAGTAAACAATGCAATTTAAATGCATTTTTTGCTGTGAAAATGACAATTGTCCCAAAAATGTGTCAAAATTGTCCGAAGTGTCCGCCATAATGTCGCAGTCATGAAAAAAATCGCTGATCGCTGCTATTAGTAGTAAAAAAAATTTTTTTATAAAAATGCAATAAAACTATCCCTTATTTTGTAAACGCTATAAATTTTGCGAAAACCAACCGATAAACGCTTATTGCGATTTTTTTTACCAAAAATAGGTAGAAGAATACGTATCGGCCTAAACTGAGGAAAAAAAAATGTTTTTTTATATATTTTTGGGGGATATTTATTATAGCAAAAAGTAAAAAATATAGCATTTTTTTTAAATTGTCGCTCTATTTTTGTTTATAGCGCAAAAAATAAAAAACGCAGAGGTGATCAAATACCACCAAAAGAAAGCTCTATTTGTGGGGAAAAAAGGACGCCAATGTTGTTTAGGAGCCACGTCGCACGACCGCGCAATTGTCAGTTAAAACGACGCAGTGCCGAATCGCAAAAAGGGGCAAGGTCCTTTACCTGCATTTTGGTCCGGGTCTTAAGTGGTTAATGATGCTTAAATAAGAATAAAAAATTAAATTTTACATATTGTACCTGCTGGGTGTCTATAGTATGCCTGTGTAGCTTTATGGTACACACTGCAGAGGACACAGGCAATACACCACGTGAGAATACTGCAGCTAGCACAATCAACTACCTGCCAGTAAATTAGGAAGAACTAATCTAGCTAAGCTATACAGTGTATAAATATATGTACAACTCCTGGGATGTATATATATACTCCACACACTGTAAAATTAACTGACTAACCTGCCTGACTGCCTGCTCTATCTACCTAGAAAAAAATACACACTCTCTCTCTCTCTCTCTCTCTCACATTAAGCTCATCCCTAGTCACCAAGCTTTGCTCGAGCATTTTTTATCACAATCGTGTGTATGCAAGGCAGGCTTGAGAGGAATCACGTCGAGAAAAACTTCATTTTTTTCCATGACATGAATAACGGTTGTGTGTACACGGCATTAGGCTGCCTTCCTCTGAGGAGGATTTTGTTATATTTAATGCAAGAAAGTATATTTTTTCTTTTCTTTTTCAAATAACAAATTAGATTTTTAAATTCTGACCTGTATGCTTTAAATCTAGTTTAATGCGCGAGTTGTTTTTATTGATTAGCTTCAAGCCTTGGCAAAATTACATTTTTAAATTAACTTTAGGAGTGTTTTTAAACATTCATTACATTTTATACTGGACCATATATGGAGCATCTCCAAGTTCCTCATTTGCAGTTTTGCTTTGTTGAGTTGTTGATTTGGGACAGGAAATACTGACATTCTGAGGTTTGAGTCAGCTCAAATATAATTCCGCTTCAGTAAACAGTTCATTTGATTGTTCCTACATTCCAGCAAGTTTTTCTTTCTATCTACAATGGATAATCCGGAGAATACTATATCCTTGAAGGATTATATTACATCCTTGTCCATTTCTTCATTACCAAGGATATTACAGATCGCCTCTGGGGTTTATCTACAGAGTGAGTATAATACAGAAATATAGAGGCTTAGCAACAATTAAACACAGCAGACACAGCTTATGATAAGCAGGGGTGGACTGACAACTCATGGGGCCCCCGGACAATAGGAGATTATGGAGCCCCCGGGCAATAGGAGATTATGGGGCCCCCAGATAATAGATTATGGAGTCACACAGTATACACACAGTATACATACACACAGAATACACATACACACACTGAAAAGGTCCTGGAGAGGCGGGGCAGAGCTATAATCTTGGGATTTTTAGACCAAAAGGATGTCGGTAAGGGACATTTCAGGGACAGATGTAAAAAAAAAAACACAGATTTTTACTTACTGTCCCTGGTTTTACTGAGGCTTGCAACCCTCATGGGGCCCCCTAGAGGCATGGGGCCCTCGGGCAGTGCCGAGTGCCCAAATGATCAGTCCGCCCCTGATGATAAGTACTAAGATAGACATTAGTCTAGAGCTAGTGATCCCTTTTTATGTTAAAATTTAAATTGCCTGTGTACATTTACTAGGGATGTCAACTGATAGTATAGCACTTCTACATTGCTTTAGAACAGGGGTAGGCAACATGGGGCCCTCCAGCTGTTGCAGAACTACAAGTCCCATCATGCCTCTGGGAGTAGTTGTAACTGCCAGCCTTTCAATGCCTCATGGGAAATGTAGTTCCACAACAGTTCCCCAGGTTGCTTACCCCTGTTTTAGAATATGCAACCCTCAATACAACCTAAATTGTTTCCTTGAACACAAGGGTCTCAACAGCTCTTTTAAGTGCTCGCTACTATGGCAAGAGGCTATCCCCAGAAGGCAGACATACTCTGAGTCCAGGAGAAAATAAACTTCCCCAATTCTCTCACAAATCATTCCCACATTGTTTCCAAGCACACGCTGGTAAAAAAAACAAGAGGGGTCAGGATTGCAGTTTGTTCCTCGGTATCCTTCACTCCCGCTCATCTTAAACAAGACCCCTCAGGCAGATATCGATCTTATCAGCCTCCTTCCACAATCACCCTCTCTTTATCGTATATATATATATATATATATATATATATATATATATATATATACAGTATATATATATACACAGTATATATATATACTTCCAACATTCACCAGAGATCGTTTTATAAGTCCATATTACAAAAAAATTCTAAAAGAGATCCAAGAAATGCTATTTGGAGTTGTGTACATAGTGGTACAGTAAGTCTCGGTCCACACCAGGGTGACTTGTCAGGCGGCTTAGCTGCCTGACAAGTTGCGCTCCATGCAGTGCAATGGAACTGGTCTAATCTTAATGCCCCGTACACACGATCACTTTTTGTGATGAAAAAAAATGTCATTTTCCTTCATGAAAAAAAATTACATTTTTCAAACTTCATTTTAAAAAATGACGTTGCGTACACACCATCATTTTTGGAAAATGATGAACAAAGTGACGGCACTCTAAAGGGGAAGTTCTATTTGCCTTGAGGCTGCTTTTAGCTGGTTACTTGTTAGTAAAAGACGATTCCTGCTTTTTTGTCTGTTACAGCGTGATGAATGTGCTTACTCCATTATGAATGGTAGTTTTACCTCCCGTCTCCTAACTTGCTTCTGGGCATGTGCGGGTTTAAAACGTCATTTTTTACGTAGTTTTGCCCACACACGATCATTTTTTATGACACAAAAAATGACATTTTAAAAAATTACATAAAAAATTCGAGCATGAAATAAAATGACATTTTGCCCACACACAATCATTTTAAATGACATTTTTAAAAATGTCATTTTTTTTCATCACAAAAAGTGATCGTGTGTACGGGGCATTAGAAAAAGGTTCCTGTACTACTTGGGGGCGACTTCGGGATGGCTTGCATAGACTACTATAGAAGCTGTTTGCAAGCCGCATTGAAGTCGCGCTGTGCGGAGCAGCTTCAGAGTCAAGCAACTGACTCTGGAATTTGGTATTGGTACAACTTGTATTTTTCAACACAGAGCTTTTTGAACTAGTATAAACAAAAAATGTTAAACTAAACCCCTAAATTGTAAATTGATCCCTATTTGCTGACCCTAAAAACCTAAACAAACTGCTAAACTTAAGTTGGCCATATACTGTACTAGATGAATTTAATTTGACTATTTTAAGGCCAACCTAAATTTAGGAATTTGTTTAGGTTAGGTCATAGGTAGGGTCAAGCATAAGGGATTATGGGTTATTGTTTTTGTTTTAAGAACATTTGTTTGTTTACTATTTTTAAGCTGGCCATACATTATACAATTTTCTTGTTCAATTTCCTTTAAGCCTCGTACACACGCCAGAATCTAGACGAGAAAAACAGAGAACATGTTCTCTATTTTCTCGTCATGAGATTCTCTGCAGTGTTTTCCTGGCGACAAACCCGAGAGTGTGTATACTTACATGTTGCCGTGGAAACCCTTGCATGCTCGAAATGATTTTTATGCTTACGCGGTAGCTTCCTAGGCATAGGTAGGGTGCAGCAAGATGGCGGCGACGACATCGAATGTGACGAATGCATGCTCGTCGTACTCAATGACGTCACTGCGTTCTTGCCATTCAAAAGAACAGCGGTTCTTTTGAAGGGAGTGTCTGCTCGGGCGGCAATAGATTCTTGCCAAGAATCTCATCAGGAAAAACTATGGGCCAGATTCACAGAGCCGAAACTCCTGTCTAACTGGTGTTAGACCGGAGTACTTTCTAATTACGCGAGTTTTTTCACTAGTTTGAATCCTCAAACCATGAAAAGACGGCTTTGCGCTTCAATCCGACTGGCTTACGTGTTCGTACGCCTTCAGGTCTACGCTGCAATAAAAATGCGGCCGCTGGGTGGACTTCCTGTCGTTTTCCGCGTTGGGGTATGCAAATGAGCTTTTGCCGTCGATCCCCGAAATTACGATCTTCAATCGCAATCTCTTACGGCATCTTTAGTCATCTTTTCACTGCGTAATGTTATACCAGCTTTTAGCTGGTCTAATATTAGACAGCCCATGTTTAGTATGGCCGTCATTCCCGCGTCGAATTTCAACGTTTTCCGACGTCTTTTATTATTTTTTACGTAAGTCGTCCGGGAATAGGAATGTCCGTAAACGACGCTACTCAAAAAAAAAATTACGTAACGACGTTATTTCGCGCAATGCACGGCGGGAAATTTCTGAACGGAGCATGCGCAGTTCGATCGCTGCGGGGACGCGCGTAATTTAAATGCTTCACGCCCCCTAATCGCGTATTTCGATTACGCGGCGAGAAATAGACTACGCCGCCGTATCGTACGGGCAAAAATCTACCAGAATTCGTTGTAGAGCCTGGTAAAATACGGCTGCGTAGCGGATCTCGGATACGATGCGCAAATGTACGTGTACCTCAATCTGGCCCTATGTTTTTTTTCCTGACGAGATTCTGGCCCGTGTGTACAGGGCTTGAGATTTACCTTCCACTACATAGTAGAAGGGCCTACCTGATTGCATACAAGTTGAAAGTGTTTAGGTTTGATCTCCTATTTATGATTATGGTAAATGTAAAGGAAAGTTGTACTAGAAAATTGTATAATGTATGACCAGCCTTAGTGTGTGGTCAAACCAATGTTACATTTTGACCAAAGTGATGAAAAAAATTTAAAGAAGCATGATGGAATTTTTTTTTTCTTGAACGGACACAATTCTAACAGTGAATGTAGTCTTAGCTTGGGATGTTTAAAGAAAATATTTTCTGAAGTACTTTTGCTTTATAAGATTCATATAAGCTTTTTCAAAGAAAAAGTCAACAGTACACTATTCATCAATTTCTTGTTATATAAACAGTAGACCATGTGCACACTGAAATATTTTGTTTCGGAATTTAGTTTTCGTCCGAAAAGTTAATTTATTTAGTTACTTCCAAAATTCGTTTTTATTGATTTTGTTTCATTAAAACATAAATTTGTCCGAAAATCCGAATTATTAAGGTCGAATCTGTCATGGAAGGCTTATGGTGTCTGTCGAATGTTCTAAGAAGATTCGACGGAGCAGCTAAACTGTACGACGCCGAATGTTCCGCCTTCATGCTATAGAAGAATTATAATGTTGTAATGTTATAATGTTGTATGACACTAGTAATAATTATATTTATGAATTTTTATTACTAGTCAACCAAGATTCAAATTCTTCTATAGACTATGGGCCGAGCATTTGACCGAAAATGTACGATTGCGGCGTCGTACAGTTTAGCTGCTTGTCGAATCTTCTTTCTTCTCTACTTTCGACAGACACCATAAGCCTTCAATGACAGATTCAACGTTTGTATGTTTTTCACTGCTTCGTCGAATCTTCGTCGTTCATGTCGAATGGTCTACCCAATACTGTCTCTATAATGTCGGATCTTTTCTCTCTGTTGAATCTTTCCTCTCTATGTAGAATAATCTTGGACTAAGAGTTAAAGGGTCACTAAAGGAAAAAAATGTTTTTGCTTAAATGACTGTTTACAGGGTATAGAGACATAAAAGTTAACTGATTCCATTTCAAAATTATTAAAAATAGATAAAAATCAATCATATAATGTGCCTGCAGGTTAGTTTCACTTTTGAACTGGCTTCAGTGAAGTAGAACTGGTTTCTGTGAAGTAGAAATAGACACACAGAACAAAAACAAACAAATCCAGGGCAGTGTTTTGTTTTTAAAATGAATCTGATTGGTTCTGGGAAGTTTTAGACACACAGTAATGACAGCTCAGACCACCGTGAGAAAGCTCCCAGCACTGTGGTTATAAGGAAACAGACAAGCAGGAAGTGTGGTGATCAGAGCAGGATTACAGCAACTTCAAAGCAAAAACGAACAATAAGGACATGAAACCAGTACTGCAGTAAGGTAAAGGAAGCTATTTAGCTAAAAAATTGTTTTCCTTTAGTGATCCTTTAAGGTTAGGCACATTCGACCACAGGTTCAATAGACACAGATTGCTATTGTCAGCATCATGTCAAATCTTCTTTCCATATCGAACCGTTGTAACAACGAAAATGAAAATCAAAGCATTTTTTTTATGTCAGATCTTTCGGATTTTGGATTCTGCGCGTTCGTTTTTCGTTTGTTAAAACGATAACGAAAATACCAGAAATTCGGACGAAAGTGCATTTGGACGAAAACGAATGCACATGTCTAATAAACAGCTGGATTATGAACTCCTCCAAATCATAGCTCCCAACTGTCCCTAATTTCGAGGGGCTGTCTCTGATTTTAAGCAATGTCCCTCTTTCCTCCTAATTTGTCCCTTATTTTGGTCTGATCTATCTGATTTCTAAATTACTGCATTTGGAAATTCCAATAGCCAATATAAAGGAATATTAGTGGTAAAAAAAAAATCACTTGTGGATTGAACCAATCTTGTTATTTGTTCAATTCTTTTTTAACCACTTGCCTACAGGGCACGTTCACCCCCTTCCCAAGCCATTTTTCAGCTTTCAGCGCTGTCGCACTTTGAATAACAATTGCGTGGTCGTGCAACACTGTCCCTAAAAAAAAATTCCCCATAAATAGAGATTTCTTTTGGTGGTATTTGATCCCCTCTGCGGTTTTTATTTCTTGCGCTATAAAAAAAGAAGAGGGACAAGTTTGAAAAAAAAACACAACAATATTTTTTACTTAATAAATATCCATTTTTTTTTTAAACACATTGTTTAGGGCCGATACGTATTCATCCACATATTTTTGGTAAAAAAACTCACAATAAGTGTATATTGATTGGCTTGCACAAAAGTTATAGCAGCTACAAAATAGGGGATAGATTTATAGAATGGACACATCGGACTCTTGTGTCCCATATCCAGCCGACAGCAGGTTGAATTCCTCTGTCAGCTTATGTGACGCAGAAGTTAATTCCTGAACTTCTCTTTGAAGTCCGTTGGGAAACTTCCAGGAGCATTGATTTCCTGGGTTCCCTTCAGCTCTAAATGATTCCTGCTACTGACCTGACCTCCATGTCATCACTGTCTCCTGTGGTGAGGGTCCCAGGGAGAAATAATTGAGAGGTGTAGGGGAGCCAGGAGATTAACACTCTTGAATGTGTCAGTCTTCGAAAACACTTCTAGGGATCATCACTGAGGAAGGAAGTGGTGTTTAGTGGTATTCCCTGTCTTCTTTTACGTGTACATACTCTGAATGGTCGAAGGTTATCAGTGGTGTACCCCAAGGTTCACTGTTGGGACCCTTACTTTTTAATAACTTTATAAATGATATTGGGTCTGAGATCAAAAGTAACATTTCTGTCTTTGCCAGTGACAGCCCGTCCATAGGGGGCCCATGGGTGCCCCCCCCCCCCAGTGCTAGTCACTAAAGATTTTTTTTTAAATGTCCTTTAAAAAAAGATGTTTTAAAAAGGTTCTTTAAGAAAAAAAAGTTATTTAAGTGCACAAGTGCCCTGTGTATGGGCACCGGACAAGTGCACTATGGGGGAGCATGATGCCTATGTAATCATGTGATTGCATTGTGAGATGATCCATTTGCAGGGTTTTTTGAGTGCTTTGGGCGCAAAGCAGTGAGCCAAAGGCTTCCGTTTTCAGGCATTCCCCTTGCTGTGGGGTTTAATATTCGCAAATGGGTGGTGCTTTCCCCAGGGGTCACTTCCAGTTTATCTGTGTCAGTAGGAATTCAGAAGTGCCCCTGACCTGCGACTCCGTGGATGGAGAAGAAAATCAAGGTACTGTGTTATCTGAAACCTCTGTCCTTCCCTTTACAGCAGCATCCTGTGATTTGGAGTCATCGGACTGAAGGTGGAGGGCACACTACCATTCACCCGACAGTGTGCTGATTCAGAGACATGTGCCGGGCAGGAGAGGGGAGAGGAGGGGGGCCATGGGGGACTGGTTCCGATCTAATACTTCTCCTATTCACTACTAAATCCCTGGGGGGGGGGGGGCAGTGATATCGCTCTCTCATCTCCCTCTTTCTTATCTATCTGTGTTTATCTCTCTCTCATCTATCTGTGTTTATCTCTCTATCTCATCTATCTGTGTTTATCTCTCTCTCATCTATCTGTTTGTCTATCTCTTCATCTACATATTTATCTATCTGTCTGTCTATCTAATTGTAGCGCCCCCCCCCCTCTTTGTTGGGGTGTTACGCTAAAGTTAGTGGGGAATGGGAGAGTTAAGTTGCTCCCACTCACAAATTGGTTAAGTTTAGGCAGCTGTCAGTTTAGAACTGCTTTCTAGGCCAGTCTGCATGCTAGGGGAGGTGTTTTTACCCCTGGGTGACAGTTGGCGCTGGAAGGGGTTCTGAGAGACCCACTCTCTCCCAGCAGCCAATCAGAGGAGGATTTTCCCTCTGGACATGCTGGCGGGAGGATATATCTGTGGCAGACGCCTGACATTAAGACGTTCTATGCGGGGCCCGTGTTCCAGGTGCGGCACCCACCTTCAGGGTGCCCGCATCCATGGGCCCTGCCATTGAGGCCTGCCTGGCCGAAGCTGTGCACCAAGCGGAGCTTCACCCTGACATTGAGAGGGGCCCCAGTGGCTTGCTGGGTCCCAGATCCTAAGCTGGGAGCTGTACGGTGGGGGATTGGCTCGGGAAACCCAAAGGCAGAGGTTGTTCGCGAGTCCTAGGCGAACCACCGGGGATCCGGTCATCACTACATGACAGGTACACTTCAACTGTCCTTTGATGACCCTAGAGAAGTGATTTACTGGGAGGATCCATTAGTTCTACCCCTTTGAAAAGTACGGAAATTCATCAGGCCTGTGGCAGAGGCCCTAATTCCTCCCAGTGACTATTGCAACTGACCTTTCAGCTGCCAGGCCCAAGTTAAACTCCGGTCCAGGGCACTTTACCCACTCTGACGGGAGTGGCGACGTTTAAGTGTGACTGTACTGAGAGCAAGCTGCTCTCTATAATATCCAAGGCCTAATACTGCAGTTTTCTTCCGCTCATCAACCTTTCTCTATAGTGTGCCATGTTGATGTTGACCATGTTGGGCCTTGGAATAAAACTTTAAAAAACGCACTCTGATGTCTGGACACTCGCTTTATTCACTTTCTACAAGTATTCACCCCTAGACAAATGTAATTGGTAACTTACAGTTTTTCTCTATTGTTTTGACTCATTTCTTGAAACCGAAATGACATTCTCAAAACTCTAAGATCATTTGGCAAAACAGTCTTACAGTTCAGCACAGCACTATTACTCACTTGCAAAAGCTCATATCTTTCCCAAAACTGTTCACTCTTGCTTCAAAACCATATTCCTTTCCCATATAAAGAGTCAGTGCCTCCAAAATGGCAAAGATTCTTCTCAATTGCTTTGGCTCATTTCTTGAAACAGACCAGACAGACATGTTCAGCTCTCTTGGTGCTTTTGCCAAAATAACCTGGATGGTTCGGCACAACACCATGGTTCACCTTCAAAAGTTCATATCTTTCCCAAAACAGTTCACTCATGTGTCAAAACTAAATTTATTTTTCATTCAAATAGTCAGTGCCCCCAAAATGCTTCATCCCTTTGGCATTGTGTAAGCACTGCAAGTCAAAATGTTTAGATGTTTTATCTCTATGGCAGAGGACCATTGAAATATCCCTCATGTCCACCTTTCAGTCTTAGCCCAGTCCTTCATTGCCAATGATTACTGTACAGTTTTTGTCTAGCTAACTGAATACAATTGTGTATAAAACTAAAAAATAAGAAAAGTTTTTAGGGTAAGTGTAGCCTCCAAGGTTTGACATCACACATTGCACTCATACTGCAAAGGAAAAATTACTTTACAGTATTGTACCATTATCATTCACACACAAAGTAACTTCCATACATGAGACTAAAAAGAAAATGTACACAGCATAATATATGGAAATATAAACACACAAACAAAAAACAAGGACAATTAGGGCCCTTTCACACGTGCGGACGAACGGTCCGCTTTTTCTAAGTCCGTAAACGGACTTAGAATGGGGCCCTATGGGAGCGGATCCGTTAGCGGATGATGCATCCGCTAACGTCCGCCTAAGATCCGCGTCCGTCTGGATCCGTTTTGCGGACGGAAGAAAACCCTATTTTTCTTCCGTCCGGTGGATCGGATCGGATGCAAACGGACAGACGGTCCGTTTTCATCCGATTCCCCATAGGGGATAGCGGAGGAGAGACAGGGCGGTCCCTGCACAGTGTGCGGGGACCGCCCTGTCCGCCGACAGCTAAGCGGGACCCCCCGCTGAGCCGACGGACACACACGGAGCGGACCGAAAAACGGTCCGCACCGTGTGAAAGAGGCTTTACTGTAAATTTAGCCTACAATGCTGTAAATAAAGCTTGAGTTTCACAACTACTGTAAGGCCCCTTTCACACGGGGCGGATCAGTAATGATCCGTCCCGTGAACCTCCACTTGCTCAGCGGGGATCGCTCCATTGATCCCCGCTAAGCCGGCGGATGACAGGGAGGTCCTCGCACACTGTACAGGGACTGCCCTGCCAGCTATCCGCTCTCTCCTATGGGAGGATCGGATGAACATGGACCGTCTGTCCGTGTTCACCCAATCCAATCCGCCAGACGGATGGAAAAGTAGGTTTTTCCTCCGTCACACTTTGGCGGACCGGAGCGGGTCGGATGTCAGTGGGCATGTCACCCCTGACATCCGCAGCTCCATAGAGGAGCACAGAGTGCCCATTCAGGTCCACCTAAAAAACTGGCAGTTGGACCTGAACAGGCCACCCGTGTGAAAGAGCCCTAACATCTCTTCACTGGTCGCTGTCCTCACCCTCCCTCTCCTGGGTACTGTCCTTACCCTCCTGTCCATCCACACGCTGCTGACTGTCTGGCCACAGATTCCCATCAACATTGCAGCATATATCCTCCCTTGCGATGCATTGAGGGAAGAAACAAGGGAGATGTCGCAACCATCGCCTACACTGATCTCCTGTAATATTCTCACAGGCAGCGTCTATTGCATGGAGCAGGGACCTCTGATCTTGAGCCTGATGCTCATACACTCTCCACCTCCAAGCGCAGAAAAACTCCTCAATAGGATTGAGGAAAGGAGAGTAAGGTGATAGGAACACAATATCCATCCTTGGATGAGCAGTGAACCAGGCCCTGATAAGCGGGCCACAGTGGAAATTCACATTGTCCCATACAATTATATATTGTGGTAGGTGAGGCCCTATGAGACCTCTCTCATTTTCTGGGATCAAATCCAAATGAAAGTGGTCCAAGAAGATGAGGAGCTTCTGTGTTTTGTATGGGCCAAGACTGGGCATGTGAGTGGCCACACCATTCTCAGAAATGGCAGCACACATAGTTATATTGCCCCCTCGCTGGCCTGGGACATCCACCATGGCCCAGTGACCAATAAAATTACGGCCACGTCTTCGACCCTTGGCCAGGTTGAAGCCAGCCTCATCCCCATACAATACAGTTAAAGACAGCTACATAGGAATGTTCTATGTTCTGCACAATTTATTCACTCTTGAGAAGAGGAGAATAAGGGGGGATATGATCCACATGTCCAAATATATAAGTCCATATAGTGAACTTGGTGTTAAGTTATTCACTTCGCGGTTAACACTGAGGACAAGGGGGCACTCTTTACGTCTAGAGGAAAAGAGATTTCATCTCCAAAATACGGAAAGGTATCTTCACAGTAAGAGTTGCGAAAAGGGGGAACAGACTCCCTCCAGAGGTGGCTCTGGCCAGCTCAGTTAATTGCTTTAAGAAAGGCTTGAAAAGGCGACCCGGAAGACCAGGGGGGTGTCTGATGTGGTCCATGACCAGATGGCGAGGGACCAGGCCAGGCAGACCCAGCAGATGGGGGAGAAAGCTGGGCACCTGGACCGTGTAGCTGACAGCCTGGGCTCCGTGGCCCAGATGACAAACGCAGTGCAGGATGTCAGCTGCAACTGCGCTGCAGTGGTGACCAGCCTGGGGGAGGTGCAGGCTGATGTTCGGCACCTCACTGCAGCCGTCCAGGCCAACACAGCTGCCATCCGGGAGCAGGGGAGGCAGAGGCAGCGGGCCCAACAATACCAGGTGACCCGGCAGCTGAGGATGCAGGCCCAGACCAATTCGTACCTCAGCCGGATAGCCATGGCCTTGGAGGGCATGCAGACCACACCTGCCAGGAGTGGCCCACCTGGGGATCAGCCACCTCCAGATGCCCCCCCACCCCCACCCGAGACTCCCTCCAGTCAGCTGAGGAGCCAGAGAGGGCCCACCAGAAAGAGCCCCTGTCAGCCCAAATGATGGCTTTTTGGGGTGTTCGTTTATTTTTGCAGTTTTTGTTTCTGCTCAGATTATGAGCTTTTTATTTTTATTTATATTTTGCTCAGATTATGAGCTTTTTATTTTTAATTATATTTTGCTCAGATTATGAGCTTTTTATTTTTATTTATATTTTGCTCAGATTATGAGCTTTTTATTTTTAATTATATTTTGCTCAGATTATGAGCTTTTTATTTTTATTTACATTTTGCTCAGATTATGAGCTTTTTATTTTTAATTATATTTTGCTCAGATTATGAGCTTTTTATTTAAACTGTACACGGTCAGTAGTGCAAGGGACAGTGTGAATGGTGTGTGAATGTGAGGGGTGGCACTCCTGCCAGTAAGGGGTGTCACCCTCGGCCGTTGGGGAGAAGTTATCCCCACGGCTGTGTGAATGACGTGTGAATGGACAGCGATACCATTGGGGCCTTGACGCGGCGTTGCTGCTCCCAAGTCCTGCATGTTGGACTTGGGCTAATCCGATGTGGATGTGGTGCGTGTGATCTAGGGACCTCAGTGGCGTGCATGGGTGCATTGTACGCGTGATCAATGTATTTGTTTATTGTCCAAAGATGCCTACGGCGAGGACCCTCCTGACTGCTCTTCCATCAGCTGACGGGGTAGCCTCTGGCAGGTGGGGACTGTGTGGGTCGGGGGTCAGGTCATCACGTATGTCAATCTGCAGGCCCTTTCTCATGGCAAAGTTGTGCAGAATGCAACATGCACCGATGATCTGACACACAAAGGTAGGGGAATACAAGAGGGCCCCCCCCAGACTTATCCAGGCATCGGAAACGGGACTTCAGGAGCCCAAATGTTTGCTCCACCACTGCACGAGTTTGGATATGTACCACATTGTATCTTCTCTCTCCTCTGGTTTGGGGGTTCCGGAAAGGAGTCATTAGATGGGGTCCCAGTGCATATGCAGAGTCACCTGGAAGGGAAAAGACATGTCAAGAAGGGGATTATCAGAGTTGATTTTCTAAAGTGCCACATCCAAATGAGAAATCAAAAAGAATAAAGGCAAAGCCCCCTAGTCGGACTTTAAAGGCACTGTGGTGTGTTAAATGTAGTTAGAGAAAACATAGTATTACAATATAATTTATTGAAGAAGTATCAGATAAAAGTTGATTACATGATCTATAACAAATACAAAAAATACAAAATAATGAAATATAGTTCAACATATATTGCTGTGTGATGTGATGCCCTGTGTGGTCCCGACGTTTCAGGGAGACATAGTCGCTTTCTTCAGGGGTATTCCAGGATTCACAGCTCTAAAAATGTATGGGAAATGATCAGGATAATCCTAATAATGTTGATGATGTTGTTATATAGATTAATACTGAAGTACTTACAGTGAACTGTATGGTACTTCAAGTCAGTAGATCATGTATTTAAAAGCATGGGTTTCCGGATGATCCGAGTCTGCTGGCCTGGCCACTGACGACAGAGCAGAATTGTGAACAGGGTGTGTTGTTGCCAGATATAAATATGCTGCTGGAGTCAGAGGACACTGGAGCCTAAAGTTGTAATGATGTGTGTTAATATTTGTGGACATAGTTGTATTAATAAAATGTGAAATAAATTGTGTTTTATAACATTTTCTTGGAGGGATATGGTATGGCTTACCTAGTAAATAGCGATGGAGAGGCTCGTATTAGGCTGGAAGTGTACAAAAGTAATAAAAAATAATGAGTAAATATGTACAATGTATGTAAGTAAAAATATCCATGTTATATTAATGTGGTTAAACCACATATAGTTAAATGTTATAGCAAAAAATGCTCAATAGATAGCGTTCAATGGGGATATTTAGATGTTATAGCAAAAAATGCTCAATAGGTGGCGTTTAAAGGTTGAGTATTAAGGAGTTGATTAAAAAGGACATTTTTTCTTTTGTGTTCCTGTAGGAAGGGAAAAGACAGGATGATGTTAGTTATGCATGTGCCCCTCGTGATGTCAGCATCATGGGGTCGGACAGTCATGCCTGACTCCCATGTCACTCACCAACCAACCAGCTGTCCTTGTACACGTTCTGTTCGAATTCTGTTGGGATGGGGCTTTGACGGTATATGAAGCTGTCATGGCTGGACCCGGGGTGTTTGGCACGGACGTGCCATATGAGGCGTTGGGCATCGGCTATCACCTGTACTTTGATGGAATGCCAATGCTTCCGATTGCGGTATATGTGCTCTGTGGCACTGGGGGGCTGTAGTGCCACATGTGTGCAATCAATGGCCCGCACAGTGCGTGGGAATCCGGCAATGCTGTAGAAATCTGTCATTGCCTTATGCCGCAGGTCCTCAGTGGTGGGTCTGATGATGTGGTGGGACATGCGTCTGAGAATTGCAGGGACAACCTGGTGCACACATCTGCTCATGGTGGACTGTGACATCCCAGCCACAACTCCACTTGTACGCTGGAATGATCCACTGGCAAGGAAATGAAGTGTTGCCAGTACCTTCACCAGTGGCTGCACTGCTTGGAAGTGGTGTGTCTTGCTGGTGATGTCATCCTGCATGGTTGTGGTTAGTTCAAGGATTGCATCTGGGCTGAATCTGAAGAGGCGATACACCTCCTCATCACCCATGCCAAAGAGGCTCATGCGCGTGCAGTATATCCTTTCATGTGCCCGCCTCCTCCGTACCGGGGGACCCATTAGTAGTGCGAGGACCACGACTGCCCCTGGCATGTTGGCACACAGAGGTGTTGTCCTGCAAGTGTGGTTGTTCAGCTTGCTATTTTCGTCGGTAACGCTGCTGCTGTAGCTGCTCTCCTGCTGACCTGTGGCCGTCAGAAGTAAAGATAAAGCAGCTATTTGTAGGATTAACTTTGCGCCAGACGTACGACGTACGCGCGGCGCGCGTAGCCAGTGTCTGGTGCTAATCCGTTCGCGAATCGGCATATCTCCCTCATTTGCATATTTGAATGGGAAATCAATAGGCGCGACGGATGCGCCAAGCGAAAATATGCGCATACGATACTCTGGCTTAGGAAAGTTAAGCCGGTCGGAGAAAGCCCGTTTTCTGTCGCATCTAGTTTGGTGGGTACGGCACATAGATACTACGGCGCATCTTTACACTTACGCGGCGCATACCGATATACTCCAGCGCAAGTCTTTCTGAATCTGGCCCTAAGATTTGTAGGTAAAGTTGATCCGGGGTAAATCCGATTGCCTCTCGGGGGATCATGAAGGAATTTTTTCCCCAAGCTGTAGCAAATTGGATCATGCTCTACTGTTTTTTTTTTTGTCTTCCTCTGGATCAACTGTGGGTATGGAGTTGGGTGTATGGGATTGTACTGTGTTTTTTATTTTGTTTGTTTATTTTTTTTGTGGTTGAACTGGATGGACTTGTATCTTTTTTCAACCCAATGTAACTATGTCACTATGTACAGCTTGCCATGAAAATTTGGTATAGCCACAGTGTTTCAATTAGATGTTCACCATACCAATATACAATACTGAAGATGCACAATGAAAACATATTTTCTGCAATATATTAAAATAATTGATTTAATAATTATATAATTTTTACTTAACTTTCAGGTTCAGTGTATGACATCAGTGGCTCTGAATGTTGTTTATCAACCGGGGATTTGGTAAAAGTTATTGGAAGGGAATTGCAGTCTGTTAGTCTTGTAAATGTAAAAACAGGAAAGAGCCACACACTGCCCAATAACTTTCAAGGTAAGACTAACTATTTTTTTTTTCTTTACTTACAAAACATATATAAAAAACCATAGAATTTGGGATTTTGCAGATACATGTTAGGTCTGAGTAAAGACAGAACTCCTGATCTGCATATGTTTTGCAGTCAATGACTCTTTTGAAAGAGAACAGAATGGAAGAGAACAGGGCTGCTGTTCAAAATCACAGTGCCCCATACAGGTTACTTGGCTGTCCCCCCTCAAATATATCAAAACAATAATTTCACAAAAAAATACACTAAAATCATTGTTACCATTATTTTATTTTACAATTTTTTTAAATATTTTTTTTTTTACAATTTGTTACAGGACAAGGGACACTGTCAGTGCTGCGGGCAGCGCAGTGACAAGGGGATCAGGAGCAGGCAAAATAAGGAGGGGGATCGGTGTGGGGGAAGAAATTACAGGAACAATGCCCCGTGTCTGTGTCTCTCCTTGTAGCAGCTGGTAGGAGGAAGAGAAGCTGGCTTTTAGCTGCTGCAGAGAACCGCACAGGGCATCCTTCTGTAATTGCCCCTCCGTCCGACCACACCGATTTCTTCTGCTGTCCCGGCCCCCTGTGTGCCCGGGCCCCTACAGGGGGAATGGTGGTCCCCCCTATCAGCGGGCCTGGAGGAGAATATTAGATGCCTTCAGCAATTGTGTATTTTCTCTGTTCCAGCAATACAGAAAGCAAACCTGAGTCTCATATGGCAAGGTCCATGTGAATGCACTAGTGGGCAGGCAATATCCAAATTAACAAACATCTGAGATGACACAGAAATGAAAATACAATGCCTTGCGAACTTGAACTTTGCGACCTTTTGCCACATTTCAGGCTTTAAACATAAAGATATAAAACTGTAATTTTTTTGTGAAGAATCAACAACAAGTGGGACACAATCATGAAGTGGAACGAAATTTATTGGGTATTTCTAACTTTTTTAACAAATAAAAAACTGAAAAATTGGGCGTGCAAAATTATTCAGCCCCCTTAAGTTAATACTTTGTAGCGCCACCTTTTGCTGCGATTACAGCTGTAAGTCGCTTGGGGTATGTCTCTATCAGTTTTGCACATCGAGACTGAAATTTTTGCCCATTCCTCCTTGCAAAACGGCTCAAGCTCAGTGAGGTTGAATGGAGAGCGTTTGTGAACAGCAGTTTACAGTTCTTTCCACAGATTCTCGATTGGATTCAGGGGCTGGTAAGGCGATTAAGCTTAATCGCCTTACTGCAGCCCCTCCACTAGGTGATCGCCTAGGACACTGACAGGTCTTAGACGATCGCCTGTCCAATCAGCGGCGGGCCACGCCGCTCGCTCATGCGCAGTGCCGCTCACGCATGCGCAGTGGGTGCCCGGCGGTGAAGCCGAAGGCTGTCACGGCCGGGTGCCCACAGTTAGAATGAAGACGCCGGCCGGGGAGGGGGGGGAGAGGAGCGGAGCCCCGGCCGGCGCGTCGCTGGAACGCTGGAGCAGGTAAGTGAATGTTTATTAAAAGCCAGCAGCTACACTTTTTGTAGCTGCTGACTTTTAATAAACATAACATTTGGCTGGAACACCCCTTTAAGAAATGGCTTTCTTCTTGCCACTCTTCCATAAAGGCCAGATTTGTGCAGTATACAACTGATTGTTGTCCTATGGACAGAGTCTCCCACCTCAGCTGTAGATCTCTGCAGTTCATCCAGAGTGATCATGGGCCTCTTGGCTGCATCTCTGAACAGTCTTCTCCTTGTATGAGCTGAAAGTTTAGAGGGACGGCCAGGTCTTCGTAGATTTGCAGTGGTCTGATACTCCTTCCATTTCAATATTATCGCTTGCACAGTGCTCCTTGGGATGTTTAAAGCTTGGGAAATCTTTTTGTATCCAAATCCGGCTTTAAACTTCTCCACAACAGTATCTCGGGCCTGCCTGGTGTGTTCCTTGTTCTTCATGATGCTCTCTGCGCTTTAAACAGACCTCTGAGACTATCACAGTGCAGGTGCATTTATACGGAGACTTTGGTCAACATTGGATTATTCAGAGATCCTCACTGAACTTCTGGAGAGAGTTTGCTGCACTGAAAGTAAAGGGGCTGAATAATTTTGCACGCCCAATTTTTCAGTTTTTTATTTGTTAAAAAAGTTTGAAATATCCAATAAATTTTGTTCCACTTCATGATTGTGTCCCACTTGTTCTTGATTCTTCACAAAAAATTACAGTTTTATATCTTTATGTTTGAAGCCTGAAATGTGGCAAAAGGTTGCAAAGTTCAAGGGGGTCGAATACTTTTGCAAGGCACTGTATGACTTCATTGTTGAACATTCTTTCAATTATAATGACTAGATTAACATTATCAAGCAGGGAATACATATTTATCATCTACCTAAATAATTAAAAACACTTTGTAACAGTATGTTAGTCTCACATTGTTCTCCTCTAGTGAAATTTGTGGTGTAGTTCTCACTTTCTAGCACTAGCTGCCCTCCCATCCTTAGTTCCTTAATTGTAATTATGTCGAAAAATTAGAGCATGTTCTACATTTTTAATGCCCATTTTTTTCACGTTGAGAAAAATGCTCTGGAGCCTACACACGTTTTTAATGACCAAGTTAAAAAATAAATTCTCGTCATTAAAAACGTGTGTGCGCGGCATAACCCTTTTTTTTTATTTTGTATCATTATTCTGTGGTAGTATTTACGAAAAAACTGTTTTCATAAATGATTGTACCACTGGGCTGAGATCACACCAAGATTCCAAGTGACATCAGTGGCAAAGCGTGGGGGGTGCGAGGGGGGCCCTGGGCGCAAAATTTAGAGGGGCCCTGTCACAAGTGTGGACAGTCTACCATGGGGATAAATGTCCCTTGCTAAATTTATGATACCGGAGAGTCCACATTGTTCAGCCATTCTTGGGGTGCGGGTGGGCGGCTGAGGGATAGATAGGCTGGTCGCCTGAGAGCCTATCACTGGACAGAATAGTTCCACCATGGCCACCCCTTCCTTGACCTAGCCCCTCTGACCCTGCCCCCCCAAGAGATGAGAACCAGCGGGCACAGCATCTCCCATGCCTCCAGAGCATGGATTGCTACAACTTCCTCTCTGCAGTAACATGTGGCTTGCAGAACAGGCTAACTGGGGACCCAGAGGATGGGCGAGGAGGCTCACGCTGCTAGGGAGCCGCTGGAAGGATCAAAGCACTCCCGGATCAAGGAGTCAGACTGGCATGGAAGGGAGAGCTAGCAGTCTCTCTCATCTCCCGCTCAGGCCCCTCTCCCTCTCTCAGCCCCCCTTCCCTCAGCTCCACGTCTCTGATCCCAATGTCTCTCTCTGCCTCTCTCAGTGAATCCAAATCACCAGTGCTGCAAAAACACACAATTGTGCAAATATGAAAATAAATAAACAATCACATTTTTTATAATAATCAATAAAAAGTTCCATAGCAATGTATTTTTGGATGCTTTTTATTAATTGTTATATGAGTTGAGTTGCATCTTGATATAGCGTAGTCATTTACCCCATAGGATCTCAATGTGCTGGTACATGTACTAGGGCCAATTTAGATGGGAGCCAATTAACTTACCAGCATGCCGTTAGAGCATGGGAGGAAACCGGAGTACGCAGAGGAAACCCACGCAGGCACAGGGAGAACATGCAAACTCCAGGTTGTGTTGTGGTCGGGAATTAAACTAGCAACCCTTTTGCTGCTAGGTGAAAGTGCAAACCACTACACCACTGTGCTGCCCTGTGCCCTGCACTGTGCTATATTTATATATTTGCACAATTGTGTGTTCTTGCAGCACTGGTGATTTGGATTCCCTACCCAGTAGGGCAATCTTAGAATTGTTGTATTTGATAAATTGTTATATGAAATTGTCTGTGCTTTGTTTGCTTTATTTGCACAATGAGGTTGAGGTTTCCTGCCCTGCAGCACCGATGATTAGGACTCACTACCCAGAAGGGTTGTTTTATAATATTTCCGTTAATGGGAGCTATATATGTCATACTCTATAATACTTGTTGCAGTACTGTGCAATTGGGATCAATACCCAGTAGGGTTTTTTATTTAACTATTTGGAATTCTTTCTATATATATTTTGATATATATACAGTACAGACCAAAAGTTTGGACACACCTTCTCATTCCAAGAGTTTTCTTTATTTTCATGACTATGAAAATTGTAGATTCACACCGAAGGCATTAAAACTATGAATTAACACATGTGGAATTATATACATAACAAACAAGTGTGAAACAACTGAAAATATGTCATATTCTAGGTTCTTCAAAGTAGCCACCTTTTGCTTTGATTACTGCTTTGCACACTCTTGGCATTCTCTTGATGAGCTTCAAGAGGTAGTCACCTGAAATGGTCTTCTAACAGTCTTGAAGGAGTTCCCAGAGATGCTATTGCTTAGCACTTGGTGGCCCTTTTGCCTTCACTCTGCGGTCCAGCTCACCCCAAACCATCTTGATTGGGTTCAGGTTAGTGATGAGCGGAATACGCCATATTCGATTTCGCGATATCGAATATTTGTGATATTTTATAAAAAAAAAAAAATTGTAAAATTTTGCCAATGCGAAATTTCGCTATTTTTTTTTTTTTATAAAATATCACGAATATTCGATATTTACGAATATTCGCTATATTTTATGAAAAAAAAAAAATTGCGAAATTTCGCATATGCGAAAGCGAAAATGATTGCGAAATTTCGCTATTTTTTTTTGGATAAAATATCACGAATATTCGATATTTACAAATATATTCGCTATATTTTATAAAAAAAAATAAAAAAATTGTGAAATTTCGCTAGTGCGAAATTGATTGCGAAATTTATTGCGAAAATGATTGCGAAAATTATTGCGAAATTTCAAAAATACGAATATTCGAAATAGCGAATATTCGCCGCGATATTCGAGTTATTCGCGAATACTCGAATATGCAATATTCGTAGCGAATATTCGCAATGCGAATATTCGTGAGCAACACTAGTTCAGGTCCGGTGACTGTGGAGGCCAGGCCATCTGGCGCAGCACCCCATCACTCTCCTACTTGGTCAAATAGCCCTTACACAGCCTGGAGGTGTGTTTGGGGTCATTGTCCTGTTGAAAAATAAATGATGGTCCAACTAAACGTAAACCGGATGGAATAGCATGCCGCTGCAAGATGCTGTGGTAGCCATGCTGGTTCAGTATGCCTTGCATTTTGAATAAATCCCCAACAGTGTCACCAGCAAAGCACCCCCACACCATCACACCTCCTCCTCCATGCTTCACGTTGGGAACCAGGCATGTAGAGTCCATCCATTCACCTTTTCTGCGTCGCACAAAGACACGGTGGTTGGAACCAAAGATCTCAAGTTTGGGCTCACCAAACCAAAACACAGATTTCCACTGGTCTAATGTCCATTCCTTGTGTTCTTTAGCCCAAACAAGTCTCTTCTGCTTGTTGCCTTTCTTTAGCAGTGGTTTCCTAGCAGATATTCTACCATGAAGGCCTGATTTACACAGTCTCCTCTTAACAGTTGTTCTAGAGATGTGTCTGCTGCAAAAGGTGGCTACTTTGAAGAACCTAGAATATGACATATATTTTCAGTTGTTACACACTTTTTTGTTATGTGTTAATTCATAGTTTCGATGCCTTCAGTGTGACTCTACAATTTTCATAGTCATGAAAATAAAGAAAACTCTTTGAATGAGAAGGTGTGTCCAAACTTTTGGTCTGTACTATATATATATATATATATATTGTGACAGGGTACACAATTGAATGTACACCAGTGAGAGACTGGAAAAGTCAGCGTTCCCTGCCCTGGAAGGGGTTAAGCCTGGCCAACAGGTAAAACCTCCTCTCTTCCCCTATTAATTAACACTCACCTGGTAAGGAAGTGGGAAGTGAGAGCTCAGTGTGAGAGGTATGCTGAGCTGGACAGACAGGTTGGAAACTGTCTGCATTGAAGAAACAAGGTCTGTCATAGATTTGTTTATTTTGGACTGTTATTCTGTTTGTTTCATACTG
Source organism: Rana kukunoris (assembly GCA_029574335.1). Classification (NCBI taxonomy): domain Eukaryota; kingdom Metazoa; phylum Chordata; class Amphibia; order Anura; family Ranidae; genus Rana; species Rana kukunoris. The sequence continues at coordinate 460,679,494 of CM056050.1, forward strand.
GAGGCCGGAATAGCCCCTCCAGTACAGTGTAGTGAGGGACACTACTGTCAGTTGGCCTCCTAAATTGGAGTAGGCCATTTTGTTTTGTATTATTCATTTTGAGTGCAATAAAGCCGTATTTATTGCTTAAGATCAGCGACTTTGCTGCATAACATTATCGCTATTTCTACGACTTTGTCACAAGTGGTGTCAGAAGTGGGATGTTTGCTGTTGTACCGGTCAATGTACAGTTACAGTGGCCTTAAAGGTACAGGACCCAGAAAATGGAAGATATTGTGAAAGCCCTGTTACAAGCTGTCTCTGTGCAGCAAGAGACTAATAGACAGATAGCGGCCTCAGCTGCAGCACAACAAGAAACTAATAGACAGGTAGGTGCAGCGCAACAAGAGACTAATAGACAGCGGCCTCAGCTGCAGCACAACAAGAAACTAATAGACAGCTAGCTGAAGCACAAAAGTCAGACCATGCTGTTCTCAAAGCAACCCTGGATCACATGACTACCCAAGGGTCTTCTAACCCACCAGCAAGGGGTGTAAGCCAAAAACGTGCCAGCAGCTGTCTGCAGAAAATGACCCCGGATGATGATGTGGAGACTTATCTACTGGCGTTCGAACGGACCGCTACCCGAGAAGGCTGGGCCCCAGAACAGTGGGCTGGAATCATTGCACCCTTCCTCTTGGGAGAAGCACAGAAAGCCTATTTTGATTTGGATGAGGTGGCTGCTGCAGACTATCCCAAACTGAAAGGAGAGATCCTGGCTCGCTTAGGGGTGACTTCCACAGTGAGGGCCGAGCGTTTCTACAACTGGAGGTTTAAAGAAGGAAAAGCGCCAAGATCCCAGATGTTCGATTTAATTCATCTGGCGTGGAAGTGCCTCAAACCAGAGACTCAAACACCTGCACAGATTATAGAAGCGCTTGTACTGGACCGTTACGTGAGAGAGCTTCCAAATGGCCTCCGGGAGTGGGTCACTCAGGGAAATCCCCTGGACTGTGATAGTATGGTCGCACAAGTGGAGCGGTACCTATCTACCAAAAGTTTGGACCGATCTCTCTCTAGGACGATCGGGAAAATACAGAGACCAGGAGACCGGAGGAGTGGAGTGGAAGAAGACTTCGGATCCGGAGCCCGTTTCTCCAAAACAGACTTTAGAAGTCAAAACCCTGGGAAAGAGGACCACCCTAGGAGAAACTCCATAACTTGTTTTGAGTGTGGCGCCAAAGGACATGTCAGGACGAGATGCCCCAATCTTCCTGAGCCAATGCAGTGTGGACTAGGGGAAGATTCCTCTGACTTTTGTGGGCTCATTTGTTTAGCAGGCCTGGTAGAAGGGGGACATACCTTCCGAGTACCTGTCCTGCTGGACAAACAAGAGACAGTGGCCCTGGTGGACTCTGGCAGTGCCCTGACTTTGGTAGCCAGTAAATTGGTAAAACCTTGTTGGATTCAGAAGCATAGAACCATGGGGGTGTTGTGTATTCATGGGTGTACTGTGCGGTATACTACTGCCAACATAGAAGTGTCAGTACAGGGCAGTTTGGTAAGGATCGTAGCTGTGGTAGTTCCTTGTCTACCATATCCTTTGATAATAGGAAGGAATTTCCCTAATTTCCACGCTCTGTTACAGCCCCCTGTGATGGGAGAACAAGGGGAACCTGAAGTGGAGCAGAGAAATACAGGGGTCCATGAAGTATTTCCCTTTGCTCATCCTGACTTGTATATCTCTAATCCAAAAAGAGGTAAAACAAGACGGGAACGCAGGGAGAGCAAGCTAAGATTTAATAGGGCTGTCCAGGAAGTCCTGTTGAATCAGCGTGGGGAGCAGTCCAGGAGAGGCGGGGCCCCACGGCAGACAGAAGATGAGGCAGAGGTTGGTCAACCGGAACCCGCCCCAGAGGCTACCAGTGAAGACGATGAGGGGGATACAGATATCCTGGATATCTCGGGTAGTGGCTTTGGCCGTGACCAGGCAGATGATCCCCTGCTGCAGGAAGCCAGGAGTAATGTTGTAGAGGTTAATGGGGTACCAGTAGAAGGGGTAAAAGGAAAGGCCTATCCCTATTTTATCCTTAACAATCTTCTTTACAGAGTAACCTCCGATGAGGGACAAGAGCTTGAACAACTGGTTGTGCCTTCATCATACACCCGAAAAATCCTGGATTACTCTCACTCTCATTTGCTGGGGGGACACTTAGGGGTGGAGAAAACACAAGAACGGGTGCTCAGGAGGTTCTTCTGGCCTGGGGTATATGAGGGGATTAAAAGGTATTGTGCTTCTTGCCCGGAATGCCAGCTGGCATCTCCCAGACCGAAGTTGAGAGCCCCACTCATACCTCTCCCCATAGTTGACGTTCCGTTTGAGAGGATTGGCATGGACCTAGTGGGTCCCTTAGAGAAAACAGCTCGAGGGCACCAGTACATCCTTGTCATCGTCGATTATGCCACCAGATACCCGGAGGCCATTCCACTACGTAAGGCGAATGCTAAAAGTATTGCAAAAGAGTTGGTTCAGATGTTTACACGGGTGGGGATACCCAGGACATTGCTCACGGATCAGGGGACTCCGTTTGTCTCCCGTATTATGAAAGAGCTATGTCAGCTATTTAATGTACAGACTCTGAAAACGTCAGTGTATCACCCCCAGACAGATGGGTTGGTAGAAAGGTTTAACCACACCCTAAATGGGATGTTGAGGAAAGTCGTTAGCAGGGATGGGAAGGATTGGGACTTGTTACTTCCTTACCTGTTGTTTGCAGTTCGAGAGATTCCCCAAAGTTCTACGGGCTTCTCCCCGTTTGAGCTTTTATATGGTAGGCATCCCAGGGGTATTCTGGATATCCTAAAGGAAACCTGGGAAGAACAGGGGGTAACTGGGACCAATGTCCTCCAGTATGTTGAAGATATGCGGGTGCGTATGGCTCAGATTGCCCCTCTTGTTCGCCAGCATATGGAGCAGGCGCAGAGTAGGCAGAAGTCCTACTATGACCAGAGGGCCCTAGTGAGACAGTTTGAAAGAGGGGACAGAGTAATGGTTCTAGTACCCACCGCAGAAAGCAAACTTCTAGCACAGTGGCAGGGACCCTATGAGGTGTTGGAAAAAGTGAGCCCAGTAAATTATAAAGTTAGTCAGCCAGGACGCCGGAAGAAGGAGGCCATGTTCCACATAAACCTTCTTAAGCCATGGAGGACTAGAGAGGACTGCATGGCCGCAGTGGGGGACACCACACCTGGTCCACAGGCACCTAGTCCTTCGGTGACAATCTCTCCAGAGCTGACACCTGAGCAAATAAAAGAAGCTAGAGGCTTGGTTGAGAGGAATAACAATGTTTTCTCCCCCAACCCTGGACAAACCCGAGAGATTACCCATGACATTATTACAGAACCAGGGGTTGTCGTAAGAGTGAAGTCTTACCGCATTCCGGAGGCTAAGAGGGAAGCTGTAAGGGCTGAAATCAGGAAAATGCTTGAGCTTGGAGTGATAGAGGAGTCTCCTAGCCAGTGGTGCAGCCCCATTGTTCTAGTGCCCAAACCTGATGGGTCCATCAGGTTTTGTAATGACTTCAGGAAGTTAAACGAGGTGTCTAAGTTTGACGCCTACCCCATGCCTAGGGTGGATGAACTAGTAGAGCGATTAGCCAAAGATAGGTTCTTCACCACGTTGGATCTGACAAAGGGTTATTGGCAGATCCCATTGACAAAGCACGCCCGAGAGAAGACAGCCTTTGCCACTCCTGATGGCCTATTCCAGTACAGGATCATGCCTTTTGGCCTCCATGGGGCTCCAGCCACTTTTCAAAGGCTAATGGATAAGTTGCTCAGGCCCCACACTGAGTATGCAGCCGCATACTTGGATGATGTGATCATTCATAGCCCGGACTGGGAAAGCCATCTGGATAAAGTACAGGCAGTCTTGGACACTCTAAGGCCTCGTACACATGAGGCAATTCATTTGTTCAAATCGGTCGGACCGACCGATTTGAACAAATCTGTCTCTTTGGATTTTGGTTTGCTGGCGTGTACACATGAGCAAACCAAAATCCCCGCCAGCAGACGGCGCGCTGACGTGGCGGTGACGTTGACGCCGCCACGTCACCGCACCAGGAAGTAAAACACTTCGGCGCCGGTGCGAGACGACATGTCTGCTGTTAAGTGTACTAACCAGCAGACATGTCGGGCGGACGGGTTCCCACCCGATAGATTTCAAAGCATGCTTTGAAATCTGTCGGGTGGCCAAATCCGTCGGCTTGCCCGTACACACGATCGAATCTGTCTGCTGGGACGGTCTAGCAGACCGTTTCCAGCAGACAGATTTGATCGTGTGTACGCGGCCTCAGAAGAGCGGGTGTGACAGCTAACCCCTCTAAATGTGCCTTGGGTCTAGCAGAGGCTAGATACTTGGGTTACCTGGTTGGCAGAGGATTTGTTAAACCACAGATGAACAAGATAGGAGCTATACAGAGCTGGCCCAGACCATTGAGGAAAAAACAAGTCAGAGCTTTCTTGGGGATTGTAGGCTACTATCGGAGGTTTATTTCTCACTTTGCTACGAGGGCTGCTCCGCTCACTGACCTTATTAAAGCCAGAAGTCCAGACACTGTAAAGTGGAACAGCGAGGCTGAGGAAGCCTTTGCTGGTCTGCGGGCAGCGCTTTGTGCCCAACCTGTGCTTGTGGCTCCTGACTTTAGAAAGGAGTTCTTTCTCCAGACCGATGCCTCAGAGGTGGGTCTGGGTGCAGTTTTGTCCCAATATGTGGATGGTGAGGAACACCCTGTGCTGTATTTGAGTCGGAAGTTGTTACCTCGAGAACAGCGCTATGCCACAGTGGAAAAAGAGTGTTTGGCAATCAAGTGGGCAGTAGAAACACTCCGCTACTATTTGTTGGGCAGGCGGTTTACCCTCGTCACAGACCATGCTCCGGTAAAGTGGATGCACACCAACAGGGACAAGAACGCTCGGGTCACGAGGTGGTTTCTGTCCCTACAGCCCTTTACTTTTGTGGTACGACATAGGGCAGGTCTCCTCCACAGTAATGCAGATGCTCTGTCCCGAGTGCATGGGTTTGTAGAGGTGGCCGCTTCCCACCCAAGTGTTAAGCTGGGGGGGAGGATGTGTGACAGGGTACACAATTGTATGTACACCAGTGAGAGACTGGAAAAGTCAGCGTTCCCTGCCCTGGAAGGGGTTAGGCCTGGCCAACAGGTAAAACCTCCTCTCTTCCCCTATTAATTAACACTCACCTGGTAAGGAAGTGGGAAGTGAGAGCTCAGTGTGAGAGGTATGCTGAGCTGGACAGACAGGTTGGAAACTGTCTGCATTGAAGGAACAAGGTCTGTCATAGATTTGCTTATTTTGGACTGTTATTCTGTTTGTTTCATACTGGAGGCCGGAATAGCCCCTCCAGTACAGTGTAGTGAGGGACACTACTGTCAGTTAGCCTCCTAAATTGGAGTAGGCCATTTTGTTTTGTATTATTTATTTTGAGTGCAATAAAGCTGTATTTATTGCTTAAGATCAGCGACTTTGCTGCATAACATTATCGCTATTTCTACGACTTTGTCACAATATATATATATATTATATATATGTATACAGTATATATACAGAGGTAGCCAGAAAGGTTTAGGGCGTTGGAAAACTTCAGCTGTTCAGAATGAGGCAATTAATGCCTCTATAAGTTATCCAAAGGATGACTACTGATTGCTGCATCCTGAGGCTTTTTGAGTTAAGGAGAGCAGTGAGAAAGACTTCTGAAGGTGAGGTGGTTATTGATTTTTCTGTGTGATAAAAATCAAAAAAACTATTGTTTCTCTGCTGTATGACCAGCAGTAGGCTGTGCCAGACTCAATAGCTTAGTTCCTGTGTGGTGAAGGTAGATGCCCCAAGTGGCCAGGGTTTATTTTATGTTTTGTTTTGTTTATGCTGTTTGAATGCTTGCACTTGTTTCCAGCAATATGGAAGAATAAACCAAACTCGTTGTTTTCAACCGTCTTCGGCTGCCTCTCTGTATAGTTCAGTGTGTAGTGAACCCATCCAGGGGGTCACACACCCCCGCTACCGAGCTAACCCCTTACAATATATATAGATATATATAGAAAAAATCAAAAGGTTAAATACCTTCTGGGTAATTCAACTGCACAGTGCTGCAACAAGTATTATAGTGTGAGTATGACATGTGTAGCTCCCATTAACTGTAATATTATAAAATCCCCCCTCCTAATGCCTATGATGGTGTAATAAAGGTGCAAACACCTTGTGACGAACCTAGGACTAGGTCCGCCATCAATGCTTCCTCTGTTCAGAACCAGCACTATCCAAGACTCCTTAGCCCACCCAGTCACCAGACAACACCAGTCTTGGAGTACATCAGGAATAATCTTTTATTTGAGATCTCACTCAAATATATATACACAAGAATGACAATACAAATTGTAACCAGGAACCTAATTAACATGAGCTAATTACCAATCCTTTAGACAGCCTAGGCATGACCTTTGAGTGCCTAGCCTGGCTGTCTCCTAGCTCCCTAACTACAATACACATTATCATAAATCAACACAGAACTCCTTCACACAATAGCAGAGTTATTGTTATTATACACAAACAACAATGGGTGAAAGATTAAGAGCCCGTTCACACTCCAGCGGCACGACTCCGGGGGCGGCTCTGCAAGGCGCCCTGAGGACGACTTCAGGGGCGACCTGCAAAATGACTTCTGTAAAGAAGTCCATGCAGGTCGCCCCGAGCCATCCCCAAAGTCGTACAGGAACCTTTTTCTAAGTCGAAACGACTTGCGTCGCTCCTATTATAACGGTTCAATTGCCTTCAATGGGACACGACTCATCAGGCGGCTGAGCCACCTGACGAGTTGCCCCAGTGTGAACCGGGTCTTAGAGCCCACACTAGCCTTATTTACAATAAACATTATAGCAGACAACAGACAGACAGGTGGCTGGAGTTGATGGCATCATTATCTTCTATGAGCCCCAACATTTTGAAGCCATCACTATAATATGGCATATACAGGGTTCCCAGAGTTTTGTGTTTTGGGGGAACATGTACAGTACTTGAATCCAAAGTAACATTACTTCAAGGTCCCCAAGCATACACCTTACAAAGAGTATTGTTCCCTTAAAATCCAGGGCCCATAATCAGAAGGCAAAAGGTGAGCATTCAGTCCTCTCCAAAAGCCGCTGTCCCGGCTAGGTCTGTCACACACCTATTTTCAGGCTGTCCAGTCATCATAGGTGTGCGCAGCCCATTACATTAGGGTGTGCACCCCAAAGCTCAAACACACACACACATGCATGTGTGTGTGTGTGTGTGTATATATATATATATATAAAAAATATATAATATATATATATATATATATATATATATATCACACATGCACGCTTTTAGAAATAAATTGGTACATGTGCACAGGTTTTTTTGTTCAGTTTGCTGTTTGGAGGGAGGGCTGAGAGAGAGAGTGAGAGAGAGAGGTGTAGGAGGGAGGGCTGAGAGAGAGATAGAGAGAGGTGTAGGAGAGAGGGCTGAGAGAGAGAGAGAGAGGTGTAGGATGGAGGGCTGAGAGAAAGGTGTAGGAGGGAGGGCAGAGAGAGGGAGAGAGGCAGGGGGGCTGAGAGAGAGGAGGGAGGGCTGGGAGAGAGAGGTGTAGGAGGGAGGGTTGAGAGAGAGAGGTGTAGGAGGGAGGGCTGAGAGAGAGAGGTGTAGGAGGGAGGGCTGAGAAAGAAGAAGGGCTAAGAAAGAGGGAGGGCTGAAAGAGAGGGAGAACTGAAAGAGAGGCAGAGCTAAGAGAGAGGGGGGATGAGAGAGAGGCGGGGTTGAGAGAGAGGGGGGTGAGAGAGGGAGGGCTAAGAATGGAGGGAGGGCTAAGAGAGGGGGGCTGAAAGAGACTGGTGGGCTTAGAGAGAGGGGGGTTGAGAGAATAGGGTGGGTTCATAGAGACGGGTTGGCTGAGAGAGGGGGCTGAGAGAATAGGGAGGGCTAAGAGAGAAGGGAGGGGTTTAGAGAGAGGGGGGCTGAGAGAATAGGGAAGGCTGAGAGAGGGGGGATGGCTGAGAGACAGGGGGGCTGAGAGAGAAAGGAGGGGAGTTTAGAGAGAGGGGGATGGCTGAGAGTATAGGGATGGCTAAGAGGGGGGGATAGCTGAGAGAGGGGGTCTGATAGAGCAGGGAGGGGGCTTGGAGAGAGGGGGGCTGAGGGAGAAGTGAGGTGGGCTTGGAGAGAAGGGAGGGGGCTAAGAGAGAAGCAAGGGGGCTTAGAGAGAAGAGAGGGGGGGTTGGATAGAGGGGGGCTGAGAGAGAAGGGAGGGTGTCTGAGAGATGGGGGAGGGGGCTTGGAGAGAAGGAAGGGGGGCTGAGAGAGAAGGGAGTGGACTGAGAGAGAAGGGAGGGGGCATATAGAGAAGACAGGGGGGCTTAGAGATAAGACAGGGGGGCTTAGAGAGAGGGGGCTGAGAGAGATGGGAGGGTGGCTGAGAGAGGGGGGATGGGGGCTTGAAGAGAAGGGAGGGGCTGAGAGAGAAGGGAGGGGGGCTTAGTGAGACAGGGTCTGAGAGAGCAGGGAGGGGGACTGAGGGAGAAGTGAGGTGGGCTTGGAGAGAAGGGAGGGGGCTGAGAGAGAAGCAAGGGGGATTAGAGAGAGGGGGGCTGAGAGAGAAGGGAGGGTGTCTGAGAGATGGGGGAGGGGGCTTGGAGAGAAGGGAGGGGGGCTGAGAGAGATGGGGTAGGGGGCTTGGAGAGAAGGGAGGGGGGCTGAGAGAGAAGAGAGGGGGGCTGAGAGAGAAGAGAGGGGGCTTGGAGAGAAGGGAGGGTGGCTGAGAGAGGGGGAGGGGGGCTTGAAGAGAAGGGAGGGGGGCTGAGAGAGAAGGGAGGGGGACTGAGAGAGAAGGGAGGGGGCTGAGAGAGAGGGGGCTGAGAGAGAAGGGAGGGGGGCTGAGAGAGGGGGAGGGGGGCTTGAAGAGAAGGGAGGGGGGCTGAGAGAGAAGGGAGGGGGCTTAGAGAGAAGAGAGGGGGGCTTAGAGAGGGGGAGGGGGCTTGGAGAGAGGTCCCACCTCTGTCCCAGTCTCTGTCTGCAGGTGTGTATGATGGTACCTTCCATACCATAATTGCAGTCTCCTGCTTCGATCTGTCCAATTCTAGCGGCTCCCGCAGCAACCTGCGCCTCCTGCCCATCCTCGGTGACAGCTCTGTGCCCCCAGTGAGCGGCGAGCCTGTTTGTCCTCCAGCTCCAGGCCTCACATCAGAGCACAGAGAGGAACTTGGAGCAGTTCATGCTCTGGAAGCATGGGGTACGCTGCGGCCGCTTGCCTCCTAGGAGAGGCGGGGTCAGGGGACGAGGTCAAGGAGGAGGCGGTGCCCGAATCTCGGGCTCTCGGCGCTAGCGATGGATGCCCACCCGCCCACATTTCCCCAGGGGTGCTGCTGATTGCTGCCCACTGCCACACACATTTTTTGGTGTTAGACAGCCGGGTAGAGGACGAATCGCACTGACAAGTTCCAGGTGCCCTCTCCTCTCAGTAGAAAGCGCTGTCCCCAGGGGCGGATCCAGATTCTATCTAGTCTCGGGAAGGGCACTGCCAGAAAATACTTTTTTTAGGGCTAAACTTATCGGGGCAATGATTGGTGTTGCGCTTCAATCATCACGGCACCATGGCTGTTATGGTGTCAGGATGATTAAAGCGCATTACAGGTATTACTATTATTACATTGTTAGAAAAAATGAAATAGTTCAACTCACCATAATACAGAATCAGTGGGAGCCTCGAGTGTGTCACTTGCCAAATCACCTGCCACACGTTGCGGACTGTCACTTGCCACGTCACCTGTAACCAGATGTAGATTGTCACTTGCCACGTCACCTGTCACCAGATGTAGATCGTCACTTGCCACAAGTTGCGGATTGTCACTTGCCACGTCACCTGCCACCAGATGTAGATTTTTTACTTGCCACATCACCTGTCACCAGACATAGATTGTCACTTGCCACGTCACCTGCCACCAGATGTAGATTTTTTACTTGCCATGTCACCTGTCACCAGATATAGATTGTCACTTGCCACATCACCAGATGTAGATTGTCACTTGCCACGTCACCTGCCACAAGTTGCGGATTGTCACTTGCCTCCAGATGTAGATTTTTTACTTACCACATCACCTGTCACCAGACATAGATTGTCACTTGCCACGTCACCTGCCACCAGATATAGATTTTTTACTTGCCATGTCACCTGTCACCAGATATAGATTGTCACTTGCCACGTCACCAGATGTAGACTGTCATTGCCACGTCACCTGCCACAAGTTGCGGATTGTCACTTGCCACCAGATGTAGATTTTTTACTTGCCACATCACCTGCCACTTGCCACGTCACCTGCCACCAGATGTACATTGAAACTTGGCATGTCACCAGATATAGATTGTCACCTGCCACCAGATGTACATTGAAAATTGCCATGTCACCAGATATAGATTGTCACTTGCCACGTCACCTGTCACCAGATGTAGATTCTTTACTTGCCATGCCACCAGATGTAGATTCTTTACTTGCCATGCCACCAGATGTAGATTTTTTACTTGCTACTTGTCAGATAGCAGAGAGATGATGTAAACGTATCTCTCTGCTGCTGCGGCTGCCTGCACATGGTGCACAGTTAGAGCGAAACTGCAGGGATGCAGGGCGGGCGGTGAGAGATGATGTCATCTCACTGCTCCCTCACCCCTCTGATCCCTGATTGGCCAGTAGCTGCTGCTGCTCACACACTGTCTCCGGTCCAAGCCGCACAGCTGCTCAACAATGGAGCCGCCCGACGGCTCTTGTCTCACACGCTGAGCCGCCCGACGGCTCTCGTCTCACACGCTGAGCAGACCGGCTTTTTCTAATCTTACACGCTGAGCTGCCCGCCGGGTGTGCCTGGGCATTAGGGTGTGCCCAGGCACACCCGGCACACCCCGTGCGCACGCCTATGCCAGTCATGTTATCCCCTGTGTGAGCCAATGGTGTATGGAGGGGAGAGGAGGGAGCGCCAATAACAGATGGAACATAGGAACCTATGCATGATGTCACCACTCCAGGCTTTACCAGTCATTGTCAAGCATGCTCTTCTCTCCCCTACAGCCACAGCTGTCTCACACAGGGGATCATGTGACCAGACTGGAGCTAGCTCAAAATAGGTATGTCTATGTGTCAGGGGGGTGCAAATTACTTCCCTCACCCAGGCACTGACAACCCATGCTACGCCACTGAGTGACATTGTGCTCACTGAAAGCGGGGTTCCACCTGCGATTTTTTTTTTTTTTAAGTTAGCAGCTACAAACACTGTAGCTGCTGACTTTTAATAAGGGCACTTACCTGTCCTAGGTGCCCCTGAGGCCGATTCCCTCGATTATGGAAGGTCTTGGCGCCGCAATGCTCACTAAGGATTCACTGCCCATTTCCTACTGCGCATGCGCGAGTCTCGTGGCGCTGTATGAATGGGTGGCTACTCTGTGGGATACACACAGTTCCCAGAAGGCAGCGCGCCCCATTCCCCAGAAGACAATGCAAGGATGAAGACCAGCCGCGGACTAGAAAGAGGCAGATTAGGAAGATCCTTCTAGCAACTGCAATTTCTGGTAAGTAAAATACTTTTTTCTTGCAATTCGTTTTTTCAATTTTTTTGCAGCATTTTGGTGTAATTTTTTTTAGGGTGGACCTCCACTTTAATGCTGCTACGGAGAAGACTAAAAGTGACCAAGCTGCTCAGCTTGGTCACTTTTAGTCTTCTCCGTAGCAGCATCATGGGGCAATTTGGTTACTTGATGGGAAATGTACTGAATCTTCTGTGCTTTTTTTACTCAACGAGATTAAAGAGGGCCAGGGGGCAGCGTATCATTTTTTTATGTCTAATCATGCACTTATCCTCAGCTTAACTTAAAGGAGTTGTAAAGGAAATACAAATTTGGCCTAAAATTAATGTCTGCAAGGTAGACAGACAGAATAGTGTAATGTTTTTGTTAAAAAACTAGTAAATACCTATTAAATTCCTTCATCTTTATCATCTCCGGCGTTCTAGTTTCTGTTCTCTCATTCACTTCCTGGTTTGCGACACTCGTTCATGTAAGAACTACATTTCCCAGTATGAATTGCGGCACGCTCAGTAATTTACACCTCCTTGAAATCTCTAAGGCCTCGTACACACGATCGAATTTGTCCGCTGAAAACGGTCCGATGGACCGTTTCAGCAGACATCTCCGATCGTGTGTATGGGCTAGCGGACAGATTTGTCCACCCGACAGATTTCAAAGCATGCTTTGAAATCTATCCGGTGGGAATCTGTCCGCCCGACATGTCTGCTGGTTAGTACACTTACCAGCAGACATGTCGTCCCGCTCCGCCGCCGAATGGATTCGGCGCATGCGCGGAAGTGTTTTACTTCCTGGTGCGGTGACGTGGCGGCGTCAACGTCACCGCCACGTCACCGACACGTCAGCGCGCTCTCTGCTGGCGGGGATTTTGGTTTGCTCGTGTGTACACACAAGCAAACCAAAATCCCAGCAGACAGATTTGTTCAAATCTGTCGGACGGACAGATTTGGACAAATCTGTCCGCTCGTGTGTATGGGGCCTAACACGTAGAGAGCATCCTGCCGCACAGATGTAGTTCCCAGGAGGGGGTGTGCACGTCACTGACCACCGCAGTAAAGCCTCCCTTCACGTTGGAGAGTAACAATCAGACAAGCAGGAAGTGAACTGAACAGAGAAGAAATAGAGCAACTTCTGAGCAAAAACGAACAATGAGGAAGTGAAAAGAGGAATGTCTGCGGGTAAAGGATGCTTATTATGAAAAAAAACATTTTCCTTTACAACCCCTTTAAGTTCAAACTTTTTTTTTTATTTGTTTCATCAGATCTGATCCGATCCGCCATGGACGGATGTCGACGTATCGCCATCTGTCTGATTTTAACGGATTGGATGGGTCGGATGTCATCGCACATGAGATGTATGGAGCGGCCACTCAGGCCCGCCGAAAAAACTGACAGGCGAACCTGAATGGTCCGACCGCGTGAAAGGGGCCTAAAAAATGCTCTCTGCTTCCATTTGAGAAAAAAAATCTGTAAAATTTTAATTGCTGCTTGTGTACCAGTTAAATTGATTTCCCTTGCCCACCAAGGGTTTTTTCCACATCAACAGTTAACTGAAAATGGTGTGCCACCTGGGTCCCTTGTTCAGCAACAATGCTGCTTTTCTTACTAGTCCCCCTATCCCAGCTCTCCTAGCTCTCTCTGCTCACTCAGCCTTTGGTCGTAGTGCCCCACTGCACAGCCTATTCCTGTATAGGGGTTCTCCTAACACCCTAATAGGAGCTGACCTTACCCCAGGGATAGTAAAACATATTTATTTCTGCCAGTAAATACCTTATACAGCTTACTTCCTGTTTCTTGGTATAAAGTCTAGGCTTATGACATCACACACAGCTCTCTGTCTCTCTCTCTCTCTCTATCTCTCCCTAGTGAGAGTTTTCCTGGAGGGGGGGGGTGAGTCAGGAGACTCCCAATGAGAGCTGCAGAGCTAGAGTTGTGCCTCCAGAAACTAAACAGGCAACAGCTTCAGTTGTAAAAGGAAAAAAACTGTGCTTAACCCCAATTAACAAAATAAATAAATTAACAAGTGAACAAATGTTTAATAATGATCAAGATGGTATAAAAAAAAAAAAAAAACAAGAATAATTGAAGTGGTGCGGCAACTAAAAAACCTTAAATATTCAGTCCATAAAAGTGTAAAACAAAAATAGTGCGCTACCACATAAATATCCAAAAAAGGGGTGAAAATGTATTAATAAGTGAAAAACCTCAAATGAGAGAATATCTAGAAAAACAGATACAATGTCCTAAACAAGGGATCCAAAAAATGATCGGTGTAGCTTCACAATTCTCGGTATCCACAAATACAACAGAATGACAACTTGCCTGCAGGTAGGATTTTTTATTCATCAAAGAAAATAAGGTAATCACCGCCGCTTACCAAATCTGTTGGATCTCAGGTAATAGAGATCAAATAGGCATGTCAGAACACCATCAGCCAGATAGGGATCCGCATCTGAGGTTTCCAATGAAGGTGCAGATGTCCCGTCCAAGCTACGCAAAACTCCTTTTTCAATGGATTTACACATCAAATGGATATCCAAACTTGCTCACCATACCGGTATTGTTAATAGGGGCAGAAAGAGAAAGGCTTCATGGTGCAGTTTGTTTAACCACTCCACTTGCGCTATAAACAAAAATAGAGCAACAATTTAAAAAAAAAAAAAATATTTTTTACTTATATATAATAATAAATAAGATCGGTCTCCTCTCTCCCCTGACAGGACATGGATCTGTGTGTTTACACACAGAGATCCACGTCTTGTCCCTGTAGCCGCCGATCCCGAGTGCCTGGCGGACATCGTGGCCGCCAGGCACGCGCATCGGCATCTCAGCGATGCGGCGGGCACACGCGCGCTGCCGACGGCGGCGCTCACGCGCCCCCCAGTGGCCTGGCGGAGGGGAGGCCGTAAAAACACGGCCTGTTAAAGAAGTAGAACCACCCTGCGGCCGTACAAAGTCGTACGGCCTTCGGGTAGTGGTTAAAATCAGAACATAACATCAAGCAAAAAACAAAGTTTCAAACAAACATTCAAAAAGCACAACCACAGCACATAGCCTGACTGACTCAAGTATAATAGCGTCTAGGATAGTGACTCCACCCAATGCATTTCCCCACATAAGGATTCTTCTTGTGAGAGTTTGCCTGGAGGGGGGGGGGGTGAGTCAGAAGACTTCCAATGAGAGCTGCAGAGCTGGAGGTGTGCCTCCAGGAATTAAACAGGCAACAGCTTCAGCTGCCAACAGTTAAAATGGCTGCAGCCAGACTTAATGGAGGGAGATTTCTGCAGCATTATTGGCAAGTACAGAATCACAATATATATAAAATAGTGCTTTTGGCGGAAGCTTCAGAATGGCAAAGATGTTTTTATTACAAATTATGTGAGCAGACTGCAGTTCCTCTTTAACAACAAATCTGTATTCCAGGTGTGTTTGAAGTCAACGTATATAATTGCGTGTACACCACTCTTGAGATGTTACATGCGGAATTATCCAGTGGCGATGATATTTTTCCATATTGGTTCACCTCCATGTCTGATTTCACTGTGGGGAATTGTGTTATTCGGCAGCAGCTTCCAATTCACTTTGTGTCATTCGACAGACAAACCAGTTGTGCAGTATGCCATGTATGTGAGGATCCCCAATCATACTCCATCACAATTCCCTTATCCACACAAGGACAATTTTATGAGGGTGAAAACACTGAGTCATATACACTTGAGCAGCTCTTGCTGTCTCCAGCTTTACTAAAACGTGCCTTTAAATGCAGAACTATAGGACCTGGAGTTTATAGGATCTGTCCAATATATGAAATGAAATCAGTCATGAATAGTAAGTATATTACCAGCTCACGGTAATTAACTAAAATATGTATATCTCTATACTGAATGTGTTCACATCTAAAACAGTTAAATGTTTGAAACAGATCTCTTTTTTTGTCATTTTACGTTTTCTATTGTCTTCCTTGTTATCTATATGACTTGTTTTCATTGCATCTGTAAAATTTTGTATTGTGATAAAGCTGAACTAGAAAAAAGTTTTAAAAGCTTCTCTAGCAGCAATTATGTTATCCCTGATAATATGTATACTATCATACCTCCCAACCGTCCCTGATTCGCCCGGGACCGTCCCAGAATTTGATCTTTTTTGTCCCGGAGTGCCATTGAATCAGGACTAATGCCGCGTACAGACGATCACTTTTTGTGATGAAAAAAAAAACGACGTTTTCAAAAATTTCATTTAAAATGATCGTGTGTGGGCAAAACGTTGTTTTATGTCTTTAAAAAAACAACCAAAAAAAAAATTTGAACATGCTTGAATTTTTTGTGTCCTTTTTCAAAATGTCATTTTTTGTGTCATAAAAAGTGATCGTGTGTGGGCAAAACGACGTTGAAAATGACGTTTTTAAACCCGCGTATGCTGAGAAGCAAGTTATGAGACGGAGCTTCAATGGAACAAAGTGCCGTCGAACGTGGTGTACGTCACCACGCTTTTCTAGAGCATTTTGGAAAAACGATGGTGTGTATGCAACGTCGTTTTGGAAAATGAAGTTTGAAAAACTTTGTTTTTTTTCATGAGATAAAACGACGTTTTTTTTCATCAAAAAAAGTGATCGTGTGTACGCGGCATAAGGCCTCGTACACAAGAAACTTGGTGGCAGAGCTTTTTTGCAGAGGAAAACTGTCTGGGAACTCTATGAGAAAAAAAGAGAACAAGTTCTCTTTTTCCTCGTCAGGAGTCTCAATTTCCTTGTTGTGTTCCTCGTCGGGCTGGTTTTCGTGTGTATGCTTAGAAACCCACGCATGCTCAGAATAAAGTATGAGATGGGAGCATGCCTTCAGTAAAATTAGGGTTTGTAATGGAGGTAGCACATTCGTCACGCTGTAACAGACTGAAAAGCAAGGGCGTTGCTAGGTGGCAAAAAGACCAGGGGCTTCAGCCTGAAGCCGAAACCGGGGAGGGGGGGGTTTGCGACTTACCTGACCTACGCGCGCGTCAGTACACGCAGACATGTAAGTCAGTGTATGTATGTCAGTTACACACTCCAAGAGATCAGCATGTAAGGAAGCTCTTAGGCACACTAGCATGTCTTTCAGGGTTGTTTCTGACACATGTCCTACATACACTGGCCTGTCCTGACCAACATACACTGACCTGTCCTGACTAGGGATGAGCCGAACACCCCTGGGTTCGGTTCGCATTAGAACCTGCGAACAGACCAAATGTTTGTGTGAACTTTAGAACCCTGTTAAAGTCTATGGGACTCGAACGTTTGAAATCTAAAGTACTAATTTTAAAGGCTAATATGCAAGTTATTGTCCTAAAAAGTGTTTGGAGACCCGAGTCCTGCCCCAGGGGAGTGTTTGGGGACCTGGGTCCTGCCCCAGGGGACATGTATTAATGCAAAAAAGTTTTAAAAAACTGCCGTTTTTTCAGGAGCAGTGATTTTAATAATGCTTAAAGTGAAACAGTAAAATTTAAATATTCCTTTAAATTTCGTACCTAGGGGGTGTATAGTATGCCTGTAAAGTAGCGCTTGTTTCCTGTGCTTAGAACTGTTCCTGCACAAAATGTAATTTCTGAAGGAAAAAAGTCATTTAAAATCACTCATGGCTATAATGAATTGTCGGATACCAGCAATACAGAGAAAAGTCATTCATAAAGAAAGAATGCGTGGGAGTCCCCCCAAATTCAATTACCAGGCCCTTCGGGTCTGGTATGGATATTAAGAGGAACAGTGCGTCAAATAAAAAAAATATATGTGGGGTTCCCCCCAAATACCCATTCCAGACCCTTCAGGTCTGGTACGGATTTTAAGGGGAACTCCACCCCAAATTTAAAAAAAATGCTGTGGACTCCCACACATTTTTTTTATTTTTTATGAATGACTTTTCTCTGTATTGCCGAGAGCCGACAATTCATTATAGCCGCGAGTGATTTTAAATTACTTTTTTTTCCTTCAGAAATTACACTTTGTGCAGGGACAGTTCTAAGCATCTAAGCATGGGAAACAAGCGCTACTTTACAGGCATACAATACACCCCCCCCCTAGGTACGAAATTTAAAGGAATATTTCACTTTTATTGTTTCACTAAAAAGGAATTATTAAAATCATTGCTGCCAAAAAAACTGCAGTTTTTAAAACTTTTTTTTGCATTGATACAGGATGCAGGATCCAGGTCCCCAAACACTTTTTATTACAAAAACTTGTATATTAGCCTTTAAAATTAGCACTTTAGATTTCAAACGTTCGAGTCCCATAGACTTTAACAGGGTTCTAAAGTTCACACGAACACCCCAAATAATTCGCTGTTCGGCGATCAGGCAATGTTCGAGTCGAACATGAGTTCTACTCAAACTCGAAGCTCATCCCTAGTCCTGACCAACATACACTGACACTGACTTGTCCTACACTAACACTGACCTGTCCTACACTACACTAACACTGACCTGTCCTACACTACACTAACACTGACCTGTCCTACACTACACTAACACTGACCTGTCCTACACTACACTAACACTGACCTGTCCTACACTACACTAACACTGACCTGTCCTACACTAGACTAACACTGACCTGTTCTACACTACACTAACACTGACCTGTCCTACACTACACTAACACTGACCTGTCCTACACAACACTAACACTGACCTGTCCTACACTACACTAACACTGACCTGTCATACACTACACTAACACTGACCTGTCCTACACTACACTAACACTGACCTGTCCTACACTACACTAACACTGACCTGTCCTACACTACACTAACACTGACCTGTCCTACACTACACTAACACTGACCTGTCCTACACTACACTAACACTGACCTGTCCTACACTACACTAACACTGACCTGTCCTACACTACACTAACACGGACCTGTCCTACACTACACTAACACTGACCTGTCCTACACTACACTAACACTGACCTGTCCTACACAACACTAACACTGACCTGTCCTACACAACACTAACACTGACCTGTCCTACACAACACTAACACTGACCTGTTCTACACTACACTAACACTGACCTGTCCTACACTACACTAACCTGTTCTACACTACACTAACACTGACCTGTCCTACACTACACTAACCTGTCCTACACTACACTAACACTGACCTGTCATACACTACACTAACCTGTCCTACACTACACTAACACTGACCTGTCCTACACTACACTAACACTGACCTGTCCTACACTACACTAACACTGACCTGTCCTACACTACACTAACACTGACCTGTCCTACACTACACTAACACTGACCTGTCCTACACTACACTAACCTGTCCTACACTACACTAACCTGTCCTACACTACACTAACCTGTCCTACACTACACTAACACTGACCTGTCCTACACTACACTAACACTGACCTGTCCTACACTACACTAACACTGACCTGTCCTACACTACACTAACACTGACCTGTCCTACACTACACTAACCTGTCCTACACTACACTAACACTGACCTGTCCTACACTACACTAACACTGACCTGTCCTACACTACACTAACACTGACCTGTCCTACACTACACTAACACTGACCTGTCCTACACTACACTAACACTGACCTGTCCTACACTACACTAACACTGACCTGTCCTACACTACACTAACACTGACCTGTCCTACACTACACTAACACTGACCTGTCCTACACTACACTAACACTGACCTGTCCTACACTACACTAACACTGACCTGTCCTACACAACACTAACACTGACCTGTCCTACACAACACCAACACTGACCTGTTCTACACTACACTAACACTGACCTGTCCTACACTACACTAACCTGTTCTACACTACACTAACACTGACCTGTCCTACACTACACTAACCTGTCCTACACTACACTAACACTGACCTGTCCTACACTACACTAACCTGTCCTACACTACACTAACACTGACCTGTCCTACACTACACTAACACTGACCTGTCCTACACTACACTAACACTGACCTGTCCTACACTACACTAAAACTGACCTGTCCTACACTAACACTGACCTGTCCTGACCAACATACACTAACACTGACCTACATACATACACTGTGACTGACCTGGTAGCAACAGCCCAGCTCTAATACAACTGACATTTCAGCAGTCGTCACAGGTGAGGAGAAGGCAGGCACTGCTCTGGAATGTGATGAGGGCAATTCTTATTATGCATTGGATGGGTGTGTGCTGCTGCTCCTCTGATCACAAAGCTCCACAATCATAGGGGCATGCTGGCCCTTTAGGAAAGATAAAAAAAAATTGTATGTGCCTTCTCTCGGGTCTCATTCTCTCTGCATCAGTAGACTTCATTTTATTTTTTGCATAATGAAAGTCTGAGTGGCATAGGAAGCTGGAGGAGAGGAGTGCAATACCAAATGGTAGAGGGGGGGTGAGGACAGACAGGGTCAGGGGATGGGAGGCTGATGGAGAACAGAATGTATGAGGCAGAGAAGAGGCTGAGATTGGAGGAACTGTATGCAGGATGAACACAGAAGATTGTCTGCGCATCAGAAGAAGAGGCAATGACAGGGAACTAGAGGAATGAGCCATAGACTTTAAAGACAGAGGAGAAGGTTGCCCTAAAAGAACATGCTGCAGTCCAGAAACATCTAAACTTTCCTGCTAGAATGGGCACTGGGGGGGTTTTGCCTGATTTCGGATTTCACATTTGTCACGTCTGCCTAGGCTAGGAGCATTCTCCACCAGTCTAGACTGAAGCGCGATCCAGAGAAAATGCCTTCTGCCTCTGTTTGAGATGATGCCCTTGGATGGATGGATGGATGGCTTCTGCATGGACTGAACGTGAAGATATATAGAAGGTGCCACCTGTCAGGGTCGTTTTAGTCTTTTACCTGGAGAAAGGACCTCACCTTGAGCTTGCCGTCCTGTGCATGCACTTAATGCCTACATGATGACCCCAAAACATGTGTTCAGCGCTAGATGGGAACTTATTACAGTGAAGATCGTATTATAGGGAGTAGGGACTGTTGGTTTGTGGTGGAGGCGCACAAGGACGCGATCAGAAGAGGTTTGTGTAGCCTGGGATCCAGACGCTCATCCTCTCCACACTGCACATACTAAGGGTAGAACTCGGAGAGTCCCTTCAGAACCTCTCCGGGTCCTCAACTAGATTGCAGAGGCTGGGTAGGAGCACAAGGCTGAGGCATACACAATAAGTGATCACTGACCTACCTTAGTCGTGGTGTGCCCATCAGAGTGCAGCCAGGGAGGCTTAGGAGCCGCCGAGCAGGGAGCAGGATGCGGCAGGCAGCTGTGGTGTGCTGTTAGCCATAGGAGGCTCAGGAGCCGTGCCGTGGAGAGCATGGAGCAAGCAGGGAGAGGGCATGGCGCGCCAGGCGGCATTGTAATTGCCGCCTTCTAAGCTTGCGGCGCCTATGATGGACGTCACAGGTCCTGCGGTCTCGGCATTGGATCAGTGGGACGTCCATCATAGGCTTTGGGCTCCAGAAGGCAGGACCAGCAGCCTGTGATCGGACTCGGCGGCACTCGGCAAGACTTGGGGCTAACAATGGCTACCTTAATGCCCGGGACTCGGGGCTTTATGGGGACCCATTCGGGGCTCCAGCCTCCTAAGCCCGGGCCTAACGACGCCTCTGCTGAAAAGCGCAAATCGTCTCTCACCAAACTTTTACTTAACACGCAGTTACATAAGATTAGCAAAAGCAGCCCCAAGGGTGGTGCCAGTGGAATCAAACTTCCCCTTTATAGTGCCGTCGTACGTGTTGTACATCACTGCGTTTGAGAACGATGAGATTTTGTCTTGACAGTGTGTACGCAAAAAAAGCTTGTCAAGATTTGCGACAAGCCTAACAAGGAACTCGTTGAGGAAAATGATGTTTAATTTACGACAAGTTCCTCGGTCATGTGTACGAGGCCTGAGTCCCAGAATGCCTGCGGGGTTCCTGGTTCCTGCATGTAACACTTTGCATTGCAGTCGGGGAGAGATCTCCCCAGCTGCTTCTGACAGACACAGTGCACTGCAGAGTGGAACACACTGAACCCGCCCCTCCTCCTCCTCCTATTGCTGGGATCAGGTCGTGACACTTGTCTTGGGCGCAGTTTTTTGAGATTGGAAGGGGGTACCAGATTGCGGGCTGTGCTTACATGTCCTGACTCTGCTGCCACCCACGGGTGTAAATAGAACTAGTTTCCTTCTACCACCTCCAATGTCCTAAATAAATGCCTGTGTCCTTGCAGCCGTGCTAATCGGCTAACACTAATATTGCAAATTTGCCCAGACAGAATTCACCCTGCCCACCGCTGCTGCCCACTGCCTGCCAGTTATAGTGGTTGGTTGTTTGAAATGTGCCAGAGTCCAAGTAACCAATCAAATGTTTGTCCCGCCCCCATGCCCCAGGGGTTCAGAGGAGACGGGGAATGGAATTTTTCCCACAGACCTGGCCGGTCACCATACCTCAACTTCCACCTGACAGTCCTGTAATAAAAGAGAAGTAGGCCGTGTTGGCCAAAATCCTGAATTTTACTACACCGTATATTTCTCTTCCTCTGTTAAATATATTGAAAAGAAAAGAGAAGTAACGGCCAAGTACAGTAAGGCTACTTTCACACTGAGGCACTTTACAGGCGCTATAGCACCTTCAAAGTGCCTGTAAAGCGCTTCTCCTGTCACTCCAGAGTGAAAGCCTGAGAGGGCACAGTGGCAGCATTTGGTGGGCAAAGTGGCTGCGTTTGATGACACAGTCGCTGCAGTTGATGGGCACATTGTCAGCATTTGGGCACAGTGGCAGCATTTGATGGGCACAGTGGCTGCGTTTGATAGGCACAATGGCTGCGTTTGATGGGCACAGTGAGGCTGCAATTGAGTTTTTTTTTTTTTTTTAGTTTGTTTACGCCCCCCCCCCCCAAAAAAAAATGAGCACCAGCTGTCACTGTTTGGGAGTAGTACATGCCTGGGAGGAGGCAGTTCCAGATAGTGTAATCCTCAGTGGTCTCTACAAACTTGTGAAGCATGGGCTCCCTGATTCTTAACACAACCACACATACTCCTAACACATGCTCACATATCTGTTCTTAACCACTTACTGACTGTGTAACTTACATATACGGTGGCAAAATGGCACCGCTGCACCGGATCACCTGCCTGGTACGTATGATCTGACACTTCTGGTTAGGGGGAGCGCATGCGTACTGCCGTTGGCCGCTCCCACTGTGATTATATATATATATATATATTGTGACAGGAAGTCAGGTAAATCTATGTGTGTTGTCATAGACGGGAGATATATTTCTGCCTTGTTTAGACAATACACCAATTACTATTAGGCGTCGGCTGTAGAAATGGCCAGAGAGCTTTGGGGAGTTAGAAGTCTTCAGCTGTTCAAAATGAAGCAATTAAAGCCCCTATAAATAAAGCCTAAGGATAACGGCTGATTGCTGCATCCTGGAGCTTTGGGAGTGAAGGAGAAGTCACAAGCACTTCTGAAGAGGTGAGGTGCTGATGGATATTTCTGTGTGAGAAATATCCAAGAGACTTTTCCTGTTGTTTTCTGCTGTAGGACCCGCAGTGTCTGCCCAGCAGTAGGCTGTGCCAGACTCAATAGGTATGTTCTTGTGTTGGGAAGGTAGACGCCCCAAGTGGCAAGGGTTTACTTTATGTTTTGTTTTGTTTATGCTGTTTTTATGCTTGCACGTGTATCCAGCAATATGGAAAAATAAAACATATCATTTGTTTTCAATCCTCCTCAACTGCCTATTTGTACAGTTCAGCGTGTAGTGAACCCATCCAGGGGGTCACACACCCCTGCTACCGAGTTAATCCCTCACACATGGTAGAGTGCCGCGGGCAGTTAAAGTAAACCCAAAATGGAGGAGATGCTGAAACAGCTGATTATAGCCAATGCAAATCACCAACAGAGCATTGCAGCTCAACAACAGAGCATTGCAGCTCAACAACAGGTTCACCAAGAGAGCATTGCAGCTCACCGAGAGAGCCTTGCAGCTCAACAACGGGTTCACCAAGAGAGCATGGCAGCTCACTGAGAGAGCCTTGCAGCACAACAACAGGCTCACCAACAGGGCATTGCAGGCTTGGAACAGAGACACCAGCAGCAAATGGAGGCCATCGTAAAACAGCTTCAGAGACCGCAGACCGAGGCTGGGAGTCAGGCCAGTAACATATCGACTTTTCGGGTAAGCCACTTATTGCCAAAGATGACTGCAGATGATGACCCTGAGATGTTTCTGACCACGTTTGAGAATCCTCACCACAGTGAGGATTGGGAGTCACACTTGCCAAAAGTTCAGGCTGTGTTGGATTCCATCTGGAAAGCCGGGTTTACAGCCAACCCGAAAAAATTTACCCTTTGGCTAGAAGAGGCGAAGTATCTAGGGTATACCATTGGGAGAGGTCTAATCAAGCCCCAAACAAACAAAGTCGAGGCTATTCAGGATTGGCCACGTCCCACCAACAAGAAACAGGTTCGCACATTTTTGGGAATTGCGGGATATTATTGCCGCTTTATTCCCCATTTTGCCTCACAGGCTGCTCCCCTGACCAATTTGACCAAAGGGAAGGAGTCTGTCATGACCAAATGAACTCACGAAGCAGAAGCAGCTTTTCAGGCTTTAAAACAGGCCTTATGTAGTCAGCCAGTTTTAAAATCGCCTAATTTTTCACGGGACTTTGTGGTTCAGACAGATGCCTCAAATGTGGGGTTAGGAGCTGTACTGTCCCATGTTATCAACGGGGAGGAACACCCTGTTATGTACCTTAGCGGAAAGTTGAAGGCCCACGAAGAAAATTATGCCACCATTGAGAAGGAGTGTTTGGCAGTGAAATGGGCTTTGGATTCTCTCTGGTACTACCTCCTGGGTAGACAGTTTGAACTGGTGACAGATCATGCCCCATTGAAGTGGATGGCACAGAACAAGGAGACCAATAGGAGAATAAATAGGTGGTTCCTGGCCCTTCAAGAATTTAGTTTTTTTCGTAACGCATTGCCCCAGTGTTAAAATGGGGAATGCAGATGGTTTTTCCCGAGTGCATGCGTGCCTGGCAACCTGTGTCCCAACCCTAGGGTTGAAACAAGAGGGGGGGTATGTGACAGGAAGTCAGGTAAATCTATGTGTGTTGTCATAGACCGGAGATATATTTCTGCCTTGTTTAGACAATATACCAATTACTATTAGGTGTCGGCTGTAGAAATGGCCAGAGAGGTTTGGGGAGTTAGAAGCCTTCAGCTGTTCAAAATGAAGCAATTAAAGCCCCTATAAATAAAGCATAAGGATAACGGCTGATTGCTGCATCCTGGAGCTTTGGGAGTGAAGGGGCAGTCACAAGCACTTCTGAAGAGGTGAGGTGCTGATGGATATTTCTGTGTGAGAAATATCCAAGAGACTTTTCCTGTTGTTTTCTGCTGTAGGACCAGCAGTGTCTGCCCAGCAGTAGGCTGTGCCAGACTCAATAGATAGGTTCCTGTGTTGGGAAGGTAGACGCCCCAAGTGGCAAGGGTTTACTTTATGTTTTGTTTTGTTTATGTTGTTTTTATGCTTGCACGTGTATCCAGCAATATGGAAAAATGAACCATATCATTTGTTTTCAATCCTCCTCAACTGCCTATTTGTACAGTTCAGCGTGTAGTGAACCCATCCAGGGGGTCACACACACCCGCTACCGAGTTAATCCCTCACAATATATATTATATATATATATATATATATATATATATATATATATATATATATATATATATTTATATATATATATATATATATATATATTGTGACGGTATGCGAGGTGAGATACTTGACCATAGATATATTTCACCGCGCATACGTTCTATTTTGAGAAGCTGAACCGGAATCCGGGCCGGGTTTTACGGCCTCTGGTGTTCCGGTCCGGATATTTGGGTCCACTGGAATTCAATGTCAGGTGGACCTTAAAAACAACCAGGAAGAGATCAGAAGGGAGCTCTCTGGTTTTGGGACACTGAGGAGGGAACCTGAGTGTGAGGAGCTCTCTAAAGACATTGCAAGAAAAAGGTTTGCGTTGTTGTTTATTTTGTGGGTGGTGGGGACCAGCCCCACACTGTATAGATAGGAGACCCTGATGTTTAGTTTAGCGCCGGACGGCAAGGATTTAAGTTTACTGTTTTGTTTATTTTAACCTGCAAACCTTTTGTGAAATAAACCTGGCAGCTGCCAGACTTAAAAAGAAAGTGCCTGTTTACAGACTGTGTT
Source organism: Rana kukunoris (assembly GCA_029574335.1). Classification (NCBI taxonomy): domain Eukaryota; kingdom Metazoa; phylum Chordata; class Amphibia; order Anura; family Ranidae; genus Rana; species Rana kukunoris. The sequence continues at coordinate 460,705,381 of CM056050.1, forward strand.
TCAGAAAAGTGATCCCCACGAGCTAATCTCCCACACGTGGTGGATTCAGCGGGCAACTTTTCTGAAGATGGAGGAAATGTTAAAAGCCCTGCTACAGGCCAATGCAGCCCAGCGGGAAACCAACCGCCAAGTCGCAGAAGCCGCTGCAGCACAACAGGAGATACACCGCCAAGTCGCAGAGGCCGCTGCAGCACAGCAGGCTGCGCAACAGGAGATGAACCGACAGTTTGCCGAAGCTCTGGTGGAACTGAAAAAGTGGTCCGCACCTCCTGTGGCAGCAGAACCAAAGATACTACGGGCCTCCTACCACCTGCAAAAGATGACACCAGCGGATGATGTTGAGGCATACATGGCGACTTTCGAGAGAGTCGCTGTCCGCGAAGGATGGCCAAAAGAGCAGTGGGCGGGACTATTGGCCCCATTCCTAACTGGAGAACCCCAAAAGGCCTATTTTGACCTAGAATCAGATAAGGTACAGGACTATGAGACTCTCAAATCAGAGATACTCGCACGCTTGGGTGTCACCATGGCAATTCGGGCCCAGCACGTGCATCAGTGGTCCTACTCCAGCAACAAGCCACCCCGATCACAAATGTTTGACCTGGTCCACCTCACCAGGAAGTGGTTGCAGCCAGAGACCCTGACCAGCCCGCAGATTGTGGAGCGTGTGGTAATGGACTGGTACCTACGTGCGCTTCCTGCTGCCCTGAGGAGGTGGGTCGGACGGTGAGACCCCAACACTGCAGCCCAAATGGTGGACCTAGTGGAGAAGTACAGTGCTACCGAGGACTTGGTAAACCCACCTACGCCCCACTTCGGTGTGTCTAGAGGTGCAAGATCTCCCAGCGGTTCGGGTAAGACTGTTCCGGGGTTCAAGAGCTTGGGGAGAGTGGATAAGACTGTTGTTACAGCAGATGAGACTGTGGGTTCTAGACCTGGAGACTGGCCACGGAGGCCAGGAAGGTCTTTGGGACCGTTAAGAGGACTGGGGGTGGGGCAAATACGGTGTTTTCGTTGCCATGCATTGGGCCATATTGCTGCAAACTGCCCTCTAAATGATGAACCTATGCAATGTGATTATGCTGATAGGAAAAGACACATTTCTCTGTTTGCACAGGTCGCATGTGTTGCGCTAGATCAGAGTCACCTTGAAAAACAGATGTGCGTTATTTTAGTGGATGGCAAGCCTCTCGCAGCACTACTAGACTCTGGTAGCGTGGTGACCCTAGTTAGGAGTGCTTGTGTAGACCCCGAAAAACTACACCCCAGTAGTATTGGGGTAATTTGCATCCATGGGGACACTCGGGACTACCAGACAGCAGTGGTTGAGGTTGATACCCCCTGGGGCAGGGTAACACATTCAGTGGGGGTGGTACCCTCACTGCTCCATGAAGCTTTAGTAGGGAGAGACTTTCCCCATTTTTGTAAGTTATGGGAGAATAAAGGGAGGCTCGTAGATAGAGTTCCCCCTGCTGGGGAAACACGGGAACTCTCACCAGACCCGTTTTTCAAAAGGGAAAGGCAGGCTATTGGTGGGATCGAGGAAGCCGGAGATCCTCTTCCTTTCCCTGCCATGGTCGGGGAACCGGAAGACTTGGAAGCTAGCACCCAGCCTGAGGGTAACGAACAGGAAATCCCGCCTGACCCTGACATCGAGAGTAGCCAAAATGTGGTACCCGACTTGGAGGTCAGGAGGGAGGATTTCTGTACCGAGCAGCTGCGAGAGCCCACCCTCATGAGTGCCAGGGAAAAGGTGTTGGATGGGGAACCGGTGGATCCTAATTGGGTGGTGTCCTTCCCCTACATGGCGATTAAAAACAATTTATTATATCGAGTGATAAAACACGGAGAGGAAGAAGTAGAACAGCTGCTGGTTCCCAAACCCTTTCGCAGGGTGGTGCTAGACCTGGCTCATGGTCATGTAATGGGGGGACATCTCGGGGTCGAAAAAACCAAGGAGAGAATCACCCAAAGATTTTTCTGGCCCGGGTTGCATGCAGAGGTCAAGGAGTATTGCGAATCGTGCCCCGAGTGCCAAATGTCAGCACCGTCGCCCCATTTTTGCAGCCCCCTTGTCCCTCTACCAATAATTGAGGTTCCCTTTGAGAGGGTTGGCATGGACCTGGTCGGGCCGGTGGTGAAATCTGCCCGAGGTCACCAGCATATTCTGGTGATCCTGGACTATGCGACTCGCTATCCTGAGGCCATACCCTTGCGTAACACCTCCGCTAAGGCTATTGCCAAGGAATTGGTCCAGGTGTTTAGTCGAGTTGGGATCCCGAAAGAGATCTTGACCGATCAGGGCACCCCTTTCATGTCTAGGGTTACCAAGGAATTGTGTAGATTGTACAAAATCTCCCATCTCCGTACTTCTGTCTACCACCCCCAGACAGATGGTCTGGTCGAAAGGTTTAATAAAACATTGAAGAGTATGTTGAAAAAGGTGGTCGACAAGGATGGGAGAAACTGGGATTATTTGCTACCATATCTCATGTTTGCCATACGAGAGGTTCCACAGGCCTCCACAGGCTATTCCCCCTTTGAGCTCTTGTATGGTAGGCATCCCAGGGGCCTGCTAGATATTGCTAAAGAAACGTGGGAAGGAGAGGTCAGCCCATATAGGAGCATCATAGAACATGTCTCCTTGATGCAGGACCGAATCGCAGCCGTCCTGCCCCTAGTACGGGAACATATGGAGCGAGCCCAGGAGGCCCAAAGGAGGGTCTATAACCGGGGTGCCAAGGTCCGTACTTTCAGCCCGGGGGACAGAGTGCTGGTACTGGTTCCCACAGTAGAAAGTACGTTTTTAGCTAAGTGGCAGGGTCCCTTTGAGGTTGTCGAAAGGGTGGGGGAGGTAAACTACAAAGTCTACCAGCCAGGCAAAAGGAAACCCCACCAAATTTACCATGTAAATCTCTTAAAGCCCTGGAAGGACCGAGAGACTTTACTGGCCACGTCCTCACCTCCAACAGACCGGATACCCGTGATACCTGACGTTCCCATCACGGATTCCCTGTCCGTAGCACAACAAAATGACGTTAGGGCATTTGTGCAGAAAAATAGAGACTTTTTCTCCCCCTTACCCGGACTGACCAACACGATCCAACATGACATAGTGACGGAACCAGGGGTTCGGGTAAATGTAAAACCCTATAGAATTCCAGAGGCCCGGCGAGAGGCGGTTGCGGAGGAAATAAAACAAATGTTAGAGTTGGATGTGATCGAAGAGTCCCACAGTGAGTGGTCAAGTCCCATAGTGCTGGTCCCAAAACCTGATGGCAGTATCAGGTTTTGTAATGACTTTAGAAAACTTAACAGTGTGTCCAAGTTTGACGCCTACCCGATGCCCCGGGTCGACGAACTTGTGGACAGGTTGGGACAGGCTCGCTACATAACGACCCTGGATCTAACGAAAGGTTATTGGCAAATACCGCTTACTGAATCAGCCAAGGAGAAGACTGCCTTTTCCACTCCTGAGGGCTCGTTTCAGTATAAGCGGATGCCGTTTGGTCTGCATGGAGCCCCTGCATCATTCCAGCGAATGATGGACAAAACTTTGAGACCACATCGCTCGTATGCAGCGGCGTACTTGGACGATGTGGTCATCCACAGCCCAGATTGGGAATCGCACCTGCCCCGCGTACAAGCGGTGGTAGATTCCCTTAGGGAAGCACGTCTCACGGCCAATCCAAAAAAATGTGCCATAGGCCTGGAGGAGGCCAGATACCTTGGGTACATTATTGGCCGGGGAGTGGTCAAGCCGCAGACCAATAAGATTCAGGCAATTCAAAAATGGCCCCAACCAGTCAATAAAAAACAAGTGAGGGCCTTCCTGGGCATTACGGGGTATTACAGACGTTTCATACCCAATTTTGCCACCGTTGCTGCCCCCTTGACCGATTTGACGAAGGGTAGGGGGTCGGTCATGGTCAAGTGGAACCCCGAAGCCGAGGAGGCATTTCAGAAGTTGAAACAGGCTCTTTGTATGGTACCTGTACTAGTAACCCAGGACTTTAGCCAGGAGTTTGTTGTACAGACGGACGCCTCTGAGGTGGGCCTAGGGGCCGTACTCTCACAGAATAGGGATGGTGAGGAGCACCCAGTGGTATACCTGAGCCGGAAGCTGAACAAGCACGAGAAAAATTATGCCATCGTAGAAAAAGAGTGTCTCGCCATTAAGTGGGCTTTAGACTCCCTGAGGTATTACCTACTGGGGAAGTCATTCAAGCTGGTCACAGACCATGCTCCCTTGAAGTGGATGTGTGATAACAGGGAGAAAAATGTCCGGGTGACAAGGTGGTTCCTGGCTTTACAGCCTTTTAAATTTACGGTGGAGCATAGGCCAGGAAAACTCCAAAATAATGCAGATGCTCTCTCCCGGGTACACTGTATGGTTGGGGCAAGTGCTCAGCCGCAGGGGCTTGAGCAGAGGGGGAGGATATGTGACGGTATGCGAGGTGAGATACTTGACCATAGATATATTTCACCGCGCATACGTTCTATTTTGAGAAGCTGAACCGGAATCCGGGCCGGGTTTTACGGCCTCTGGTGTTCCGGTCCGGATATTTGGGTCCACTGGAGTTCAATGTCAGGTGGACCTTAAAAACAACCAGGAAGAGATCAGAAGGGAGCTCTCTGGTTTTGGGACACTGAGGAGGGAACCTGAGTGTGAGGAGCTCTCTAAAGACATTGCAAGAAAAAGGTTTGCGTTGTTGTTTATTTTGTGGGTGGTGGGGACCAGCCCCACACTGTGTAGATAGGAGACCCTGATGTTTAGTTTAGCGCCGGACGGCAAGGATTTAAGTTTACTGTTTTGTTTATTTTAACCTGCAAACCTTTTGTGAAATAAACCTGGCAGCTGCCAGACTTAAAAAGAAAGTGCCTGTTTACAGACTGTGTTTCAGAAAAGTGATCCCCACGAGCTAATCTCTCACAATATATATATATATATATATATATATATATATGTCCGCCGGCACTCGTCAATCCTTAGGTACAGATGGAGAATGGCCATCTGCTTATGTAAACAAGGCAGATCACAGTATCTGTCAGAGATGTATCCTGGCCTAGGCCAACAAGGCCCAGGCCTAGGGCAGCACTTTGCAGGGGGGGAGCATGAAAAGAGTCCCCGCCGACTTGTGCTACACTGTTAGGAAAATTAGTCTAGTGCCCCCATAAAGCGGCCGCGCTGCTTCTAGTATGCGGGCGGCTGTCATTCCGCAACTGTGGGGGGGGCGCTTCCAATTTTGACTGTTTTGTCATCCTGGACCACAAACCTTTCTCACTGTGCTATATGTTTCTGCTGCACCATTTTCTTAAAGTAGAACTATAGGCAACACTTTTACCATCCCTGTCCCATTGCAAAGTTTTCCCTTCACTTCCTAGAGGAAATCTAAGTAAATTAAGGGAATCCATTGCCCCCCCAGGCCTTCAGAACTAGTGTCCTCACTCGAAAATTTCAGAGCGGGTCTTTAACACAGGGTGTGGCTGTGACAGGAAGGGGTGGGTCATATTTAAATTAGGGGGTGCACGAGTTTAGACAGGCCTAGGGCAGCACAAAACCTAAATACACCTCTGGTACCCTGGGGAATGCAAACTTAGTATAGAAATTCCAGTAACCTTTGTTAAAATCCTTGCCGTGTATTTGATTATTTTTATTATTCTCTTTCTCTAATGCAGTGAGAAAAGGTTTGGTTATGATTCCCTCAAGTCTTGAAGTAGATGTAATAGATATCACTGACCATTGTGGAAACATCACTTTTATCGAGCCCCTGTCCTTGGAAGAAGTTTGTCAGCATGAAAGCAAGTTTCCAGTTGTTGCAGAAATTCTGGATATGGCAGAATCCAACCATTTGATGAAAAATGACAGCTATTCAGCACTACACAAAGGGAAAAAAATTATTATCCACAAAAAAATTATTTCTAGAAAAGTGCTGGCCAAAGCCTGTAAAGGTAAAACCTTCAGGTTCTTTTTCATACACAAACAATACCAAGGAAAGTTTCGTCAAAAACCAAGAGAGTTTTCAACAGTGTATGAGCTGTGGACCAAAATGGCTGAAGGAACACAGTTAACTGTTGTGGTGACCAAGGACAGTGAGAGCAGTGACGATAACTTCCCTGCACTCTGCATTGGGGATCATCTACACACCTTGCATCAAACCAAAACTATCTTCTCAAGTCAAAGTGGACCTCAAGAAGTTGATGTTTTGGTGTGTAATAAAGAATCAGCTGAAGATGATGACGATGATGAATCAGAACAAATCATGCTTCCTTTGTATATGGAAGGTCATTTTGTAGAGGAAATTAAAGACAACAAAAAATACAACATCAATAGTATAGTAGAGAAAATTAAACTCCCTTGTGAGGTGAAGGTTGTAGCAAAAGACACATCTTTACCCAATGACCCTTTGACTTCTTTTCCTACTCTCAGGTTGGAAGAGGTAGTTGACGAACCTGTTTTGTTGGTCAGTTTGTTGGACAATGTCTCGGAATGCTTTGAGTTGCCCATTAAATATCTAAACATTTCAGTCGTTTTACAGGATGATTCTGTCCCTTCTACAAGCAGTCTCTTTACTTCAAGTAAGTTGGAAGAATTAATGGAATGGTTTTATTATTCCTTGAGAAACTATCTGCCAACACAACAGCTTCCACCTCCTCGACCACCTAAAAGACAGGTCAAAATGAAAGAGGATCAAACATGCAATAAACCAGATAAGCCAATAAGCGCAGTTCATCTTAATCTAAAGGTAAAATATTTTGTGTGTATATTGTGTTGCTGTTTCCATCTTTATTTTTTAAGTGTTTTTGGCTTTTTAATTGATGATGGACAATATTATATTGTTGTATAGCACTACAGTTGCTCTAGAATATAAATAATAATAATAAAATAATAATAATAATAATAATAATAATAATAATAATAAAATGAATATTGATAAAGTAGAACTGAATTTAAAAAAAAGCTGACAGGTAGACTTGTTATAACAGGAGAGACCCTGCTACTCTCTTCTGCCATAAATGCTTCTCCCTGCCTGACAGCAGTAATGTACACCGAGCCACACATGCACAGCTCAGTGTACGTTTATGGCAGCCCTCTGTGCCATGGTGATGTGATACACATGCAAATGCGTGAGACTGACATCAACATCCTAGCCATTCTGCCATTCTGAGGTTGCATTTGTTGTTTTATTCAGCAGTCCTGAGGGTTGTCAGGACCTCTGCCTGAGCTTTTTGGACCTCTGCGGTCTCTGGGGCTTGAAGGTGAGGGGGAATGCTAGCTGCAGTTTCTTTTGCCTAGGATGTGATGGGCTGGTACCGATAGTTCCACTCAGCTTGGTTGCTCACAGCTCCTTGTTTCCTCGGTACTAGTCATTCATTGTCATGAGTGTGTGGAGGGCTACCATTCACCCCTACTTTGGGGGGGGGGGGGGGGGCATCCTATGTCCCGCAGACTCCCGCTGATGTAGGGCTGGTATTCAGGTAGGCCCATTTCTCATCGGTTGTCATTGGGCGCATTTCATCTGTGTTTCGTCACTTGGGTATCATGCAGTCACAGCACATACATCAGTAGACGTTTCCATCCTCCTATGCATTTTATGTCTCATCATACCTTTTTGTTCGGTCATTTCATTACTTATACATGGATAAAGTTAGCTAATGCTCACATCTTAGGATCTGTCACGTCTACAGATCCATACAGGCTGAGAAATCGTTTTTTAATGATTGTTGGACCACAATCTTCTCGCCTGTATACCATACGTCAAACGATGCATGTTAATTTCCTTACACCGGTACGTCTGCCCACCATGGTCTGTGGGTACCTTAGCCCTGAGTGTTCATTTTTAATTACCGTACCTGTCTTGGCTCTGCAGGTTACTCTTAGGTTTACTTACTGCAAACACTAGGGTGGTGGTTGCCACAGCGAATTGGTTTTATCTGCCATCCCCATCAAGTTATATATGTCCACCACTACAGGTCCCTGCAGGCTCCTGACAGTCTGTCCATTTTTTGCGGCTTACCCTCTCAAGGCCTGATTGAGAGGTATTCAGAGAACTCTGGGACGATCACATCTGTCATTTCTACCAGGTACCGGACAGATTTTCTGTGGTATTTAAACATGTGCATTTCGTTTCGTTACGAATTCGGACACATTTTTCATTATTCGGAAATTCGTATGCATTCAAATTTCCGAAATTACAAAATTAACGAATTTAAACAAATTCAAAAAAACGCGAACGAAATTTGAATTCGAATCGAATTCGAAAACAAATTTGAATCGAATTTGAAAAAATAAAAATCGATTTTCTAAAAGATACAAAAAATAGAATATAAAACAATAAAGCAATAGGATAAAAAAGAATAGAATATAAGTTAATAGAATGTAATAAAATAGAAAATTACAGTCTTCCGAAATTTGAATAGTATAAATTTGAATTCTAGAATAGATTGGAACATAATTAAAATTTATGGAGACCAAAATATAAAAGAATAGAAAAACTATAGAACAGAATAGAATCAATTATAATATATATTATATTTTATTCTATTCTCTTGTTTTTCTTTTCTATTCCATTCTAATCTTTTTTATTCGAATTTGAATTTTTTTTTTTTACGAAATTCAAATTTCTTATTGAATGAAATCAAATTTGAATAGAAAAGATTATAAAAGATTAGTTTCATATTAGAATTTGAAAAAAATGTGACCGAATTCCTAAAAAGTCGATCAAATTTGAAAAATGTAATTAGATTAGAAAAAATTTACTGCATTTGAAAAAATTCTACCGCATTTAAAAAAAATCTACTAAATTCGAAAAAACTACCACATTCGATTTTTTTTTTTTACATATAACCATTTTCCAAAATTCGAATTTCATTTAGAATGAAATCGAATTGGAATAGAAAAGATTGGAATAGAATAGAAAACAGAAAAGTTAATAAACTAGAAAAACAATAGAACAGAATAGAATCAATTATATTATATATTATATTTTATTCTACTCTCTTGTTTTTCTTTTCTATTCCATTCTAATCTTTTCTATTCGAATTTGAATTCATTTTATACAATATTTCGAATTTCTTATTGAATGAAATCGAATTTGAATAGAAAATATTATAAAAGATTAGTTTCATATTAGAATTAGAAAAAGTCGATCAAATTTGAAAAATGTAATTAAATTTGAAAAAATCTACTGCATTCCAAAACATCGTACCGTATTTGAAAAAAATCTACTAAATTCGAAAAAAACTACCACATTCGATTTTTTTTTTACATATAACCATTTTACCAAATTCGAATTTCATATAGAATGCAATCTAATTGGAATAGAAAAGATTAGAAAAGAATAGAAAATAAAATAATAGAAAAGTTAATAAACTAGAAAAACAATAGAACAGAATAGAATCAGTTATACTATATATTATATTTTATTCAATTCTCTTGTTTTCCTTTTCTAATCTTTGCTATTCAAATTCATTATATATGAAATTCGAATTTCAGAAGATGTTTTATATATATATATATACAGTATATATATATATATATATATATATATATATATATATATATTTATTTCTCATATTTTTTTACTGTTCTGTTCTATTGTTTTTCTATGCTATAATTTTATATTATTTTACATTCTATTCTAATCTTTTCTATTTAAGTTCATTTTATACAACATTCCAATTTCAGAAGATGGTAATATATACCGTATTTATCGGGGTATTGCGCGCTCCCGCGTATAGCATGCACCCCTGAAATTCCTGTAAAAAAAAAAATGTTATAACATTTTATTACTTACAGTTTTGGTGTCTTGCCCGGCGTCCATCGTCCGGTCCGGCGTCCGTCTGCGGCCTCGATGGTGTCGTCCCGGCTTCTCCAGCGATGTCTCGAGTCGAATCCCCGGTTCCCGCACTCAGTTTGAACGCCTCCAAGTGCAGTACATTTGGGTACATTCGGCAAGGCTCGGCTTTGCTCGTGCTCACGCTCTGTGACGTTTATGCGTGAGCATGAGCGAAGCCGAGCCTAGCCGAATGTACCCGAGTGTACTGCACTCGGTAAATGTCGGCGGCTCACTTCAAACTGAGCGTGGGAAGCGGGTATCGGCGTATATTGCGCACCCACGATTTTCCCCCATATTTTAAGGGGAAAAAAGTGCACGGTATACGCCGATAAATACGGTATATAATATTTTTTTCTATTCTGTTCTATTGCTTTTCTATTATTTATAATTCTATTCTAATCTCTTCTATCCAAATTCATTCTATATGAAATTCGAATGTTGTTTTATGTATATATATATATATATATAAACATTTTATTCTGTTCTATTCTTTTTCTAGTCTATTATTTTCTATTGTAATCTCTTCTATTCAAATTCATTCTATACAAAAATTTGAATTTCTGAAAATGGTTATATATTTATTTAATCGGGTTAGGGTTAACCCCTAACCCTAATATTTATAGATATATATAACCATTTTCCGAAATTCGAATTATGTATAGAATGTATAGAATATATGTATATTTTCGTATAGAAAATAATAGAATAGAAAAACAATAGAACAGAATAGAATAAAATATAATATATGTTTTTCTAGTTTATTTTTTATTTTCTTTTCTAATCTTTTGTATTCAAATTCAAATTCATTCCATACGAAATTCGAATTTCATATTCAATGATTTTGAATTCTTTTGTATTCAAATAATATATATATATATATATATATATATATATATATATATATGATATTTTTTCTAACATCTTCCGAAATTCTAATCTTGTATAGAATGAATTTGAATTTGAATAGAAAAGATTAGAATAGAAAATAATAGAAAAGAATAGACTAGAAAAACAATAGAACAGAACAGAATAAAATATATGATATGTTATATTTTATTTTATTCTATTCTGTTCTATTGTTTTTCTAGTTTATTATTTTATATTTCTATTCTAATCTTTTAACCCTAACCCTAAGGCCCCGTACACACGAGTAAATGAATCTGTTCAAATCAGTCGGACCGACCGATTTAAACAGATTTGTCTGCTGGCTGTTTTGGTTTGATCGCTGTACACACGACAAACCAAAATCCCCGCCAGCAGACAGCGCGGTGACGTGGCAGTGACGTTGACGCGCCACGTCACCGCACCAGGAAGTAAATCACTTCCGCGCATGCGTCAAATCAATTTGACGCATGTGCAAGAAGATATGTCTGCTGGTTAGCGTACTAACCAGCAGACATGCCGGGCGGACGGGTTCCCATGCCCAGCATGCTTTAAAATCTGTCGGCTGGCCAAATTCGTCTGCTCGCCCTGGTAGACCGTTTCCAGCAGATAGATTTGATCGTGTGTACGCGGCCTTATATGTATATATATACCATTATATAAACCATTTTCTGATGTATAGAATGATTTTGAATTAAAATAGAAAAGATTAGAATAGATTAGAATAGAAAAGAAGAAACTAGAAAAACAATAGAATAGAATAGAATAGAATATAACATATATTGTATCTTATTCTGTTCTGTTTTTTCTATTGTTTTTCTAGTCTATTCTTTTACAAAATTTGAATTTTGGAAAATGGTTTTATATATATATATATATATATTATATATATATATATATATAATGCTGCTGTTCTATTCATTTTCTATTCTTTTCTATCATTTTCTATTTTATTCTAATCTTTTCTAATTCAAGTTCATTCTATACAAAATTTGAATTTTGGAAAATGGTTTTATATATATATATATATATATATATATATATATATATATATAATGCTGTTCTATTTTTATTTTCTACAGAATTCTTTTCTATCATTTTCTATTTTATTCTAATCTTTTCTATTCGAATGTGAATTCATTCTATACGAAATTCGAATTTTGGAAGACCATAGAAAAAATATAATGTTATATATATATATATATATATATATATATAAAACCTCTTCTGAAATTTGAATTTCGTATAGAGAAAAATCGAATTTGAATAGAAAAGAATAGAATAGAAAATAATAGAAAAGAATAGCATAGAAAAACAATAGAACAGAATAGAATAAAACATAATATATATTATATTTTTTTCTATTCCGTTCTATTGTTTTCCTATGCTATTCTTTTCTATTATTTTCTATTATTTTATTCAAATTCATTCTATAGAATTTCATAATTAGAATTTCTGAAAATGGTTATATATATATATATATATAAAAATATAAAAATCTAAATAAATAGAATAAAATCGAATTATAATAGACTAGAATAGAAAAAAACAGTAGAACAGAATAGAAAAAACTGTGTGTATATATATATATATATATATATATATATATATATATAAACCATCGTCCGAAATTTGAATTTGGTACAGAATGAATTTGAATAGATTAGAATAGAATATATTATATTTTTATTCTATTTTATTCTATTGTTTTTATATGCTTTTCTATTATTTTCTATTCTAATCTTTTTCTAATGGAATTCGATTTCACTCTATACAAAATTCTAATTTTAGAAAGTCTTATATATATATATCTAATTTAATCTTTTCTATTCAATTTCATTCTATACGAATTTTGAATTTCAGGAAATGGTTATATATAGTGTTGTTTAAATGTGGTAGCATTATTTCAAATTTGATTTTTTTTTTTCAAATTCGGTAGATTTGTTTTCGAATGTAATGAATGCAACAAACTTAACAAAACAAATTTAATTAAATAACGAATAGAAACGAAACAAAACAAAACAAATTTTTTCATCCTGCGCATGTCTAGTGGTATTTCAAAACGTATTGTCTCCTCCCCTTTTTGGTGCAGGTCCAAGTTTAGTGCTCAAGGCAGCCATCTACTTGAGTGTCTTTGGGCTTCCTCAGACCCAGGGAAGTGTCCCAGGCTGGCACCTATTCTACTCAGACAGTCTCACCAGATTCCCTTATCACTACCCTTTACAACTGTCCAATAACAAGAATAGGCAGGTAGGCCAGGGGTTTGTGGCAAATGTTATAGAACCAACAGTAACTGGTGTCTCATAGAAGTGTTTGACTTTCTCTGCAATCATTTCACAGTGGCTCCTCTGGACATCCTTTCCTCCCTTTCCAATACGTATCCTCTCCTGACAGAGCAGTTTCGTTCCTCATGTCAGGATTTTACTCGCTAATTAGGCTTAAAGGGGTTGTAAAGGTTCGTCTTATTTTCTAAATAGGTTCCTTTAAGCTAGTGCATTGTTGGTTCACTTACCTTTTCCTTCGATTTCCCTTCTAAATGTTTTTTTTTCTTTGTTTGAATTTATAACTTCCTGTTTCTCCTCAGTAAGCTTTCCACCATCATCCGAGCGGTGGAAAGTCATTTAGAACAGCTCACTGAACACTTTACTGAGGAGGAACAGGAAGTGAGAAATTCAGACAAAGAAAACAAAGAAAAAAAAAACATTTAGAATGAAAATTGAAGGAGAAGGTAAGTGAACCAACAATGCACTAACTTAAAATAAGCTATTTAGAAAATAAAAAACAAACCTTTACAACCCCTTTAACCCCAAAACAATGTTCTGGACATTCATTTAGTATGGGGGTAGAATCCGCAGCTTCCAAACAGGGGGTCCCTTCTCATATCATCAAGTACATGGGGCGCTGGAGTTCCTCCTGTCATAGCAGATACATACTGGAACCCCATATGGAAGGCATTTGGGTATTTGCTACTTTACTGAACTGATTGTTGTTACCTATCGGTTATTAAGCTTTTTATAAGTACACCTACCTCCATGTTTTTGCCCTCTTTTAGGCATACTGACCAGCTAGACCAGGGCCTACAGCACTATTAAGACAAATCTTTCAGGAATCCAACACTTTTGTCCTTGCGGGACCCCAATAGGCCATCCATTTTTGCGACACATTCCATCAAGGCCATTCTTAAGGGGATTCAGAAGCGTAGCTCTCCTACCATGGTTAGCAGACTTCTCACGACAGGCCATATATTCTGGAGCATGTCTGATATACTTTCAAGGTCTCCTTTCAGGCTGCTACCCAGCTTGGACCTTAAGGCGGCCATGTATCTGGCTTTTTATGGTTTCCTGAGTTACTCGTACTGAGACGAGATACTGTACACTCTTGATCAACCAGTTAGTTAGGTACCCCAATAATTTTTGGTTGCATATGGACACTTGCAAGACGCAGCAGACAGGAGCTGGTACTAACATTCAATTTTTTCAGACCAGCAATGCCTGGTGCCCAGTCACAGTCTTAGACCAACTCATGATGGTAACAGTGGATAAACCCAGGGATAGTCCATTATTGCCTTTTTCTTAGTGCTCCCCTCTCCAAAGAACAGTTCATGAAACATTGCTGCACCCTGCTGTCAAAACATAGATTTGGACCATAATGCTTATTGCGGCTATTACCCTATTTCAGCATAGGTGAGGTTTCCGCTGCTTCTCGCTGAGGGGTCCCTGTTCACGTAATTAAGACGTTAGACAGGTGGAATTCAGCATGCTTCAGCATGCAACAACAGTGAGGCCCTATTCCTTCCACTGACACCAACGATGGGGCACTATTCCTGCCATTGACACCACAGATGGGGCACTATTCCTCTGACTGACACCCATGATGGGGCATTATTCCTCCTACTCACATAATCATGGGGCACTATTCCTTCCATTGACACCAACAATTGGGCTCTATTCCTTCCACTGATGCCAACAATGGGGCACTATTCATTCCACTGATGCCAGCGATAGAGCACTATTTCTCACACTAATACCAATAATGAGACACTATTCCTGCCACTGACACCAATGATGGGGCACTATTCCTTCCACTGAAGCCAGCGATAGAGCACTATTTCTCACACTAATACCAATAATGAGACACTATTCCTGCCACTGACACCAATGATGGGGCACTATTCCTTCAACTGAGACCAATGATGGGGCACTATTCCTCCTCTTGCTGACCACAGATGCTATGTAATTTTTTACTCCACCAAACCCAAGGCATTATCTACTCCCTCTGGCCCTGCTATAGTTTGAAGGATAGTAAACTGGCCCTCTGATATATAGGAACAAATAAGTCAAATAAGTTCAAGCAATAAGAAAATTATATAATACAATATATATCACAGTTACTTGAACACCAGTTGTACTGGATAATTATCTTATTCAAACCTAAAGTAATACAGCCACTATCATTCCAGTGTGGGCGGAGACAGAACGCTAAGGGGCGGGAGGAAAAAACCTTACAGGGCGTGTGCAACGCGGGATAACATCGCTAAGGGGGGCAGGCCAATTCTGCCGATGGGCGGGGTTTGCTGTGTGAATGGCGGGAGGGCAGTAAATAAGGATCCAAGTGGCAGTGGTTGGGATGGGGGTAGCGGGCTCCGGCTGGCTGGCGGCGGGATAGCTGGTGTTGTACCTGGCAGAGCGGGAGGCGGGTGATTATAGAACACATGGTGTACGGGATGTGGGGGAGGTGTACACAGCACTGTAGTATTATTGGGGGTGTCACATAACGGGCTCCTGGGTGTCCATGTCTTGCACCACCTACCTGACTAATACTGGGGATTGGTCACATGATACAAGAGGGTATTCATGAAAATTGCAGCAGTCAATCGGCTTCCACCTTCAGCTTCTTCACTTTTGAGAATGAATACTGGAGTCTGTTGGTTGCTGCTCCAGATGCTATGTGTTGTAGTTGTGGTGAATACAATCCTAATGTGGAGATGGAGAGGTGTGGCTTTTTTTTATTCTCTCTCTCTCTCTCCCTCGACAGCCCCCCCCCCCCCCATTATAGAAGGGAATCTATCTACATGTGTGTGGAGGGTTCCGCCAGCTGTGATTGAACGGGGCTCAGTCACATGACTACTTCACCTCTACACTGAATATTATTGTGATGTAGATGAAGGAATTGCTAGAACCTCTCTTTGCTGCTGCTTGTGTCCATGCTTCCTTGTCTTCTGTTCCTGTCCTGGGGACACCCTGACACTTGTCTTCTCTTTCCATCCTGGGGACACCCTGACACTTGTCTTCTCTTCCCATCCTTGGGACACCATGACACTTGTCTTCTCTTCCCATCCTTGGGACACCCTGACACTTGTCTTCTCTTCCCATCCTGGGGACACCCTGACACTTGTCTTCTCTTCCCATCCTGGGGACACCCTGACACTTGTAGTGGTGCAACAGATCGCCATTGATCCGTGATCCTCACGGTTCAACCGCTTTGGAACGGCACACACATGATCAGCTGCGTGCCGTGGGATCGCAGAGTGGTAAAACACAATGTATCAGCTGACATTGAAACTGTCTCCACTCTGCTCGCACTCACACAGCCCCACCTCCTCCTAACCCCACGTTTGTGATAGACAGAATGCGGGTCCAATGCTGGGATGTGTTTTGTCTATCGCAGCGTGGGGTTAGGAGGAGGCGGGGCTGTGTGAGTGCGAGCATAGCGGAGACAGTTTCAATGTCAGCTGTTGTAGCTTGTTTTACCGTTCTGTGATCCTGTGGCTCTAATCTTCCTCCATGTCCTGGCCGCCCTCTCACTTCCTCCGCCCTGGTGAGGGTGCGATTTTGGGGCACGGTGAGGCTGCAATGGTGGGCATTTGTCTTGTGAGTTTTTTTTGTGCTGATCCGAAAAAATGATCTGATCCGTGACTCTGATCTGAGGAACGATCCGAACCGTGAGTTTTTTGATCCGTTGCACCCCTACACAGCACTGCACCCACGGTGTGGGTAAACTGCAGTGCATTTGTGTAAAAGCAGCCATATATTATTATGCCCAGTGTATTTCCTCACACTGACTTGTAGATCTCTTTTTTCCTGCTACTGGCACCACTCTGGAGACCGCTAGCTGGGGTAAGAGGTGGAGAGCAATTGCTATCACTCCGCATGGGATAGGATCCAGCACTACAGAGGGGGCATCAGCTTATGTGGCTCATGCTCCATACTACAGCTCCAACTTTACAAGTAGTCCCTTGGCACTATTTGGTGCTCTGGAATGGCTGTTTAGCCCAGAACATGATTGACACTGTTATACAAGCTGTACACTGTAACAAAGTGTGATTTCTTCAGTGTTGTCACATGAAAGATATAATAAAATATTTACAAAAATTTGAGATACTGTGTGTGTATATATGTTGGCAGGCAGACCGCAGGTCAGCCTGCATTTGTAGGAGGAGTCGGGAGGTACTTAAACCCGCCCAACATCCTCCTTCCTGTCGGCTGTTTCCTCGTGTGGCTGACGTCATTTCCAGCTTTCGTCTCGGCTAGGAGGACGGGCGGCTGCAGGGTGGGGGGGTCTCCGAGTCTCCCCGCTGTCTCGTGCGGGGTACAGGTTTGGTCGGGGGGGGGGGGGGGGGGTCCGCGGGTGGAAGGCACCTCCATCGGCTCTGTTCGGGCATTTACTGGGTGGCGTGGGGGGATGGCAATCTCGGGCGCCTCTTCTCCGGCGGCAGCACTGGTTTTCGGCCCCACGTGCAAACACCTAGTCAGTCCGTGTCCCTTCTGGTTTTGTGGGGGGCCGTCCTCCTGGCGCTCATGCTGGGGAGGGGGGGGTCGTCCATCCACCCGCCGATTCCGGGAAACTGCAAGGATTCAAGCAGGGGTTAAAGCAGAAGGAAGGTTGTACAGGTTGAGGCAGAAGCACCGTTAAAGTCATTTTAACAAACAGGGAAGAAGCAGAAGCAGAAGCCCTAGCAAAGCTAGGCGTTATGCAACAAGCTGCAGGGGAAGTAGTAGTTAAACACTCCATTTCTTAGGATGGACCTTGCAATTAAATTTTCTGATCTTAAGCAGCCATTGCAGTGATCAACCACACAGCTCAGTCAAAGTACCTTGTGACACTACTGCGCTTTCAAGTTGCTAACATCTCATGTAGGGAATATAAGCCATCACAGACCCTGCTCTGCCCAGATCACCAGATTTTATACGCTTTCTGAGACTCATGCTAGGAGACCACCAGAAGCAAACCTCTGACTGGACTGAACCCATAAGCAATTATTTCCTTTAGGGTATGGTTCGGTCAGATGCGGTAGGTCATTCAATTAATTTTTTCTCATGTTCCATGTTCTCATGCGTTTTTGTGCGACTACATTTCTCGCACAGGCATCGCCTCATTTAGCTGTGCAGTGATTGGCTGGAAGGAGCATCTTCCTCAGTATCTCACCTGTAGCATGTGGCATTCACAGTGATAACCAGTGTGTGGGTTCTCCTCCAGGCTGGGGTTGTTGGGGCAGTGTATCAGTCAGCGGTTGTATTTTGGTATTGGGGGAGTCAGGCGGACGGTTTCTGTGTTTCTATCTCCCTGTTGTAGGTTCTGGGTGGAGGGTTTTCAGTCAGTGGGCTTGGCGAGTGTTTGTTTTAGTCAGATACGGTTGTCGTGTGATTACGTTTCTCGTGCAATTACGTTCTCATGGTATTCATCTTTTGTTTCATGCGAGTTATGTTCTTGTGCAATTAGGTTTCTCCTGGTATTGATGTTTTGGTATTCATATTTTATTTTCCCATGCGAGTCATGTTCTCATGCGATTTTTGTTTCGCATGGTATTCATTTTCTCATGCGGTTGTTTCTCATAGGATTCATGTTTTGGTTTCATGTTTCATGCAATTTTTGTTCTCATGGTATTCTTGTTCTCATGAGATTACGTTTCCCATGGTGTTTACGTTTCCCATGGTGTTCACGTTTCCCATGTGATTACGTTTCTCATGGTACTCTTGTTCTCATGCGAATCACGTTTCTCATGCGAATCACGTTTCTCATGCGAATCACGTTTCTCATGCGAATCACGTTTCTCATGCGAATCACGTTTCTCATGCAAATCACGTTTCTCATGGTATTCATGTTCTCATGCGTTTACGTTTCTCGTGGTACTCTTGTTCGTATGCGATCACGTTTCTCATGCGTTCACGTTTCTCATGCGATCATGTTTCTCATGGTACTCTTGTTCGTATGCGATTACGTGGCTCATGCGATTAAGTTTCTCATGGTATTCATGTTTTGTTTCATGCGAGTCATGTTCTCGTGCGATTACATTGCTCATGCGATTATATTTCTCGTGGTATTCATGTTTTGTTTCATGTTCTCATGCGAGTCATATTCCAATGCAATTTTTGTTTTGCATGGCATTCATGTTCTCATGCGTTTTTTCCGCATGTTATTCATGTTCTCGTGCGATTACGTTTCTCATGGTATTCTTGTTCGTATGCGATTACGTTGCTCATGTATTTACGTTTCTCATGCGATTACGTTCTTATGATATTCATGTTATCATGCAATCTTGTTTTGCATGGTATTCATGTTTTGCATTCATGTTCTCATGCGATCTTGTTTCGCATGGTATTCATGTCTTGTATTCATGTTCTCACGCGATTTTGTATCGCATGGTTTCATGTTTTGTATTCATGTTTTCTTGCAATTTGTTTCTCATGCGTTCACGTTGCTCATGGTGTTCATGTTCTCATGCGATTTTATTACGCATGGTATTCATGTTCTCATTCGGTTACGTTTCTCATGGTATTCATGTTCTCATTGCGTTTTTTTTTTTTTTTTGTGCATGGTATTTATGTTCTCATGCGGTTACGTTTCTCATGATATTTTTGTTCTCATGCGATCACGTTTCTCATGCGATTGCGTTTCTCGTGTTATTCATGTTCTCATGCGATCACGTTTCTCATGCGATTTTATTGCGCATGGTATTCATGTTCTCATGCGATTTTTGTTGCGCGTGTTCCTGTTCTCATGCGGTTACGTTTCTCATGGTATTCTTGTTCTCATGCGATCACGTTTCTCATGCGATTTTGTTGCGCATGGTATTCATGTTCTCATGCGATTTTGTTGCGCATGGCATTCATGTTCTCATTCAGGTACGTTTCTCATGGTTTTCATGTTCTCGTGCGATTTTGTTCATCATGTTTTCATGCGGTTACGTTTCTCATGGTATACTTGTTCTCATGCGGTCACGTTTCTCATGCGATTTTGTGGCGCATGGTATTCATGTTCTCATGCGGTTACGTTTCTCATGGTATACTTGTTCTCATGCGGTTACGTTTCTCATGGTATACTTGTTCTCATGCGGTCATGTTTCTCATGCGATTTCGTTGCGCATGGTATTCATGTTCTCATGCGGTTACATTTCTCATGGTATTCTTGCTCTCATGCGATCACGTTTCTCATGTGATTCTCATGCGATTTGTTGCGCTTGGTTTTCATGTTCTCATGTGTTTACATTTCTCATGCAATTTTGTTTCTCATGTCATTCATGTTCTCATGCGATTTTGTATTTATGTTCTCATGCGATCACGTTTCTCATGGTATTCATGTTTTGTAATAATGATCTCATGCGATTGCGTTTTTCAGGCTAGTCATGTTCTCATGTGTTCACGCTCCACATGCCATTCGTGTGCTCATGCGATCATGTTTCACGCCATTAAGTTTCTCATGCAATTACGTTTCTCAGGCTAGTCATGTTCTCATGTGTTTACGTTTCTCATGTATCATGTCCTCATGTGTTTACGCTCTCGCGTGATCACATTTTCTCGTGCTGTTCATGTTCTCACGTGTTGTATGTTTTCTCATACATCTTCATTCTTCTCAGAATATTTTATTTATTTATTTTTCTCCTAGTGGGTCGTTTTGGTATGTTCAGGTTAGGTTCATGGCGTTTCACCGCTGAGGAGGGGGGGGGGTCACCCATCACGTTTATGGGTGCTTACGGATTGAGATGAGCGTTTATAATTGGCTTGTACGGTGGCAAGTCTCCTCATCCGTTTCTCATACATTTCATGCATCTTGTCATTTCATTTCTCATACAATGGCCTGACACGTCTTCAGGTTCATCAGGCCTGAGTGTACGTTTTTAATTTACCTGCCACGCCTCAGGTTGCTCGGCCTTTGCAATTTCATGGGTTTGTCACATTCTCATACTTTGTATTGTCAGTATGTTTGGTTCATTCTTCACGTTGTAGGTTACTACGTCCCACCACCGCAGTGTTCCTTTTACTATTCTTTTCATATGTCAGGTAATCAACTACTCATATATCACTTGCCTGACACGTCCTCGGGTTCATAGGTTTGTGTGTTACATGTTAATTGGCCTGATTAGCCTCAGCTAGCTTGGCCTTGCTAGATCTTTGAGACTGACACGTTTTCAGTCTGGTGCTATGTTTACTATCCTGCACGGCGTTACGGCATCTTTAGTCTCGCTTGAGTAGTGCTAAGGGAGGTAGGGTTTTTTCCTTTTCCTAAAGTAAGTTGGGGCTCGTTGGTTATTTCTTGTGTATAACGGTGTTGTTCTTGTTTGCAGACGTCATGTCACGGGCAGCAGATGTCGAAGTTTTTCCCGCCGTCCATCCTTCTCCGGTTAGGGGTTTCGATACTTGGTAGCTCGCCGCCTTTTTTCCAGCAGGTCCTAGGCTCATACACCTGTGCCACATCGTCCCGGTTTACTGCTACAGATGAAGCTGGGTCAGCTAGTCATGTCTATTTTAGCCTAGGAAGGGTGTGACTCCTGGGATACCTTCCAGGTTTTCCATCTCGATGTCTTGAGCTCTATTGCCCATTCATATCTACTTGCGGTCTTTGTTTTTTTTTTATTGCTGTTTTTTTTTTTTTTTTTTTGCCACTCTCGGCTCAAGCAGTCCTACCAATTGGTGCTCGGTCAGTCTTAGTCCGTCTCTTGGTGGCTACTGTGGATGTACCTAGGGATAGGCCACTTTCCTTTCCCTACTGCTTCCTTCTTTGCTAGCAAAGTACATGACACTCTGCTGTTCCCTGCTGCCTAGACTAGGGTTGTACTTCATGCTTGTACTGGCCGTATTTTCACACGTTGTTGGGTTAGGTTGGGGGGGGGGGGGGGTTGCATCCATTTCGGTACATGTCCCAGATCCACATACTGGATTGTCACAGGCTTCCTGGCATTGGCCGATCAGGTTACATATGGCTACTTTCATTTCAGTCTCTTACGAGCTCATCCTACCGTCTTATTTTTGGCCCCTTTTAGGCATATCGACCACGTGACCCCAGGCACACTTCAGGTCACTTTCCGTGTTGTCACCCCAGACCTTTCCCTAGTACGATTACCTGAGACTCTGAGTACAAGTTGACAGGCAGACAGCAGGTCAGCCTGCATTTGTAGGAGGAGTCGGGAGGTACTTAAACCCGCCCAACATCCTCCTTCCTGTCGGCTGTTTCCTCGTGTCCCACCCACCCTTTCCCTTTTTTCTTGTATTTCTTCTCTCTTTTACTTCTACTTGGGTATGCCCCCTTTTAGGCATATCGACCACGTGACCCCAGGCACACTTCAGGTCACTTTCCGTGTTGTCACCCCAGACCTTTCCCTAGTACGATTACCTGAGACTCTGAGTACAAATATATATATATATATATATACACAGTGCAGAAAATAAGTATTTGAACACCCTGCTATTTCGCAAGTTCTCCCACTTGGAAATCATGGAGGGGTCTGAAATTGTTATCGTAGGTGCATGTCCACTGTGAGAGACATAATCCAAAAAAAAAAATTCCAGAAATCACAATTTATGATTTTTTAACTATTTATTTGTATGATACAGCTGCAAAGAAGTATTTGAACACCTGTCTGTCAGCTAGAATTCTGACCCTCAAAGACCTGTTAGTCTGCCTTTAAAATGTCCACCTCTACTCCATTTATTATCCTAAATTAGATGCACCTGTTTGAGGTCATTAGCTGCATAAAGACACCTGTCCACCCCATACAATCAGTAAGAATCCAACTACTAACATGGCCAAGACCAAAGAGCTGTCCAAAGACACTAGAGACAAAATTGTACACCTCCACAAGGCTGGAAAGGGCTACGGGGAAATTGCCAAGCAGCTTGGTGAAAAAAGGTCCACTGTTGGAGCAATCATTAGAAAATGGAAGAAGCTAAACATGACTGTCAATCTCCCTCGGACTGGGGCTCCATGCAAAATCTCACCTCGTGGGGTCTCAATGATCCTAAGAAAGGTGAGAAATCAGCCCAGGACTACACGGGAGGAGCTGGTCAATGACCTGAAAAGAGCTGGGACCACCGTTTTCAAGGTTACTGTTGGTAATACACTGAGGCCTCGTACACACGAGGGGATATGTCCGCTGAAAACGGTCCGATGGACCGTTTCAGCAGACATCTCCGCTCGTGTGTATGGGCTAGCGGACAGATTTCTCCACCCGACAGATTTCAAAGCATGCTTTGAAATCCATCCGGTGAAATCTGTCCGCCCGACATGTCTGCTGGCTAGTACACTTACCAGCAGACATGTCGTCCCCCACCGCCGCCGCCGAATGGATTCGGCGCATGCGCGGAAGTGTTTAACTTCCTGGTGCGGTGACGTGGCAGTGACGTGGCGGCGTCAACGTCACCGCCGCGTCACCGCGCCGTCCGGCGGCGGGGAATTTGATCCGATGGTGTGTACACGCCATCGGATCAAACTCCCGATCGGACATATCCGATGGAAATGGTCCGCGGACCGTTTTCATCGGATATGTCCGATCGTGTGTACGAGGCCTCAGACGTCATGGTTTGAAATCATGCATGGCACGGAAGGTTCCCCTGCTTAAATCAGCACATGTCAAGGCCCGTCTTAAGTTTGCCAATGA
Organism: Rana kukunoris; assembly: GCA_029574335.1. Lineage (NCBI taxonomy): Eukaryota > Metazoa > Chordata > Amphibia > Anura > Ranidae > Rana > Rana kukunoris. Next base: position 460,728,973 of record CM056050.1, read on the forward strand.
CCATTTGGATGATCCAGAGGAGTCATGGGAGAAAGTCATGTGGTCAGATGAGACCAAAATAGAACTTTTTGGTCATAATTCCACTAACCGTGTTTGGAGGAAGAAGAATGATGAGTACCATCCCAAGAACACCATCCCTACTGTGAAGCATGGGGGTGGTAGCATCATGCTTTGGGGGTGTTTTTCTGCACATGGGACAGGGCGACTGCACTGTATTAAGGAGAGGATGACCGGGGCCATGTATTGCGAGATTTTGGGCAACAACCTCCTTCCCTCAGTTAGAGCTTTGAAGATGGGTCAAGGCTGGGTCTTCCAACATGACAATGACCCGAAGCACACAGCCAGGATAACCAAGGAGTGGCTCTGTAAGAAGCATATCAAGGTTCTGGCGTGGCCTAGCCAGTCTCCAGACCTAAACCCAATAGAGAATCTTTGGAGGGAGCTCAAACTCCGTGTTTCTCAGCGACAGCCCAGAAACCTGACTGATCTAGAGAAGATCTGTGTGGAGGAGTGGGCCAAAATCCCTCCTCCAGTGTGTGCAAACCTGGTGAAAAACTACAAGAAACGTTTGACCTCTGTAATTGCAAACAAAGGCTACTGTACCAAATATTAACATTGATTTTCTCAGGTGTTCAAATACTTATTTGCAGCTGTATCATACAAATAAATAGTTTAAAAAAATCATACATTGTGATTTCTGGAATTTTTTTTTTTGATTATGTCTCTCACAGTGGACATGCACCTACGATAACAATTTCAGACCCCTCCATGATTTCCAAGTGGGAGAACTTGCAAAATAGCAGGGTGTTCAAATACTTATTTTCTGCACTGTATATATATATATATATATATATATATATATACAGGGCTTTTTTTTCTTGGAGAATAGGTGCAGGAACTCCCCCATTCTGAGTCATCTCTTTTCTCCACCCCTACCCACCTCTGAGCACGTCCCTTGGTTTCACCCCCTACCCACCTCACAGTATCACCCTTTTAGTACTACATAATTTATATGGAATTCGTTAATGATAACAAGAAAAGCAGCCAGCAGCAATAGATACCCCAGCAACAATAGACCTCCTGCCAAAAACAATACCTCCCCCCAGCATCTCCCAGCAGATATCAATAGACACCCTCCCTCAAAAGTAGATCCCTCCCAGCAACTAGGGTTGTCCCGATACCACTTTTTTAGGACCGAGTACAAGTACCGATACCGAATACCGATACTTTTTTTAAATGTCCCCCCACATATGCAGCCATGTCCCCCCACATATGCAGCCATGTCCCCCCACATATGCAGCCATGTCCCCCCACATATGCAGCCATGTCCCCCCACATATGCAGCCATGTCCCCCCACATATGCAGCCATGTCCCCCACAAATGCAGCCATGTCCCTCCAGCCATGTCCCTCCAGCCATGTCCCCCACATATGCAGCAATGTCCCTCCAGCCATGTCCCTCCAGCCATGTCCCCCACATATGCAACCATATCCCTCTAGCCATGTCCCCCACATATGCAGCCATATCCCTCCAGCCTTGTCCCTCCAGCCATGTCCCTCCAGCCATGTCCCCCACATATGCAGCCATGTCTCTCCAGCCATGTCCCCCACATGTGCAGCCATGTCCCTCCAGCCATGTCTCTCCAGCCATGTCCCCCACATATGCAGCCATGTCCCTCCAGCCATGTCCCTCCAGCCATGCCCCCCACATATGCAGCCATGTCCCTCCAGCCATGTCCCTCCAGCCATGTCCCTCCAGCCATGTCCCTTCAGCCATGTCCCTCTAGCCATGTCCCTCTAGCCATGTCCCTTCAGCCATGTCCCTCTAGCCATGTCCATACCTAGCCGCCGCCGCCGCACGGAGATCATCACAGCATTCATTTGAATAGCTGTTTTGCCCACGCGTATAGACACTCCTCCTTGCTCGGGATTGGACAGATCACGATCACCCATCCAATCCCGAGCAAGGGGGAGTGTCTATACACGCGGGAACACTACAGCTATTCAAATGAAAGCTGTGATGTTCCCGCACGTTCCCGTTTAACCCATGCAATGCGGCGGCTTTGGCGGCGGCGATGGTGGGGGGACGGGGACTGGGGGGAGTATTTTATTTAGGCATCGGGGGTATTTGCGGGAGTACAAGTACTCCCGCAAATACTCAATATCGGTCCCGATACCGATACTGGTATCGGTATCGGGACAACCCTACCAGCAACAATAGACCCCTACCAGCAAAAATAAACCTGCCACCAGCAGCAATAGTCCTCCTGCAACAATAGATCTTCTCCAGAGATAACAGATCCCCCAGCACTCAGCCAAAGATCCTCCAGTACCTCCCAGCACCCCCTTGCCATTACTCATTGTTAGTGCCAGAGGTGCCGGAACTGCCTTCCCCCACGTTCGCACCAGAACATTCGAACAGACCGCCCGTTCGCGCGAACATTTAGAACCCCATTGAAGTCTATGGGATTCGAACATTCGAATTCAAAAGTGCTCATTTTAAAGCCCAATATTCAAGTTATTGTTGGAAAACATCTTTGAGAACCCGGGTCTTGCCCTAGGGAACATGTATTAATGGAAAAAGGTTTTAAAAAGGGTCGTTTTTTCAGGAGCAGGACTCCTGAAAAAATTACCGTTTTTAAAACTTTTTTCCATTGATACATGTTCCCTCGGGCAAGACCCGGGTTCTCAAAGATGTTTTCACAGGCAAACTATAGACACCCAGCAGGTACAATATTTAAAGGAATTTGTCTTTTTTTATTTTTTATTTAAGCATCATTAAAATCACTGCTCCAGGAGCAGTGATTTTAATGATGCTTAAATAAAAAATAAAAATTCCTTTAAATATTGTACCTGTGATAACGTCTTTAAATAGCACAATCACTTGCCTGCCAGTAAATTAGGAAGAACTGATCTAGCTAAGCTATACAGTGTATAAATATATGTACAACTCCTAGGGATGTATATATATCCTCTACACACTGTAAATAAAGCTAAGCTGACTAGCCTGCCATAGCTATCTAGCTATATAAAAAGACTATCTCTCTGTCCCGCTGACTGATCTCTGTTCAGCGCTGGAACACACTACACGAGGCCGCCCAGCAGGCTGCCTTATATAGTGTGGGGCGTGTGCTAAAGCCCTGAGCCATAATTGGCCAAAGCCACCCTGGCTTTGGCCAATTATGGCTCTCCGTTTTTTGCGCGCTGTGATTGGCCAAGCATGCAGGGTCATAGTGCATGTTTGGCCAATCATCAGCGCGCAATGCCGCAGTGAATTATGGGCCGTTGCGCGTCACTCGAATTTTGTTGGAATTTCGTCGAACGTACGAACAGACAATGTTGGAGTCGAACATACATTTGAATCGAATGCAGAGCTCATCCCTATCAGGGAACACACTATCAATGAAGCTGCCATTGTGAAGAACGGGGAAGCTGTGTTTACAAACAGCTCTCCCTGTTCTTCAGCTCCGGGGACCGATCGCAGGACTCCAGCGGTGATCGTGTTCACGGGTCCCGCGGCCGCGGTCACGGAGCTTCGGACTGGGTCGGAGGCGCGCGCCCGTGACCCATGGCTGGGCACTTAAAGAGGACGTACAGGTACGTGCTTGTGCCCAGCCGTGCCATTCTGCCGACGTATATCTGCAGGAGGCAGTCCTTAAGTGGTTAAAGTGGTTGTAAAGGCAGAAGGTTTTTTATCTTAATGCATTCATGCAGCCCCCTCAGCTCCCCTAACACTTACCTGAGGTCCCTCCCTGTCCATCGATGACAATGAGCGTCTCAGCCATCCGAGATTCCCCCACCTGATTGATTGAGACACAGCAGCGGCACCATTGGATGCCGCTGCTGTCAATCAAAGGCAACAAGCCAATCAGGGGAAAGAGGGGGCAGGATTGGGTTGGGGCTCCGTGTCTGAATGCTGCTTGCTGTGGGGGCACCCAACAGGAAGGAGGGGCCAGAAGCACAGAAGAAGGACCCGAGAACAGGAGGATCCAGGCTGTTCTGTGTAAATCTACTGCAATAGAGCTTATTTTTATAGGAAAAAAACAAGACTTTAGTATCACTTTAATCTATATACAGTATGTTTATGTGTGCATATGTATAAAAGTTTCCTGGCTGTGAATGTGTAAAAATGCTACTTCCTCAGTTTCTAAAAATATTAAGCATAATTTGTAGCAATGTGATCCTGTTACTTCTCTTTAATTTAGTTTCTCATTGCGGGCCTGATGTTTTTTTTTATTTTTAAATACGACAGGCCAGGCTGGCTGCAAGCTTTGAAAATGGTTTGAAACTGCCATTATTCTAATGTATCTAGTGCATTTGTATTCAGCCCCCCTGAGTCAATACTTTGTAGAACCACCTTTCGCTACAATTACAGCTGCAAGTCTTTTTGTGTATGTTTCTACATCTATAGAGTGAAATGTTTGCATTCTTTGCAAAAATAGCTCAAGCTCTATCAGATTTGATGGAGAGCGTGTGCGAACAGGAAATTTCAAGTCTTGCCACAGATTCTCAATTGGATTTAAGTCTTTGACTGGGCCATTTTAACACATGACTATGCTTTGATCTAATTCTAAGGCATTCCATTGTAGCTCTGGCTGTATGTTTAGGGTCATTGTCCTGCTGGAAGGTGAACCTCCACCCCAGTCTCAAGTTCCATTTTGGTCTCATCTGACCAGAGCACCTTCTTTCACATATGTGCTGTGACCCCGACATGGCTTCTTGCAAACTGCAAACGGGACTTCTTATGGCTTGACTGGTTTACTACTAGTGTCTTTACTACTTAAACCAATAACAAACCCCAAAACCTCTTAACCCCCTATATAAACCACGCAACACCTTCTGGATTAAATGGCCACTAAAGGCCCCTTTATTTAATACCAAAAGGTAAATATTAAAATAACTTTAATAAAATACCATTTATAAATATATATATCTTTATAAAACTTCATATATATATTTACCAAAAATAGAATAAATTAACCCAAACACAACAACACGTGCCACTACTATAGACACCCAGCAGGTACGATATTTAAAGGAATTTTTCATTTTTTTTTTTTTTGCACTTTAACCACTTCCATACCAGGCACTTACGCACCTTCCCGCCCAAGCCAATTTTCAGCTTTCAGCACTGTCGCACTTTGAATGACAATTGCGCGGTCATGCTACACTCTACCCAAACAAAATTGGCATCCTTTTTTCCACACAAATAGAGCTTTGTTTTGGTGGTATTTGATTACCTCTGCGGTTTTTATTTTTTGCGCAACAACTAATAAAAGACTGAAAATTTAGAAAAAAAAATTTTTTTAATTTTTTTCTGTTAACTTTTTTGTAAAAAGGTATGTTTTCTCTTTCAATTACGGGCACTTATATGGCGGCACTGATGGGCACTGATGAGGTAGTACTGATGGGCACCGATGAGGTGGCACTGATAGGCGGCGCTGGTATGCGGCACTGATGGGCACTCATAGGTGGCACTGATGGGCACTCATAGGTGGCACTGATGGGCACTCATAGGTGGCACTGATGGGCACTCATAGGCGGCACTGATGGGCACTCATGGGCAGCACTGGGAACTCATAGGCGGCACAGAATGGCACTCATGGGTGGCACTTATGGGTGGCACTGATGGGTACTTATGGGTGGCACAGATGGGCACTGATAGGTGGGCACTGGGCATAGATTGGCACGGAGGGGTGGCACTGAAGGACACTGTGGGGTGGCACTGATGTACTTTGAGGGGTGGCACTGATGTATATGTTGCCAGTCAGTGCCCATGTGTGGGCACTGACTGGCATCTTTCTTTTTTTTAACCTGTATTTTATTTTATTTTTTAATTCTGTGGGTTTTTTTTTTACGTTTTTTTTTCTTTGCCCTGCCAGTGTGGGCATCCCAGGTGGTCTAGTGTGGGCATACTAGGGGGGGCTGCACTGATAAACAATCAGCGCGAACCCCCCCTGTCAGGAGAGCCGCCGATCGGCTCTCCTGTACTCGCGTCTGACAGATCAGCTGAGATTGGACACGGCTGTTCACGTGGTAGCGAGCCTCCGTCGGAGACTAGTTACCGAGATCGGTGATGCAGGGTGTGCGCGGCATGAAATCGTGCTGGACGTTTGAGAACGTCTAGTCACGATTTCATAACCACTTCCCGGCCGTAAATCCGCTATTGGCCGGGCGGGAAGTGGTTAAGCATCATTAAAATCGCTGCTCCAGAAAAAAATACAGTTTTTAAAACTTTTTTTTCCATTGATACATGTTCCCTGGGACAAGACTCGGGTTTTCAAAGATGTTTACCGACAATAACTTGAATATTGGGCTTTAAAATGAGCACTTTTGAATTTGAACGTTCGAGTCCCATAGACGTCAATGGGGTTCTAAATGTTCGCGCAAAGGTTAGGTCCGTTCGAAGGTTCTGGTGCGATATCATCTCTTAGTGGGCACTGAGGCTGCTGGAATTGTGGACTTTCCTTTCAAACAGTGCAAAATACACTCTTTACCTATGTTAGCATCATTTGTGAACATGTGTAAAGTCTTCTTTGGTTTGGGAAAAACAAATCAATTCAATTCCCTTAAGAATAAATTATTAGGCCCTGCCAAATGCACAAAATAAGTCCCAGGGCCAGATTTCCATCACAAATAGCCCCGCGGTTCGCACCAGAACCTTCGAACGGACTGAACGTTCGCGTGAACATTTAGAACCCCATTGACGTCAATGGGACTCGAACGTTCGAATTCAAAAACGCTAATTTTAAAGCCCCATATGCAAGTTATTGTCGGAAAACATCTTTGAGAACTCGGGTCTTGCCCCAAGGAACATGTATCAATGGAAAAAAGTTTTAAAAATGGTCGTTTTTTCTGAAGCAGTGATTTTAATGATGCAGCATCATTAAAATCACTGCTCCAGAAAAAACGACCATTTAAAAAAAAAAAAATTCCATTGATACATGTTCCCTGGGGCAAGACCCAGGTTCTCAAAGACGTTTTCACAGGCATACTATAGACACCCAGCAGGTACAATATTTAAAGGAATTTTTCTTTTTTTTTTCTTTTTTTATTTAAGCATCATGTAAAAAATGAAAAATGAAAAATCCTTTAAATATTTTACCTGCTGGGTGTCTATAGTATGCCTGTGGAGCTTTATGGTGCACACTGCAGAGGACACAGGCAATACACCACGTGAGAATACTGCAGCTAGCACAATCAACTACCTGCCAGTAAATTAGGAAGAACTAATCTAACTAAACTATATAGTGTATAAATATATGTACAACTCCTGGGATGTATATATATCCTCTACACACTATAAATTTAAATGACTAGCCTGCTCTATCTAGCTAGAAAAAAAAGACACTCTCTCTCACTCTCTGTGACTGATATCTAACCAGCGCCGCAACACAGTACACGAGGCCTGCAGGCGGCCTTTTATAGTGTGGGGCGTGTACCAAAGGCCTGAGCCATAATTGGCCAAGAATTTCTCCAATTACGGCTCTCTGTACTGATGGCGCTGTGATTGGCCAAGCATGCGGGTCATAGTGCATGCTTGGCCAATCATCAGCACACAATGCCGCAGTGAATTATGGGCCATGGCGCGTCACTCGAACTTGGCACGAACGACCCGTTTTGTTCGTATTTCGACAAACGATCGAACATACGTATGTTCGACTCGAACACGAACCTCATCCCTAATCACAAAAGCCTGTTTGCACAAAGTCTATGGTACCCAGTGCAGTACCCCTAGGACTTCTTTTACCGTTTAACATTTTATTGTTTAGCAGTCTCTAATATGTCATATAATATTCCGACTGGTTTAATGAACTTATTCAAGAAGACTGTATTTCTGTTGTTGGGGAAAGGCGAGTTTCGCACTGAAACTAGTGCTTAGTCAGAGCTAGAGCTGCACGATTAATCGTCAAGAATCGTTATCGCGATCTTTTTCCATTGCGATTCTTGACACAGGGTTTCACTATCTTTGACATAAAAGGAATTTTCTCTCTGCACTTTGGTATGCAAAGAATTTCCTGTCTGCTCTCAGCCAAGTCAAAGTCTGGGCAATCTGCCAAGTCTAGGCAGTCTGCCAAATTTTGAAAACATTCTTTATCAGTGGAAAGTTAAGTCTAAACATTGTATCACATCAAAAGGAATAAACTTCTGTATGTAAATTAGGAACGTTTAACCACTTAAACACCAAACCTTTTTCTGACAGCTATTTTCAAGTTAAAAACATTATTTATTTTTTTGCTAGAAAATTACTTAGAACCCCTAAACATTATATCATTTTTTAGTAGAGACCCTAGAGAATAAAATGGAGGTTGTTAAAATATTTTATGTTGCACTGTATTTGCACAGCAGTCTTTTTAAATGCATTTTTTGGAAAAAATTACTTTAATGAATAATAAAAAAAAAAAAAATAGCCAGGAAAATTAGCCCATTTTTTTATATAAATGTAAAAGATTTTACGCCGTGAGAATCATGAGAAAATCGTGATTCTCATTTTGGCCAGAATCGTGCAGCTCTAGTCAGAGCTATGACTAAGCACTAGTTTCAGTGTGAAACGCGTCAGTGGTCAGGTTTTATTATATTTTGCTGTGACTTGTAGTGCTGTCCTTCTTTTAATAAAAGGCTACACTTTGTTCAGAGTGCGGCTGTCCAGAGACAATCTTTGTTCCTCTTTCAGTTTATAGTTCATATAAAAAGATCATAGTCCATCCACAAATGGAAGCCTCCACAAGGGGATTAGAAGCATAATCCAGCAGGAGCTACAGAGTATAAAGGAGAATAGAGGCACCTCTATGTGTAGCAATATGTTACATTCATTAAATGTAACCATATTGCTACACTTAGAGCAGCCTCTCTTCTCTTAAATTCAATGTGGGTGATAGCGCAAATTGTAAAAACAAATCATAACATACACAATGGGTGATAAAGAAAGTGCACAAAAGTGTACAGTGCCAAACACAAAAATGCATCAGGGACAGATTAAGTCCAAAAAAGTGCAAAAACTAGAATGTGTGCACTAATGATCCATAGTGGTGAAACAATGTAACAGGATGTCCACTGATCAGAGAGATGTGAAGAAAACACCACCACACAGCGCGTCTGGTCTTCCAGAACTCTCACCTCCAGCAAGTATAAACAGGCATAAAGGATAATCCTCTGTATGGAAACCTCCCTGGATGATCTTGCTCACCACCACGGATCGGTGGGAAGATGGGTACCTGAGATCTCGGATGACAGTGGAAACAGAAGAGGGGGAAGGACAAAGGCCTCCAATCGTGTATTATCCTTCCTCCACGGAACTCCTCTGATGTGACTGAACCAGCCGGACTTGAGGGGTCGGCCAGAAGGTCCTCCACATGAATTCCCACAGACGCCACGCGGACAGCATCAGGATAGGTCTCATCAGACACGGCACCCAGACCTTGAATGGATTTAGCAGCTGCCAGTGGGCAATCCAATGCATAGACCGTAGACACGCTGTGTACGGAACATCTTCTTCCCCCTGCCTTGTCACGTGACAGAAGGGGGAAGAAGACGTTCCGTACACAGCGTGTCTACGGTCTATGCATTGGATTGCCCACTGGCAGCTGCTAAAGCCATTCAAGTGTCTGATAAACTCTATCCTGATCCTGTCCGCGTGGTGTCTGTGGGAATTCCTGTGGAGGACCTTCTGGCCGACCCCTCAAGTCCGGCCGGTTCAGTCAGCACAGCACAGCATTGTCCACAGCATGCACCCTTAAATTAAGTTTCCCAGAACACCCCTTACATCAGATCTGATGTATATGGGGTCTGTGTGGACTCTGATGTATATGGGGTCTGTGCGGACTCTGATGTAAGGGGAGCCTCTGTGTGACTCTGATGTAAGGGGAGGCTCTGTGCGGACTCTTGTGATCATGAAAAATCTTAGACTGTTTTCCTCGATACATCACTTTTACACGCTCTATGGGCCACTTGACTGGACTTGCCCTCCAGGCCTAAAGCCCTCCCCTGGTATTCATTTTTAGATCTGTCTAGATAATGATGTGATATCAAGTTCATCTGAAAAATTATTACTGGCTCTGCTATATGTGTAAATATCATTACTGGTCAGACTTACTTGCTTCTGCTTACTTCTAGTCAAATTGCGTTGTGCAGCCAAATTGATCTTTTTATCACAGTTAATTTCTTTTGAAAGGGAACTTGTGTGTATGGGAACTGTTAGGACCAGTTCACACAAGACGCAGTTCCGTACAGTTTTGTGTGCATTTTTTCTGCACTAAAAATGCATGCACAGTGTTTTCCATGTATTTCAATGTCTCTAGTTGGCTCCATTTCATACCATGCAGTCAGTTTCCGGTCAGTTTTCGGTGCAGAAGTCAACTAGAGCCATTGGAATGCATGGAAAACACTGTGCATGCATTTTGTGCAGAAAAAAAGCACACGGAAATGAACGGAACTGTGTCAGGTGTGAACTAGCCCTAAACCTGTTTGCAATATTCTCAGGATTATCTGTTTTCCATTTCAGAATACTCCAGACAGCCTTGCTAAACCACCGGTGCCCCATCGGAAGAGCTCCTCAAATGAAAGTAAAACAGCTGGTGAGATATGTCAATTACTGAGGGGTAATGAGTACATACCCACGCCAAGAAGGAATACAGTAAAACAAAAAGGTGTGTTAATGTCCTTATAGTGACCCTTTTAATTACTCATGAATGGCAAAGCAAACAAGTTACCCAACGTTCTTCCTGCTCAGCAACATATACTAACATCTTGCTTCCACCCTGCTCTTCTTGGCTGCCAGGACTGAAGAAAGAAAGCCTTGTGTAAGCTCCAAGATGACTTGTCAGAACTTACACAGGGCTAAAGCCAAATACACACTATCAGTTTTCCTGCAGGTTTTTCTCTTCAGGTTTACCAAAACCATGTAGTGCAAGGTCCTGACTGATTGCATACGAATTGAAACTCTTAAGCCGCGTACACACGATCGGTTCAAACCGATGAAAACGGACTGAAGTTCGTTTTCATCGGTCCAAACCGATCGTGTGTAGGCCCCATTGGTCCGTTATCCTTCGGTCCAAAAACAGATGGCTTGCTTTAAAACCAATGGACAGCTAACCGATAGGTCAAAACTAGGGTTGTCCCGATACCGATACTAGTATCGGTATCTGGACCGATACCGAGTATTTGCGGGAGTACTTGCAAATACCCCCGATACCCAAATAGAATTCTTGCCGCGGCCGCCGCCGCATAAGCGAATCCGACCCCGCCACTGTATATACAAAGCCGCCGCCGCGAACATTATAGGCACCTTTGAATAGCTGTTTTCCCGCTGCGGTGTATAGACACTCCCCCTTGCTCGGATCTGTCCAATCCCGAGCAAGAGGGAGTGTCCTTAACATGGCGCGCGGCAGGGAAAATAGCTATTGAAAGGCACTGCCTATAATGTTCGCGGCAGCGGCGGCTTTGTATATACGGCAGCGGCATCATCATCAGGTAGGGGGGACATGGCTGCAATATGGGGGGGACATGGCTGCAATATGTGGGGGACATGGCAATATGTGGGGGACATGGCTGTATATGGGGGGACATGGCAATATGTGGGGGACATTTCTGTATGTGGGGGACATGGCTGCATGTGGGGGACATTGCTGCAATGTGGGGGACATTGCTGTATGTGGGGGGACATGGCTGCAATATGTAGGGGACATGGCTGCATTTGGGGACACGTTTAAAAAAAGTATCGGTATTCGATATCGGCGACTACTTGAAAAAAAGTATCGGTACTTGTACTCGGTCCTAAAAAAGTGGTATCGGGACAACCCTAGTCAAAACCGATCATTAGTACGCACGAGCATCGGTTAAAAATCCACGCATGCTCAGAATCAAGTCGACACATGCTTGGAAGCATTCAACTTTGTTTTTTTCATCACGTCGTTGTGTTTAGACATGTGAGACTGGAATATTTCGTTTCGTTTTTTCGTTTTCGTCCAGAAAATAAATTTATTTAGTTACTCCCGAAAATCTTTTTGATTTATTTTGTTTTCGTCGGGAAAGTTTTTGTCCGAAAACGACGATTTTCAATGACTTTGTCGAATTAAACAACGGACATTCGACAAAGCATCAAAAATCGTCGTTCTGAATACAATGAATATACCTATTCCCTGCATTCAGAACAACGTTTTCGATGACTTTGTGAAATTGAAAGACGGAAATTCGACAAAGCATCGAAAATCGTCGGATCTGAACGAAAACGAAAATAAAGCATTTTTTATGTCAGATCTTTCGGTTTTCGTTTCTTGCGCTTTCGTTTTCGTTTGTTAAAATTATAACGAAAATACCCGATTTTCGGACGAAAATGCATTCTAACGAAAACGAATGCACATGTCTAGTTGTGTTTTACGCCACCGCATTCTGACACGATCGGTTCATGAACCGATGGTGTGTAGGCACATCAGTTCATCAGTCAGCTTCATCGGTGAACCGCTGAAAACGGTCCATCATACAGGGCTTAAAGGTTTGACCTCATATTAGATGGTTTTGATAAACCCGAAGAGAAAAACCTGCAGGAAAACTGATGGTGTGTATGGGGCTTTTGGCCTGCTGGCTTACACGGTGCTGGACCAGACACAATGATTCAGCAGCCTACCTGGACATTTTTGAAATCAGTGAGCTTCAGATTGGAAGTGGTGCAAAGGTTGGATCTAATAGCAGTGCTTGCTATGAGCCATGCTAAAAGTAGTAGGGCATATGAGGGCATTGATTATTTACATCTTACACATGTTTTAAAATGCACAAAAAATAGGTCAGCAGATTCCCATATACCTCAGACATACAGTGTAGATGACAATTTTGAGGCCTTGTACGACACACGCTCGGTTCTCTCAGCAGATTCTTGCTGATTCTTGCCGAGAAAACTGGGGTACGAGGCTTAAGTCGTACAAGGCCTCAAAATTGTCATCTACACTGTATGTCTGAGGTGATTGGGAATCTGCTGACCTATTTTTTGTGCGTTTTAAAACATGTGTCAGATGTAAATAATCAATGCCCTACTACTTTTAGCATGGCCCATAGCAAGCACTGCTATTAGATCCAACTTTTGCACCACTTCCAATCTTAAGCTCACTGACTTCAGTACACAGAGCATGTTTACGAGGCTTTCAAGTTTCTCGTCTGGAAATCTGGCCAGAATCTCAACGAGAAAAATAGAGATCCTGCCCTCTATTTTCTCGTTGAGATTCTTGTCGGCCTGTTTCTCGACGAGAAACCAGAGAGTGAGTATACTTACCTGTCGCCGTAGAAACCTGCGCATGCTCAAAATGACTTTGACGCAGGAGCTTCCACGGCATAGGTAGGGTGAAGCAAGATGGTGGCGACGATATCGAATGTGACAAGCGCATGCTCGTCGTAGGCAATGACGTCACCGCCTTCTTGCCTTTCAAGAGAACAGCGGTTCTTTTGAAAGGTCTGTGTGTACACTCGGGCGGCAAGAAATTCTTGCTAAGAATCTCGTCGAGAAAAACAAAGTTTTTTTCCTGACGAGATTCTTGCCCGTGTGTACAAGGCCTCACTGTTTCTCTGAACACAGCATACGCACTCACTGGCCACTTTATTTGGTAGTCCTGTTTAATTGCTTGGTATCACAAGTTAGGTAAACATACAACGGTTGCAGGCCCTCAGGAATACTCCCAAGGGAGAATAAATAGTGAAAATGCAAACAGCGGTATTGGCGCTACCTATTTAAAAATAAAAATAATGGAGGTGCAATTGTTATGTGCAAAGTGAAAATTAGAAATAAAAAAATTAAAGTATGATAGTGAGGCGCCGTACACACGGCCGAGGTTCTCGCTGAAAATCAGCGAGAACCTCGCTGGAATGCACATTCCAGCGAGGACCTCGGCCGTGTGTACGGTCTCAGCGAGCTTCCCGTCGGGAAGCCCGTCGAGCCGAAATAGAGAGCACGCTCTCTATTTCCTCGACGGCCCGCCTGGAAGAATGGCTGGTTGCCATTCCCGACGGGCGGGTCGCCGAATTCGACGGCCCGGGAGAGAACCTCGACGGGCGGAACGATGTGTTCTGCCCGTCGAGGTTCTCTGCCGTGTGTACACGGCCTGACACTACCTAAAAGAGTGGTGTAGTACAGACATGAGTAGAATTATATAAATAATAGGATGTGAATAACTAAAAGATGAGGGCTATACCCTACCAAAAATATATATATGTATATTTTACAAAAATTATGTAAAATTATTACGGTTAATCAAGTGGTGTGATCACACAAAGCAAAATTCCACCCTCGTGCATGTATAGAACACTCACCATGTGTCCACACATATAGAGGGTATAACACTAGGTGTAGACAATAAAGTGATAAAGTGCTAGTGTATGTAACCCTACTACCACAAGCCTTAACAGCAACAGTAGGTGTTATGAAATACCAACTGAATGCCTTAAAAAGTGTGACACCATATATACAATGCCTAATAGCAGCCCAGTCCATAGACCATGGGTAATAGATTGTGCAGACAGAGCTAAAACAACAATGCCTATAAGCTGATATTGCACATACTGTATGTTTGCAGGCAAGCAGTTCAAATGCAGCATTTTGAGCTATAACCAATTAATTTGAGCTGTGCTTTGTTAAAATGTTATCGTTTGTAAGGTGGAAGTAAGACTGCCCTGGCATTGGTGCCACTGGGATGAAGGGGCGCTATCTTTGCTGAGGGGGGTTAGGTGGACCCGAGGGGAAAGGGTATCTAGGGAGAAAATTTGAGGAAAGGAAGAGGGTTCTGGGCCTGATGTGCCCCCTCCACCTTCTGTGCACTTACATTACAGACTTTCTCTCAGTATGGGCACTCATCCAGGAATGGAAGCAGCTCTTGTTCCCATCTCTGGTCATGTGATATGTCACATGACAGGGAGAGACAGAAGGAAAGGCAGTTCACCCTCACTCCTTAGCAGGTGTTCTTACTGAGAAAAGGTATTTTCTGAGTGGGCTGTTTGGCCACTTCCACCCACCCTAGTTGCCATAGGAGGAAGAAAGGGAAAAGAGAATCCCTTTAGCAGCTATCCTGGGCCCTCCATTGTCTAACACGAGTGACTGTAGTGCCAAAAGTTCCCAGCGATGACCAGCACTGTCATATGGGGGAAGGGTAATAAGTCACATGCTCACCCATACCTGAAAGTTACATGCATTTAATTCCGTTTGCTGAGTAGTAGGAGAGCAAAGAAAAGGTGAATATATGCTGCTGGGGAGGGAGGTGTTAAGTGACTCTTTTACACTGGCCCTGCATTGGCAAAAAAGAGGGTCACTGTAAAGTATAAGTAGAGGTAATGCAATTTGACCAACACCCTTTTAGCAATTAAAGTTTTTGCATAACAGATACAACAATAATTATTCCATATCTGCATTGTATGATATTGAACTACAGGTTAAAATTACCAACGTATACCATCAATATTTGGCATAAGCGTTATTTTCAGCAATACCAGAAAACTAGCATTCACATTGCTTGTAAAAAAACACATGCATTATAGCTTAGCCAGCCGAGCTTTATGTCATTTTTTTTTTCTGTTCAGTAAGCATGCAATGGTGAAAAAAACAAAGTAGTTACAAGCACATTTTATTAAGGCTAGTCATACACTAGTAAATATTTATTCGTTAACATACAGTGCCTTGAAAAATTATTCATACCCCTTGAAATTTTCCACATTTTGTCATGTTACAACCAAAAATGTAAATGTATTTTATTGGGATTTTATGTGATTGACCGTCACAAAGTGGCACATAATTGTGAAGTGGAAGGAATTTAATAAGACCTCTTTCACACGGGAGGTGTTTTTCAGGCGCTTTAGTGCTTAAAATAGCGCCTGTAAAGTGTCTGAAAAATGCCTCATCTGCAGTCCCAGTGTGAAAGTCTGTTAAAAAAAAAGTCCTGCAAGCAGCATCTTTGGGGGCTCCTGCCCATTGGAATGAATGGGCACAGCTGCCAGGGCACTACATGGGCACATTTAACCCTTTACTCAGCCACTAGCAGGGGTAAAAAGCGCCCCACTCTCAGCCGAAAAGTACCACTAAAACTGCGGTAAAGCGCCTCTGAAACTAGCGGGGCTTTGCCGCTAATGCGGCCGTGGCTGCAATGTGAAAGGGCTCTAAATAATTTTCTACAAATAAATATGTGAAAAGTGTGGAGTGCATTTGTATTCAAGCCCCGCTGACTCAATACTTTGTAGAACCACTTTTTGCTGCAAAAACTGCTGCAAGTCTTTTTGGGGATGTCTCTACCAGCTTTGCACATCTAGAGAGTGAAATTGTTGCCCATTTTTCCTTGCAAAATAGCTTAAGCTCTGTCAGATTAGATGGAGAGCATCTGCGAACAGAAATTTTCAAGTCTTGTCACAGATTCTCAATTGGATTTAGGTCAGGACTTTGACTGGGCCATTGTAACACATAAATATGCTTTGATCTATACCATTACATTGTAACTCTGGCTGTATGTTTAGGGCCATTGTCCTGCTGGAATATGAACCTCTGCCCCAGTCTCAAGCCCTTTGCAGACCCTAATGCCCTATACACACAAGCGGAATTTCCACCAGCAAAAATCTGATGTGAGCTTTTCATCGGAAATTTCTGACAGTGTGTATGCTCCACCACACTTTTGCTGTCGGAAATTTCCACCAGCAAAAGTTTAAGAGCAGGTTCTCAATTTTTCAGACAGAAAAAATTCCTATGGGAAAATAAGTTTGTCTGTATGGAATTCCAACGGGAAAAAAACATGCATGCTCGGTATCGATTCGACGCATGCTCGGAAGCATTGAACTTAATTTTCTTGCCTCGTCATAGTGTTGTATGTCACTGCGTTTTTAATGCTCGAAAGTTCAGAGAACTGTGTATGCAAACCATAAAGCATCCAACTTTTTTCCAACAGAAATTTTCGCTTGTGTGTACGGTGCATAACATCTTTTCTTCTAAGATTTCCCTGTATTTGTCTCAATCCATCTTTCCGTCAACTGACTAGCTTCCCTGTCCCTGCTGAAGAAAAGCATCTCCACAACATGATGCTGTCACCACCATGTTTTATGGTGGGGATGGTGTGTATATGGTGATGTACAGTTTTAGATTCCCGAACACATAGCGTTTTGCTTTTATGCCAAAAAGTTACATTTTGGTCTCATCTGACCAAAGCACCTTCTTTCACATATTTGGGACAATGGTCCCCAGAACATATATATAGTTGAATAGTTATATAGTTAGTCTGGTTGAAAAAAGACACAAGTCCATTCAGTTCAATATTCCATATTCAATTCCATATACACAATCCTATACCCACAGTTGATCCAGAGGAAAGAAAAAAAAACCCACCAAAGCATGATCCAATTTGCAGCAGGAGAAATAAATCCTTCCTGATCCCCTGAGAGGCAGTCGGATATTCCCCGGATCAACTTTACCTATAAATCTTAGTATCCAGTTATATTATTTACATTTAGCAAAGTATCCAGACCTTTTTTAAAGTGATCTACTGAGCTGACCAGAACCAGCTTTTGAGGGAGTCTATTTCACATTTTCCCAGCCGTTAACTGTGAAAATACTTTCCATATTTGGAGAATAAGGGCACAATTTATTAAAGGGTATGGCATGCTTTATGATGGTCACATTACCACGTAACACATGTGATAATGAAAATGTCAATTCACTATTGCTCGTATGCAGTACTTAGCACAAAAACACCTATGTATGCAGTTATTTTAATACATACTTGGATGAGGTAAAATATCGCTTAGTGAATTGTGCCCTAAATCTCTTTTCCTCTAGACATAAACAGTGCCCTCTGTGATAACCTTAAAATTAATAAATCACCACCAAGTTCACTATATGGACCACTTATGATGTTATACATGTTGATAATATCCCCCCTTTTAATCTCCTCTTAGAGAGAGAATACATTCAGTTCCTCTAATCTTTCCTCCATGCATTTTACCAGTTTGGTTGCCCTTCTCTGCACTTTCTCTAGTTCCCTGATATCCTTTTTGTGAACTGGTGCCCAAAACTGGACTGCATATTCCAGATGAGGTCCTACTAATGATTTGTATAGGGGCAAAATGTTATCTCTCTCTGAAATCTATACCTCTCTTAATACATGAATGTTTTTTTTGCTCGCTTTGGAAACCGCAGCTTGGCATTGCACGCTATTATTAAGCTTATTATATCTTATATCTTAGCTCCCAAGTGCATAACTTTACATTTATCAACATGAAACCTGCCAAATAGTTGCCCAATTAAACAGTGGATTGAGGTCAGCTTGTAAGTTGAAGACATCCTGTAAGGACATTATTCCACTGCATAGCTTAATATCATCTGCAAAGCCTGAAAATGGTACATTTAATCCCAGACACTATATCATTTTTTTTTTTCTTAAATTAGAAAAGGTTTTATTGAAAATAAACAAAATGCAAAGACAATCCAGTGAGCTGACACAGAGCTGTAAACAATATACATCCAGGTGTAATAGAATGAGAATTTGTGTTGCAACCCATCTCAACATGGCCTAATAAGTCAATTATACCGCATATCCAGAAATCAGTGTAAGGAGAATGAGATTAAGCTAAACAATATACAAATAGGGTCCAGAGAAAAGAAAAACTTAACCACATATATGCTGAAGACCATTAAATACAATCATCCAGCTGGACATTGTTGAAGAAGGATGTTTCCCATATGATTCACCCAGATTTTTACAGATGGTGGGGTGGACTTCCAACCAATAAGAATACATTTTCTAGCCGGAAATAAAGCCCTAGAAATGGCTACTCTTCTCATCTCCTCAATAATCACCTCTTCAAGGACACCTAGCAGACAGAAAATTGGATTTAGAGGAACAGTTGTTTGAGAATACTTGCTCCAGTATTGACAACATTTTGGGCATCGCTGGTGGATATGAATGAGGTCCCAAGGCGTCCGTCTACCTTTATCACACAAGGGATCCGGAAGCCTACCCATTTTATTAATTTTAATGGGAGTGTAGTGCACTCTAAGCAGGATTTACTGTTTTGACACTTTCTGAGATACATTGAGAGAACATATAGTGGCTGACTGCAAAGCTACCTCCCACTGGTCTCCTGTCAGTGAGCCTAGGTCTTCCTCCCATTGAGACATCGCCCCTGTGGGGTAGGCCTTTAATTACTTTGTTAAGGAATCTGAGGAAGGAGCCTGATGCGGACGTAGGTCAGGTGCGGATGCTGAGGCTCGGTGTTCCACCCTCCAGCGGCATGGGGGGTTAACGTCGGTGTAATGCCATATTCTGCTCCCTATCGCAGAATGCTACGGACATCATGTAGCAGCCAACTGCGCATGCGCGATGCGTTCCACGATTTAGGACAGTACACACCAGTGAACCCGGCATTCAGGGCGATGTGGAATTTGAGGTATGTGGCCAGTCGGCTCGTTCCGCTCGCTCGCTCGCTCGCTCGCTCTCCTGGCTTTTTTTTTTAACATCCTCCAATCCACGGGGATGCTAAGGAATGAGCCTGGATGCCAACCGAGGTTTCACTGGTGTGTACTGTCGTAAATCCATTGGAACGCATCGCACTTGCGGTTGGAACGGATCGCGCATGCGCAGTTGGCCGCCACGTGACTTCCATAGCATTCTGTGATAGGGAGCCGAATATGACAACTCACCGGCCTCCTATCCATGCGTCCCCACTTGCCTTCCCTCCTATCTTGGAGTGGCTAGCAGCCTGTTAGCGGTCAGAAATGCTGTCGGTAAATCCGCATTCTTACCCGATTCTTATCGTTGGTCCGCAGCGTCGGCTGGCGGGAAGAGCGGGGAGCCAGTGAAAAGTCAGCAGGTCAGCAAGGTGCTGCATCTGTAGCGGTCTGTAGTGGTCTCAGGTCTCAGAGCAAGGTGTCTTTGTTAGAGGAAAGGTCTATGGGGGAACAGCGTGGAGGTGAGTGAAGTCGTTTGTTGCAGAGAGGTCTGTGACAGCTGGTCAGAGCAGCCCGCAACCCGCAGCGCAAGTTTAAAAAAAAAAGGCAGCAGACAACTTGGAGACAGACCAGAAGATGTGGAGGGGAGACATTACTACAGCCAGACTGCATAAAGACGACGGTGAACAGCAGTGGCAGAGTGACATGTGAGGTAAGGTATGATCAAGGGGATATAGAGCAAGAACATATGAAGAGCAATCATGGAAGTAACTTAAAGTGAAAAATAAAAATAATGGTAAGATTTTTTATTCTATACCAATGTTAAGAGGATGAAGAAGAATATGAATATGAAAATAAATATGACATCCTGCTCACAATTGGATGACTGTAGCTGTTAGCTGCTTATCAGTTTGCTGGTTTGCTGGACTGTGCTCTAGTTGTTTTTCTTGTTTTTCTTTATCCCTAGTTAAACAGCTGGCTTTGTACCCTTTTTTTTTTGTGAAAACTATCCAAAGCCATCTCTAGGGGCAGCACCCCTAATCTCCCTACCTCTCTAAACTTGCCTAAGCTGATAACCTACAAAATCTATATGACTGTTATACCTGTCTTTCTCGCTTAAATCTGTGGCTTAACATGCCTAATATGCCTAAACTAGGTCACTAATCTACACTATTTGTACTAACTGGTACTAATCGGTGCAACTGGCTTAACCCACTAGAAAGAGTTAAACTGATGGCTAGGACGGAACTGTTTATCTCTCATAAAATGCATAGTTGCGGTATAGTTGCTGAACCCATTTAAGCTTGTCTGATCTTTGTAAATGACCAAATGCTTTTCTGGCAGACTATAACAGGATTTTTATTCTTGCTTAAAGTGCTTAAAAGTGTTCAAAGTGTGTAAGTCACAGAAAACAGTGACCTTCTGGGTTAACCTTCTAAATCTGGGGCACCACCTAACCTGGGTTGGAAAAATAAAACGTTATCAACTGAACAAGTTGCTTAAATCTATCTAACCAACTGACCATATTTAAAGCGGAGTTCCACCCTTAAAATCACTTTTTTTCATTACATCCAGCATACTGGCGTCAGCGCCAGTATGCTGTTTTTTTTTTTTTTTAATGCGCGTACTTACTTTATATCACAACATTGAATTCCAGGCGCACCGCGGAGTGTCGCCGCTATAAGGCGTCACGCCTTCTGGAAACAGCCGATTAGCATTGGGCTTTTACTCGGCGCCTGCACACAGACCCAGGAGCTGACTGCGCAGGCGCCGTATATAGCCGCGTCACGCCCTCCGAAAAAACCCGAACTAGGACCGGCTATTTTCGGCGCCTGCGCAGTCAGCTCCTGGGTCTGTGTGCAGGCGCCGAGTAAAAGCCGCCTTTGGTAAGTACACCCGTGACACTGCCTCACTGATTGAAACGTTTAATCCTGCCTGAAATAGTCAAATTATATTAATTGCTAATCCTGCTATACATCTTTAAGACTGCTTAAACATCAGAAAAAACTGGGCGGAGCCTATATTTATGTAAACTCCGAAAACTCCAGCTTATAGTATGTGGATGTCTCTAAATACATAATAAAGATCAGGGCGAGGGGCATCAGTAAACCCCCCTAGAAGTAGTGCGAGCCCAGGAACCATTAAAAAATATATGAGATACGAGGGGGGAAAAGAAAGCTTCGGAACAAAAACAGGACCTAAAAGTAACACGGACTCAGCCTTTTCGATAGGTGAAGAGATGGAGGAGGAAGGGGGTATGGAAACAAGACTAAAAAAGCAACCATTAACTAAAGGTGAAATGGCAGAAATGCTTGCAAGAATGGAATCAAGATTGGAAACATCTATAAAAGGGGAAATAACAAGTCTATGCGAGGATATGAAACACATGTTAAAAAGAGAAGAGGAAGTAGAAGAAAGGCTGTACAATCATGGTACCGTAATAAAAGGACTAAAGGAACAGGTGAAGGAAATACGTAAAGAACAAAGATAAGTGATGTACAAAATTGAAGATCAAGAGAATAGGAATAGAAGGAAAAATATAAGGATCAGAGGGTTACCAGAACAACAAGGAGGGGAGAACTTACAGGAACAAATGAGATATTTGGACATATAATAGGAACAACAGAATTACAGAGTAAAATGGATGGGAGGGGAGGAAGGAGGAGGGTGAGGGAGGGAGCGGCTTAGGGAGGGAGGGGAATGGAGAACCATAGGATATGTTAAAATCACTAGAAGGGACCTTTAGAAAAAAATACCAGATTTAAATATAATCTCATACAATGTTAGAGGGTTAAATGCTCCCATCAAACGTGCAAATATTATGAAAGAATTGAGCTTACTGAAGGCAGATGTGGTTATGTTGCAGGAGACACATTTCCCGCAGGTGTAAACCATAAAAATATCACTCAGTCCTATACCCTTTGGTATTATGGAGATTCACCCATTAGCCGGGCTAAGGGGGTAGCCATAGGGTTTGCCAAGGAGATAAGATTCATTTTAGAAGATAGAAGGTCAGACCCAGAGGGGAAATATTTGTTCCTACAGACGATGAGACATGTCCGCTCAAACATGTCAGACGGACCGTTTCCAGCGGACATGTCTCATCGGATTTTGGTGTACACACCATCGGACGTAAATCCCCTCGGGCTGAGGATGAGGTGACGTTGACGCCACCACGTCACCACTCCAGGAAGTAAAATACTTCCACGCATGCGTCGAATCCATTCGACGCATGCGGGAGATTTCTGTCCGCTGGTTAGGTGTACTAACCATCGGACATGTCGGACGGACAGGTTTGTAGCGGACAAATTTCAAAGCATGCTTTAAAATTTGTCCGCTGGACAAACCTGTCCCTGTCGGCGGACCAGAGGGAGCCTAAGAGGGAAAATAAATAGAGTCGAAGTCTCATTGGCAAACATATATGGCCCAAATAAAAACTCTATTAGATACTTAATGGGGATTATAACAGATTTCATGGAGTTTAAAAGGGGAGGGGCTATAAAAGCAGGAGATTTTAATTTCTGTATAGACCCGGAGATAGATAGTACGTCTCATGTACAGGGAACCGGAAGGGCCTGGAGGAACAAATTAAAAAAGAAAATGCAGCAATATCAGCTAGTAGATGTATGGAGGATACAACATAATAAGCAACGGGATTATACATTCTGCTCCCCTGTACACGAGACATACTCAAGGTTAGATTTTTTTCTGGTTGAACATAGATTATTAGAAACTGTAAGCAGTACCAATATAGGAATTGTGACCTTCTCTGATCAGTAACATTACAATTAAAAATAGGTGAGACACAACATAAGAAAGTTAATTGGAGGCTTAATGAAGATAATGCAATAGAAACGATAATAATAAAGGAACTAGAACAATTTTTTAAGAGTAATATGACAGAGGATGTCTGAGGCGGTAGTCTGGGACAACCACAAGGCTTGTGTACAGGGGCTATTAATAAAGGAGGGTGCCTAATGACGGGATGCAGCCAGTTGTTTGCCTACACACCACAAAGGACCGCAGGAGACCAAGGCCCTTGCAGCCTCTCACATCCTTCCCTCCCCCCCAGTCGGGATTGGTGCTTCTTGCCCTGACGCCTGACACATGGGTAGGTAGGGTTTATCATGTCCGGCTGCACATCCTGACCCTGACAGGTTTTGATCTTTGTGTACCAACCAGTGTTTATCTTTGCAATTTTCCTTCTGCAAAGCTCCTTTTTGTACTGAACCTTTGCTGTACCACAGTTTTGTTGATTTAACCACTTGCCGACCAGCCGCCGCAGTTATACGGCGGCAGGTCGGCACTCCTGCGCGAGAGCCCGTAGCTCTACGTCGCGCTTTTCGCGGCCACTAGGGGGCGCGTGCGCGCCGCCGGCGGCCCGCGCGCGCGCCCCCCCCGCTCGCCCCCGAGTCCCGTGCGTGTGCCCGGCGGGCGCGATCGCCGCCAGGCACACGCGATCGCTCGTTACAGAGCGGGGAACGGGAGCTGTGTGTGAAAACACACAGCGCTCGTTCCTGTCAGCGGGGGAAACGCTGATTTTCTGTTCATACAATGTATGAACAGAAGATCAGTGATTCCCCCTAGTGAGGCCACCCCCCCATACAGTTAGAACACAAATAGGAACACACTTAACCCCTTCCCCGCCCCCTAGTGTTAACCCCTTCACTGCCAATGGCATTTTTATAGTAATCCAATGCATTTTTATAGCATTGATCGCTAAAAAAATGCCAATGGTCCCAAAAATGTGTCAAAAGTGTCCGAAGTGTCCGCCATAATATCGCAGTACCGAAAAAAAACGCTGATCGCCGCCATTACTAGTAAAAAAAAAAAATAATAATAAAAATGCCATAAAACTACCCCCTATTTTGTAAACGCTATAACTTTTGCGCAAACCAATCAATAAATGCTAATTGCGATTTTTTTTACGAAAAATATGTAGAATACGTATCGGCCTAAACTGAGGGAAAAATATTTTTTTATATATATTTTTGGGGATATTTATTATAGAAAAAAGTAAAAAATATTGCATTTTTTTCAAAATAGTCGCTCTGTTTTTGTTTATAGCGCAAAAAATAAAAACCGCAGAGATGATCAAATACCACCAAAAGAAAGCTCTATTTGTGGGAAAAAAAGGACGCCAATTTTGTTTGGGAGCCACGTCGCACGACCGCGCAATTGTCAGTTAAAGCGACGCAGCGCCGAATCTCAAAAAGTGCTCTGGTCTTTGGACAGCAATATGGTCCGGGGCTGAAGTGGTTAACCTCTGTACCGCTTTTCTTTTTCTTTCAGTTGTTTATTTGTACCCCTGTTTTTTGTTTTTCCTTTTTTTATTAATAAAAATGTTTCTGTTAAAAATAAAAATAAAGGAGGGTGCGGGAAAAAAAGAGAAATTAGGTGAATAAAACAACTCTAATAAAATAAATATATGAATTGGAACGACATAAACAAACTAGAGTAAAATAATCCCTATTAAAATTAAACATCAAAAGAGAAGCGCTGAGAAACCAAATAGAGCAGGAAACCCGAATAACGTATAACCAAGTAAAGAAAGAGAGGTATTAATGGGGCAATAAGCCCGGGAAACACTTAGCAAAATTACTAAAGAATAAAAAAAAACAAAACACTAATTATGAAGAGAAAATACAAACGATCAGGGGAGAACTAGTTCATAAAACAGGAGAAATAGCGGAAACCTTCCAAGATTATTATAGGAGACTCTACTCAATTAATAAGCATGAAACAAGAGAAGAAGCAAAACGAAAAGATGAGAAAAACAAAAAATTTCTAAAAGAAATAGATTGGTGTATAATACCAGAAGACAAAATTGGATGTCTAGAGGCCCCGACATCAGAAAATTAAATTAGAGAAATTATAAAAAATTTACCAGCTGGGAAGAGTCCAGGACCGGATGGTCGAACGATCCTATATTATAAAAAATGTATAGATATCTTAGCGCCCAGAATATATGAATGGGATAGGGGTAAAGTGGGACATGCGTAGAGAGGCGATAGAAACCTTAATTTTGAAAGAGGGTAAGGACAGTACACTTTGTTCTAGTTATAGACCAATTTCATAATTAAATTGTGACATCAAGATATTCTCTAAAATACTGGCAGGGAGGATGAAAACAATTATGAATGAACTAATACATGCTGATCAGGTTGGTTTTGTGACCGGACGGAAGGGGAGAGACAGCGGAATTAGAACTCTTTTAGCTATACAGGAAATTAAAAATGGTGGAGCCCCGGGTCTACTCCTGTCAGTGGACATCGCTGGACGCTGAAAAAGCATTTGACAGGGTAGACTGGGGCTTCATATATAACACCTTAGAAGTAATAGGAATAGGACCAAGAATGCTCACCTGGATTAAGGCACTTTACAATCAACCATCGGCCAGAGTGAAAGTAAATGGGACCCTCTCAGGACTATTCGAATTGCACAATGGTACAAGACAAGGATGCCCTCTATCACCCCTGTTGTTTGTGTTAGCACTAGAACCCTTATTAAGAGGGATAAGGAAGAACCCAGACATAAGGGGGATAAGGGTTGGAGAGGAAGAACATAAACTTGCGGCTTACGCTGATGACATTTTATTTTATTTAACTAGTCCTAGAACAACTCTACCAAACTTAATGAAATCATTAAAAGAATACGGAGAGATATCTAACTTCAGAATGAATTCGACTAAGTCTGAAACCCTGAGCATAAATATTTCTAAGAGCGACTAAAAAAATTATCAAAACGAGTTCCCATTTGTCTGGGGTAAAAAAGGAATAAAATATCTTGGAGTTAAATTAGCAATTACTATGAAGAGGTTATATACAGTAAATTTATTGCCTCTGTTAGAAGATATCAAAGCAGAATTTAACAGACAGACGGTAGGCCAAATATCTTGGGGGGCAGAATGAATATTTATGAAATGGTAATTTTACCTAAAACTATGTATAAAATACAGATGCTGCCGATCCCACTACCACAGAAGTACTTTAAAATCCTACAAACGATGCTCTTAAAAAATTTTTGGCAAGGGAAAAAAGCACGGATCAGCTGGGCAATACTGACAAAAAAAAAGGCACAAGGGGGGTGGGGCGC
The DNA here is from genome assembly GCA_029574335.1 of Rana kukunoris. Lineage (NCBI taxonomy): Eukaryota > Metazoa > Chordata > Amphibia > Anura > Ranidae > Rana > Rana kukunoris. The sequence goes on from CM056050.1 coordinate 460,755,463, forward strand.
ACCAGATATTAGAAACTATTATAACGAAATTATTCTCAGTAATAGATTGGATTAGAAACACTAAACAGAAGAGATGGATAAACTTGGAATATCAAATAAGTAAGGTATCACTGGGGAGTATCATATGGATTCCACAACAATATAGAGAATTTAGTAGGGATTCACATTGTATCACATGGAATGCAATTACAATTTGGGATAAAATACACAAAAATGAAAAATGGGATTTTAATTCCCCGTTAATACCTCTAACAGACTCAAAATATTTCACACCAGGTATAGATAAGTTATTTGGAAAATGGATCACAAAAGAAAATGCACAGTTGAAAGATGTTACGACGTGAGATAAACTAAGTACATACCAGGAACTAAAAAATAAATGGAAGTGGTAGAGATAAATGAATGGCGGTATGCCCAGCTAAAGCACTTCTTCGAGGCACTCCCCCAGCCTATCAGATTGGCAGAGAATTACGACCCTTAGGCCGCAGACCAGTTCCAGCGATCGTGTGTACGGGCTAGCAGACAGGTTTCCAGCAGACAAAAGTTTTAAAGCATGTAGGGATGGAGGGTTTGCATATATATGTGAAAGTGTCAAGTGTAAACGACAATACGTTTTTCATGAAATCTTTACAAAAAAAATAAAAGAAACTAAAAGAAACACGCAATCACAAGAGGACAAAAAAAGGGGGAAACCACAAATGATGCTAAACCTTTGCAGAGACGTTACACGCAAATAAAATGTGAGCAAGTCTCGTGTTGGTAGGTGGAGTCTGAATTGGTTTTAAAAGAAAAATAAATAAGTAAATATACTTTGTTAAGAGCATACTGTAGCACTGAGAGATAAAACCTTTCAGTTTGAATGACAGATTAAAGCAAATGTAAAATAGGGGTGGGCGATTGACCCCACTCTACTGCATCTCCCTGCGCCCTCTCTGTGTGGTGTAACTATAGGTAGTAATAGAGCATGGTGGAGGGCAAAGCAAACCTGCGCTGGAGATCTGGGAAAAACAGCTTCCCATTTTGAAAACTATGCAATAAATGGGTCACTCCCAAAGCACATCATCTAGGACAATGTTGACGTTTGGCTAGTTCCCCTTTATCATTTGTAAATAAATTATAAAGTAAGGGTCCCAACACTGAACCTTGGGGTACACCACTGATAACCTTAGACCATTCAGAGTATGAATCATTAACCACTACTCTCCGAATTCTGTCTTTTCTATCCATTTACAAACCAATCTTTCCAAGCCTATATGAATGAATGAATGAAGACTTATATAGCGTGGCACATGCGAACTGAATCGCCTCTGGGCGCTTGTTGTTCCTGTCTCCTTTGGTATCAAAAGAGATGAGTCTTGATTTTTCTCCTGAACGCTAAGTGATTCTCCTCCAACCAAATGCTGGTTGGTAAAGCGTTCCATAGTCTGGGACCTTGGATCGTGAATCTTCTTTCTCCTTTGGACTTGTAGTTGGCTGACGGAATCTGGAGCAGGCTTTGATTGGTGGATCGCAGGATGCGATTGGGATTGTGAGCTTTTATTTTATCGCATAGAGCCTATAGACATTACCTTACACATTAGCCATGTGTGGGGAGTTGCGTTGAACGCTCTTACAAAATCCAAGTATACCACGTCCACAGCCACACCTCTGTCCAAGGTTTTACTTACCGCCTCATAAAAAAAATCAATTTTATTTGGCAACTTCTGTCGGTCATAATTCCTTGCTGTTTGTTGTCTAAATTATTATTTTTTTCCAGCAAGAACTCATCTATGTGGTCTTTTATTAAGCTCTCAAGTATCTTCCAAAATTCCCACTAAAGAAGTTAAACTAACAGGTCTATTGTTACTTGGTAAAGACTTTTATCCTCTTATAAATATATGCACCACATTTGCCTTACGCCAATCCAGTGGTATTCCTGTCATTAAAGAGTCCCTAAAAATTACAAACAATGGCTTTGAAATCACGGAGCTCAATTTTTTTAGGATCCAAAGGTGTACGACATCTGGTCCAGGGTTACCTTTTCTTATGTCCAAATATTTCTGGACCATATCAATTTTGAGCCATTGTGGATTATTTGGGGCTGTGCCAATACCATCCCTATTATGGACATGCTCCTTCGTATACACAAAGCTGAAGAAAGTATTTAATACATTTGCCTTCTCTATGTCCCCAGTCACCCGCTCTAGATTGTTTTGTAAAGGGCCTACATGCTCAGACCTGACCTTTTTTTTATTAATATACAATAAACAATTGTTCTCTACCACAACATTAGTATTACTTGTGTGGAGGACTTTCAACAGGTATAAAACTCACTGAAACGTGCATGAAAACAGATGTCAAGTCACGTCTCTGCAAATTAAATATTTTGCATCAGTTTTTCTGCATGTATGGTGTAAACCCGGCCTTACCAGGTTATTCAAGACTAGACGTTTTGTCCGGAGTTCCACTTGCAGTACTTAGTACACTGTTTCAATAAGTTGAATAACACCACAAATTTCTTGTACTTCCTTCTTGAGAATCTCACTTCACTATTCTCTGGGTTCTCTCTTCCTTCTGTCTGCTGTTTATAGCTGTCCTATTCATTGCCTGTAATACATGCAGATCTACCTAAACACCCACTGATGCCTGGACATGCTGAACAGCATCATCATGTGTTTTTAGCTTATTATTTCCATGACTAATCTGCGCGCCTAAATTATATATATATATATATATAATATATATATACACACATACAGTATCTCACAAAAGTGAATACACCCCTCACATTTTTGTAAATATTTTATTGCATCTTTTTATGTGACAATACTTTTATGTAAATTAGTGAGTGTACAGCTTGTATAACAGTGTAAATTTGCTGTCCCCTAACAAAATAACTTAACACAGCCATTAATGTCTAAACCGCTGGCAACTTAAGTGAGTACACCCCTAAGTGAAAATGTCCAAATTGGGCCCAAAGTGGGCCCAAAGTGGGCTGTGGGTTGTGGGTGGGCTGTTGGTGGATGGCGCTGGCGGGGAGTCAGGACTCTGAAGCAGTTCTGCACATCCAGTGCTGGGGTCCTGTCCATCCTAAGGAGAGTTCTGGAGTCTTGAGAAGAGCAGACAGAGATAAGGAGGACTCAAAGGAGGACTCAGAGGATGGATTTTCACCAAGCTGGGGGGGGGGGGGTGAGTAGTGCGAGTAATGCAGGAAATAGGGCTCCTACTGTAGGAGTTAGGTGGGTCTGTGTAGTAGGTCAGTGTAGGTGTAAGGTCGGTGGGTCAGTGTATGTGTCAGGTAGGTGTCGGGGGTCAGTGCATGTGTCAGTGTAGGTGTCGGAGGTCAGTGTATGTGTCAGTGTAGGTGTCGGGGGTCAGTGTAGGTGTCAGGGGTCGGTGTTGGGGGTCAGTGTAGGTGTCGGGGTCAGTGTAATTGTCGGGGGTCAGTGTAGGTGTCGGGGGTCAGTGTAGGTGTCAGGTAGGTGTCAGGGGTCAGTGTTTGTGTCAGTCAGTGTTGGTGTCAGGTAGATCAGAGTTATGTGAGTAGTGCAGGAAGTAGGAGTCAGGTGGATCAGTGCATATGTCAGGTAGGTGTGTCAGGGGGTCAGTGTAGGGTTCACATGTGTTAACAGCGCTATGTGGTTGACCCACTTGGGCATGGGGTTCACCAGAGCTTTACAGGTTCCCACAAGAGACCTCTTCCACTCCTCCATGATGACATCACGGAGCTGGTAGACGTTAGAAAGCTTGCGCTCCTCTAACTTCCATTTGAGGATGCCCTACAGATGCTCAATAGGTATTAGGTCTATGGACCTGCTTAGCCAGTCCATCACCTTTACTCTCAGCTCCTTTAGTAAGGCAGTGGTCGTCTCTGAAATTAAGGGATCATGCTCTGCTTCAGTATGTCACAGTACATGTTAGAATTCATGGTTCCCTCAATGAACTGTAGCTCCCCAGTTTTGGCAGGACTCATGCAGCCCCACCACCATGCTTGACTGTAGGCAAGACACATTTTTCATTGTACACTTCACCAGGTTGCCGTCACACATGCTTGACACCATCTGAACCAAATAAGTTTATCTTGGTCTCATCAGACCAGTAATACATGTCCTTAGTCTGCTTGTCTTTAGCAAACTGTTTGCAGATTTTCTTGTGCATCATCTCTAAAAGAGGCTTTCTGGGACGACTGCCATGCAGACCAATTTGATGCAGTGTGTGGCGTATGGTCTGGTAACTGACAGGCTGACCCCCCAACCCCTTTAAACTCTGCAGCAATGCTGGTAGCACTCATACATACATCTATTTCCGAAAGATAACCTCTGGATATGATCCTGGATTTGGTCGACCATGGCGAGGCTTGGACAGATAATAAGGCTGTCTGATAATGTGTCTGACAGTTACATTATTAAACATTTCCAGCCCATGCCAATTCTGGCATTCCTCTGCAAAATCTAAAAAACATAATTTAGTTTGCTATAAAATGACTTAGAACCCCCAAACATCAAAGGCCCTAGAGAATACATATTTTTTGCATATTTTTATGTCATACAACATTTGCACAGTGGTTTTTAAACGCAATTCTTTTTGTAAAAATACACTTTAATGAATTTGAATGCACAAAAACACAATATAATACCCAATTGGTTGGTAAAATACAAAAGATGTTGTTGTGCGAGTAAATAGATACCAAACATGCCATGCTTTAAAATTGCGTTAACAAGTGGAACGGCGCCAAATTATGGTACCTAAAAATCTCCATAGGCAATGCCTATACAAGTTACCAGTTTAGAGTAAGACAAGGGGTCTGGTGCTAAAATGATTGCTCTTGCTCTGACGTTCATGCGATCATGTGTGGTGCATTTGGTGCTTTTATATGCATGCGGGACCTACGCATTATTTTAAACACTGTACCTTTTATTTTTTTTAGAGTCCTCTTTGTGGAGAGATCTGGGGTCAATGAAACAGATCAGACACAGATCGGTCTGATCAGCTGTTTCCCTGGCCGGTAACAGCCAGGTAAACAAAGAACTGAAACAGAAAGTGACAAAATCCTCATTGCTTCCTGTTTCTGATGTCACATAGTGGCAGAAACAACATCTGTTGCTCTCACTGTGTGCCTGGAGCTGGATGCCTCTGGACGCATTCTTACTGGGTTCTCTGATTGCATGGGAGAGTCTGGTGAAGGCGGCGACGGCAGGAGGTGGATGTGACCCCCTTCTGCTGTCTGTTAAAGTAAATCAGTAGTTCATTAGCTCAGATCACTTTTATTTTGTAGGTAATCGCTGGCCCTAAATAATGATATCTCAATCATTGCTGCAGCAATGACCGAGCTATTACCCTTCCCGTCTGAGGTTTATAAATGTATGGCAGAAAGAAGGGGTTAAATAGATATAGAGTATGCTGTAGATCAGGGGTCTCCAAACTTTTCAAAAAAAGGGCCAGTTTATTGTTCTTCAGCCTTTAGGAGGGCCGGATTGTGGTTAGCAAGGGCAGAAAAATCCCCGGGCCCAGCATTGGTGAGAATAAATACGGCCTCATAGTTTGCAATCAGTAGGATAAGCAGTAGTGCCTCTATTAGTAGGAGTAATTGTATCTCATCATTGGTATCAGTGGAAGAAAAAGTGCCCCCTTGTGGGAGAAATAGTGGCTTATATCAGTGGGAGGAACAAAACCCTGAGGGCCGGATAAAGGCTGGCAAAGGACCACATCTGGCCCTCGGGCCGCAGTTTGGAGACCCCTGCTGTAGATATACACTGAAGCCTGAAGTGTTCATTTGCGGGTCGAAGGCTTCATATTTTTATCAATAAAACCTCCAGCCTGCATGATGTCCATGTCAAGGCTGACATAATCATCATATGATCAAGAACATCTCAGATTTGGAAATGTTAAGCAACAGTTTGTGGGCATGAAGTTTAAATAGAAACGGCAAACAAATAATAAAAATAAAATACTATTCTTTACAGTGAAAAAAATAAATAAATGGAAACGGCATTCCCACCAGCTTACCACACACATTATAATCTGTTTGTACAATTTCCGTTAGATTTTTATATTTTCGGTTGGTCCTCATATTAGGCTAGGTTCAAACATATGCGGACAAAATGCACTGTGCAGAGGTGCTATTAATTCTTAACCACTTGCCGCTTGCCCACAGCACATTTAATGAAGGCAGGTGGCATCTCAAGGTTAAGAAATGTACTGGTACATCATGGCTATCTTCCTGGTGTTTGGGCACACTGTCAGGCCTGTCGGAACAAGACAGGCAAAACAAGCAACTGCTTGGGGCCCAGAGCTGGCCAGGGGCCCCCAAGCAGGAGCTAGGGTGACCACGTATCTCGGATTGCCCGGGACAGTGCCTTATTGTGAAGCTCTGTCCCGTGTCCTGGGTACATTCATTGCGGGACAATACATTCTCCCGGAATGGAATGACCCCGGCTGGGCGATGCAGCTGTTCATCATTCTATGTGGCCATGTCTCTCTCCTCTCTTCCTGGTTCTCCCCTCTCCCGCCCCACCAACGATTTCATCCTATCAGCAGAGCAAGGGGGCGGGAGAGCTGCACAGTCAGCAGGATTGGAGGAGTCTTTTCACAACAGCTCCTCCCGCCCCCCTGCTCTGCTCTGCTGATCTGCTGATAGGAAGGTAATACTGTAGCTGGTAATTGGTTGGAGAATGGGGCAGGCAGTGGGTTATTCTTACAATGCATGGAGGTGTAGGTTCTGGATTGTGGTGCTGCTGTCTCCCTGCTAGACGTGCAGTGTAACTAAGGCTGTGACTGTGATCTGTGTCCTGGCACTGCTCGTCTCTCGTGACAAAAATGGAGGCAGAGCGCTGCCTGTGTCTGTGTCTCCAAGTCCCTCCCATGCTTACCAGTCCTCAGGTCCCTCCTAGGTGCTCATTCACCTCCAGATGCTCTCCCCCTCCACCCTAGCTCTGATCCAGGTCCTTCCAACCATTCCAGGCTGTGCAATTTCCAGGATCCCCTATAATACTGTCCTCTGCCCTCTGTTCCTCCATTGAACCCTGTGTGGGAGCTCTCTCCTTCCTGTACCTCCCATCTACCCTGCACCCAGCCACCACCCCTCTACTCTACAGAACCCTGACCCAAAACCAAAGTACCCTGCACCCCTCCACAGAACCCTGCACCCCAACCCATAGTACCCTGCACCCCTCCACAGAACCCTGCACCCCAACCCATAGTACACTGCACCCCTCCACAGAACCCTGCCCCCAACCCATAGTACCCTGCACCCCTCCACAGAACCCTGCACCCCAACCCATAGTACCCTGCACCCCTCCACAGAACCCTGCACCCCAACCCATAGTACCCTGCACCCCTCCACAGAACCCTGCCCCCAAATCATAGTACCCTGCACCGCTCCACAGAACCCTGCACCCCAACCCATAGTACCCTGCACATCTTCACAGAACCCTGCCCCCAACCCATAGTACCCTACACCCCTCCTCAGAACCCTGCCTTCAACCCATAGTACCCTCCACAGAGCCCTGCCCCAGCCCATAGTACCCTGCACCCCTCCACAGAACCCTGCCCCAACCCATAGTACCCTGCACCCCTCCACATAACCCTGCACCCCAGCCCATAGTATCCTACACCCCTCCATAGAACCATGCTCCCCTCCACAGAACCCTGCACCCCCCAATAGAACCCTGCTCCCCTAGGGATAGGGGTAGGGGTTTCTGGGGTTTGGGGGCCTCCATGTCCATTTTGCTTGGGGCCCCTAAATTCCTTCAAACGGCCCTGCACACTGTGCACACACCCTGCTAGTCTGTGCTATGTTTTGCCACAGCACAAGTCTGTTAGCAGGTTACACCCAACAGTGTTGCCAACCTCCCAATGTGAAATTTACTGTCAGGACGCCCAAAATGTATAAACAGCACCAATTTATTACTGGCAACAATCATGAATTATACTGACAGAGCCACGTATTTTACTGCCACTTCATAAAAGTACATCAAATGGACATTTTAATAGCAAAACAGTGCAAATATAAATATTTAAGCTATAAATATATAGCTAGTGCTATTAGCAATGTGTTTAAGTTATAAGAAAAGTCAAAAAACATATTTCTTCATTTCCAAGAAGATCAGGTTAAAATAACCCAGCAGTTTTGTCACCTGCATCCAGCTGGAAAGAATTCCCTTAAATTTTAATTTCAGTCCCCTAGATAATAAGCCACCGACACAAAGATTAAGGGGAAATCCCAGGTAGCCACCAGGATCAAAAGAATCGAGGTCCCCTCAAATTCTGTTTTAGATTTGGTGGAATGGTAAACAGGGCAACTGGAGTGTAAATCTCCCCAACTGGATCACAGAGACATTATTAAAAACTGACATAGCAGTTACCAAAGAGACAATTATGCTAATGCATTGTTAAAATAAAAAATTGTTAAAGGAGCTTGCAGCAGTTTTCAGGGTGAGCTTCGAGTTTGAGTCGAACCCATGTTCGACTCGAACATCGTCTGTTCGGCCATTCGCCGAATTTTGAACATTATGGGAAGTTCACACCAAATTCAAGTGGCGTGTCACGGCCCATAATTCACTGCGGCATCGTAGTGCATTGCTGGCTGATGATTGGCCAAGCATGCACTATGACCCACATGCTTTGGCCAATCACAGCACGGTAAGAACAGAGAGACATAATTGGCCAAAGCCAGGGTGCCTTTGGACAATAATGTCTCACAGGGTTTAGTACACGCCCCACACTATATAAGGCCGCCTGCGTGTCGCCTTGTGTAGTGTGTTGCGGCGGTGGTGAAAGACGGACAGAGAGAGAGAGAGAGACAGTGTCATTTCATTTGAGTTAGATAGAGCAGGCAGGCAAGTCAGTTAGCTGCAGTTACAGTGTGTAGAGGATATATATGCATTCAGTTTAGCTAGATCCGTTCCTGTATTCTCTTCCTAATATACTGACAGGCAGGCAGGTGATTGTGCTAGCTGCAGTATTTTCCCTTAGTTTACTGTGTCCTTTGCACAGTGTGCACCTAAACTTACCTGAATACAATTGCTGGTGTTCTCATACTAATACCACAGGCAGGGAGCTGCAAGAATTTTCACTTAGTGTACTGTGTCCTTTGCACAGTGTGCACCTAAAGCTACCTGTATACAATTGTTGGTGTTCTCATACTAATACCACAGGCAGGGAGCTGCAGTATTTTCATCTAGTGTACTGTGTCCTTTGCACAGTGTGCACCTAATGCTACCTGAATACAATTGCTGGTGTTCTCATACTAATACCACAGGTAGGGAGCTGCAAGTTTTGTCAGTTAGTGTACTGTGTCCTCTGCACAGTGTGCGCCTAAAGCTACCTGAATACAATTGCTGGTGTTCTCATACTAATACCACAGGCAGGGAGCTGCAAGTATTGTCAGTTAGTGCACTGTGTTCTTTGCACAGTGTGCACCTAAAGCTACCCGGATACAATTGCTGGTGTTCTCATACTAATACCACAGACAGGGAGCTGCAGTATTTTCATCTAGTGTACTGTGTCCTTTGCACAGTGTGCACCTATAGCTACCTGAATACAACTGCTGGTGTTCTCATACTAATACCACAGGCAGGGAGCTGCAAGTATTGTCAGTTAGTGCACTGTGTTCTTTGCACAGTGTGCACCTAAAGCTACCTGGATACAATTGCTGGTGTTCTCATACTAATACCACAGACAGGGAGCTGCAGTATTTTCATCTAGTGTACTGTGTCCTTTGCACAGTGTGCACCTATAGCTACCTGAATACAACTGCTGGTGTTCTCATACTAATACCACAGGTAGGGAGCTGCAAGTTTTGTCAGTTAGTGTACTGTATCCTCTGCACATTGTGCACCTAAAGCTGCCTAAATACAATTGCTGGTGTTCTTATATTAATACCACAGGCAGGGAGCTGCAAGGATTGTCAGTTAGTGTACTGTGTCCTTTGCACAGTGTGCACCTAAAACTACCTGAATACAATTGCTGGTGTTCTCATACTAATACCACAGGTAGGGAGCTGCAAGTATTGTCAGTTAGTGTACTGTGTCCTCTGCACCGTGTGCACCTAAAGCTGCCTAAATACAACTGCTGGTGTTCTCATACTAATACCACAGGCAGGGAGCTGCAAGTATTGTCAGTTAGTGCACTGTGTTATTTGCACAGTGTGCACCTAAAGCTACCTGAATACAATTGCTGGTGTTCTCATATTAATACCACAGGCAGGGAGCTGCAAGTATTGTCAATTAGTGCACCGAGTCCTTTGCACAGTGTACACCTAAAGCTACCTGAATACAATTGCTGGTTTTCTCATTCTAATTCCACAGGCAGGGAGCTGCAAGTATTTTCACTTAGTGTACTATGTCATTTGCACAGTGTGCACCTAAAGCTACCTGAATACAATTGCTGGTGTTCTCATACTAATACCACAGGCAGGAAGCTACTAATATTGTCAGTTAGTGTTGTGTGTCCTCTGCACAGTGTGCACCTAAAGCTACCTGAATACAATTGCTGTTGTTCTCATACTAATACCACAGGCAGGGAGCTGCAAGTATTTTCAGTTAGTGTACTGTGTCATTTGCACATTGTGCACCTAAAGCTACCTAAATCCAATTGCTGGTGTTCTCATACTAATACCACAGGCAGGGAGCTGCAAGTATTGTCAATTAGTGCACTGTGTCTTTTGCACAGTGTGCACCTAAAGCTACCTGAATACAATTGCTGGTTTTCTCATACTAATACCACAGGCAGGGAGCTGCAGTTATTGTCAGGTAGTGTACTGTGTCCTTTGCACAGTGTGCACCTAAAGCTACCTGACTACAATTGCTGGTGTTCTCATACTAATACCACAGGCAGGGAGCTGCAAGTATTGTCAGTTAGTGTACTGTGTCTTTGGCACAGTGTGCACCTAAAGCTACTGAATACAATTGCTGGTGTTATCATACTAATACCACAAGCAGGGAGCTCCAATTATTTTCAGTTAGTGTACTGTGTATTTTGCACAGTGTGCACCTAAAGCTACCTGACTACAATTGCTGGTTTTCTCATACTAATACCACAGGCAGGGAGCTGCAGTTATTGTCAGGTAGTGTACTGTGTCCTTTGCACAGTGTGCACCTAAAGCTACCTGACTACCATTGCTGGTGTTCTCATACTAATACCACAGGCAGGGAGCTGCAAGTATTGTCAGTTAGTGTACTGTGTCCTTTGCACTGTGTGCACCTAAAGCTACCTGAATACAATTGCTGGTGTATTGTCAGTTAGGGTACTGTGTCATTTGCACCTTAAGCTACCTGAATACAATTGCTGGTGTTCTCATACTAATATCACAGGCAGGGAGCTGCAAGTATTGTCAATTAGTGCACTGGGTCTTTTACACAGTGTCACCTAAAGCGACCTGAAAAGCTGTTTCTGCTTCGAGAGTCCATTTGGTCATGACAGACTCCTTCCCTTTGGTCAAATTGGTCAGGGGAGCAGCCTGTGTGGCAAAATGGGGGATAAAGCGGCGATAATAACCCGCGATCCCCTAAAATGCACAAACCTGTTTCTTGTTGGTGGGACATGGCCAATCCTGAAAAGCCTCAACTTTGTTTATTTGGGGCTTGATTAGACCTCTTCCAATGGTATACCCCAGATCCTTCGCCTCTTCTAGCCCAAGGGTACATTTTTTTGTATTGGCTGTAAACCCGGCTTTCCAGATGTAATCCAATACAGCCTGAACTTTTGGTAAGTGTGAGTCCCAATCCTCACTGTGGATGACACAGTGGTACAAATGCTGTTTTTTCCCTGGCCGACTCCGAGAGAGGAATTTGCCAATAACCCTTGGTCGGCGATCAATCAGTTCATCTATGCGGGGCATAGGATAGGTGTCAAACTTAGTGATTTTATTCAGGTGGCGAAAGTCATTACAAAACCGCCAACTTCCATCTGGTTTGGGCACTAAGAAAATGGGACTGGACCACTCACTATTTGACTATTCTATCACCCCCAGCTCAAGCATTTTTTTTACTTCCTGGCAAATTGCCTCTCGCCGGGCTTCTGGAATTCTATAAGGCTTCAACTTGACCTTATGCCCTGGTGTGGTGATAATGTCATGTTCAACTCCGGAGACCCAACCTGGCAGGTCTGAAAACTTCTCCCTATTACAGAGCACAAATTCTTTAACCTCCTGTTGATGAGTTTTGGACAGAGTCTCCGCTATCCCAACTTCAGGGACAGCCAGGTTAAATGGAGCAGAAAATCGGGTAGTCTTAGCGACCAAGGACTCTTTATCCTTCCATGGTTTCAACAAGTTCACGTGATAGAGCTGCTCAGGTTTTCGTCTTCCCGGTTGGCTAATTTTATAATTCACCACCACCATTTTCTCCAACACTTAATAGGGACCCTGCCATTTGGCTAGGAATTTACTTTCAACCGTGGGGACCAACACCCTATCACCAGGTGCAAAGGAACGGTCCTGGGCCCCACGATTGTAAATTCTTTTGTTGAGCCAATTGGGCTTGGGCTAAATGTTCCTTCACAATCGGCATCACTTGGGCAATTCTATCTTGCATTTGTGCCACATGTTCAATCACACTTTGTTCAATCACACTTTGATGAGGGAAACTCTCACTCTCCCATGTTTCCCTGGCAATGTCCAGTAGGCCCCGGGGGTGCCTCCCATACAGTAGCTCAAACGGAAAGAACCCTGTGGACGATTGGGGAACCTCTCTTATGGAATCGCTTCTGGGTAACGGATGGCATAGTCCATTAATACCAAGATGTGCTGGTGCCCTCTAGTGGACTTCAGTAAGGGGCCAACCAATTCCATTGCGATCCTTTCCAAAGGGACCTCGATAATGGGCAGGGGTACCAACGGACTACGGAAATGTGGCATGGGTGCAGTAATCTGACACACTGGACAGGAAGAGCAGTACAATTCCACTTCCTTAGTGATCCCAGGCCAATAAAACCTCTGGGTGATTCTCTCCCGGGTTTTTTCTGCTCCCAAATGTCCCCAAAGAATGTGCCCATGGGCCAGTTCCAAAACCATCTTGCGGCACGGTTTAGGCACTACCAGTTGCTCAATGGTGTCCTCTATCCTCTGTGACACTCGATATAACAATTCCCTTTCAATAATGAAGTAAGGGAGGGCATCCCTTTCGTCAGGGTTAACTAACTCCCATCTATCTTCACTACATTCTCCCGGGCTCTTAGCAATGTGGGGTCCCTCAATTGCTCAGTGATAAAATTTTCTCTGTGCACTTCCAGGTCATCAAACCCTATCGGCCGCTGTTCCTCTTCTGAGGTAGCAGGCTTCTCCCTAGGGACTGGTGTTTCCCCTGCTAAGACTGAGAACGGAAACTCAGGAGAATCCTCACAGTTAGAGGATTCTGGAGTAGATGTTTCAGGCTCAGAAGAACCACCTCTGGGGAATCTTCCCACAATGGCGTCATGTGGCAGTTTGGGAACTAAACCAACTTGGTGACACAAGTTACCGAGGGAGGTTTCAAAGGAAACCGTAGTCACCGGATATTCTCGAGTGTCCCCATGTACACAAACTACAGCCATTTTCCTAGGATGTAAGGTTTTTCCCACCACTAGATCACTTTTCACTAAGGTGACCAGGCTACCTGAATCCAACAATACCACAACATCTTTACCATCTAAGCAAATTCTAAATAAAGGTTTCTCATTCCCCTTTACTGCAGTGCATGTGGTTGCAAAAAGGGACTGTTGTCTCTCTGACAGAAAGTCACACTGCATGGCTTCATCACCCGCTGGGCAAACCGCTGCTACATGTCCCTCTTCCCGGCAATGGTAACAAATCAACCTTCTGGTCCTCTCCTGTGGGATGGGTCTTCCAGGCCGCTCTCGCCAAACATTAGCAGTAGTCCCGAAAATACCTCTAGTTGCTCTTTGGTCCCTCTCTCCACCCCCATCCCTTGATGCAGTGTTTCCTATAGGTGGGGAGGGTCTTGTCTTGGGGTGGAAAGTCTGTGCGTCTCTGGTGGAAGAGGACAAATTCTCGGTTGTTAGGTACCTTTTGACCAGGTCTACAAGTTTGTCTGCAGTTTCCGGACCACCATGGCTCACCCATTTCTGCAGGGTGTTAGGAAGAGACCTAAGAAATTTGTCCATGACTACTCGCTCCAAAATTTTTGGTCCGCACAGAGTTTCTGGCTGCAGCCATTTCCTAGCCAAATGGATGAGGTCATACATCTGGGACCGAGGTGGCTTCCTCAGCTGATAACTCCAATTGTGGACCCACTGAGCACGGACATCCAGGGTTACACCAAAACGTACCAATATTTCCTCTTTTAACCGATCATAGTTTTTTTTGCATCTGCAAGCTCCAAATCAAAATATGCCTTTTGGGCTTCTCCAGATAATAGGGGGGCCACTAGTCCAGCCCACTGTTCTTTAGGCCAACTCTCTTTTTCCGCTGTTCTCTCAAATGTGGTCAGAAACATCTCAGGGTCATCATCTGCAGTCATCTTTGGCAATTAGTGGCTTACCGAAAAAGTCGATATGTTACTGGCCTGACTCCCAGCCTCGATCTGCTGTCCCTGAAGCTGTTTCCCGATGGCCACCATTTGCTGCTGGTGTCTCTGTTCCAAGCCTGCAATGCTCCCTCGGTGAGCTGCAAGTCTCTCTTGGTGAGCCTGTTGTTAAGCTGCAATGCTGACTTGGTGAGCCTGTTGTTGAGCTGCAATGCTCTTTTGGTGAGCTGCAAGGCTCCGCTGCAAGCCTGCATTTGTCTGCTGTTGATTTGCATTTGCCTGCAGTTGATTTGCATTTGCTATAGCCAGCTGTTTTAGTATCTCCTCTATTTTGGGTTTACTTTAACTGCCCGCGGCACTCCACCATGTGTAAGGGGTTAGCTCGGTAGCGGGGGGGGTGTGACCCCCTGGGTGGGTTCACTACACACTGAACTATACAGAGAGGCAGCCAAAGACGGTTGAAAACAAAGAATTTGGTTTATTCTTCCATATTGTGGGAAACAAGTGCTAGCATCCAAACAGCATGAACAAAACATAAAATAAACCCTGGCCACTTGGGGCGTCTACCTTCACCACACAGGAACCTACCTATGAAGTCTGGCACAGCCTACTGCTGGGCAGACACTGCTGGTCATACAACAGAAAAATAAGTCTTTGATTTTTTTTTATCACACAGAAAAATCAACACCACCTCACCTCTTCAGAAGTCTATTGGCTCACTGCTCTCCTTAACTCAAAAAGCCTCAGGATGCAGCAATCAGTAGTAATCCTCTGGATTACTTATAGAGGCCTTAATTGCCTCATTCTAAACAGCTGAAGCTTTCCAACACCCTTAACCTTTCTGGCTACTTCTGCAGCCGACACCTAATATGAATTGGTGTATTGTCTAAACAAGGCAGAAATGTATCTCCCGTCTGTGACAACACCCACAGATTTGCCTGACTTCCTGTCACAATATATATATATATATATATATATATATATATATATATATATATATACAAGAATGACCAATACAATGCAGTTATTCCTATGAATTAAATAGCAGGGTTCCGCACAGGGGGATATAAAAACATATAAACAATAAACCAGTTAAGCAGTAATCACATTTAGATGTCATATATAGATGTATATACTTTCAATCATATAACAACCTTTAAAAACATATAAACAATGACCAAGCAAGAAAGAAATCGCGATTATATAACCTCTTAAGCCGCGTACACACGATTGGTTCAAACCGATGAAAACGGACTGAGGTTCGTTTTCATCGGTCCAAACCGATCGTGTGTAGGGCCCATTGGTCCGTTATACTTCGGTCCAAAAACAGATGGCTTGCTTTAAAATTCAACCGATGGACAGCTAACCGATAGGTCAAAACCGATCGTTAGTACGCACGAGCATCGGTTAAAAATCCACACATGCTCAGAATCAAGTTGACGCATGCTTGGAAGCATTCAACTTCGTTTTTTTTATCACGTCGGTGTGTTTTACGTCACGTTAATGAACCGATGGTGTGTAGGCACATCAGTCCATCAGTCAGCTTCATCGGTGAACCGATGAAAATGGTCCGTCGGACCGTTCTCATCGGATGGACCGATCGTGTGTACAGGGCTTTAAAGATCCATACATCCGTCCTTTATTGTGGGAGACAACTATAGCGCTTTCACTACCTACTCTAGTCCGGCCATCCAAGCGGGACAATATACAGTATCTGTACAGTACAATATCTTTTACCTTTATTCCGGCCATCCAAGCGGGAGAAAATATCTCTAATCCACACAACCCCTACATCTACCACAGGGAAGGCCAACCTAGCCCCTTGGGCATAAAAAAAAAAATTAAATTAAAATATGAGTGCAATCAATCGCTGACAGAGTAAGTGAATATTATTCGCAAATAAAATCTTTACAAAGATCTTCACCTACCTGCCAAAACAATTTAATCCCATCCTCGTCGCCATCTGTAAGGTTGCTGGTTCAACTAGACCTGGGCTTTTAGGACTATCTGGATGTATGGAACTCTCCAATGCATCGGTCAGTGAAAAACATCCACACGGAGATATGGTATGTCAAGACTAGACTTTATTTCTAATGCCTACTTGCACCTAATCAAATCATACAATAAAGGAACGCCCTTGTCCCAGCCAATCATATTTAGGTATTTAGATTATACAAGTAATATTCGTCACAATTATACACTGTATGTAAAATATAGCAATCTTCTGTGTGCCCGACTACATCTGGTTTCTACAGCACCTTATCTATGTTATGGTTCTTTGCCCAGTACATAATAACATTTGGCAAGGTTCTTAGCTTTTTTGTAACTAATCCTAGAAGCTCAAGGACACATCTTCATACAAGCATTAATCACTATGGGGGAACTCTAGCAAGCCTTATAATGCATTGATATTATGGGGGAACTCTAGCCTTTCCTGTAATACCAAGACAGTATTATATTTCTACACATAGTTAATGTATTCATTAAGCGTGCTATACTGATGTTCCTGGGTGATAATATCTAACTCAAATATTATGCACATTTTATTCACAGGCAGCGATAGTGATCATGACTATGAAGAACTGGACAAAAACATGAAGAGTCAATTCAATATTGTGACTAAAATTCCCAACTGAAAAGGGATTTGAGACACACCAAAGCACTTCAAAACCACAGATTAAAATGAACCCACAGTTTATAAACAATTTCCAGTGCAGCTTAAGGTGTGATGGCCTATTTATTGCATAGAAGTATTTGCTTACACAAAAATGTTTTCTGCCATGCAACTTTTCTTTCATATGTGTAGCACTACCTCCATAGGAGCTGCTGGTTTAGATTTGGGCTTGCCGTTACCTTACTGTTCCATACGCTCATTGCAGGGATTGTCCTTAAAGACTTGTCCTAAAGAATGTCCGCACCAACACAAAGTCTCTTTCAAGGGTTTTAATAACAAAGTTCTCCAACAGAGGGGGAGAAGGACAGGGAAAGACTCAGGCACTTTCATTTTGCTGATCACGGGTACCACTTAGATTCAGAGGATTAACTCTGCTCCACACTGGATTGTAGCAGCCACCAGATAGGCCTACTCTCATCGGCCTACCAGCTGGCGTGAAGCTCGACAAAGTCTCTGCCACAGACTTGACTTGATGAGTGTCGTCAGGCCGTCCCACGATCTTCTGCCACAAGATCATGTAACGACTGCACACTCGAAATAGTTCCAACAAAGTTACACGACTCACGGTGCCAAGATTATTTCAGCCGGACCGGCAGCACAGTGAGGTAAATTTGCCAGGGTACGTCCATCAATTGAACCCACTGGTTCAGCTTCCTTCCATAGATGAGGTAGCAAAGGACCATCCCTGGATCAGTAGGCCTCAGAAACTCCTGGGCCTACTCTCAGTTGCTAGGCTACAAAACAGCTCAACATCCCTGAGGCCAGGAGGGTCCTCAGGTCGGGATCGGAAGACGAACCCTGCTAAATGGCATCTGTCCCTTAAGTACCCCTCCCCAGAATGCACAGTGTGTTGACCATGCCCCCTGAGACTCTTCTGAGAGAGATACCCAATACATCCAGCCTGTTGCCTTTCCAACCGTGACCTGCGGTGACAGCGACACCTACCGTCAGGGGGAAACTTGTGCAGCCCAGCTGAACTGAACAGAACCAACATTATTTAGAATAATCATCCTGAGCCAAAACTACTGCTCAGGCAACTATAATTTAACACATAGCACCCACTCATTGGGAGCAGGGCGCTACATATGTAATACCTGTATGTTCTTAATAAAGCATAGTACATCGGCCAGTTCAATAAATATCCGTCAACATTTGGCCCGTGTGTATGGCAGCTGTTTGTCCAGCTTTTTTTGGACATTCATGCTGGAAACCAGCCAACTGGCTCCGATCAGCGCTTTAAGCCAATGGCTGAGAGCGCTGACTGGAGTGTTCTAGCAGTGGGCATCCCGCTTTCAGAACATAACAGCTCAGTGGGGAAGATTGATGTACTAACACCTTATTGTTAGTACATCAGCTCTGATTGGAGCTGTCAGGTTTTATTTTCCGTTCAACATCGCTAGGTTATAAGGAACAAAAACATGATGTGTATTAGGCTTAAGAGATCAATGAGTGCAATTTTTAGTGCAGCAACCATTTTAAGGAAAGTAATGTATTAACTTGTGGAAATATTTAAATAGCACTTAGAAACTAAAACAGTGGTTCCCTTAACTGGTTAGATTACAATATCATATGACAGATTTGTGTTTCCGTATGGGTTTATGTGAAATCTCTGTTAATAGCTGTAAAATATTGTAATTATGAATATATTTCATTTGGCTTGCTTCTATGAAAGCCAGACAAAAGGGTGTCACAGAAGCGCCTAGTAGAGCAGACATTGCGGAGACAAGACTTGTATATACACACCATGGAGAGACAATTGTTCATTGTTTTACACCCACTCCCTACAAAGGTTCCCATGCTGGGATATGCATTGAAGGGAGCCCTATCTGTAATCAATACCTAACTTCCGGGGAAAATTCAATTAAATCTCCTGGCCAGAACAGTCACCAGGACTTTCTTGTACTAGCTTGTACTTTAATGTTTTAGAACAGGGGTCCTCAAACTATTGCCCTCCAGTTGTTCAGGAACTACAATTCCCATCATGCCTAGTCATGTCTGTGAATGTCAGAGTTTTACAATGCCTCATGAGACAACACCTGTTTTAGAGGAATATGCGCTATATTTCTCCATGTAAATGTTTGTATTTTAACCTACTATTTTCTGCTCTTTTAAGACTATAGATAGTTTCTGTGTATTAGATTAGACTTTGTATAGAAAGTAATATATGTTTTCTTTCTCTCGACATAAAAAAAGCATTTGATACAGTTTCATGGTCGTATATGCAGTTCGCTCTTAAGAAGTGGGGCTTTGGCCCACATTTTATGGGTTGGATTGCAGCACTGTACCACAATCCCAAGGCCTACATTAAATATGCCCGGTTACAAATCAGAAGAGTTTAATATACAGAGAGGGACTCGTAAAGGGTGTCCTCTATCACCGCTATTATTCGCTTTAATTATCGAACCTCTAGCACAAAGGATAAGGATGGAACCAACGATCACTGGTATAGAGCTAGGCGGATGTCACCACAAAATAAGTCTATTTGCAGATGATATACTCTTATTTTAATCCTTACCGCAGATATCGGCCCCTAATCTAATGCGAGTACTTCACAAATTCTCCCACATTTCTGGCCTCACAGTTAATAACCAAAAATCCCTGGCACTGAATATTTCACTCAGTGACACGGTGAAACAAAATGTACAGTCCTCGCTGCCCTTTAAATGGGCAGACCGTAGTATACCATATCTGGGTATACACCTTACAGCTAATGCCTACGAATTATTTACCACCAACTACCCTCCCTTACTGAAAGGTGTCACTAGATTGTTATGCGACTTGTCTTCTTTATCGATTTCCTGGTTTGGTAAAATCAACATAATAAAAATGGCTATAATCCCCAAGTTTTTATATCTATTTCGAACCCTTCCAATTCACATTCCTGCTTAATATCTTAGATTGATCCAGCATAAAGTAACACAGTTCACGTGGGGGAAGAAAAAACCCAGATTGCCTAAAAAAACATTAATTCTACCCAAATTGATGGGTGGGCTGGGATTTCCAGATTTTGCAACATATTACAAAGCAGCACAATTGGCGCAACTATCAAAGTACCACTCAACCACAGAAATCCCATTGTAGGTACTTATTGAGGCAATATACTTTGACCGTCTTCCTACTAATAATATCCTTTGGCTGAGCCCTGAAAACCGTAGAAACATAAAAAATCCAATCTTGAAACACTCATTGTCATTATGGGATAGGTACAAAATCTCTCATGGATTGCAATCCCCACACATTCCGCTTCTTTCCTTTTATAAAAATCCGACCTTTTATCCAGCATGGGTATTTCCAAGAACTTTTAAGGCTTGGATCAGGGCTGGTATTACGTGTTTATATCACATATAGCATTAACGACTACAATTCGACCTTTTCCAGACCTTTGTGAGGCATCCGGCCTCCCCACTATAGATACCTTCAAATCAAAAACTTTTATGGACCTTCCCTTAGCCTTAGCGATAATTTAAATAACATTACCCAATTTGAAAGGATATGTCTCAAAGATCCACATGCCAAAGGTTGTATTTCAATAATTTATTCTCAATCGATCACTAAAACAAATACCATAATACCTTCTTATATTGCTAAATGGAAAACCTGGGCAAGCATTTGGTCTTATACTAGCTCTTCATCTATAAATGTGTCGGCAATGGAAACATCATATAAAGTGCTTTCTCGCTGGTACCTGGTTCCCAATAGATTAGCAAAATTTTCAGCAAATTGTTCAGATCTCTGTTTCCATGGTTGCCCAGACAAAGGACCATATATCCATATATGGCAGTGTCCACTTGTAAGGAAATTCTGGGAAGGGATTTTTAGAATCGCTTCTAAAATATTTGACTGTATTATATTACCAGATCCAATGACGGCCTTACTTAACATTAAACCAGAAACCCTTTCTCCGGATCAGTATGTTATTTATTTTGTTTATGATAGCCGCAAAACAGGTAATAGCTAGTGCATGGAAATCACCTGCATTACTGTTGTCGGAAGCTGAAAAAAGAATGAATCTTTCATTCGTACATGCTAAACTAGAAGCGTTAGACAAAAATGGATTGGAAAAATTTGATACCCTATGGAAACCCTGGGCCATATACTATACGTCAGACACTTTTGACTCAAGAGTTCTCATGTCATGGTATTGATACCCTTTCATGGATAATAGTGAAATAAAATAATTGAAATCCAACTTCGGAACACCACTACCCTCTCCCTTCCCTCCATTAGTTCCTATTCCCATTTATTATTAACTTTTTTTATTTATGTTAATTTATATCTGTATAATACCTCAACTCCTACAACAGTACAATTATTATTGCATTTATCTGTATTTCAATGCTGTATCTCATTCTAAGTTCTTGTCATCTGACATACTGTAACTGTTGTAATCTATTACTTTAAAATAAAAACATTATAAATGAGAGAAAGTAATATAAATAAATAAGTAAATAGTAAATAAATGTTTATTATGTTAAACGCTTTCACTTCTGGTCAAAAGAACTCTTATTTAACCCATATCATATCTTTGAGATATTAAATCTTGAATATAGGTTTTAAAGGTTAACAAAAGCACTCCTTAATACTCCAATGGAAGTTAGTATTCTAGTTTTCTGGGTGGGTGGATAACGAACTGACACTTCTATTTACCAAATCACTGGGATATCTACCCTACCTTTATTTCAACTATATTAATCCAATAAATTTCCTCCTACATAGTCAATGAACTATCCCTGATATTTAGCATTACAGTAAACTAGCAAAATGGGATGATTCTCCCCAAGGGGTTGTTTAGCAGCTAAATATTCCAATCAAGAAGATTCAATTTAACAAAATCTTTTTTTTAAATGTAGCGGCCTGCTCCTGTTGGGCTGGCGCTGCTTTAAATTTAGTCTGAGAGTTAATTGACTCAGACATGTCTGATTTTGAGCAAATTTGAGTATTTTCAGTATCTCAAGGGAGGCCTTGAACTTCATCGAAGGATGCACCGTTTACTGAAAGGCTTGATGGTGATCACCTGTCAGTTTCGTTACTCTGAAAGAAGTTATTCTGGAGAGATCTGGGTGCTGAATCCTGTGCTATGAGGATTTTGGACTGAAAGTGTCTCTATATGTGGGAAGGTCTGTGGCAGAGACTGCTCCCTATTCCATGCGCCATGCCGGCTGCTAGGCTAGTGAGAAAAACCTATCCGGGTGCGCAATACCCACACTTCTCTGCCTTTTGGCTAAGATCGTCCCTAGAACATGGCGAGGTGGAAAGGGATGGCGGTGGCAGATGCACAACCTGCTGGCGTGGAGGTGAAAGCCTTCTAATCGGGATGGAGAAACATGCAATCGAAGCTGAAGGGTCGGGTCCCTGGCCTTCTGGCCTGGATTTTGTGGTGCCAGTTGTTCGGAAGAGAACGCTAGCTTCTCCTTCCCACCGGGGGAGCGGTTAGTATTTCCCGAATGTATTTAGGAGGGAACTGTGGGAGTAGTGGGAGTAGCTAGCTGCGGACTCTCCCCAACCTCCTATAGCCTCCTACCTTCCTGACTGGGATGGGTGCTGCTGGTCCGGGCTGTTGGTTAGGGTTGTACGAAAAGCCTACGGTGATCATGCCCATGGAGTGGCAGTCCAGGACCTTGGTCACATCACCATACACACTTTTTTACACCTTCCTCTAGGGCCGGGCCTTTTGGCTGAGACCAGAGGAATTTTTGTTTGCTGGCCAGAGGGCCGGCTATCGAGTAGCACGATGGTCACTTTCACTCTCCCTCATCTTTCTTCTCCCCCTCTTTCTTTTATTTACCCCATGTTTGTCACTTTTATGTATTTTTTTGTTTGGTGTCACGTTTTGTCACAGTGTGATTAGTAGGGTGCCGGTCCTCAGGCCAGCCCTGAACATCTTGGGAGTGGGTGGACATGGCCTTCTGGCTTAGTTCGCCTGCTCTCATGGGGTCTCCCTTCGGGGAAGCCCAACTTAGTACTTGGGTGGGTTCTGTTTCGGCAGACCCTCCAAAGAATGGGGTCCATGTGGCTTCGACTGCACGGACCATGTGAAGTACTTCAGTCCCCGTCTGGAGCCTGACGCCCCAGGGGGTCAGGGTCAGGCCCTTCTTTATGGAGGATAGACGTAGCACCCGTTGCACATGTTTGTGTTTCACTCTTGATGTGTGTGCACATTTTTTGGCACCGGGTGTTTTTTTGGGTTTCACACGCCATAGACTTTTCAAAATTCTGGCTAGAGTGGCGACAAAAGCTGTGTCGCAGGAGACAGGAGTGTTTCCCCATTGAAATACTGCACCTGAACCTATTTACCTATTACCCTTCCACCCTTTCAATCACTTATTTTATTCTTTTAACAAGTGTAGCAAATAAATTCTAAATGTTTTTTTTTCTTTGTTTTCTTTGTCTGAAGTTCTCAATTCCTGTTCCTCCTCAGTCTGACTAACCCCCATGGTTGATGGGGACAAACTTACTGAGGAGAAACAGGAAGTGAGAAATTCAGACAAAAAAACATTTAGAAGGGAAATCAAAGGAATAGGTAAGTGAACCAAAAATGGACTAGCTTAATGGAACCTATTTAGAAAATAAAAAACAAACCTTTACAAGCCCTGATTTGCTATATTATAGGAACATCTAGAAGTATTATATGGTTAACCACTTCCTTACTGGGCACATACACCCCCCTCCTGCCCAGGTGAAATTTCAGCTTCCGGCACTGCGTCACTTTAACTGACAATTGCGCGGTCGTGCGACGTGGCTCCCAAACAAAATTGACGTCCTTTTTTCCCCACAAGTAGAGCTTTCTTTTGGTGGTATTTGATCGCCTGTGCGGTTTTTATTTTTTGCGCTATAAACAAAAAAGTGCGACAATTTTGAAGAAAAATACAATATTTTTTACTTGTTGCTATAATAAATATCCCAATTTAAAAAAAAAAAAAAAAAAAAAATTCTCAGTTTAGGGCGATACGTATTATTCTACATATTTTTGGTAAAAAAAAAAAAAATCGCAATAAGCGACTGGTTTGCGCAAAAGTTATAGCGCTTACAAAATAGGGGAGAGAAATATTATTTTTTATTATTTTTTTTTTACTAGAAATGGCGGCGATCTGCGATTTTTATTGGTACTGCGACGTTATGGCGGACACATCGGACACTTTTGACACATTTTTGGCGCCATTCACATTTATACTGCGATCAGTGCAATAAATATGCACTAATTACAGTATAAATGTGACTGGCATTGAAGGGGTTAACACTAGGGGGTGAGGAAGGGGTTAAATGTGTATCCTAGGTGTGTTCTAACTGTGGGGGGAGGGGGGTGTGACAAGGAACACAGATCGGGCTCCTCCTCTCCAGAGACAGGACGCTGTCTCTGTGTAAAACGGCAATGAGAGATGATCTATGAGATCATCTCTCATTCGCCCACAGATCGCATCGCAAACGGCCACTCTGACTGGCCGTTCGCCGCGATCTCAGATTGGCCGTGTCCAAATGACACGGACAACACAGGGCTTACCCGCAGCGCGCTCTACAGCGCGCGCTGGGAACGCCCAAAGGGGCGGCCGTCAAAAGACGGCATGTTGGATATTCAGAACCGCGCTGGTGCCGTAATTTGAGGGTAGCGCGGGTCTGAAGTGGTTAATTACACCTTTACAAGAAAATTGCAGTTAAGAGGAGCAAATAGATAGAAACAAAGGCCCAGATTCTCAAAGAAGTTACGTTGGCGTATCTCGAGATACGCCGCGTAACTTCTAGGATGCGCCAGCATATCTTTTTTCTGTATTCAGAAAGCAAGATACGCCGGAATTCTGCTAAGATCCGACCGGCGTAAGTCTCTTACGCTGTCGTATCTTAATTGCATATTTACACTGACCGCTAGGTGGCGCTTCTGTCGATTTATGCATCGAATATGCAAATGAGCTAGATTCACGAACCTACTTGCGCCTAGTCGCATTTTTTTATGTCGTTTGCGTAAGTGTATGTCCGGCGTAAAGTTACCCCTGCTATATGAGGCGTACGCAATGTTAAGTATGGACGTCGGGACAGCGAAGAATTTTCCGTCGTTTAAGTCGCTTGCGTAAAACGTTCGCGAATAGGGCTTTGCATAAGTAACCAATGAGTATTTGTGGCGTACTTTTACGTGGGGTCATGGTTGATTATCATACAACACGCCCACTCCAAGCCTACTTTAAATTACGTGGGCTTACGCCGGCCAATTTACGCTACTCCGCCGTAACTTTATGAATACGGCACTTGCCTCTCCAAGTTGTGGCAGCGTAAAGAGGATATGCTACGCCCGCACAAAGATACACCAAAGTGTGCAGCTTTGACTAATGTGAAATAATGCACTGTGTTACACCACGTTTCTGCCACAGGGGACATAGCACGCTGCTAAATCAGAGTGGACAAATTGCACCCCGTGCACTATGCAAACACTCTTGATCGTTTACCAAATTAAAGAGAAAAATCCTAACAGAATTAGATTTTGCTTTCTAAAGCATTGCATGTTATAAATAAATGAAGTGGACTATAATCACTATGGCCTAGATTCACAAAGCGATTACGCCTGTGTAAATGTTGTTAGACTGGAGTAATTTCGACTTACGGGCGTTTTTACGCTAGTCGAAATCCTCAAACCATGAAAAGACACCTGCGGGCTTCATTTCGACTGTATTACGTGTTAGTACGCCTTCAGATCTACGCTGCAAGAAAATTGCGGCCACTGGGCGGACTTCCTGTTGTTTTTCGCCGTCAGGGTATGC
Organism: Rana kukunoris; assembly: GCA_029574335.1. Lineage (NCBI taxonomy): Eukaryota > Metazoa > Chordata > Amphibia > Anura > Ranidae > Rana > Rana kukunoris. Next base: position 460,781,322 of record CM056050.1, read on the forward strand.
TAATGAGCTTTTGCCTGCAATCCACAAAATTTCGCACTTTCAACGCAATCTCTTACGGCACCTTTAGTCATCTTTTTTTTCCGTTTCACTATACCAGCTTTTTGCTGCTCTAATATTAGACAGCCCATGTTAAGTATGGCCGTCGTTCCCGCGTCGAATTTCAACGTTTTCCGATGTCTTTTATTATTTTTAACGTAAGTCGTCCGGGAATAGGAATGTTCGTAAACGCCGCTACTCAAACAACGAATGACGTCACGACGTGATTTCGCGCAATGCACGGCGGGAAATTCCTGAACAGAGCATGCGCAGTTCGATCGTCGCGGGGACGCGCTTAATTTAAATGCTTCACGCCCCCTAATCACGTATTTCGATTGCGCGGCGGAAAAAAAATACGACACAATAGCGTACGCGCAAAAAAACTACCTGAATTCGGTGTAGAGACTGGTGAAATACGGCAGCGTACCGTATTTCGATTACGCAGCGGAATATTACGTCTTTGTGAATCTGCCCCTATGAGCCTAACCTGGCGGTACATACATTCATGTTTACTTTTACATAATATACCCTCTTTCTATTTCATAATCATTCATATTCAATAATGTTTCTCTATTTTTGATGCCTGAAAAATTGTACAACAATGTTTTTCCTAATAAAAATCAAATAAAAACTCAACAAGGGTTAATTGGTTTAAGAGTGTTTTGCATGAAAAGCTAAATAATTTTTATACATTTTGACAAACAAGCGATGTCTTGATATACAAGTAGCATCATATCACAACTGAGTATAAAGGAGAAGAGAGGTGCCTCTAACGTCGCATACACACGATCAAACAGGTCCGCTGAAACTGGTCCGCAGACCAGTTTCAGTGGACAAGTTCGATCGTGTGTACGGCCTATCGGACCGTTTTCCAGCGGACAAAAATTTCCAAACATGCTTGAAAACATGTCCGCTGGAAACCTGTCCGTCGGACAGGTTCGATGGTTAGTACGGTACACAAACCATCGGACCAAAATCCCCCGCATGCGCAGAATCAAGTCGACGCATGCTTGGAAGCATTGAACTTCGTTTTTTCATCATGTTGTTGTGTTCTACGTCACCGCGTTCTGGTCCAAGGGGATTTTGGTCCGATGGTGTGTACGCACATCAAACCAACAGACAATTCAGCCTTGTCCGATGAAGACGGTCCATCGGACATGTTTCCTCGGACATGTCTGATCGTGTGTACAGGGCCTAAGTGTAGCAATATGGTAACATTTAATGAAGGTACAACATTTAGCAACTCACATGGTTGATGATTAAACATAGACCGTCCTCCGCACCACCATTGACATTATTCCTTCCACGCTGCGCTCCACGATCGCTTCAAGCTTAATTTTCAGATCACTCTACTGCATGGTAGTCTTCCTTGTCACGATTGCAGACTGACAGCGGTGAGAGCGGTCTATGTGGACAGCTTTTTAACCAGGATACCTGTATACTTAGATGTGCCTATTTTAATCATCAACCATGTGAGTTGCTAATGTTGCACTCTTATTAAATGTTACCATGTTGCCACACTTAGAGGCGCCTCTCTTCTTTTTAGCTCCTGCTGGATTTTGCTTCTAATCCCCTTGTGGAGGCTGCCATTTGTGGATGGACATTTTATGTGTACACAACCTAACACATTGCTATAATCTTTTTATATGGACTATAAACTGAAGGACTAATGAATAAATGGTTGTGGAATGAATCATCTGGGTTTTCATTATTTCTTATCGGGAAATTTGCTTTCATATAAGAGTGCTTCGCATTACAAGCATGTTTCCAGAACAAATTGTGCTTGCAGTCCAAGGTTTTACTGTATTTCATTTAAATTTTTTTGGGCAAAATCTTTTTTATTACATTTTTTATTAGCATACAAAATTAGCCCACGCAGGGGCCAAACCTTTGCCTACGCAGGGGTAGTTCTTCTGATGCAGCAACATACTGCAACAGGGCACAACATACAACATAACAAACTAACTTATACTATAACCCCAATGTGGGGAGAGGTTCAGTTACTGTGTCTCATTTTTTACTACATGCAAACATACAAAAATGTGTTGCACTGTTTTATACCCCATCCATCTGAAGCTCAGCATATTGAAAAACCTTCAACTTTAGTGCTCCAGTCACCACCACAGAAACATGTTTACCAGAGCCCAAAACCTCACAGCCCAAGAGGACTTAAATCGCTTTAAATCTCTTACAGAAGGATGGATGGCTTTCTCTATGCAGGATACCGCTTACACTAAAACCCGGTCTCACATGTGGAAGGGGGTAGAAGGAACCACATAGTGTAGTAATTTTCCAAATATTTATTTAACCACTTGGGATCCGCGCTATGGACGAAAAACGTCCACAGTGCGGTTCTCAAGTGCCTGGAGGACGTCTTTGGACGTCCTTTTAGTTGCATTTAGTTGCCGCTGGGGGGCGTGCAGCGGGGAAACACTGTCCCGGTGCATCGCTGGGAAGCCGATGCGTGTACCTGGCGGCCACGGTGTCCGCCGAGTACACACGATCGGCGGTGACACAGCAGGGACGTGGAGCTCTGTGTGTAAACACAGAGCTCCACGTCCTGTCAGGGAGAGAGGAGATTGATCTGTGTCCCTTGTACATAGAGACACAGCATCGGTCATCTCCCCCAGTCAGTCCCCTCCCCCCACACAGTAAGAACACACCCAGGGAATACATTTAACCCCTTCCTCGCCCCCCTAGTGTTAACCCCTTCCCTGCCAGTCACATTTATACAGTAAATAGTGCATTTTTATAGTACTGATCGCTGTATAAATGTGAATGGTCCCAAAATTGTGTCAAAAGTGTCCGATACGTCCGCCGCAATATCGCAGGCCTGACAAAAAAAAATCGCAGATCGCCGCCAATATTAGTAAACAAAATTAAAAATCATAAATCTATCCCCTATTTTGTAGGCGCTATAACTTTTGCGCAAACCAATCAATATACACTTATTGCGTTTTTTTTTTTTTTTTAACAAAAATATGTAGAAGAATATGTATATCAGCCTAAACTGAGGGAAATTTTTATTTAAAAAAAAATATTTGGATATTATAACAAAAAGTAAAAAATATTGGCCCAGATTCACAGAGCGATTACGCCTGCGCAACTGCTGTTGCGCGTGCGTAAGTCTAAATGTGCGCGTGCGTATAGTTGGACGCGATTCACAAAACAATATACGCCAGAAATCTACGTTTTTTGGTCCGGCGTAATTGAGTTAGACCTTCGCTTCCCTTCGCGCAAAACTGCGCTAGACACACCATTGATTTGCTAGTCAAATATGCTAATGAGGGAGTTACGGGGATTCACAAAAAAACGCAGTTGCTGCGCAGGCTACGCGATGTGCGCAACTGCAAAATGTTCTGTCTAAAGTTAGAGGACCTAAAAGCTGGTCTAAATTTTGAAAAAAAGTCTAATTGTCAGATAAAGCAACACTGTTAGTGAGGAGTTCAGCAGTCACACGTGTTGCCCAACAATCTGTATGCCAACATGCCAGGGGCATCGTCGCGCATAGCTATACTACTGACTTTAGATGAACAAAGAAGGATGAGGGCACGGAGGATGGCACTAAGGAGGGCACGGGAGATGTTTTATTTTTTTATTTTTTGGCTTATATAAAATTTACAATTTAATCTAATCTAATACAATATTCTTATCTGATACAAGCCCCTCACTCTTCACTTGATATATCACACACGCATAGACATCTTTGGCATGAGAGATTCTGAGGTGTCTCGCATCTTCAGATTCACCCCTCATGCCATCGTGGAATTACCACAACCTTGCAGGAGGACATCAGCAGCCCAACACATGGCACCACCCATGACACCCATGACAGCTACATATACAATCAGAGCCCCATCCCCACAGATTTCAAACAGAACATGTATGGGGACAGCTGGCTGGTTGGTGAGTGACATGGGAGTCAGGCATGACTATCCCCTCCCGTGATGCACACCTCACAAGTGGCACATGCATGACTAACATCCTCCTGTCTTTTCCCTTCAAGGTTCTCTGCATATGAACTGGAACCCCATCTCATGACCCCATCTCATGCCAGCTCACATTATGCATCTTTGCACGTTAAACACACACATTAATCATGGCACAATGAGAATGCATGCATGCACACCACTATGGTCCCTAGCACACACACCCCACATCCTCATCAAATTGGATTGGCACCAATCCACCATGCAAGACTGGTGAGCAGTAACGCCACGTCAAGGCTCCAATTATGTCACTGTACATTCATACACCATTCACACGGACCTGGGAATCACTTCTCCCTGGTCCTGGGGAACCCTTCTCCACCCAAATTGAGGATGACACCCCTTTTCCAGCAGGAATGTCACCCCCACATTCAAACATCATTCACAACCCAAAATATGCCAAAAATGTCAGCAAAAAAATAAAAAAATGCATAGAAAAAAAAAAATGCAGAGAACAAAAATAAACATGCTTTCAAACCAAAAAAAGGGGGAAAAAAAATTAATGCCCTCTGCCTGAGCCACGCCTGGGGCGCCCCCGGCCACGGCCCCGGACCCTCAGGGGAGACGCATGGGGGAGGGGAAAAGCCGGGGAAGGAGGAGCAGCCCCTGAGATCTGCCCACCTGGCGGCCTGCCCTCCAAGGCCACGGCTATTCTGTCCAGGGCAGCACCAAGTGTTGCCGTGTTGCCCTGGATAGCCTGGGTAAGGGCCCTCACATCCTGCCCAATGCCTGCTGCTGTAGTTTGCAGGTCATTTAGGCAGGTTGTGGAGGCCCGGGAGTGGGAGTCCAGGTTACCCAGCCTATCGTTGATGGAGGACAGGCTCTGATCCACCCGCCCCATAGTCTGGCAGAGCTGTCCCAGGTGGCGGGTCTGGAGGGCCTGGTCCCTTCGCAGACTGGCGGGCAGGAGATTGGGCGCCCCCCTGGTGCTCTGGGATGACCTCCTGGCTCTTGCTGATGGTTGTGGCTGGGGAGAAGGGGAGGCCCTTGTGAGGGGAGCCATGTTGGGGGAGGAGGAGGGGGGGGGCTCACCCTTAGGGAGGGCAGGCTTCTTGCAGCCAGAGGGGAAGAGTCCGCAGAAACCAAACGGCCAGTGCCTGCCATGGACTCCTCCTCCTCATGATTCTCCTCCTCCTCATGATCGTCCTCCGCATGATCCTCCTCCTCCTCTTGTTCCTCCTCCGCGGACTCTGGCCTTGTTGGGGGGGCCTCATTAGGCTGCTGTCCTGGCGTTGGAGCGGTCAGGCCAGATGGCCCTGCACCCTCCTGCACATCTGTGGATGACACAAACCATTCACAGGTTGGAGGATCCACACACTTGCCACATATTCCCTTTCACCCCCTCCCCCACACATGCTACACACCTGAGAGAAATAAAAACCTTACCTGGCACCGCGGGGACCGGACTTGTGTCAAAGCCTGGCAGGCCCTCCACTTCATGCCGGTGAAAGGTCAGGGCCACCACAGGCTCCATCGCTGTAAATCTAACCCGGCATGGTGGGCCCCCTCCTGTGCCCCTGGCATGGGCATTTATTGCGGCCAGTTTTTTTTTCACCTCACGCCGGAGGTCATTTATTTTCTTTTCAATCCCCCTCCCCCGATGAATTGACCTGCTCCGTGATCATATCCAATATCTCCCTCCTCCTGGCCGGGGTGGTGGTGGCACTCTGCGGGCCGTGGAGAAAACGCCCATAGTCGGTAATGGCCCGGGCAAGAATTCTTTTTTCCCCCACTGTAAAATTAAGCTTTCTTTTTCTCTCAGTCATACTTCCAAACAAACTCACTAGCAGTCACCAAAAATCTGTCACAAATACAAGCACAACCAATCAGACAAGAACACACACAAAGAGAAAAAGAACACCCAAAAATCACACTAGCACTCAGCAAGAAACAGACACAAAAAAATCAGATGAAAAAATAAAGCAAGAAAACAAACGCTCAGAAATCTATCAATCAAACAAACAGTCAAAAAACACTTATCAAAACACACTTTCACAAAACTACCAACAAGCACTAGATCACACAGAACACTAATCTGACAACTACAAAACACACTCTAACGAACAACAGAGCAAAAGCACTTGATTCAATGGGAAGGGACACAAAGGGATGTACTTTTGCAATGGAAGTGCGTTTGTGTGTGTCTATTTATGCTGTCTGCGTAGTTCACAACGTTGCCCTAGTCCATGTCCAATTTCACTGATTGCGCCGCTCCCGAGTTGTGAGCATGCGCACAACGGAGCTGACATGGTTTCCTTCACACGCGCATGCGCGAGTCGGCCGGCCCTTCATTTGCATGGGGTCACGGCTCATTTCAATGTAACACGCCCACGTCCCTCCCAATTTGTATTACTCCTCCTTACGCCTCCGGAAAAAACCTTACGCTTGCGCAATCTCTTGCGCAAAAGCTTCGTGAATCGCGGGATTACGCGGCTAGATTACGCAAGTCTAACGGAAAAGTGGTGCGCTACGCCGGTCCAATAATGCGCCGATGTACGTGAATCTGGGCCCATGTGTTTTTTTTTCAAAATGTTCTGTCTTTTTTTGTTAATAGCGCAAAAAATAAAAATCGCAGAGATGATCAAAGACCGCCAAAAGAAAGCTCTATTTGTGGGAAAAAAATGATAAAAATATAATTTGGGTACAGTGTTGTATGACCGCGCAATTGTCATTCAAACTGCGTCAGTGCTGAAAGCTGAAAATTGGTCTGGGCATGAGGGGGTTTAAGTGCCCTGTAATGAAGTGGTTAAAAAACAAAGACAGCCATGCATTAGCAAGAAACAACCAGTGACTGTGCATTATCAAATCTCTTTTGCTGGCATACTTAACAGATTGTTAATTGAGGTTAATCTCAAAGGTTTACCAAGATGGTATCTGATCTTGTAACTCCTTTTAAAATTGTATCCGCATTCCTCTCCTATATGCTTTAAGAGCTGTCATGACATAGGTACTAATCACATTTTGTGGGAATGTCCTAGGATTAGAGGATTTTGGAATGAAATATTTGCTTTGATGCAAAGGGTCACTAGGGCTTCTGTACAGAGCAATCTCCACAAATGACATTAGTGATCTTATTTCAACCATTTTTCATAAGCAATGATTAGAGGGTTTTTTTTGCTTTTGACAACTAAAATCACTTTTGCAAGGTCATGTAAGAAACCTACGGTGCCACTGTCCCTTGCTATGTGAGAACTTTCATGTATTATTGTACATGAATCGTTTGCTAGTATTGTGAATTATACCAAGAAGTAGTTTGAGAAGGAATGGAATCCCTGGGCCCAATACATGAGTGTTTCACTCTCCATTTGAGATAGAACTGGTCATATGTTGAGCGGGGCTTTCCAGTTCTTTAAGGTGTCTCCTCTTTTTTTTTTTTTTTGTCCCTTTTTTTAATATTTTCACTCTTAGTATCGTTAGATCTGTTGTCTCTGTGGCAGATTACTGTATTTATCGGCGTATAACACGTACAGGCGTATAACACGCACCTCAACTTTAGGAGGGAGGTTTCAGGAAAAAACAATTACACAGCCCTCTGTATATTACACAGCCCCCTGGCAAAACACAGCCCCCCTGCACAACACACAGCCCCCTGCACAACACACAGCCCCCTGCATAGTACACAGCCCCTTGCACAACACACAGCCCCCTGCATAGTACACAGCCCCCTGCATAGTACACAGCCCCTTGCACAGTACACAGCCCCTTGCACAGTACACAGCCCCTTGCACAGTACACAGCCCCTTGCACAGTACACAGCCCCCTGCATAGTACACAGCCCCCTGCACAACACATAGTCTCCCACACAACACACAGCCCTCTGCATAGTACACAGCCCCCTGCATAGTACACAGCCCCCTGCACAACACACAGCCCCCTGCACAACACACAGCCCCTTGTACAACACACAACCCCCTGCACTCCCAGGAGACCACCAGTCTCCTGGGACATCTCTGTCCGTATACTCTAAAGTTGAGAAAACGTAACTGTCAGCCCCTTCTCATAACCACTCCTCCTGTGTCACTCTCATTGTAAAGCAAAGCTTCTAAATATCTCCAGTAACGCCAGACCCGGTGACTGTGCTACTCTCATTTATTGATGATCAGATGACCACTCCTCCAATCAAAAGCTACACTCAAGGAGGAGGTGGAGCAGGAGAAGGAGAGCGGCCACAACAAGTGATGTTAATTGAGGGATTTAGAGGCTTATGCCAAGTACACATGTACGGGTTTCCCGGCTGACTTTTTACCGCCGGGAAACCCGAGGGGAAAACCAAGAACCTGCTTGGTTACTTTGTTTCCCTACACACGGCAGGGTTTCCCGACAGGAAAACTGCCATGAGAGCTTTGGTCGGGAAACCCGGCCATGTGTATGCTTCACAGCAGTCTTTTCCGAAAGGAAAACTGCCGGCTTAAAAACCACTGGGAATCCCGGCGGGAAAAAAGAGAGCTGGTTCTCTTTTTTTCCCGGTAGTTTTCCTGTCGGGAAAACTGCGATGGAGCATACACACAGCCTGGTTTCCCAGCCAAAAGTAGTGCCATGGCAGCTTTCTAGACGGGAGACCCGTACGTGTGTACGAGGCATAAGATTTACATTGAGAGTTACACAGGAGGAGTGGTATATGACAAAGGGCTGGCAATAATATTTTCTGAACATTAAAGTATACTGGCAGCAGGCCCGGACTGGGACAAAAAATAGGCCCGGGCATTTTAAACTGAGCAGCCCGGGTGGGGGGGGGGGGGCGGCAGGGGTTAATGATGGGATGTGGGGTGAGATAAAGAAATATAGATAGACAAATAGATAAAAGGAAAAAATAAGATTAGTAGATAGATAAATAACGGGAGGGAGAAAGATAGATAAAAGGGGGGGGGGGAAGAAAGAAAGAAGGGAAGGAAGATATATAGATATAGATAGATAGATACAGATGGATAGAGAAAGATAGATAGATAGATAGATAGATAGATAGATAGATAGATAGATAGATAGATAGATAGATAGATAGATAGATAGATAGATAGATAGATAGATAGATAGATAGATAGACAGATAGATAAAAAGGAAGATAGATAAAGAAAAAATATAGATAAAGATAGAAAGAAGGAAGATAGATAGAGATAGATAGATAGATAGATAGATAGATAGATAGATAGATAGACAGATAGATAAAAAGGAAGATAGATAAAGAAAAAATATAGATAAAGATAGAAAGAAGGAAGATAGATAGAGAAAGATTGATAGATAGATAGACAGATAGATACAAAAAGATAGATAAAGATAGAAAGAAGAGAAGGAATGAAGATAGATAGATAGATAGATAGATAGATAGATAGATAGATAGATAGATAGATAGATAGATAGATAGATAGATAGAGATAGAGTAGATAGATAGATAATTTAGTTTGAATATTCCCGCCCACATCCTTTAGGCAGCAGAACAGTGTCTGTCTGGCAGAGTGGGCGGGGCAGACACAGGACGAGAGGAGGGAGAGGAGCAGCTCCTCTCCTCTCACTGGTTGTGCAGGCAGCAAGGGGAGGGGTAAAATGTCAGAGCTGATCTCAAGTTCAACTTTCTCTATCTGGCCCAGCTCATCTCTATCTGGCGCTGTGTTGGTGGTGGGTAAACTGGGCTATTAGGTAAACTGGAAGTCCCCTCTTGGCCTGCAATCCCTTGGTACACCACTGGGGAGACATGACATGCAGACCATTCGCGGCCCACCGGGCATTTGCCCGGTTTGCCCTATGGCCAGTCCGGGCCTGACTGGCAGTGCTGTCCCGTGGCCAGGAGAGGCGGGGTAACTGGTCTGATTCCCTCCCAATGGGTGGCATCCAGCGTGAACTCTATTTTCAGGGTAAAAAAGTGTGTGTTATATGCCGACAAACAAGGTATTTTGCTGTAAAGAACAGTGGTTACTGAAAATATTCTGTAGCTAAACTACATCACAGCTTTGTGCCTGTTATACTGTACATGGTGGTTTTCTTTTCTTATGCTTTATGGATGACTACATGTTCCTCAGTTTTTAAATTCTGTCAAATTAACGTGTCAAGCTACCATATTTCATTTGTCACAAGGTACTGCAAATCTTTTTTATGTTTTTGCTTGAAACTGTAAATAAAAAGATTGAACGTAAAATCATTTAAAAAATAAAAGTAATAAAAAATGTCTCTGTAGGGAGCTGTGGTGGCTCAACGTGATTGGCACTGCGCTGACAAGCCATTCACCTCTGCAGCCAAGGGTTCGGATCCCGGTCTCGGCTACATGTGAATTGAGTTTGGTGGTCTCAGCCCGGCTCCCGGTGGGTGTGCTATGCAAGGTACGCCTGTGCTTAGTACGCCCACCCCCCCCCCCCACACAAAAACCACCACACTTGCACGCACACAAAATTGGTTTAAAAACACATGCACTTTGGCCATGCGGTCTCTTAAAATAAAGAGAGGCGAAGGACCTACGGGGCTGGCTGGGTGGGCTAGGCCCCCTCACTCCCTCATAGGGGGAGTCCCTCTGCCCCATTGGGGTCCCGTTGGGCCCCAGTTGGGCTCCCAAGAGGAGCAGGTAGGGCGGGGTGAGTGGGAGGCCCCCCTTCACACCCGCCATTGCCACCAGGGGCAAGGAGAAGGATGGCGATTGCCTCCGGGGGGAGGGTCTGCCTACTCCCAACTCCTGCAGTCCGGCTCCTCTCTCTCGAGTTCACGCACAAAAATACACAAAATAAAAAAAAAAATTAAAAAAAAAAATGTCTCTGTAATCACTAACCATAAATGTATACCATATATGGATAAGCCTGTTTATTTTATTTTATTTACTTTTTTTCAATGTTAAAGCTGAACTCCAGCCTTCTGTAAAAGCTAACAAGGCAGTCAACAACCCTTTCAACACCCCCTCCCCCTCCACCACCTTTCGACTGCAAGGGTTAACAAATTGATTAACGCCTTGGCTAAGGGAAAGGAATATGCAGCAATACTTATCTCATTCCAGCAACACTATTCAATGCTCCCAGTTATGGCATCATATGGCTGAGAGGAATCCTGTGGGTACAGCCCCACGCCCCACCCCTCCCATTCCTGATTGACTCACTGGCTTTGACTGACAGCAGTGGAAGCCAATGGCACAGCTGCTGTGTCTCAGCCAATCAGTTGGAGAGTCCCGGGGGGCCGAGGCATTCATGGACATTGCTGGATAGAGAAGATAGGGCTCAGGTAAGTATTAGTGGGGCTGCTTCACATTGAAGGATTTTTATCTTAATACATAGAATGCATTGGGATAAAAACCTTCCGACTTTACAACCACTTTAACCACTTGACCACTGGGCACTTAAACACCCTTAATAACCAGACCAATTTTCAGCTTTCGGTGCTCTCACATTTTGAATGACAATAACTCAGTCATACAACACTATAACCAAATGAAATTTTTGTCCTTTTTTTCCCACAAATAGAGCTTTCTTTTGGTGGTGTTTCATCACCTCTGCGGTTTTTATTTTTTTTGCTATAAATGAAAAAAGAACAAAATTTTGCAAAAAATAATAATTTTTCTTCATTTCTATTATAAAATTTTGCAAAAAAGTAATTTTTCTTCATAAATTTGGCCTAAAATGTATACTGCTACATATCTTTGGTAAAAAAAATAAAAAATGTTGGATATTATTTAGTCTGGGTGAAAGTTATGGGGTCTACAAGCTATGGTACCAAATCCTGAAAATTGATCAATTTCATCACACCTGAAGTACTGACAGCCTCTCTCATTTCTTGAGACCCTAACATGCCAGAAAAGTACAAATACCCCCCAAATGACCCCTTTTTGGAAAGAAGACATTCCAAGGTATTTAGAAAGAGGCCTGGTGAGTTTTTTAAAGTTGTAATTTTTTCCCACAATTCTTTGCAAAATCAAGATTTATTTTTTTTTCATCAAATTTTCATATTATTAGGTTATTTTTCACACACAGCATATGCATACCACAAATTTACACCCCAAAACACATTCTGCTATTCCTCCCGAGTATGGCGATACCCCATGTGTGAGACTTTTACACAGTGCGGCCACATACAGAGGCCCAACATGCAGGGAGCACCCAGGCCAATTCTGACATTTCTCTCCTACATGTAAAAATCATCATTTATTTGCTAGAAAAATACATAAAACCCCAAAACATGATATAAAGATACCTCACATGTGGTTTGAACACCGTTTTTATATGTGGGCGGGACTTGCGTATGCGTTCGCTTCTGCATGCGAGCTCGCGGGGACAGGGGCTGCTGTATGCCCAGAGTATTGCTAAGTATGCCCAGAGTATTGCGGAGTATGCCCAGAGTATTGCCCAGAGTATTGCCCAGAGTATTGCCCCGAGTATTGCCAGAGTATGCCCGGAGTATTGCCAGAGTATGCCCGAGTATTGCCAGAGTATTGCCAGAGTATGCCCAGATTGCAGAGTATGCCCAGAGTATTGCAGAGTATGCCCAGAGTATTGCAGAGTATGCCCAGAGTATTGCAGAGTATGCCCAGAGTATTGCCAGAGTATGCCCAGAGTATTGCCAGAGTATGCCAGAGTATTGCAGAGTATGCCCAGAGTATGCCCAGAGTATGCCCAGAGTATTGCCAGAGTATGCCCAGAGGTATTGCAGAGTATGCCCAGAGTATTGCCAGAGTATTGCGAGTATGCCCAGAGTATGCAGAGTATGCCCAGAGTATTGCAGAGTATGCCCAGGGTATTGCCAGAGTATGCCCAGGGTATTGCCAGAGTATGCCCAGAGTATTGCAGAGTATGCCCAGAGTATTGCCAGAGTATTGCCAGAGTATTGCCAGAGTATTGCAGAGTATTGCCCAGAGTATTGCCAGAGTATTGCCAGAGTATGCCCAGAGTATGCCCAGAGTATTGCCAGAGTATGCCTGAGTATTGCAGAGTATGCCCAGGTGAGTATTGCAGAGTATATGCAGCAGGGATGGCTGAGCAGGGAGGGAGGGATGGATGGATCTGTGACTGCATTTGTCACAGATCCAGCCCGCAGCACTGGCGCTGCCATCCGCTCCCTCCCCTCTCCTCTCACACTGTACCGATCGGTACAGAGAGAGGAGGGAGGAACCGGCGTCATCAAATGACGCCGGTCTGTTTACATCTGATCGCGCCGTCATTGGACGGCGCGATCACGTGGTAAACCGCCGCTATCAGCGGCGATTTACCGTGATCCGTGATGCGCCGGGTCCTCTGGACCCGGCGGTCACGGATGTTCCCGTGTGCGCGCCTCAGGAGGCGCGCGGGAGCGCGATTCTGACAGGCCGTTAATTAACGGCCAGTTAGAATACAGCAACCGCCCTAGAGCCGTACTTTCGGCATAGGGCGGTTGCAAAGTGGTTAAAGAATAAGCACAAGGACTGACGAAATGTGTGGAAGGTTAACTTCCTTTTCTTAGTTGACTAAAGTCTGTGTACTCGGCAAAAACCACAACACCACAATGAAGTAGATAATAAAACAGCCAAAATAGAGAAACACTGCATCATTTTCTTAGTTAAGAAACATTGATTATCTTTAACAAAATTACTAAAAGGAATTTGTTCAAACACATTATATAATTTTTTTTTTTAAGTATTTATTTTGGAAATATAGGGGTCGCTGAGGTCGCCATGCTGCAGGGGCCCCCTGTATGCCTTAATGGGAGGCTATCTGTACTGTATGTATGTGTGTTTATATGTGTGTGTATACATGTGTTTATACTGTATGTGTGTACATTTTTATATATATATATATATTATATATATATATATATATATATATATATATATATATATATATATACATACACAGCGTGTGTGTGTGTGTGTGCGATTTATAATATGAGTGTGTGTATTTATATGTGTGTGTGTTTATATGTGTGTATGTGTGCATGTACAGTATGTGTATGTGTGTGTACATGTGTGTGTGCGTTTATATACAGTGTGTGTGTGTTTTATATATGTGTGTGTGTATTTATATATGTGTGTGTATTTATCTGTGTGTGTGTATACATATACACACTATGGGCCAGATTCAGGTAGAGTTAGGCTGGAGTATCAGTGATACGCCAGCATAACTCTCACTTTGAGCTGGCGTTTCTGTTTTCTGTAAGCAGAAAACAAGAAACGCCGGGTTGGAGTTCCTATACGAACGGCGTAATTGTATTTCGCCGTCGTATTGGAACTGCGGCGCAGTGACTTTCCGACGTTTCCGTAAGAGATACGCGGCGTAAAGAAAAACATGCCCCCTAGGTGGAGTATCCTATGTTAAGTATGGCCGTCGTCATCGCGTCGAATTTAAAAAATTTCACGTCGTTTGCGTTAAACCTCCGTGAATGGTGATTGACGTCATTGACGTTCACTAACTGAATTTGGAGCATGCGCACTGACAGTCGACGCATGCGCCCTACCCGCCCAATTTGAATTCCGCCGGCTCATTTTCACTACGCCGCCGCAACTTTAGGAGCAAGTGCTATGTGAATAACAGTACTTGCTCCTAAAGTTTCGGCGGAGTAACGTAAATGACGAACGTTACTCCAGAATAAAGATCCGCTCTCCTACCTGAATCTGGCCCTATATGTGTGTGTATTATATGTGTATGTTTACATGTATGCACATTTTATGTAGGCGCACTTAATCCTGACCCCCTAAATGTGTACAATAGAACTGATTTTTTTTCTTGCTTGTTTAAAGTACCAGCAAAAAAATGCTGTTCCTCTGAAAAGCGATCCATGCTCAGATCGCTTTTCAGAGGCAATTGATAACCATTAAAGAGGCAATATGTTGCCTCCTGAACACCTGTTTTAACCCCTTAAATGCAGAGTGGTTGCAGTGCAGCCCCATTCACCTAGGGGTATACTTCAAGGGTACCCTGGATGAAAAAAAGATTGAGAAACACTGGTATAAAGGAACCGATCTCTCCATTTTCTACGGGAGGGAGAGGAAGAGAAGCTAGGGCAAAAAAAAAATCGGTTCCTTCATATGCAGCCACCCACTTGCGACCAGGCCCTGTTCCACCACTGGGCTCAGAGGAAAGGGCCCTGTTCGGGGGTCAGCGGGACCCATTATGATTTCTTGCATCAGGGCCCTGAAGGTTCTAATTACGCCACTGCTAGTAGTCAATTGCATAAGCAGTGAGACAGAATATTATACAATAAACAAAGTACATGTTAAAGTGTTTGTAAAGTCTTGTTTTAAAAGAAAAAAATAACAAACATGTCATATTTACCACCTCATCTCAGCTTCTCAGGTTCCTCTCGGTTGCTCCTGGCCCCTCCCTCCTATCGAGTGCCCCCACAGTCAGCAGTTTCGTATGGTGGCACTTGAGCCGAGTCACAGCTCCATGTGTCCATTCACAAAATGAGCCCCGCCCCAGCCATGCCCCTCTCTCCCCTGATTGGCTGACTGACTTTGATTGACAGCTGCGGGAGCCAATGGTGCCACTACTGTGTCTCAGCCAATCAGGAGGAGTGTCCTGGATGGCTTTGACATACGTGGACATCGCTGGAGAGAAATGAGGCTCAGATAAGTAATTAGGGGTGTGCTGGGGGTTGGCTGCTACAGACTGGCATTAATCACTTAACGTATACGTCGGCAGAATGGCACGGACAGGCACATGTACGTACCTGTACGTGCCTGCCTAGACGTGGGTCGGGGCTGTTCGTTTCTGGCCACCCCCTCGCGAACGCTCCCAGCGAATCATCTTCCGCCTCTGCCTGTGTAACTGTAAACACAGGCAGATAAAGTGATGTCATCGTGTCGACGCAGAGGAGAGAAGACATCTAACAGTGAGTTGCACCAAGCACCACACTGACACCAGTACACACAGGCCTATAAACCCCCACAGTCACCCCCAGATCACACCCCGATCAGCCGCCCGATCAGGAAACGTTACGAGGCGATCCTGCGGTTTTTGCATTTCAGTGACAATGCACTTTGTCGTCCAATTGGAGACCCTGAATTTGACTGGCTCTGCAAAATTCAGCCCCTCATAAACCATTTCAAAGAACGTTATGCAGCCTTGTTTAATCCCCAGCAAGTTGTCTGCGTTGATGAGTCCCTAATTAAATTTTCTGGCTGCTTGTCTTTCAAGCAGTACCTTCCCAGCAAGCGTGCCAGATACAAGCTCAAGCTCTATAAGCTTTGTGACAGGGCAACAGGCTAGACATGGAGCTTTAGGGTTTATGAGGGCAAAGATAGTCAGGTAGAGCCGGAGGGTTGCCCAGATTACATGGGAGCGCTGGCAAGATCGAGTGTCACATTTATTCAGAAAGGGGTACCCCTTATACATGGACAATTATTACACCAGCGTGCCACTTTTTAGTCACTTGTTTGATCATCAGTTTGGAGCATGTGGCACCGTGCGACCTAATCGCCGGGGCTTTCCCCAGCAGCTTGTAGATTCCCGTCTTAGGCTGGGTGCGAGAGCCTGCTGCAGCTGTAATAATTTGCTCGCTGTGAAGTGGCGGGACAATAAGAATGTTTTCGTACAAATTCGTACGACGACTGGTCTTGTGGAGAAACCCCTCTGTATCCACGAATATAAACAAAATATGGGAGGGGTGGACCTCAACGACCAGTTAATGACGCCGTATCATATTGGCCGTAAGGCGAGACGCTGGTACAAAAAAGTGTCTCTATATTTATTTCAATTGACTTTACTGAATGCTTTTGTCTTATACAAAGCTTCAGGACAGAATGGATCCTTCCTTCAATTCCAGGATGAGATTATCTTAGAACTCCTGTATCCAGGCGGTTCTGCACCTCACCATCCCCTACCAAAAGCAGTAAGCCGACTGCATGAGAGGCATTTTTCGTATGTCCTCAAGAGTCCCCTACCCAACGAGCCCCCCCAAAGAAGATGTTGTGTCTGTACCAATCGCAGATATAGGCGTGTCCCCGCTGTCCTGCCGATCCTGGTGTTTGTATTGGTGAATGTTTTGAACGCTTCCACACACTAGTGAAGTATTAGCGTAGGGTAAAACATTTCACAGGCTAGGCACACTTACACAGGGTCTCCCAAGATGCCATTGCATTTTAACCACTTAAGGACCTCCGCACGCACATTTACGGCCACAGAATGGCACGGCTGTGCACAAGGGCGTAAATTTATGTCCTCGCCCAGTAGCGGGTCGGGGGTCCGATCGGGACCCCCTCCGCGGCGTGCAGCGGTCCCCGTGTCTCCGGGAGCGATACGGGACGAGCGGGCAGATGTCCGTGTTTGCCTGCCCCCCCGCGATCGCTCCCAGACAATCGCTGCGCTCCCCCTTCGTGTCACTTCCTCCTTCTGTGTAAGCACAGGAAGGGGGGAAGTGATGTAATCTCTCATCGCAGCGGTATTTCCAACCGCTGCGATGAGAGGAACACCTCACAGTAAGTGTGCACTAACACTACACTGACATACACACACATAGGCACACTTAACCCCTTGCGATCTGCCCCCCCCACCCCCCCCTGTCACAGTGTCACTGAATGCAGTGCATGTCTAATCACTGCATTTAGTGTCAGTGTGACAGGCAGTGTAAAAGTCAGTTAGTGTTACGTTCAGGGTAGCCCCCCCCACCCCCCCTAATAAAGTTTTTAACCCCCTGATCACCGCCCTAGTTAACCCTTTCACTCCCTATTGCCAGCGTCACTAAGCGATCATTTTTTGATCGCTGTATTAGTGTCGCTGTTCCGCTAGGTAGCTATTTTTTTTTATTGCGATTTTTTTTTTTACTAAAGACATGTGGCTAAATACATTTTGGCCTAAATGTTTGACTAAAATTTAGTTTATTTGATTTTTTTTTTAACAAAAAGTAAAAAATTGTGTTTTTTTTTCAAAAATGTCGCTCTATTTTTGTATATAGCGCAAAAAATAAAAATCGCAGAGGTGATCAAATACCACCAAAAGAAAGCTCTATTTGTGGGAAGAAAAGGACGCAAATTTTGTTTGGGAGCCACGTCGCACGACCGCGCAATTGTCTGTTAAAGCGACGCAGTGCTGAATCGCAAAAACACCTTGGGTCATTTACCAGCGTATTGGTCCGGGTCTTAAGTGGTTAATAGACCCAAACCTGGAACCGAAAAGTTGAACAGTTACAGTTACAAAAAAAAGTGTCAAAAAGAAAAAAAAAAAGTAAAAAATAAAAAAATATAAAAAAATGTAAATAAAAAAATTGTTGTCGTTTTATTGTTCTCTTCCTCTCTATTCTCTCTCTATTGTTCTGCTCTTTTTTACTGTATTCTATTCTTCAAAGTTTTATTGTTGTTATGTTTTTTCATGCTTGCTTTTCAGGTATGTAATTTACTTTACTGTTTTCAGGTACGCCATTCAGCTGTTGCGCGGACTGATGTATCTTGACAGCAACAGCGTTTGCTCCCACAATATATAAAGCCGTGACTCCAGTGCTGTAAAAGGTGATTTCACCACCACAGTTAAAAAAAGAGCATATTTGCTGAAGCATGGGGGCATTAGGGGCGGAGGAGCATACGGTCGACATTTCTACGGAGGCTTTCCCGTGGAAAAGTCTGACCATGTGTACACGGCATAACTTTTTGGAAAAGTCTGACCGTGTGTACGCAGCATAACTTTCTTTGTGGGAGGATGCCCCCATGCTTCGGCATATATATTTTTAGGCACAGGTTGCGTTAAAAAATGTTTTATTTTTTACTATGTTTTTTTGGGTATTTGCTTTGCAGGTATGGTATGATCTTACTGTTATACTGTAATGTTACTTTGTTTTAATGTTAACCATCATTTGCTTAGCAGGTACGTCATTCAGTTGCAGCGCGGATTTATTTAGCGTGACAGCAAAAGCATTTGCTCCCCCGATATATAAAGCCACGACTCCAATGCTGTAGGAGGTGATTTCACCACCACAGTTTAAAAGAGCATATATGCTGAAGCATGGGGGCATTAGGGGCGGAGGAACGTTTTTGCTCCTAATGCCGCGTACATACGGTTGACATTCCTACGGAGGCTTTCCCGTGGAAAAGTCTGACCATGTGTACACGGCATAACTTTTTGGAAAAGTCCGACTGTGTGTACGCGGCATAACTTTTTTGCGGGAGGATGCCCCCATGCTTTGGCATATATAAATAGTGCATGTATGCCCATCATTAGAAGTCTGTGGATGAAGGGAGGTATTCTAATGGTGGACATACCCACCGATCAATCTTTTTTTCGTTCAGCCAACAGGCTGCATGAAAAAAAAGATTACAATACATGTCCAACAAAAACCATCAACGTACTGGTAGACGCCAGACACAACGCTCACATATAGTGCAGCCACTGGTCAAAGTACTGGCAACACTCCATTTCCTTGCCAGTGGCTCGTTCCAGCGTACAAGTGGAGTAGTGGCTGGGATGGCACAATCCTCCATGAGCAGATGTGTGCACCAGGTTGTCCCCGCAATCCTCAGACGCATGTCCCACCACATCATCAGACCCACCACTGAGCATCTGCGGCAAAAGGCAATGCTGGATTTCTACAACATTGCAGGATTCCCACGCACCATCGGGGCCATTGATTGCACACATGTGGCACTACGGCCCCCCTGTGCCACAGAGCACATGTACCGCAATTGGAAGCACTGGCATTCCATCAACTTACAAGTAATAGCGGATGCCCAATGTCTCATATGGCAGGTCCGTGCAAAACACCCCAGGGCCAGCCACGACAGCTACATATACCGTGAAACCCACATCCCAACATATTTCGAACAGAACGTGTATGGGAACAGCTGGCTGGTTGGTGAGTGACATGGGAGTCATACATGACAGTCCGCCCCCATGATGCAGACTTCACGAGTGGCACATCCATGGCTAACATCCTCCTGTCTTTTCCCTTCCAGGTGACTCGGCATATGCACTTGGGCCCCATCTCATGACTCCATTCCGGGATCCCAAAACCAGAGGAGAGAGAAGATACAATGAAGCACACATAAAAGCCTGTGCAGTGGTGGAACAAACATTTGGCCTTCTGAAGTCCCGTTTCCGATGCCTGGATAAGTCTGAGGGTACCCTGTTGTATCCCCCAAACTTTGTGTGTCAGATCATCGGTGCATGTTGCATTCTGCACAACTTCGCCATGAGAAACCACCCTGCCCGTAGCTACCCATTCTGCTGATGGAACAGCAGTCAGGAGAGTCCTCGTGGTAGGCATCTTTGCACGTTAAACACACACATTCATCATGGCACACAGACAATGCACGCATGCACACCACTGTGGTCCCTAGCTCAAACACAACACATCCACATCAAATTGGTTTAGCCCAAGTCCAACATGCAGGACTTGGGAGCAGCAACGCCGCATCACGGCACCAATCATGTCGCTGTCCATTCATACGTCATTCATATGGCCGTGGGAATAACCTCTCCACCAGGACCGAGGGTGACACCCCTTACTTGCAGGAGTGTCACCCCCACATTCACACACCATTCACACTGTAGCCTGCACTACTGTCCGTGTGCTGGGTCTACAAAATAAAATAAAAAACTCATGACCTGAGTATATCAAACAAAAAAAAAACTCATGACCTGAGTATACCAAACAAAAAAAAAACTCATGACCTGAGTATATCACAATAATGAAAAAATGAGCATCCAAAAAAATAATCATCTGCCCTGTCTTGGGCCACATCTGGAGCCACAGCCACAGCTCCTCAGCTGCATGGGGGCAGCCTCAGGTGGGGGGAGGAATCGGGAGGGGGAGGAGCATTCCCTGGTCCTTCTCGGGCTGGCTGCCTGCCCTCCAATGCCACCGCTATGCGTGTGAGGACCGCAATGGTCTCGGTATGCAGCTGCCTAGACTGCCTCCCCTCAGCCTGGATGGCAGCTGTATTGTCCCATACAGCCTCTGTCAGGGACTGGACCTCAGCCACGAGGCCTGCTGTGGTGGCCTGCAGATCCCCCAGGCAGGTGACAACAGCAGCGGAATTGACCACGACATCCTGCAGAGTTTCAGTCATATCTGCAGAGGAGGCCATATGCTGCGTCTGCTGGGCCTGTTCCCTCAGTAGCTCCCCCGGGACGGACTCAGGCACCCCCCTAGTCTTCCAGGTAGCCTTCCAGGGGCCAGGAGTGGCTTGGGGCCGCCTATAAGGGAAGGCCCTTAAGGGGGTAGAGACGATTTGGGAGGACCCTGAGGGGCTTCCCCTGATGGGGGTGGAGGACACAGAGGGCCCGGAAGAAGGGGCTGACTCCTCCAAAAACAGCATCACCTCCTAGTCTGAAAAGACTGGCTCCTCCTCCACAACCTCAAGAGCAGAGGTGTGGGCACTCCCCTCCACCGCTGCGTCTGGACATCCCAGGGGGTCTGGATCAGAATGCTGTTGGGGGGATGATGTGAGATGGCCACCAGAAGATGATGGCCCAGCTCCCTCCTGGGCATATGTGGATGACACAAAGCATTCACATGTTGGTTGACCCACACACTTGTCAAATGTTCCCTTCCACCCCCCCCCCCACATGCTACATACCAGATATTAAACAAAAAAAACTTACCAGTCCTCCGGGCCAGATCCCTGGAGTCATAGCCCTCTACTCCCTCCACTTGCTCCCTCTGGAGACACTGGGCAACCACCTTAGTCAGACTAAGAGAACAGGTTGGTCCCCCTCCAGTGGCAGTGGCATGCCTCCTCATCACTCCCAGCTTCTCCCGGACAGCACGACGAAGATCGTTTATCTTCTTGGCGATGTCTTTTGATGTCCTGGCCTCCTGTCCAAGAACATTGACCTGGGAGGGGATCTGCTCCAGGATCTCATCCTTCCTGTCCTTACTGGTAGATCCACTTTGTGCCTCATGTAGCTACACATCATACCTGGCCATGGCTGAAATAATCACAGCCCTCTCCTGGGCAGAAAAGTTTTTTTTCCTTCTCTCCTTGACTGGCGCACTACCAGACCCAGACGCAGGACCAGACATTTCTCACTGTAAGAGCGCAAAAGTACCTTGCTTCAGGGGGGGAAATAAGCAAACGGATGTACTTTTGCGCTCGACGGGCGCATGTCTGGCCGCATTTATACACTGGGCGAATCTTAGGGATGACGCCGTCCGCAGGTGTGCGCATGCGCAGTGGGTGCGGCCCATACATCAACATCACGGCGCATGCTCCGTTCGTTCGGCCATTCATTTGCATGGGGTCACGCTTCATTTAAATTGAGCACGCCCACTTCCCTCCTACTTTGAATTATGCCTGCTTACGCCGACGCTTTTACGTTACACCGGCGCATCGATAACAGCATTTTCTGTGTGGATACGGTGCTTACCTCTCTGGCGCACGGCAGCGTAACGCATCGGAGATGCGCTACGCCTGCATAAATATGCGCCGATGTACGTGGATCTGGCCCATATTTTTTTAATTTTATTTTTGCGCAAAGTTGTCACTAAATTATATATTGCTCAAACATGCCATGGGCATATGTGGAATTACACCCCAAAATACACTCTGCTGCTTCTCCTGAGTACGGGGATACCACATGTGTGAGAATTTTTGGGAGCCTAGCCGCATACGGGACCCCAAAAACCAATCACCGCCTTCAGGCTTTCTAAGGGTGTACATTTTTGCTCCTCACTACCTATCACAGTTTTGGAGTTTCTGGAATGTCCATATGGCACATTTTGGAAAATAGACACCCCAAGATATTTGCTGAGAGGTATGGTGCTTGGTTTTTGTGGTCCCGTATGCGGCTAGGCTCCAAAAAAGTCCCACACATGTGGTATCCCCATACTCAGGAGAAGCAGCAGAATGTATTTTGGGGTGCAATTCCACATATAACCATGGCATGTGTGAGCAATATATAATTTAGTGACAACTTTGTGCAAAAAAAAAATCAGTTTGTCATATTCCCGCAACTTGTGTCAAAATATAAAATATTCCATGGACTCGACATGCCTCTCAGCAAATAACTTGGGGTGTCTACTTTCCAAAATGGGGTAATTTGGGGGGGGTTGTGCTATTTTGGCATTTTATGGCATTTGAAACTGTGATAGGTAGTGAGGAGTGAAATCAAAAATTTGCGCCCTTAGAAATGCTGAAGGCGGTGCTTGGTTTTTGGGGCCCCATACGTGGCTAGGCTCCCAAAAAGTCCCAAACTCAGGAGAAGCAGCAGAATGTATTTTGGGGTGCAATTCCACATATAACCATGGCATGTGTGAGCAATATATCATTTAGTGACAACTTTTTGTAAAAAAAAATGTATTTATTTTTTGTCAATTTTCAATCACTTGGGACAAAAAAAAAATATTCAATGGACTCAACATGCCTCTCAGCAGTTTCCTTGGGGTGTCTACTTTCCAAAATTGGGTCATTTGGGGGGGTTTTGTACTGCCCTGCCATTTTAGCACCTCAAGAAATGAGATAGGCAGTCATAAATTAAAAGCTGTGTAAATTCCAGAAAATGTACCCTAGTTTGTAGATGCTATAACTTTTGCGAAAACCAATAAATATATGCTTATTGCGATTTTTTTTTTACTAAAGACATGTGGCTGAATACATTTTGGCCTAAATGTTTGACTAAAATGTAGTTTATTCGATTTTTCTTATAACAAACTAGAAAATATCATTTTTTTTCAAAATTTTTGATATTTTTCCGTTTAAATCGCAAAAAATAAAAATCGCAGAGGCAATCAAATACCATCAAAAGAAATCTCTATT
Organism: Rana kukunoris; assembly: GCA_029574335.1. Classification (NCBI taxonomy): domain Eukaryota; kingdom Metazoa; phylum Chordata; class Amphibia; order Anura; family Ranidae; genus Rana; species Rana kukunoris. The sequence continues at coordinate 460,804,965 of CM056050.1, forward strand.
TGTGAGAAGAAAAGGACACAAATTTTGTTTTGGTACAACATTGCATGACCGCGCAATTACCAGTTAAAGCAACGCAGTGCCAAATTGTAAAAACACCTTGGGTCCTTTAGCTGCGTAAAGGTCCGGGTCTTAAGTTGATAAGATGAAAAACCTTCTACCTTTACAACTCCTTTAAATGTTACACAAAACACCAAGAAGGGCAGTATGTCAAGTACGTATCTAAAGAACAGATAAGTCCCTGGTGACCACTACAGGAGAGAGGAAACTACATGATTATCTAATAATGGTAGAAATCAAAGAAGAGAAGTATAGGATAGACTTGCGGGAAGTGGAGTACACCAAGCAGAGTAATTAGCATGAGGGCAATCAATCTGACACAGTGGATATAGCATTAACCCAGCCTCTTAAACCTCACCTATGTGCGTAGGTGGCCATATAGAATTTTTACATTTCAAATGATTGTATTGTCAAACGCTTTTTAAACATTTTTAAAAACACATTATTATCTTTCCACTTCAGTGTCTTTGTATCACAATTACTCAATCAATACATCTGAAGCAGAACTAAAAGTAGAAATTCTTTCAGCTTTCATTTTCGAACGGGGGGGGGGGCTTCGGGGTCTGATCTGGGGGGGGGGGAGCTTGACTGGTCATTGTCCCCCCCCCCCCCTTTTCTTTCATCTATATTTCCCTCTTTACATTTGTCCCTTTTTATTTTTACTACTGATGCATGGGCTGTTCTTTGGGGAACTGAATGTAGCGATACCCCCGAAGGAGCCGCTGGATTGTTTTGAGATCTACTCTCTTTTGATTGAACACACCCCTATTAACTTGTTCGAACCCTCCCTTGACACACCAGAAGTCTGGGGGATGTATTGTGACCCCTGCTGGGCGGAGACACAATGACGGGCATACAATATTCAATGACAGTACAATGATAGTATTACCTAATAAAAGGATGGTCCCTCCAGACTAGAAGAATACACTCTCACAGTGGTATATTTAAATCAAACAGAGTGAGTTTACTTAATAAATACTCAAGGAAAATACACACTAATTTACACCATCAAATGAACAGCTGTAGGCAAGGCAATAACACAGTGTGATTTCGCAAGGGCCCTTGCATAAATCCACAAATGGCATTTTTAAATGAAACAAATCTATACTAAGGAATGGTAACATTTGGCTAACTGGTGAACAGTCTGTGCTCGCGAGCTCCCTCTATCAGGTGATCCTGCAAACAGCTGAAGTGCCTGTTTCTGCCGGATGGTGCACGTTATATTTGTAATCCACAAACAAGGAAAGGTAAGGGAAAGTTAATACAACAAAGCGTGGTCAACCTAAATGTTGATAACCTGATCGCTAGCCAGTGTCAGTCATTTCTGTATAACCACTATAGACAGTGAAAAGGGTATAAGTTCAAGGTGAAACCAAGCAGGGGGGGCACGGGAGCCCTGTGAGATGGTACTAAAGTGTCTGTGTAGAGAGAGAACTAAGAGCTGAGCATGTGCCCTCTCACCCGACAGGCCGATCCGCCTGATCTCCTCTCAGAAAGGGCATCGGTGAATCACTGCTCCACGGTGCAAAGATCCCGGACGAGGGTATTCCACTGTTTCACTGGTCAGCTGGGCTTCCTCTCCGATCTCCCAATACACAGGCTGGATGCAGGAGTCTTGCTTCCTTCTGGATGGCTGGCCTCTTAGGAAATTTAGGCCCAGGCTTCTGGGCCTAGCAGCAAGGCTGTCCCGGTCAGCAGCTCCGCAGAGGAGAAAAGATGGTCCCAAGAGAGAGAAAAAGCGCCCCTTCCTCTTCTTAAGTAGCCTCCCCCACAAGTCTGTGCGGAGGCGTCTCATGTTCCATCAGGGCAGGGTGTTGTGGGAAATGTAGTCTGTTTTCTCATATGGAGTCCATATCTCTGGCTCCTCTCCGTCCCACAATGCATAGCCCCTTAAAGGTAATGTACATATTTACAGATTGGCCAATTGGCTATAGGTCAATCTCTTTGGAGGATGAATAGTTCTTCTTTCCCGTGACTGCTCAGGTACTGAAGAGTTAGGGAGAATGAAGTTGGTGTTATCATTCTGGGGAATAGCGTCATCCTCTGTTCCAGATGTAACAGGTTTCTCAGCCCTTGAGTCATCTATGTCTCCGTCTGGCGGAGTGGGGCTTTCCATAAGCTCCTCAACAGGGTGTAGATCAACATCATCTCTTAGTTCTTCCTCAAGCACAGTCTGAGGTAAAAATTCAGGGGCTTCTGGCCGAAGTGTCCCACTACTTGCCACTTCAGATGAGGGCAGGAACGAAGTACTAGGCTCTGATTGTTGAGAGGACTATAACCACTCTGACCCAATGCATTCATCTGAAGACTCTTCATCGTCCGAATCTGGAGGTGTTGTCTGAGACCTAGTAACTGGCCCAGAGAGTCTGGAGGTAGAGGGCAGATCCTTTGAATTGGAAACCAAAGGTATTCGAACAGCCTCAGTGATGGGTAGTAAGTGATTCCGGTGCCAGGTCTTTAGGGGACCCACACTTTCTTCAGGTCCATAGGCGTGCCCACGGGGTGTGCCGGGTGTGCCCAGGCACACCCTAATCATCCCTGCTGTGCTCTTTAACATACACGATGTCAGTGTATGTAACAGTCATTCAGTCGCAAATACAGCTATGTACTGCGAGAGTGCGAGTAGGAGCCTGGGAGGAATGAGCAGGGAGGGAGTGAACTAGCCCCCACCTCCTCCAACTACTCCTGATCACTGGTTGCTATAGCCGCTTGGCGTCTGGCAACCAGTGACGTCAATGGCCACGTTGCAAGCAGAGGAGGATTTCACTTCCTCCTCCGCGCTAGTGCTGCTGGGGAGTCACGCTGGTTCTCTCACCTCCGCTCCAGTGACTGGCTTGCTGCTTGGCTGTGAGGTGTTTCTGTTCCCACAGCTGCGAGGCACCTCTCCCTCTCACTTCCTCCCCCCTCCTGCCCATCTCACACTAACTCACGACTGAAGTCCCCCCCCCTCCTCTCCTCCTTACACAGCACCCTGCACCTCTGGATCTGGACCCTTACACATTACACAGCACCCTGCACCTCTGGACCCCTTTACATTACACAGCACCCTGCACCTCTGGGCCCCTTTACATTACACACCACCCTGCACCTCTGGGCCCCTTTACATTACACAGCACCCAGCACCTCTGGACCCCTTTACATTACACAGCACCCTGCACCTCTGGACCCCTACACATTACATAAAGCCCCCAGCTTTGGACCCCCTGCATGTTGCACAGTCACCTCTCCCCCCCTGCATGTTACACAGTCACCACCCCCCAGGTTTGGACCCCCCACATGCTACACAGTCACCTTTCCCCCCTGCACAGTCACCTCTCCCCCCCTGCACAGTCACCTCTCCCCCCCTGCACAGTCACCTCTCCCCCCCCTGCACAGTCACCTATCCCCCCCTGCATACTACAGAGTAACCCCCCCCCCAGAATTTTGCACAGTCACCAACAATTTCCCTCCCCTTCCTACCTTACTCACATACAGGGAGCGACATAGCAGTGCTGAACAGAGGGCGGGAAATACTGAAGTTAACTTTTCATAATAACAATGCTAATGATTGGTTGCTAGGACCACCTTTCAGCCAATTTCATTTGAATGGGATGAAACCATGTCAGTCTGCACCAAGAGCTGTGCATGCGCTACTTTACAAAACGCACAGCAACTGGATCGCATGGTACTGCTGATCATACATTCTGGTGCAGGCAAAAATACTGCATTTGCTACCTGCATTTGGGTAGTCATTGACCCCTTGGCACCGGCCACACACAAATATGCAGCTTTTCTGTGCCTCTGGACCCTTTTACATTACACAGCACCCTACACCTCTGGACCCCTTTACATTACACAGCACCCTGCACCTTTGGGCCCCTTTACATTACACAGCACCCTGGACCTCTGGACCCCTTTACATTACACAGCACCCTGCACCTCTGGACCCCTTTACATTACACAGCACCCTGCACCTTTGGATCTGGACCCTTACACATTACACAGCACCCTGCACCTCTGGACCCCTTTACATTACACAGCACCCTGCACCTTTGGACCCCTTTACATTACACAGCACCCTGCACCTCTGGGCCCCTTTACATTACACACCACCCTGCACCTCTGGGCCCCTTTACATTACACAGCACCCAGCACCTCTGGACCCCTTTACATTACACAGCACCCTGCACCTCTGGACCCCTACACATTACATAAAGCCCCAAGCTTTGGACCCCCTGCATGTTGCACAGTCACCTCTCCCCCCCTGCATGTTACACAGTCACCACCCCCCAGGTTTGGACCCCCCACATGCTACACAGTCACCTCTCCCCCCTGCACAGTCACCTCTCCCCCCTGCACATTCACCTCTCCCCCCCCCGCACAGTCACTTCTCCCCCCCCTGCACAGTCACCTCTCCCCCTGCATACTACAGAGTAACCCCCCCCCCCCCAGAATTTTGCACAGTCACCAACCCTTTCCCTCCCCTTCCTACCTTACTCACATACAGGGAGACACAGCAGTGCTGAACAGAGGGCGGGAAATACTGAAGTTAACTTTTCATAATAACAATGCTAATGATTGGTTGCTAGGACCACCTTTCAGCCAATTTCATTTGAATGGGATGAAACCATGTCAGTCTGCACCAAGAGCTGTGCATGCGCTACTTTACAAAACGCACAGCAACTGGATCGCATGGTACTGCTGATCATACATTCTGGTGCAGGCAAAAACACTGCATTTGCTACCTGCATTTGGGTAGTCATTGACCCCTTGGCACCGGCCACACACAAATATGCAGCTTCTCTGTGCCTGGACCTTGGGACAGAGAGGTCACATATTTGAATGAATTGCGATCAGTAGTCAGCAAAAAAATGTCAAAAATCATCTTGTTGTGGGGGGGGGGGGGGGGTGAACGTGTTTTTGAGCTTTGGTTTGAGGTGCACACCCTAATGCAATAGGCTGCGCACGCCTATGTTCAGGTCTGATTTGGTAGACCGGAAGTTCAGGGAGTTTTCTACATATAATGTATGGTTGTGACTTCCAGCGATCAGCCAGCTTATGTTTTTCTGGTATACCTAGGTTCGGTAGTAAAACTCGGTCTCCTGGTTTTAAATCCTGAACCCGGACTATCAAAGCAAAGTTCCTTTTGTTTCTTAGTTATCGTTTTTCGGAGTTAACCCGTGCCTGCTCATAAGCTTTCTTTAGGCTACTTCTCAAGCGGTTTACATAGCCTTTGTGAGAGACCACAGAAGTGTGATCCAAAGATACCCCAAAGGCCAGATCAACTGGCAGTCGAGCCTCTCTCCCAAACATCAAGCGGTATGGTGAGTACCCAGTTGAGTCATTCGTAGTACAATTATACGCATGCACAATAGCAGCCACATGCTTGCTCCAGTGGTGTTTCTTTTCAAGACTTAATGTCCCCAGCATGTTCAAGAGATTCCTGTTAAAATGTTCAGGCTGGGCATCCCCTTGAGGATGGTAAGGGGTGGTTCTGGTCTTCTCTATATTCAGCAGACCCAACAACTTTTGTTCAGCTTGCTCTCAAAGTCTCTCCCTTTGTCAGAGTGAATACGCTGCGGTAATCCGTAATGAACGAAAAACGTCTCCACTAAAACTTTAGCTACGGTTGAGGCCTTTTGATCCTTAGTTGGGTACGCTTGGGCATACCTGGTGAAATAGTCGGTTACCACCAGAACATTCCCTATTCCAGCCAGATCAGGTTCCATGCAGAGAAAGTCTATGCACACTAATTCTAATGGGCTCTTGCTTTAAAGGTGGCCCATTGGGGCAGCTTGGCGAGGCAGCGTCTTCCTTTGAATACACCGGATGCAGGAATGACAATATCCCTCAACCTCATTCCTCATGCCGGGCCAGTAGAACTTGTCTCTGACCAACTAGAAGGTTCTTTCGGGGCCCAGATGACCATGCTGGTCATGGAGCGCAGCTAGTACAGTCTCTCTGTGTTTGCTGGGCAAGAACATCTGCTACTTCTCTTCTGGTCCATCAGAGGGGCCCCTTCGGTAGACCACCCCTTGATGGAGCTGCAGCCTGTCCCACTCTTTATGCACCAGTCCTGCTCCTCTTAAAGGACTTGTAAGGAGCATCCCTGGATTCCGACGTTCCATAGCTTCTAAGACTAAGTTACCCAGCGGATCTCCTTCTTAATCTTGCCTCACTTCCTTCCTTGACAGCTGGGGCAAGTCCCCATTCTTCATTTGAGTTATATTACAATAGAATCTGGGCACTCCTGCTGTCAGAATTCCCATTTCCTCGGCTCGAGACCCCCCCTTCATCTGCAGTTCAGTCCCTTGACATAGTGCCCGCACCCCCTCGCAGGATATTCAAGTCCACTCTGTCTCCGGGTCGGCAGAGCCATGAGGCCTCCTGGAAAGGGCATCAGCATCCTTGTTGCCCGCTATTGGGCGGTACTTCAGGCCGAAATTGAAGCCTGAAAGGGCTGCCAACCATCGATGTCCTGTTGCATCCAGCTTGGCAGTGGTGAATAGGTAGGTGAGCGGATTATTGTCGGTTTTCACTTCAAATTCAGCCCCGTATAGGTAGTCCTTCAGGTTGTCAACGACAGCCCACTTCAAGGCTAGGAATTCTAGTTTATGAGTGGGGTTGTTCTTTTCAGACAGGGTTAAGCTCCTGCTCACGTATGCTTCTCTCCTGGCATCCACATGCAACTCGTATGGTTTTGAGGTATCAGCGTAGGCCAACATGGGGGTGGTGGTCAAACTCTCCTTGAGTCGTATAAATGCCCCTTCACACTCAGGAATTCATTGGTCATGAATAGATTCTTTGGGTTTCCTGGGGCATGCGATTAAATTAAAAAAAAAATACTGGGGTAATGAAAGCCGTCTTTTCTCTGTCTTCCGCATGCATGGGGATCTGATAATAACCACTATTCAGGTCCATCATGCTGAACCGCTTAGCTCCTGAAAGGCTCTGCAATGCATCCTCAATCCGAGGGATAGTGTACTGGTCGGGGATAGTCCGCTTGTTTAAAGTTCTGTAGTCGATGCACAGCCTCAAAGAACCATTTTTCTTTCTCACACTACTATGGGAGAAGCATAAGGACTTCTGGATTCCTGGATGGTTCCCATCCTTTTCAGCTCTGCAAGCTGCTCCCGGAGATCCTCCAAATCCATCAAGGGAACTCTTCGGACTCGCTCTCTGAAGGGTTTGTCCTCCTTCAGTCGGATCCGGTGGGTGGCGCTTTTTGCACATCAAATTCAGTCTTCGAGAATATCTTATGCCACCTGCTAAGTTGAGCTTCCATTCTTTCCTTCCACCCTGGTGGAAGTTCAGCGCTATCAGTCTGGGAACTCTTCTTTGAATCTTCTATCTTTTTGTCCACCCCCAGATGGGAAGGACTAACGGTTGTGACTTGATGTACCCGACCCAGTAACACTCTGGCTGTCAATTTCACAGGGCCGGCAGTGGGGTTCCTGATGTTGACAGATACCCATCCATGGTTTTTCTCCAGTTCCTTCAGTGGGATCACTGCAGCTTTCACTTCCAATCCCTCTGGGGACTCATCCAGATCAGGTTCGAAGACAAGGTAGGGGCCTGGCTGAGGCCAGGTGAGTTTGACTGAGGCCCGGAGGCAAGTCACTTCTCCAGGCTGCAGGACCTTCATTGTTTTTCCCAACAGATCCTTCCTACTCCTTCTTCAGGGGCCTTCCCTTCCATCAACTGTTGGTGGTATACCCTCCGTAACATTGGGTGGACCCTCTGAGCTGAGGCTCCCGTTGTCTCGGTTAAGGGGGCCAGAAGCCTTCGGACCAAAGCCGTGTTCGTCCCTATAATTAGGGAACTCTTGTGAGCTCCTTGAGGCCGGGGACAGACTATTGCCAAGGCGTCAAAGGTTTCAGCTGTTTCTGCTATCGAGGGGTCAAAAGTTGGGTGTATTGATAGGTATCCATCATAAGTTATTCACTTTAAGGTCAACACTGAGGACAAGGGGGCACTCTTTACGTCTGGAGGAAAAGAGATTTCACCTCCAAATACGGAAAGGTTTCTTCACAGTAAGAGCTGTGAAAATGTGGAACAGACTCCCTCCAGAGGTGGTTCTGGCCAGCTCAGTAGATTGCTTTAAGAGAGGCCTGGATTCTTTCCTAAATGCACATAATATAACTGAGTACTAAGTTTTGTAGGTAAAGTTGATCCGGGGTAAATCCGATTGCCTTTCGGGGGATCAGGAAGGAATTTTTTCCCCTCCGGTAGCAAATTGGATCATCGCTCTGCTGGGGTTTTTTGCCTTCCTCTGGATCAACTGTGGGTATGGAGTTGGGTGTATGGGAGGATGTACTGTGTTTTACTTTGTTTTATTTTTACTTTTTTTTATGGTTGAACTGGATGGACTTGTGTCTTTTTTCAACCTGACTAACTATGTAACTATGTAACTATGTAACTATAAGGGAAGCTCTGAGTTCCGATGCCCCATATTTCTAAGTCTTCTAGCTTCTGCAAGGGCAAGTGGGAGAGGTACTTATCGTAAAAGTCTCGATACAGAAGAGTCACTTGTGCTCCAGTGTCCAGGAGGGCTTTGGTATAAATCCCTTCCACTTGAATGGGCACTAACGGGGAAGGCCCCACCAGGTTTTCAGGGAACTTCCGAAGTGTAACTTTTCCACTCTTCCCTGTAACCCGTATTTTCACCCTTCTTTTCTGGGGGCCTCGCCTGGTCGTTATCTAGTCACGGCTGCGGGGGTTTGGAGGCGGCCTGAGAGAGGGCTCTCCTGTCTGTCTTCTCTCCTCTGTTTCTTTCTTTTTGTTGGAGTTGTCTTTAATAGGCGGGCACCAGGTTGACTCCCTCACCGGGGCCCTCTGAAGTTTTCCGCCGGCCTGCATGCTGGTTAGTAGACATCGGCTGGGCTGGGACAGACGTCCTTGGTGTGCCCTACTCCTCCACAATTGAAACAAGAGGTAAACCTTCTTGGTTTATTTTGTTGGTCGTAGGACCCATAGGCAGGTTTCTCAAGTTTATCTCGTCTGGGTTGATAAGAGAAAAACCCCGCTTGGCTGGACAGAGCAGCTACCATCTCTTTCAACTGAGATACCTGCATCCTCAGAAGCTCGACTGTAGGGTCGCAATCCTCCGTGACCACCACTCGGACTCAGACTGGGGCTTCTAAAGTTTGGCACTTATTCTTTTGATCCAATAGGACCTCTTCCTGCCGGATGATCTGTACTAGGTCAGGGTAACTCAACACTCCAGCCCCTTGTTGGCTCTGTAACTGGAAAGCAATGGGATCCATGGACTGGGCTCCTCTTATGACCTGTTGAACCCTTCTTTTATCCACTGCTCTGGGATCTATTACTTTCTTCAAAAGAATCTGGTGTAAAATGTTATCTAAACGACCAACAAACTCAGACAGTTTTTCTCCCTTTTTCTGGAAGCAATGTTCAAATTGGTAATGGAGTTTGCTGACATTTTCAGTCCGCCCATACACACTCTGCAGGATGACCAGGTAGTCCTGTGTAGTGAAATCAGTCTTGCTGAGCTTCAGGTTGCTTATGGCCTCCAATGCAGGCCCCCTCAGACTCTCCATAATTCTTTGTTTTTTGTATTGTTCTGGAATTGTCCACTCCCCTAAACCCTGAGCAGCCTGATCCAGCCATTCTTCGAACCCCTCCTTTGAGGACATTGAGTCACAATCTCTGTCAAGGCAGCACACAGCTCTGGGCTAATGTCCTTCAAAGGGGTGGACTTAGGCCCCGTCACCTTCTGATCTTTCATGGTATTGGATACTGGAGTACCGGAAGGAGTAAGGGCATCCTGCTCTACTAAAGGATGTATCAAAGTAATTTCCACACTATCCGAGGTATATACATGATCTCCTCTGAAGTTATCTGGAATTCCTTTGCTCCACTCGCATAGGGCATAGGTGTGAGGCCCTATGGGGTCTATCTCAATGTCCATTATCCATAGTTTATTGCCTTTCGATAATGTCTATAGAATGGGAAGTAATTGTTCTGCTGTCCAGGCTAATCCCTTGACTGCGACCACTAGGCCCTTTGGCAAATCGACCTTTTCGAGTTTACACCACCTAGTGTCGGTGACAGCATCCATGACTGTTCTTGGCAAGGGTGGAGCTTAGTATAAGGGAAATATGATTTCTGAGAAGTAGAATCCTGGACGAGCCCCCACGTGAAGCTCTACCCCTGAAGGAGCCGCTGGATTGTTTTGGGATCTACTCTCTTTTGATTTAACACACCCCTATTAATTTGCTCCAACCCTCCCTTGACACACCAGAAGTCTGGGGGATATATTGTGACCCTTGCTGGGCGGAGACACAATGACGGGCATACAATATTCAATGACAGTATAATGATAATATTACCTGGGTCATGGACCTGCCACCTAAGAGTTAACAGTGCAGACTGATTCCAATGATTGGCAACAGGCTGCCTTATTTAAACACCTCAGCAGCACTGTGTCTTCGCTGCCTGATCTGCAGTTCTTACCTGACTTCCTGTGATCTGACCTGTTTCCTGTTTCCTGTGATTGACCCGGCTTGTTGACTATGATTGATCTCTGCTATCCTGATCCCGGCCTGCCTTGTGACCATGCTCAGCTCTACACTGCTTGATTTCCCGTTGCCAAACTTGCCTGTATACTGACCATTCTCTGCCTGTCGTTTATACCTATATCTGATCGTCTGTTACCAAACCCGGCTTGTCTGACTACGAATTTAGTGTCTCCCTAGCCAGTGCACCCACCAGCCAGCTTCCTGTTTCCTGCTGCACCTGCTGAACCGACAAGACCCAAGACGAACCAGGCACCCATACACCGCCAGGCTCTTGCGGCCACTGTGGCAACATCGGTGGCCCTTGAGCCTGGGGGTGTACGAGAAGCCTTCCCACTACACGTCAGGCTCATCTGGCAGGTACGTAACAACCTGAATAATGGATGGTCCCTCCAGACTAGAAGAATACACTCATGCAATGGTATATTTAAATCAAAGAGAGTGAGTTTACTCAATAAATACTCAAGGAAAACACACACTAATTTAAAACATTAAATGAACAGTTGTAGGCAATAACACAGTGTGATTTCACAAGGGCCCTTGCATAAATCCACAAATGGTATTTATAAATAAAAAAATCTATACTAAGGAATGGTACCATTCAGGTAACTGATGAACAGTCTGTGCTCGCGAGCTCCCTCTATCAGGTGATCCTGCAAACAGCTGAAGTTCCTGTTGCGGCCGGATGGTGCACGTTATATTTGTAATCCACAAACAAGGAAAGGTAAGGGAAAGTTAATCCAACAAAGCGTGGTCAACCTAAATGTTAAAGCTGATCGCTAGCCAGCGTCAGTCACTTCTGTATAACCACTATAGACAGTGAAAAAGGTATAAGTTCAAGGTGGAGCCCTGTAAGATGGTACTAAAGTGTCTGTGTAGAGAGAGAACTAAGAGATGAGCATGTGCCCTCTCACCCGACAGGCCGATCCGCCTGATCTCTCAGAAAGCGCATCAGTGAATCACTGCTCCACGATGCAAAGATCCCGGACGAGGATATTCCGCTGTTTCACTGGTCAGCTGGGCTTCCTCTCCGATCTCCCGATACACAGGCTGGATGCAGGAGTCTTGCTTCCTTCTGGATGGCTGGCCTCTCAGGAAATTTAGGCCCAGGCTTCGCAGCTCCGCAGAGGAGAAAAGATGGTCCCAAGAGAGAGAAAAAGCGCCCCTCCCTCTTCTTAAGTAGCCTCCCCCCACAAGTCTGTGCGGAGGGGTCACATGTTCCATCAGGGCAGGGTGTTGTGGGAAATGTAGTTTCCTCATAAGAGTCTATGGAGTCCGTATCTCCGGCTACTCTCCGTCCCACAATGCATAGCCCCTGTACAGGACGCCAGGGATGGGTCCTGGATGGACGCTACATAGCGCCAATATTTGGAATCTGGTCCCTTTAAGCACTGGTTCAGGAGGTCACCCAAAGGGGGTGAGAGGTTCCGGACAGATAAAATGGATCCAGAGAGGACGGGCTTAAAGTCCTCTCTGTCTTCTTTTAATGATATTTGGGGATCCGGGATTTCGGAGGCTCTGAAGCGACAATTGGGAGGGAAGAGAGCCTCCCCTTCTGACCCCTGGCTTCAGGCACACAAGGGGTTAACCACTTCCAGGAAGTGAGTTAAAAGGAAAGGAAGTCCTGACAGAGGGTGGAGTAGTTTTGGAAGTGAAGCTGTGTCTGCAGGGAAGGACTGGAGGACTTCTTACTAAAACGTATGTGCCTTTCTTTTGGTTGTTTTGCTGTGCTGAAGAGAGACTTATCTAATTTATGCTGAAAACAAGCAGGACTTTTGTTGTGACATTTTTGTGCTGAAGAAAGCATTATTTTGTTTTGTTTTGTTTTGGTCGCCAATAAAGACCCTTTGCTTTACTGACACGGTCTATGCACTTGTCTCGCTGAGCTAAAGAACCCCCAAAGTTCACAACTGATGTCGAATGCAGGCAAAGTGCATTTGCAGGCGCAAAAACCGTTTAAAAACTGACATTTAAAGAGACAGTGTACTTATGGCATGTCTTGGGTGAAGTCAGCCCAGACATTACAAACAGCACGCAACGACATGGAAGAGGTCATTAGGGCTTTGGCACAAGCCACCGTGACCCAGCAGCAAGCCATCGTGATCCAGCAACAAGCGTCAGCGGACGCCAACCGTCGCCATGAGGAAGCGATGGCTCAGCAGCAGCAGGCCCTGTCACAGGCTATAGCTGCGCAGCAGGAAAACACACGGCTGCTAGCCGCCCAGTTTACAGCCCAGCAGGAGTCCACTCAAGCACAGGTGGCTGCCTTGCAGGAGGCAGTACAGCGGCTGGCTCAGGGACAAGAGCAATCGGCCGTTGCCGTTAGCAACCCAGTGTCTGTTAGAACCAGCCATTTCTTGCAAAAACTAACACCCAGCGATGACGTGGAAGCCTTTCTGACCACCTTTGAAAGGATAGCAGAGAGAGAAGCATGGCCCCGGGCTCAATGGGCCGGCATTATCTCCCCTTTTCTCACTGGTGACCCACAAAAGGCCTATTTTGACCTCCCAGCTGAGCACATCAAAGACTATGAACGTCTAAAAGCCGAGATCCTGGCCCGCCTGGGGGTGACCACAGCTGTCCGGGCTCAGAGGGTGCATCGCTGGCGGTACAAATCGGACCAACCACCCAGGTCCCAAATGCACAAACTAATTCAGTTAGTTAAAAAATGGCTGCAGCCGGAGAAGTTGTCAGGTTCACAAATGGTGGAACGGGTGGTGATGGACTGGTACCTACGGTCCCTACCAGATGACCTACAACGCTGGGTAAGCCATGGAAACCCTACTAACGCTGACCAGCTGGTCGAGCTGGTCGAACGGCACACTGTGGTGGAGGACCTGCTTGGGCCTGCCAAGCGTCGGGAACTCATGCCAAGGACACCCAGACCAGCCACTACCCCGAGGAGAGAAGCCTGGCCAGATGTTGGCATCCGCAGATCTACACCGTCTGCCATAGAACCACGGAGGTCGGTTCCTGTGCCAAAGATGGGAGACATTCAGTGTTGGCGATGTCGGTCCTGATGGCATACCCGGGCACAGTGCCCGCTCCAGGAGGAGCCTATGGATTGCGGGGTTGCCCGAAGAAGCTCTTTCTATGCGCAAAGAGCCTGTGCCACACATCTTGACCTGACTTCCAGACAGTTCGAGTGTGAAGTGTGGGTAAACCACCTTCCGGCGAGGGCTCTACTGGACTCTGGTAGCATGGTCACGCTGGTACATGCCCGGGTACTTGGAAGGATTGGTCCAGTAACTAAGACCCTACGGGTAGTGTGTATCCATGGGGACACCAAGGAGTACCCCTTGGTCCCAGTAACTGTGTCCTATGGTCAAACCTCGATTACCCAGGAGGTTGGGGTGGTAAAAAGCCTGATACATGATATCATAGTGGGGCGGGACTGTCCAATATTTTTGGAATTATGGAACCAGGTACAGACGGGTCTGCCAGGAGAACTAAGGACACTGGGTTCGGAAGGGACAGAGTCTGGGGGATCCGGGCCTGTAACCTCCACAACACACCCCTCTAATGTAGAGAGACTTGTTAGTGATAATGACGTTGCAGAAAATCTTAGTTCTAATAATATTAGTCCGGTGTCTGGTCTGAAAACCGAGTTGACCTCTGAGGGGGGGGAGTCTCCCCGTTACATGTCATGCTGGGGGAGGATGACGAGGAGCTTACCCCGGTTGAGGAGGGTGAGGGGGAAACATCCCAAAGGCCAGTGCATCCAGACCTGGACGTACCCAGGGGTGCGTTTGGCACCACCCAGTTACCGGACCCTACCCTGGTCAATGCTCGAGAGCAGGTTTCTGTCATTGATGGGGTTTCACAGATACAAGATACAGACCAGAGGTTTCCTCATTTTGCATTAAAGGGGGACCTAGTCTATCGTGTGGTTGAGAGCCGAGGGGAACCCATAGAACAGTTGCTGGTCCCTCAACCTTATAGGCGGATGCTCCTTGATCTAGCCCACAACGATGCACTAGGAGGACACCTGGGGGCGGAGAAAACGGAGGCCAGGATAACCGACCGGTTTTACTGGCCAGGGGTGAAGGCTGAGGTTAAAAGATATTGTGAGTCTTGTCCTGTTTGCCAGTTTACTGCCCCGGTGCCTCGCTATAGAAACCCCCTAGTACCCTTGCCAATTATTGAGGTCCCGTTTGAGCGGATCGCTATGGATCTTGTAGGACCCCTGGTAAAGTCAGCAAGGGGGCACCAATACATATTGGTCATCCTGGACTACGCCACTAGATACCCAGAAGCAGTCCCGTTGAGAAAAACGTCCTCTAAGGCCATTGCCCGGGAGCTATTTCAAATGTTCTCACGAACTGGGTTCCCCAAGGAAATATTAACGGATCAGGGCACCCCTTTTATGTCAAAGGTGATGGCGGACTTGTGCAGGCTGTTTCAGATTAGGCAGCTGCGGACGTCCGTCTATCACCCGCAGACCGATGGCCTAGTTGAGAGGTTTAACAAAACTCTGAAGTCTATGTTAAAAAGAGTCGTCCAGAAAGACGGGAAAGATTGGCATATGTTGCTCCCTGCCCTATTGTTCGCTATCCGGGAGGTACCACAGGCATCTACGGGTTTCTCACCATTTGAGCTAGTGTATGGACGGAGGCCCCGGGGGTTGCTTGATCTGGTAAAGGAAACATGGGAAAGTGAGTCCTCCCCGCACAAAACCGTGGTGGAACATATTTCTCAAATGCGAGAAAGGGTGGCTAAAGTGATGCCGCTGGTAAGAGAGCACATGCAGAAGGCTCAGGATGCCCAAAGAAGGGTATATAACCGGTCGGCTAAAGTGAGACAGCTCCAAGTAGGTGACAGGGTAGCTGTCCTAATACCAACGGTAGAAAGCAAGTTCTTGGCCAAGTGGCAAGGTCCGTTTGAAATAGTGGAGAAAGTGGGTCAGGTAAACTATAGGGTACACCAACCAGGGAAAAGAAAACCCTACCAAATTTATCACATAAATTTGTTAAAGCTCTGGAAAGACAGAGAACCGGTGTCCGCAGTGGTGGCGGTACAGTCAGGGGACCAGGTAGGGATCGACATGGTGCAGGTTGCAGCTACGCTAACTAGGCCCCAAACCCAGCAAGTAAAAGAGTTTCTGCAAAGAAATGGGGACATGTTTTCAGGGTTGCCAGGACTCACCAACGTCATCGAGCATGACATTGTGACCGAGCCCAAGGTGACAGTCCGACTTAAACCCTACCATATCCCAGAAGCTCACAGGGTGGCGGTGTCTGGAGAGGTGAAAAGGATGCTTGAACTTGGGGTCATCGAAGAGTCGCAGAGCGAGTGGTCCAGTCCGATCGTATTAGTGCCCAAACCCAATGGTACTCTACGCTTCTGCAACGACTTTAGAAAACTCAACGAGGTCTCCAAGTTCGATGCATACCCCATGCCACGGATAGATGAGCTGATTGAGAGGTTGGGTCCTGCCATGTACATCACCACACTGGACCTCACAAAAGGTTACTGGCAGATTCCCCTAACCAAAGAGGCCAGAGAGAAAACAGCTTTCTCTACCCCGGAGGGTCATTTCCAGTACAAGAGAATGCCGTTTGGTTTACACTCCGCCCCCGTCACATTTCAAAGGGCCATGGACAAAACTCTGCATCCCCACCAACGGTATGCCTCCGTTTACCTGGATGACATTGTCATTTTTAGTACGGATTGGGATTCCCACCTTCCCCGAGTACAGGCAGTGGTAGACTCCTTGAGAAGGGCAGGGTTCACCATCAATCCGGAGAAGTGTGCGGTTGGGGTGGAGGAAGCCAAGTATCTTGGATACATTGTAGGTAGAGGGTTAGTGAAGCCCCAAATGAGCAAAGTAGAGGCTATACAGGGCTGGCCCCGCCCCCTAACAAAGAAACAGGTCAGAGCGTTTTTAGGCCTAGTTGGGTACTACAGGAGGTTTGTCCCCAACTTCGCCACCATTGCGGCACCTCTGACTGACCTCACCAAAGGCCGAAAGTCCGTCATGATCAAATGGAATGCCGAGGCTGAAAAGGCATTTCAAATGCTTAAGACGGCACTGTGCCAGGACCCGGTGCTTGTAGCGCCGGACTTTTCTAAGGACTTTATAGTGCAGACAGATGCCTCAAGTAAAGGGCTAGGAGCAGTTCTGTCTCAAGAAATCAATGGAGAGGAGCATCCAATAGTTTGCCTTAGTAGGAAACTGACGCCAGCTGAGAAAAACTATGCGGTGGTGGAAAGCGAATGTCTTGCCATCAAGTGGGCTTTGGACTCCCTACGGTATTTTCTCCTAGGCAGGAAGTTTCGCCTCATATCAGACCATGCTCCTCTTACGTGGTTGAGACAGAACAAGCACACCAATGCCAGGGTAACTAGGTGGTTTCTGTCTCTGCAGGAGTTTAACTTTGTGGTGGAGCACAGACCCGGGAAACAGCATCAGAATGCCGATGCCCTCTCCCGAGTCCACTGTATGATGGCGAGTGGTGCCTCCAACACCTCCGCGTTGAGGCAGAGGGGGGGGATATGTACAGGACGCCAGGGATGGGTCCTGGATGGACGCTACATAGCGCCAATATTTGGAATCTGGTCCCTTTAAGCACTGGTTCAGGAGGTCACCCAAAGGGGGTGAGAGGTTCCATACAGATAAAATGGATTCAGAGAGGACGGGCTTAAAGTCCTCTCTGTCTTCTTTTAATGATATTTGGGGGTCCGGGATTTCGGAGGCTCTGAAGCGACAATTGGGAGGAAAGAGAGCCTCCCCTTCTGACCCCTGGCTTCAGGCACACAAGGGGTTAACCACTTCCAGGAAGTGAGTTAAAAGGAAAGGAAGTCCTGACAGAGGGTGGAGTAGTTTTGGAAGTGAAGCTGTGTCTGCAGGGAAGGACTGGAGGACTTCTTACTAAAACGTATGTGCCTTTCTTTTGGTTGTTTTGCTGTGCTAAAGAGAGACTTATGTAATTTATGCTGGAAACAAGCAGGACTTTTGTTGTGACATTTTTGTGCTGAAGAAAGCATTATTTTGTTTTGTTTTGTTTTGGTCGCCAATAAAGACCCTTTGCTTTACTGACACGGTTTATGCACTTGTCTCGCTGAGCTAAAGAACCCCCAAAGTTCACACCCCTTAAAGGTAATGTACATATTTACAGATGTGGATATAGTCTCAGCGGGGATAGCCTGTCATTAGACTCTGGCAAGGTGACCCCGCTACATGAATATTTGTTGATTGCCATTTGTTCTGCCTGCATAGATGCTGGCATTATTATGATGTTAGAGTTTGCTTCACAGCTCCTTTTAGTTTTTGATTTCATGTTTTCCTCTGCTGAATGGTCTTTGCTTCAGAGGCCAGTGCCAGTGTTGCTCATCGTCCTTTAAAAAAGTAATTAGTTACAGTTACAAATTACTCGTCCGAAAAAGTAATTGAGTTAGTGACTCAGTTACTACATTGACAAAGTAATTAGTTACTCAGCAAAGTAACTGACTTTTTTTGCTGGGGTATGAAGACCCCCTAATGTTCCAGCTAAAATGTTGGTTTTGACAAGTTATCTCTTTATGCCGACGACCTCCTGGTGTACATGCAAGACCCCCATATTTCCCTGCCATCCCTCTTTGCTGAATTCCGCCGCTTTAGCTCGTTTAGTAACTTTAAACTTAACATGTCCAAGACGGAAGGCTCTCAATGTCTCCCTACCTCCCACTACGATGTCCATGCTTAAAGCAAATTTCTCTTTTCAGTGGCAGACAAAGGGAATTTCATACCTTGGGGTCGTTATTCCTTGTAATCTCTCCAATCTCTTTTCTTTAAATTATGTCCCCTTGCTCTCCCGCCTACGGAAGGACTTGGAGGAGTGGGGAGGGTCTTCTTTACCGTGGTTCGGACGAATCAACACCCTAAAGATGGACACTCTACCCAAACTTCTGTACCTCCTCCAAACGGTCCCCATTACAATCCCTAAACCCTTCTTTAACTCTCTACGCTCTCTCGCCATTAGATTCCTGTGGAACCCAGGGATGCCTAGGGTGAAATTCAATTTACTCACTTGCCCGAAGCTACAGGGCGGTGCTGGCATCCCTGACTTCGAGACATATTATAAGGCCTCTCATATAGCGCGTATCTTAGAATGGTTCCCGCGTCCCTTTTTAAAGGCCTCTGTCGCCATAGAGCAGGATCTGGCCCACGTGGATCTTCGAGCACTTCTATGGGGTTACAGGTCTGATTTAGCGCATATGCCCCCTCCCTCCCCGCTTACGCTAGCCTCTCTCAGACTTTGGTATAACAGGGGGTTATGTTCCCTCCTATCCTCTGATCCTTCCCCATTGTCCCCTCTATTTGACAATCCCGCCTTTCCTCAGGGTATCGGTATATCAACACTAGGCCCCTTTAAATGGCCTGATTGGCCGCAGGCACGCTCCTTCGTACATCCTACGCAAGGGTCACCAGTGACTCCGACGGGAGCGCACGATTGGCTCACTAAACTACATTTATCCACGTTCACAAAACACTTACATTCGTCCTCCCAAATAAACCATCCCAATACGGAGTTTGAACGGTTGTGCTCCCTTTCGGAGACCCCCAGACACCTTCTCTCGGCTGTATATGGCCTCTTACAAGCACGCACGCACACCGAGCTACCCTCTTACACTAGGACGTGGTCTGCAGACTTGGGTGAGGACATCCTGCAACCGGATTGGCAGACATCTTTTTATTTTACTCACAAGTCCACAATTTCCTGCTACTCACAGGAGAAGAACTACAAGATTTTGTCAAGATGGTACAGGGACCCCTTCATGTTGCACAAAATATTTCCATCCACCCCGGCAATATGCTGGAGATGCTCTACTGCTACTGGGACCTACCTTCATGTCTGGTGGGAATGTGAGAGGATCCGCCCCTTCTGGACACAGGTATTTGAGTGTTACAACAAAATGTACAATGAATTACTGGTTCCCTCTCCTCTTTCTTCATGTCCTCAGCGAGACAGCTCATACCTTCCTATGGGAAGTCGACCACAATCCCACCCTTGTCACACTGGGTATCAATTATGAACGATACTATGAGAATGGAGGAGATGTTGGCTCTTGATAACGACACTTTTGATACCTATAAACTGCTGTGGCTCATCTGGCTCCACTTCTCCTCCTCTGACACTCTGGCTAACATGTTGTCACCCCAGTCATGAGCGCTTCCTGATATTTCACTGCCCTAGGGCGAGGTGGGTCCCCCGTTCCCCGCACACACTATATTGTCCCCCCCGACTGATCTTTCAGCAACTCGAACTCTTTGCTCTGATCTCTCTCTAGCCTTCTCCTTTTTTCCTTTCCTCTGCTCCCCTCTTCTTCCTTCTCCCCCCCTCTTCTTTTCCTACCTTTTGACGCCCCAGTTTCCTGACTTCCCATTTTCATTTTCATTTTTGTCCTGTTTGTCATTTTTATTTTATTTTTTATTTTATTTTTTCTTTCCTTTTAGTCTTATTGTTCTCTTACTAGCAATCCCGGCTGCAATTCTGCCATCTACGATGGGACCCTTGTGGTTGCATCTAATTGTTGTTTCATGTTGAAGTCATTCCTGTTCTGATTGCGTTATATGTTGGTAGGAGTCCTGCTGTGGGCGATAGCCATTGGGCTGACTCCTTACCCCAATGCACTTGTGACTGTTTTTGGATTGTGACTTCTCCTGTTGTTTGTTCCATTTGCTAAAATACCAATAAACATATTTTCAACTCTAAAATGTTGGTTTTGGGATATACTCACTGTATAAGACGACCCCTCACTGTGCCATCTGTAACATGCCTCACTGTGCCATCTGTAACATGCCTCACTGTGCCATCTGTAACATGCCTCACTGTGCTATCTGTACAGGCACAGTGAGGCATGTGAGGCATGTTACAGGCACAGTGAGGCATGTGAGGCATGTCACAGGCACAGTGAGGCATGTGAGGCATGTCACAGGCACAGTGAGGCATGTGAGGCATGTTACAGGCACAGTGAGGCATGTTACAGGCACAGTGAGGCATGTGAGGCATGTTACAGGCACAGTGAGGCATGTCACAGGCACAGTGAGACATGTGAGGCATGTTACAGGCACAGTGAGGCATGTGAGGCATGTTACAGGCACAGTGAGGCATGTGAGGCATGTTACAGGCACAGTGAGGCATGTCACAGGCACAGTGAGGCTTGTGAGGCATGTTAAAGGCACAGTAACCCCAGATGAAGACACGTATGTCATAACGCGTAGGGTGCAGGGAGACGTACACCAGGATTGCCGTGATACCAGCGCGGTGCTGCTGTTGTTTATGCTCGTTTTACTCCTTTTTATCAATGATAATGCACTACTGGAGGTCCTCCTTTCCTGTTTTATGCCCTACCTCTGAGACTTAGGTCATCCTCATGACTTCATCCATATTGTGGACACCAGGAACACCAGGGGGATTACCAGCAGTGGATCTGTTCATTGAGGTCTCTGTTTAGCCGCTTGGAGGTGAGAGTTCTGGGAGACCAGAATGTGTGTGTGGTGAAGTGCACATCTTTCACAGAACTAGCGGGCATTCTGGAACACTTTTTACAAGATTGTGGATTTTGTTTGCACTTTCTACTATTTTGGCACTATTGATTTTATATGTCACTTGCATCACTCTGCAAACCAATATCCAACATTTGTTTGGTCTTATGCACTTTGCGCAATTACTTTTCCTTTTCAGTTTTTCATTTTCAGGTGTTGCGTTTGCACTTTTGTTTTTGCTGCATTGCTTGTTTCTGTGTGTTTAGAGCGACTTTGATTTTAGTGCAGAAGCCCTTTCCTATATGTTACAGGCACAGTGAGGCATGTGAGGCATGTCACAGGCACAGTGAGGCATGTGAGGCATGTTACAGGCACAGTGAGGCATGTTTCAGGCACAGTGAGGCATGTGAGGCATGTTACAGGCACAGTGAGGCATGTGAGGCATGTTACAGGCACAGTGAGGCATGTGAGGCATGTTACAGGCACAGTGAGTGAGGCATGTTACAGGCACAGTGAGGCATGTATGATGGCACAGTGAGTCACTGTGTCATCATACATGCCTCACTGTGCCTGTAAAATGCCTCGATGACGATCTCCCTACCTTCTCCTGTTCTCCATATGTCAGACCCAGACGTCAGCGGCCATCCTCTATTATTCAAAATCCGTGCCTCCTCCTCAGGCTGTGATCGTGATAGGCGGAACACTAATTTTCCCAGCAGAGCCTCTGTTCAGTGTTCAGCCTATCACGGATGCCTATCACATCTGAGACCGAGGCTGAGGATGAGAAGTAGGGTTGTCCCAATACCGATACTAGTATCGGTATCGGGACCGATGCCGAGTATTTGCGCTAGTACTTGTACTCGCGCAAATTCTCCCGATGCTTAAATAGAATACTAATCTCCCCCGCCGCCACTGCTGCAATATGTGGGGGACATGACATGGCTGCAATATGTGGGGGACATGACATGGCTGCAATATGTGGGGGACATGACATGGCTGCAATATGTGGGGGACATGACATGGCTACAATATGTGGGGGACATGACATGGCTGCAATATGTGGGGGACATGACATGGCTGCAATATGTGGGGGACATGACATGGCTGCAATATGTGGGGGGACGTGGCTGCAATATGTGGGGGGACATGGCTGCAATATGTGGGGGACTTGGCTGCATTTGGGGACACATTAATAATGGATGCGGATGCCGACGGCGACGGCTGAGTAAGAGGTATGTGTAATTAAGGTAACGCCGCCCAGGTAATGGGAACGGCGTTGCCGTGAGGAGAAGAGTAATCTGGTAGATTACTCGTTACCCTCAAAAGGGGCATCGTTAGGTAACGGCGTTACTTACAACACTTGTCTTTGCAGACTCTTGCTGTACATTTGTCCTGTATCTCTTCCAGGGCTGGACTGGGACAAAAATTTGGCCCTGGACTTCGTCCAGACTGGCCCACTTTGAAAGGTCTCTCCCATGGCGACCGGACAACTCCCGCACCCCCCCCCCCCCCTCGGCCACCCAAGCCCCCTCTCCCCCTTCACTAGTCACTAGCCATTCTACTTTATTAGAGTAGAATGGCTGGTACTGGTACTCTTATAGGCAGTACCAGTGGGGAAGCTAGACATTATTTCACCCAGGGCAAAGAATTAGTGCGGTGCCCCCCTTATGGGACAAGATAAGACAGAAGTGAGAAACTCCCAGGCCATAGCTGTTGAGTCAGCTGTCTGTCCCCTCCCCCCATGCTCCTCTGTCGTCGTCCCTGCTCCTCTGGTCCTCTCCCTGCTTCTCTGCTCCCTCCAGGTGAGTGCTGCGGGGAGGGAGAGGAGGTGAGCGCTGCGGGAAGGGAGAGACAAAGGAGCGGAGGGGGGGCGGTCTGCTGTCACTGAAGACGGCCCACTGAGCCATCGGCCCACCGGGAAACTCCCTGTAGTCCCAATGGCCAGTCCATCCCTGATCTCTTCTTACCATAAAAATCATTAAAACTTGTAAGATTAAAAAAAACCTACAACTGCAGTTAGATTGAATGCTGTGAGTGACAGCTCTATCTTTTTTCAAATAAATTAATTCGCGCAAATAATGTGCTCTAAATGGTGCTTTGCCCATTTAACTCGTTAATGGGTTTTTTTGGGGGGTTTTTCGGTATATATTTATTGAAAATTTTCATCAAACATTATGCATTCAAGTATAGATTAGGACATATACAACAGTCTCATAGCATAACTATCAATGTCAAATAGTAAAACGTTTTACACTTATGAGTCGAAATCCAAAAATAAACATGGCTTAAAAGAAGCAATAACACCATAGTGGTTAGCTGTCTCGCATGGATGGCGAGGGAAGTTGAGGTAGGCCTAGACAGTTGGTGATAATAAGGGGAATTCTATAATCAGAAGGAGTGATAGAATAATTTGTCGCCAGGATCGCCTCAACCAAATGGTCTGCTGTCTCCCTAGTGCCAGGGTTTGTCATGTGGTGGATAAAATACTGGGAGGGGCTGGGCATGGCCCAGCTGTCTTGGTCCACGTTGGAACCAATGACAGAATATATGGAAGGTGAAGGCTCTTTAACCACTTAGCAACCACCTGCCGAAAAATAACGGCGGCAAGGTGGTTGCTTGACTCTGGGATCACGTTATATAACGTGATTCCAGAGTCGCGCTCCCGCGCGCCCCCTGGGGCGCGCACACGGGAATGTCCGTGACCGCCGGGTCCAGAGGGTCACGGATCACGGTAAATCGACGCTGATAGCGGCGGTTTACCACGTGATCGCGCCGTCCAATGACGGCGCGATCAGATGTAAACAGACCGGCGTCATTTGATGACGCCGGTTCCTCCCTCCTCTCTCTGTACCGATCGGTACAGTGTGAGAGGAGAGGGGAGGGGGCGGATGGCAGCGCCAGTGCTGCGGGCTGGATCTGTGACAAATGTAGTCACAGATCCATCCATCCATCCCTCCCTGCTCAGCCATCCCTGCTGCACATACTCTGCAATGCTGGGCAATACTCTGGGGGGGCAACACTCTGGGGGGGAAACACTCTGGGGGGGAAACACTCTGGGGGGGAATACACTCTGCTACTCTGGGCATACTCTGGGGGGCAATACTGGGCATACTCTGGGCATACTCTGGGGGGCAATACTGGGCATACTCTGGGCATACTCTGGGGGGCAATACTGGGCATACTCTGGGGGGCATACTCTGGGGGGCAATACTGGGCATACTCTGGGGGGCATACTCTGGGCATACTCTGGGCATACTCCGCACTCCGCAATACTCTGGGCATACTCCGCACTCCGCAATACTCTGGGCATACTCCGCACTCCGCAATACTCTGGGCATACTCTGGGCATACTCCGCACTCCGCAATACTCTGGGCATACTCCGTACTCCACAATACTCTGGGCATACTCCGCACTCCGCAATACTCTGGGCATACTCCGCAATACTCTGGGCATACTCCGCAATACTCTGGGCATACTCCGCAATACTCTGGGCATACTCCGCAATACTCTGGGCATACTCTGCAATACTCTGGGCATACTCCGCAATACTCTGGGCATACTCCGCAATACTCTGGGCATACAGCGCCCCTGTCCCCGTGAGCTCGCATGCAGAAGCGAACGCATACGCAAAGTCCCGCCCACATATGAAAACGGTGTTCAAACCACACATGTGAGGTATCGCTGCGAACGTTAGAGCGAGAGCAATCATTTTGGCCCTAGACCTCTTCTCCAACTAAAATGATGTAACCAGTAAAAATATTTAAAGCGTCACCTATGGGGATTTTTAAGTCGCAAAGTTTGGCGCCATTCCATGTGGCCACGCTGTGTCAAAAAGTCCCACACATGGGGTATCGCCATACTCGGGAGGAATAGCAGAATGTGTTTTGGGGTGTAATTTGTGGTATGCATATGCTGTGTGTGAGAAATAACCCGCTAATATGAAAATTTTGTGGAAAGAAAATAAAAATGAAAAAAATCTTGATTTTGCAAAGAATTGTGGGAAAAATTACAACTTCAAAAAACTCACAATGCCTCTTTCTAAATACCTTGGAATGTCTTCTTTCCAAAAAGGGGTCATTTGGGGGGTATTTGTACTTTTCTGGCATGTTAGGGTCTCAAGAAATGAGAGAGGATGTCAGTACATCAGATGTGATCAAATTGATCAATTTTCAGTAATTGGTACCATAGCTTTTAGACCCTATAACTTTCACCCAGACTAAATAATATCTAAATTTTTTTTGTTTTGTTACCAAAGATATGTAGCAGTATACATTTTAGGCCAAGTTTATGAAGAAAAATTACTTTTTTGCAAAATGTTATAATAGAAATGAAGAAAAATTCATTTTTTTACAAAATTTTCGTTCTTTTTTCATTTATAGTGAAAAAAATAAAAACCGCAGAGGTGATAAAATACCACCAAAAGAAAGCTCTATTTGTGGGAAAAAAAGGACAAAAATTTCATTTGGTTATAGTGTTGTATGACTGAGTTATTGTCATTCAAAATGTGAGAGCACCGAAAGCTGAAAATTGGTCTGGTTATTAAGTGGGTTTAAGTGCCCAGTAGTCAAGTGGTTAAGAACCAATTTAAAGAACTAGGCTGTGATGTGGCACCCAAACAAAATTGACGTTCCTTTTTTCCCCACAAATAGAGATTTCTGTTGGTGGTATTTGATCATCTCTGCGTTTTTAATTTTTTGCGCTATAAACAAAAAAAGAGCGAAAATTTGGAAAAAAAAACACAATGGGCCAGATTCAGATACACTTAATTTTGCGCTGCGTAATCGAAATACTCTACGCTGCCGTATTTTACCGGGCTCTACATCGAATTCTGGTAGATTTTTGCCCGTACGCTACGGCGGCGTAGTCTATTTCTCGCCGCGTAATCGAAATACGCGATTAGGGGGCGTGAAGCATTTAAATTAAGCGTGTCCCCGCGGCGATCGAACTGCGCATGCTCCGTTCAGAAATTTCCCGCCGTGCATTGCGCGAAATCACTTCAGTACGTCATTCGTTGTTTGAGTAGCGTAGTTTACGAACATTTCTATTCCCGGACGACTTACGTTAAAAAAAATAAAAGGCAGCCTAAAAACGTAGAAATTAGACGCGGGAATGACGGCCATACTTAACATGGGCTGTCTAATATTAGACCAGCAAAAAGCTGGTATAGTGTTACGCAAAAAAAAGATGACTAAAGATGCCGTAAGAGATTGCGATTGAAGATCGTAATTTCTGGGATCGCCGGCAGAAGCTCATTAGCATACCCCGACGCGGAAAACGACGGGAAGTCCACCCAGTGGCCGCAATTTTATTGCAGCGTAGATCCAAAGGCGTACGAACACGTAATCCAGTCGAATTGAAGCCCGCAGCCGTCTATTGAGGTTTGAGGTTTCCGACTAGCTAAAAAACGTGCGTAATTTGAAATTACTCCAGTCTAACACCAGTTAGACAGGAGTTACGGCTCTCTGAATCTGGCCCAATATTTTTAACTTTTTGCTATAATAAATATCCCAATTTAAAAAAAACAAACAAACAATTTTTTCCTCCGTTTAGGCCGATACATATTCTTCTACATATTTTTGGTAAAAATAAAATGCAATAAGTGTATAGTGATTAGTTTGCGCAAAAGTTATAGCGCCTGCAAAATAGGGGATAAAATTATTAATTTTTTTTATATATTTTTTTCTAGTAATGACAGTTATCTACAATTTTTGTCAGGACTGCGATATTACGGCGGACACATCGGACACTTTTGACACATTTTTTGGACCATTCACATTTATACAGCGAACAGTGCTATAAAATTGCACTGATTACTGTATAAATGTGACTGGCAGGGAAGGGGTTAACACTAGGGGACTAAATGTGTACCCTACTAGGTGATTCTTACTGTGGGGGGAGAGGACTGACTGGGGGAGGTGACCGTGGGTGTCTGTGTTTACACACAGAGATCCACATCCCTGT
This sequence comes from Rana kukunoris, assembly GCA_029574335.1. Lineage (NCBI taxonomy): Eukaryota > Metazoa > Chordata > Amphibia > Anura > Ranidae > Rana > Rana kukunoris. The sequence continues at coordinate 460,831,969 of CM056050.1, forward strand.
GACTGCAGTGACTGCCGATCGCAGGGTACCTGGCGGACATCGTGGCCGCCGGGCACGTGCATCGGCCCTGTAGAGCCACCTCAAGTAAAATGGATCACATGTCATTGGTGTCCCTGGGAGTTAAAAAAGCCCCACATCGGTGACAGTGGAAAGAAATAATCCCCATATTGATGGCAATGGATTCACATCAGCCCCAAAGTTGTTGTCATTGGGAGTAAAATAAGCTCCATAATAAAAGGAATAAAATAGGCCCTGTTGTCTTTGGGAGAAAAATGAGCCCCATATTGTTCATGTCAATTAAAGTAAAATATGTCCCATGTTTTTGGTGTTCCTGGAAGTTAAATAAGCCCCATATTGGTGTTCATGGGAGGAAAATAAACCTCACATGATTAGAGTCAGAATTAAAATAACAAATCACTGCTTTCTTTCCTTCGCCCCTGAGAGAGACGGTGGCAAGATGAACGAAAGCGTCACTATTAGAACTAGGAAGTTTATGACCAACAGACTGCTTCAGAGGAAGCAGATGGTCATAGATGCCCTTCATCCTGGAAAAGCCACTATGCCAAAAATCAGGGAGAAGCTGGCCAAAATGTACAAGACTACCCCAGATGTTATCTTAGTATTTGGCTTTAGGACGCACTTTGGAGGTGGCAAAACTACTGGTTTTGGCATGATCTACGATTCCCTGGACTACGCAAAAAAAAAAAACAACCCCAAACACAGACTTGCCAGGCATGGCTTATATGAGCAGAAAAAGACTTCTAGAAAACAGCGTAAAGAAAGGAAGAACAAAATGAAGAAAGTCAGGGGCACGGCTAAAGCAAGTGTGGGTGCTGGTAAAAATAAGTACTAAAGGATCCCAAGATGAACTGTCTGAAGATTGTACTTTATTCCAGGGTCTTGTAATAAAAGTTATAAAAATTAAAAATAACAAATCACTGATGTCGGTAGGATAAACTTATCTCCATCATTGGTGTCAATTAGCAATATTCTTGGTGTCAGTGGGGATAAAAACTGTTATGCCGCGTACACAAAATTGGAAATTCCGACAAGATAACCGTGGATTTTTTTCAAACTAAATTTTGGCTCAAACTTGTCTTGCATACACATGGTCACACAAAATTCTGACCGTCAAGAACGTGGTGACGTACAACACTACGACGAGCCGAGAAAAATTAAGTTCAATAATTTCGAGCATGCATGTTTTTTTGTGCGTCGGAATTGCATACATAGGACGGAAAATTTGAGAACCAGCTCTCAAATTTTTGCTGTTTGAAAGTCCGATGGGGCCTACACACGGTCGGAAATTCAGACCAAAAGCTCACATCAAACTTTTCTTGTCGTAAATTCCGATCGTGTGTAGGAGTAGGAGAATGATAATCCTTTTACAATGGTGTCAGTAAAGCTAAATAAGCCCTATATTGGCAGTGTTAGTGGAAGGAAAGTGAACTCATGTCCATTGGTGCTCTAGAAGTGAAAGGGCCCCATATTATTAGTGTAACTGGGAATACACTAATAAGGAGGAGAATAAACCTCTTTGATGGTGTCAGTAGAAAAATGTGTCCCATATCATTGGTGTTGAGAGGAAAATAAGCCCCATATTTTTGGTGTCAGTGGGAGGAAATAAGCCCCATCTTTGGTTTCAATTGAATTAAAATAAGCCCCATATTTGTACCAGTGGGAGGAAATAAGCCCCATCAATAATGTTGGTGGGAATAAAATAAGCCCCATATTGGTGTCAGTGGGAGAAAATAATTATCATCCTTGGTGTCAGTGGATACTTTCCTAATCACATGCTTGATGGTGTAAGTGGAAATTAAAATGTACCCCATTATTTGTGTCAGTGTAATAAAATAATTATCATCCTTGGTGTCAGTGGATGCTTTCCTAATCACATGCTCCCACAATGTTGCCTCTTTGTTGAAGCCACACCAAAACTTAGACTACAGTGCCAGGTGCTTTGCATATCCACAACCATCGCCCCACTGCCATTCTGCACGTTGGATATAACAGAACACCCTGTGGAATGCACAGGGCCGTCTTTAATATTGATTGGACCCTTGGGCCCCAACCCCCATGCAATTTCACTCTCCATCTGCTCTGAGACATACAATAAATAGCAGCTAGACTCAAAATCAGTTCACTGCAGTAGATATGACAGCGATTTTGATTAATTGCCAGAGGTTACAGCACACACTATGGCTCACTGATTAGTTGCTAAAGGTTACAGTGCATCATTTCTGCTTGCTGATTGCTTACTGGTTGCTAGAGTTTACTGAACATCCTTACCACTCACTGGTTTCTGCACATTCTTACCGCTTACCCATTAGTTGGTGGGGCTGGAGGGGTGTGGCAGTGGGGGGTGTGGGATCAGTGGCAGTGCTGAGGGGGATGGGATCGGTGGCAGTGCCGGGGGGGGGGGATCAGCGGCAGTGGTGGGGGGGGAATGGAATCAGTGGCAGTGCTGGGGGGTGGAATGGAATGTGCAGCTGTGCTGTGGTATTGATGGGATCAGTGGCAGTGCTGGTTAGGGGATGGGATCAATCTCAGAGTGACAGAGTGGGACATATTGTGACAGAGATAGAGTGCGTAACACTCTGGGTCAATTTCACTCACACTCTGTATCACAGAGAGCGTGTCAGTCAAGTTGTGAAATGACACTGTACGTGACACAGAGTGCTTCTTACCCTTCCTCAAAATCTTTGTGTAACTCACGCTTCATCATAATGTCTAAGCCATTTACTATGACACTCTCTGTCAGACACCGTAAAATAGAGAGAGTGACACACACTCTTTGTACTACTCACCCTTTCACAATTTCTGTGTCACTCCATCACACACTCCTAGTAAGACACAGACACTGTCTGTGACACTCATCCACTCTGTCGCCCATTCTCATACCCTTTGTGCCACCCACTTTGTGTTACTTGACCTGTCACACTATGTGTGAGAGAGATAGTGACAAGAAAGGGGGAATCCCTTTGTGTGGAAAATATGTAAAGGTTGGCAGCGGAGGCCAGTTGTCCCAATTCCTGGGTTGAGCACCACAACCACTGCTGGGAACCCATATATGGCTCCCACTCCCACTCCCCCCACCAATTAGCATCTTTGAAAACGGAATATAACCCACATGTATTATTTGGTAAGAGTAAAGGTACACCCATATATATGGAGGTATGGGGATATATGGAGAGGCTCCTGCGCTACCAAGGGGGATGGGTTGGGGTGAAGTTGAGCTGGGAGATGGACTGGGGATACTGCAGCAGACCCCTAACACTCTGTCCTGGGCAGAGAGAAATAGCATATGAAAAGGGAGGGGGTGGTGTCTGCGCTGAAATAGTGAAAGGGGGAGGGGAAAATATGTGTGGGAATGGGGCAGATGACTGGTGGGGTGGATGGTGAATGCAGGTGAATCTAGGACAACATAATAACCAACATTATAAAATGAACAATGTGAATGGTTATACACATTCAGGGTGATTACCAATAAATATTGTGACAACAAAGGGAAAAAAACTAGCCGGTGCAATGTGAAACCAAAAGAACCTTAAATAAAACACAATACTAGATCCAAACAGACTATAAGACCAGAGAAAAATCCATGGGGGAATGCCTCTGGATACACAAAATAATGAAAAAATAAATAAATGAATAAATAAAGTCTCTGGTGAAAAAACCAAAATGTCCAGGAAAGTCCAGAGTGAAATAGTGGTGCCAGGAAAGGGTGACAACAGAAAACACCTCGGGTGGTCCCCAGCTCCTCACCTCAAGGCTATTGCACGGATAGCCTACAACAGCACCTCCCGGTGGAGGACAGTGATCCCTCAGCAGGGCAAGCAGCAGAAGCACTCCTCAGCAGTAAAAAAATGAAGCAGGTAGAAGCGGGTGAGTGACAATACAAAAACTTCTATGTGGACAGCTTGTGTCACTCATAAATCCACTCACCACAGGGTGATGGATGATGGGCCTATCTCCCACGAACAGCGAGTTCGTTCTTGATCAAGTAGCAGGTACCCTCTTCTAAGATGGCCAAATAGTCACTCAAAGCAATGGACCTCTCAGGTAGCATACATGATGAAAAAGAAACAGACCATAGCGCAATCCCGCAAGGTAAAAAACACATTTAATAAAAAATAACACTCACATTTAAAACGATCCAATGGGTATAAAACAAACAGACGTCAGGTGGAACACTCTGCGTCAGGCGTCTGGACTCTGTGGCTCCTCGATCCCTACGCGTCTCGTCACACCACGTGACTTCCTTAGGGGCATTTAGAATCATGTGAATTAACTTATTCAGATAATATGTTAAAAAAATATAAATTTTTACCAGCCAATCTGTGTGTTTTTGAACACAGCGCATCTATTGCCCTCCATGCTTGTGCTTAATAGCCCAGATTCAGGTACATCTGCGCATTATTGGACCGGCGTAGCGCACCGCCTTTACGTTAGACTTGCGCAATGTAGCCGCGTAGGCACCCTATTCTCGTAGCTTTTGCGCAGAAAATTGAGCATGCGTAATGTTATTTCAGGCCTCATACACACGATCCCAGCAGACAGATTCGATCGTGTGTACGGCCGAGCCGACAGATTTGGCCACCCGACAGATTTCAAAGCATGCTTTGAAATCTATCGGGTGGCAATCCGTCCGCCCGACATGTCTGCTGGTTAGTACACTTACCAGCAGACATGTCGTCTCGCACCGCCGCCGAATGGATTCGGCGCATGCGCGGAAGTGATTTACTTCCTGGTGCGGTGACGTGGCGGCGTCAACGTCACCGCCACATCATCGACACGTCAGCGCGCCGTCTGCTGGCAGGGATTTTGGTTTGCTCGTGTGTACAAGCGAGCAAACCAAAATCCTAACAAACAGATTTGTTCAAATCGGTCGGTCCGACCGATTTGAACAAATAGATTGCCTCGTGTGTACGAGGCCTCAGAGGCGTAAGGCGGAGTAATACAAATTGGGAAGGACGTGGGCGGGTTATATTGAAATGAGCCGTGACCCCATGCAAATGAAGGGCCGGCCGGCTCGCGCATGCGCGCTTGAAGGAGACCATGGTCAGCTCCGCTGTGCGCATGCTCACAACTCGGGAGCGGCGCAATCAGTGAAATTGGAAATGGACTAAGGACTACGCAGACAGCATAAATAGACAGACACAAACGCACTTGCATTGCAAAAGTACATCCCTTTGTCCCTTCCCATTTAACCAAGTGCTTTTGTCCCGTTGTTCGTTGCGTTGTGTTTTGTATTTGTCAGATTAGTGTTCTGTGTGATCAAGTGTTTGTTAGTAGATCTTTGAAAGTGTTTTTTGATAAGTGTTTGAGAGACTGTTTGTTTGATATATTTCTGTTTGTTTGTTTTCATGCTGAATTTTTGCTGTTTGTTTTTGTGACTGTTTTTTGCTGAGTGCTTGTGTGATTTTTTGGGTGTTAGTTTTCTCTTTGAGTGTGTTCTTGCTTGATTGGTTGTGCTTGTTTTTGTGACTGATTTTTGTTGACTGGGAGTGAGTTTTTGCAGTATGACAGAGAGAAAGCGAAAACTAAATTTTACTTTGGGGGAAAAAAGAATTCTTGCCCGGGCCATTAGCGATTATGGGCGTTTCCTCCATGGCCCGGACAGTGCCAACACCACCCCGGCCAGGAGGAGGGAGATTTTGGACCTCATCACTGAGCAGGTCAATTCAGCGGGGGAGGGGGAGACACGGACCCGGTCTGGGATTGAAAAAAAAATTAATGACCTCCGGCGTCTGGTCAAACAGAAGCTGTCCAAAATGCTTGCCCATGCCAGGGGCACAGGAGGGGGCCCACCATGCCGTATTAGGCTGACAGCGGAGGAGCGTGCGGTGGCCCTGACCTTTCATCGGCATGAAGTTGAGGGCCTGCCCGGCTTTGACTCAAGTCTGGAGCCCGTGGTGCCAGGTACGTTTTTTTTTAATATCAGGTGTGTAGCATGTGTGGGGGAGGGGGTGAAAGGGAATATGTGGCAAGTGTGTGGATCCTCCAACCTGTGAATGTTTTGTGTCATCCACAGATGTGCAGGAGGGTGCAGGGCCATCTGGCCTGACCGCACCATCCCCAGGACAGCAGCCTAATGAGGCCCCCCCGACAAGGCCGGAGTCCGCAGAGGAGGTTGAAGAGGAGGAGGAGGAGGAGTTTCATGAGGAGGAGGAGTCCATGTCAGGCACTGGACTTGTGGTTTTTGAGGACTCTTCCCCTCTGGCTGGCAGCAGGCAGCCCTCCCTAAGGGGGAGCCCCCCCCCCTCCTCCCCCAACATGGCTCCCCTCCCAAGGGCCTCCCCTTCTCCCCGGCCACAAGCATCAGCTGGAGGCAGGAAGTCGTCCCAGAAGACCAGGCGGGTGGCCGATCTCCTGCCCGCCACTCTGAGAAGGGACCAGTTCCTCCAGACCCGCCATCTGGGACAGGTCAGCCAGACATTGGTGCGGATGGAGGAGAGCCTGTCCTCCATCAAGGATACGCTGGTGAACCTGGACTCCCACTCCCGGGCTTTCACAAACTGCCTAAACGAACTGCAGACGACATCAGCAGGCATTGGGCAGGATGTGAGGGCCCTTACCCAGGCTATCCAGGCCAACACGGCAACACTTGGTGGTACCCTGGACAGAATAGCCGTGGCCTTGGAGAGCAGGCCGCCAGGTGGGCAGAGATCAGGGGCTGCTCCTCCTTCCCTGGTTTTCCCCCTCCCCATGAGTCTCCCCTGAGGAGCCGGGGCCGTGGCCGGGGGCGCCCCAGTCGTGGCTCACGTCAAGGGCAATACATTTTTTTTCCCCTTTTTTTTTTTTTTTTTTGCTGGAAAATTTTTGATTTTGCTGGTCATTTTTTTTTTTTTGGGGTTGTGAATGCTGTTTGAATGTGGGGGTGACATTCCTGCCGGAAAAGGGCTGTCACCCTCAATTTAGGTGGAGTAGGGTTCCCCAGGACCAGGGAGAAGTGATCCCCAGGTCCGTGTGAATGGTGTATGAATGTACAGTGACATAATTGGAGCCTTGGCGTGGCATTGCTGCTCACAATTCCTGCATGGTGGACTGGAGCCAATCCAATTTGATGAGGATGTGGGGTGTGTGTGCTAGGGACCACAGTGGTGTGCATGCATGCATTCTCATTGTGCCATGATTAATGTGTGTGTTTAACGTGCAAAGATGCCTAATGTGAGCTGTCTCCTGGCTGCTCTTCCCTCAGAAGACGGGGTATCCTCGGTTAGGGGGGGATTGTCTGGTTCAGGGGTCAGGCCATCACGTAGGTCAATCTGCAGGCCCTTTCTTACTGCGAAGTTGTGCAGCATGCAACATGCACCGATGATCTGGCACACAAAGTTTGGGGAATACAAGAGGGTACCCCCAGACTTATCCAGGCATCGGAAACGTGACTTCAGGAGGCCAAAGGTGCACTCCACCACTGCACGTGTTTGGGCATGTGCTTGATTGTATCTTTCCTCTCCTGGAGTTTGGGGGTTCCGGATAGGAGTCATGAGATGGGGTCCCAGTGGATATGCAGAGTCACCTGTAAGGGAAAAGACAGGAGGATGTTAGTCATGCATGTGCCCCTTGTGATGTGTGCATCATGGGGGGGTACAGTCATGCCTGCCACCCATGTCACTCACCAACCAGCCAGGTGGCCCCATACACGTTCTGATCGAATTCCATTTGGATGTGGCATTGATTGTATATGTAGCTGTCATGGCTGGATCCTGGGTGTTTGGCACGGACGTGCCATATGAGGCCTTGGGCATCGACTATCACCTGTACGTTGATGGAATGCCAATGCTTCCGATTGCGGTACATGTGCTCTGTCTCCTGGGGGGGCTGGAGTGCCACATGTGTGCAATCAATGGCCCCGATGGTGCGTGGGAATCTGGCAATTCTGTAGAAATCTGTCATTGCCTTCAGCCGCAGGTCCTCAGTGGTGGGTTTGATGATTTGGTTGGCCATGCGTCTGAGGATTGCAGGGACAACCTGGTGCACACATCTGCTCATGGAGGATTGTGACATCCCAGCCACCACTCCACTTGTACGCTGAAAAGAGCCACTGGCAAGGAAATGGAGTGTTTCCATGACCTTGACCAGTGGCTGCACTGCATGTGAGCGTTGTGTTGGGCTGGTGATGTCCTCCTGCAAGGTTGTGGTTAATTCCAGGATGGCATGAGGGGTGAATCTGAAGATGCGATACACCTCAGAATCACTCATGCCAAACAGGTCTATGCGGTTGCGGTATATCGTAGTAAATTGGGTGTGCTGCGCTGCTAAAATTAATACATCAATAGTGAAGGTGATAACAAAATGTGCATTGAGTGCAAAAAAATTGTATATAAAAAACCAACACCAAGTGTTCCAATGTATGACAAAATCATATAAGAAAACAAACTGAATTGACAAAGTTCGTAAAAAGCTCCAGGGAAAAATCAAAGTTCAGTGAGTTCAGAGAAATATCCCAAGTAGGGGATTGAGATACTGCAGGACAGAAGAGAGCCTCCACCTCCACCTAAATAGTAAGCCGGCCGGCTCTCACAAAAACGAATCCGCCCGTCCGATTCCGGATGGTCGTGAGGATAAAAACAATGGTGTCGTCAGCACGCCGTTCCTCCCTACGCCGTTTCGTCCAATAGCAGACTTCATCCAGGTGCCCCTGGATGAAGTCTGCTATTGGACGAAACGGCGTAGGGAGGAACGGCGTGCTGACGACACCATTGTTTTTATCCTCACGACCATCCGGAAGGACGGGCGGATTGTGAGAGCCGGCCGGCTTACTATTTATATGCTTCCAAAGGATTCGTTTTTTGTAAGTGCAATCGAATTTCTTTTATTAAACTTTTAAAACGTTACTACTCTATGTTGGCTTCCTTTCTCTTCCCTTGGCTACACTCTGGGAGTGATTGTTTTTCTGGGATCCAGCCGCATTGAGACCAAGCTTGGAGATACACACAGGATTCCACTTTAATACCCGTTAAGGCAATCCAGCCTGCTGTGCTGTTGATGCTCACGATTATTATCTATCTGGTAAGCAGATTTACTATAAGAGGTGGAGGTGGAGGCTCTCTTCTGTCCTGCAGTATCTCAATCCCCTACTTGGGATATTTCTCTGAACTCACTGAACTTTGATTTTTCCCTGGAGCTTTTTACGAACTTTGTCAATTCAGTTTGTTTTCTTATATGATTTTGTCATACATTGGAACACTTGGTGTTGGTTTTTTATATACAATTTTTTTGCACTCAATGCACATTTTGTTATCACCTTCACTATTGATGTATTAATTTTAGCAGCGCAGCACACCCAATTTACTGTTTATATTTTGTTCATCTGACATTTGTGCTGCAGCAGCATTCACGTTTATCTTTATGTAAAATTGTTTGGTTTTGCCACCAATCCAATTTTTATTTTCATTAGACCTGCGCAGTATTTTCCACTGTTTTTCACTTGGTTGCGGTATATCCTCTCCCGTGCCATCCTCCTTGCCCTCCCCCTTCTTTGCTCATCTAAAGTCAGTAGTATAGCTATGCGCGACGATGCCCCTGGCATGTTGGCATACAGATTGTTGTGCAACACGTGTGACTGCTGAGCTCCTCACTAACAGTGTTGCTTTATCTAACAAGTAGACTTTTTTTCTCTTTTTAGACCAGCTTTTATATGGTCTAATTTTAGACAGGACATTTTGCTGTTGTGCACACTGCGTAGCCTGCGCTGCCCCAACGTTCTTTTGTGGATCCCCGTAAGTCCCTCATTAGCATATTTGACTAGCAAATCAATGGTGTGTCTAGCGCAGTTTTGCGCGGACGGATGCGCCTGTCTAACGAAATTACGCCGGACAAAAAAAAGTAGATTTCTTGCGTATCTCGTTTTGGGGATGCCATGCATCGAAACGCACACGCACATTTAGACTTACGCACGCGCATCTCCTGTTGCGCAGGCGTAATCGCTCTGTGAATCTGGGCCAATGAATTTAAGTTGAATAAAAGAACTGACAACACTTTATGGTCTATTTCTGATCCTCCCTGATTTGTACTGCAGATCATGTGTTGTGAACGCAGGCATGATTATCTTGTGTTTCTATTTTAGAAGGTTGAGTTTGTTCACATCTTATTATAGTCATTTGTTATTCAAATGCATTTTTAATCAATCCGTGAAAATTCTTCATATCTTTAATCCAATAATCAAACGGAGGACCTTGGAAATATATAATTCTATTAAATGTAAATGTAGATTTATATGGGCACTGGTGAGGCTGCATATGGGCAAAAATAAATCTGCATTGGTGGGCACTGACCCATATTTTGCTTCAAAAATTGTATTAAAACATTTTTTTTTCCTGAAACTACCCCTTAAAAGGAAGTTGCGTGTTCTAAGCCTGTATGTGTTATATACCGATAAATACAGTATATACATTTGTCAATTTAAAAACAGTAGTTGTTTTTTGTACATTTGCCAACACACTGAGCTGTTCCTATGTATTTATCATGTTGTTGATTATTAGAATATAGAGATAACTAGGTCTCTCTAAAGGCCAGGTATCGAGCAGATATAATAAATCAGAATTAAATATTACTAAAGTAGAGGTTTAATAGAAATGTGTTGTTTAAGGCCGCGTACACACGATGAGACATGTCCGCGCAAACATGTCCGACGGACCGTTTGCAGCGGACATGACTCATCGGATTTTGGTCCGATGGCGTGTACACACCATCGGATCAAAATCCCCGCTGGCAGACAGCGCGGTGACGTGGTGGTGACATTGACGCCGCCACGTCACCAAACCAGGAAGTGAAAAACTTCCACGCATGCGTCGAATCCATTGGAAAAAGTAGTGGTAAAACAGCTGCAACAGCATCTGGATACCTACAAGCTACTTGACCCATATCAATCGGGTTTCTGTCCTAGACATTGGTGCTGCTCAAAATATGGGACAACGCTCTAGAGGCCGCAGACGAAGGAGAATCTTGTCTTCTAGTTCTGTTGGACCTAAGTGCAGCTTTCGACACTGTAGACCACAAACTGTTATTGACACGGCTAGCTGAAGTAGCCAGAGTAGCAGAAGGTGACTAATCTTGGTTTTCCTCTTTCCTGGAAAACCGATCGCAAACAGTGAAGTTAGGACCTTTTACATCTAAGAAACGCACAGTATCGTGCGGAGTACCTCAAGGATCGCCGCTGTCACCGGTGCTGTTTAACATCTATCTTCGTCCTCTTTTTGAGATTATCAGCAGCCAAACACTGCTTTATCACTCATATTCAGACGATACGCAACTGTATTTCCGTATTGGCAACACAAAGGATCACCACCTCAATCTGGAGACATGCCTTTCTCTGATAGAGGACTGGATGACAAAGAGTTATCTTAAACTCAACAGAGCGAAAACAGAACTTCTCCTGTTTCACGCCAAGCACAGGAATCAACCTGCAACAACATGCACACCCCCGCCCATTCTGGGCAAAATCATCTCCCCTAGCGCCAAAGTCAAAAGTCTAGGGGTCATTTTTGACTCCTATATGACAATGGACGCACAAATAGAGTCAGTAGTCAGCGGATCTCACCATCTGCTGCGCCTACTACGCAGACTTATTCCATTTATTCCCAAAGAAGACATAGCGGTCGTGGTGGAAGCAATTGTTAACTCCTGACTGGACTATGCAAACGCCCTTTACCTCGGACTCCCCAAGTACCAAATCGCTTGTCTGCAAGTCGTTCAGAATACGGCCGCCAGACTTGTGACTGGGAAAAAACCCTGGGAATCAATCTCACCTTCACTGAGAACCCTTCACTGGCTACCAGTTAAAGACAGAATTGCTTTTAAAGCTCTCTGTCTAACGCATAGATGTATTCATGGGAACGCTCCCCATTATTTATGCGAAAAAATAAAAGCCCACAATCCCAATCGCGTTTTGCGATCCACCAATCAAAACCTGCTCCAGGTTCCGAAAGCCAACTACAAGTCCAAAGGAGATAAAAGATTCGCGGTCCAAGGTCCTAGACTATGGAACGCTTTACCAACCAGCATTCGGTTGGAGGAGAACCACTCAGTGTTCAGGAGAAAGATCAAAACTCATCTCTTTTGATATCAAAGGAGACAGGAACAACAAGCGCCCAGAGGCGATTTAGTTTGCATGTGCCGCGCTATATAAGTTATCATTCATTCATTCATTCATGTGCGGGCAGATATGTCCACTGGTTAGTGTCAGCTAATGCCAGATCTTGGCTGAATAAATTTTTTTTTTGGGAAAGAAAAATTCTAGAAAAAAAAAGGGGGGTTTCCATCCGGGGCCCCCTTTGAACAAATTCTGTGAAGAAATCCTGTTCTCTGAAGGCCTTCATTATTTCTGCAAGTCAAAATTAAGCAAAAAAAGCTAATGTCAGTCAAGCCTTTTACTACTAAGCTTTCTCCCCATATCTAACCCACAAACTCATCCACTGATCATGAAGTCCAAAATCGAGTTGCGTATCGTCATACTGCACGATCGTTTCTTCCGACTTTTTCTACAGACTGTGAACGACATTCTCACTCACGCAATATCCCTTTATACACTGCGCATGCGAGAAGCTCCGCACGTTTCCCCGCCCATGATGATGGTTCTAGTAATTGCCACGCCCCTTTTCGGTCGGTCAATGCAAAATGGTGAAGACATCATGGAGGTCACACAGCAAGCTGCAACCCCAGGCAAGAGAGAGGCAAGGCAGTAGCACACACCAGGAGCAGGAGGTACAAAGCCACCAACATGTCCTTTGATGAGATGGTCGAGATGGTGGCAATCCTTAAAAAGGAGGACTATGATTGCAAAATGGGCCTTACAAGAACCCAAAGAAAGTGAAGGCCCAGATCCTGGAGAATGTTCAGAGGACTCTCCATCAGAAATTCGGGTGCAGAGGTCAAGGGAACAGTTGCGTAAAAGGTGGTCTGACCTGAAAATACGAGAGCCGGAGCAGATGGAGAGGATTAGAAAAGCCATCAGAAGAAGTAAGTGATTTTCATGTGTACTGATTTTTTGTTTTTATTATTTTGCGGCATGTGCTTTTTCTTTCAGGTTGTATATATACAGTTCAAGAATACATGTCTCAAGGTTCATGTTTGTGGGCATAATAATTGGTCGTTCATTCTATTTATGATCTTTTTATGTGAGACCAATTTTTTAGTTAATGTATTGTTGACGTGTTATTAACTAGATTTAAATAATCCAATTTAAGTCAATAGACAGTAAAAGGAGAGTATGCTCAGCAGTTGGTTACACATATGGACTCAGTAGCACAAGTGTTGGCATGACTGATCCGCCCTATAGGCTCACTATGCAAGCCGCTTAGGGCCACGCAAAGCTGTGAAGGGCCCCCCAAATTACTAGAGGCCCCGCTTGATAAGAAGTCATTTTCGCCCCCCTCACCCCGCTTCTCAACTTGCTGGCTGCATGGGAGAAGAGGTAAGAAGTCAGCACCCCCTGCTTCTCAATTTAATGTAAGATGTAATTTCCGACAGCAGAACACCCCCTCCCCCCGCTTCGCAACTTTCTTTAATGTGACATGTCACTGTCGTCAGCGCCCCCTGCTTCTCATTTTTATTGTGCCATGTCATTTTGCTTAGGGCCCCAGGGAGGTCAGGATCGGCACTAAGTGTTGGCCACAAGAACAACCTAGTTAGGGTGTCACACAGAGGTGATCCAGTGGATACTTGGTGTTTTTTCATGTAGGAAACTTGGCCAAAGATAGAGAAATGTTGCAGCTTTGGTAATGGATACAATCCTGTGTTAAGCTTAGAAGGATTGTAAAAACAGACAATTGTACCACGTGTTACAAAAAGAATGATTGATATTCCTCTTTCAGACCTGTAATCTTTTTGATTCATGTATCCCTTTTTTACAATCTCATAGGGCGCAATCAAGCTGTAGGAGTGGAGCAGACAAACCCCACACAGAGGCAAGGATGTGGAAAATGCCACCACATCAGGTCAGTGTCACATAGCACAGCTTCAGGTAATAGATGTAGGCCTGCATAATTGTAATACATGGTTTGTTTCCAAATTTCAGGAGGTATTCGTGCTGTTGGGGACGGACTGGACACCTACAGCGCCCAAGTCTTAATTGGGGAGGTGTTGTCATGCAGGTCTCAAATTGAGGACATAAATATCTGCGTATGGCAGATAAAAAATAAAACCCAAGCGGTGGAGCAAACACTAACGAATGTAATAGATGTTCTGGGGAGGGTTTAAATAAACAAAAACAAAAAAATCGCGGTATGTTTTTTTGTTATTTTTTTCAAAGTGTAATCTTTATTTTTCTGGCTAAAACGCATGAACAACGACAACTGCTAAAAAGTTGGTCATTGTTCATGCGTTTTAACCAGATATTTGTTAATTTTGTTTTTGTCAAAAAAATAAACCAAAAAAAAGATATATAAGAAAAAAAAGATATCTAAAAAAAAAAAATTCAAAAAAAAATTGATGTAGACAAATATTTCAAAGCAAACGTATATTTCTTGACAATAAAAAAATAAATAAAATAAAAAAAAAGAATTTCTATTAGGATATTTTTTGAAAAAATAAAAATTACACCTTTTGTCGTGTGAAACAATAAATATTTTTGGATGCTCAACAATGTGTGGCTTATTATTATATCAATGCTGCCTAAAAGAACCAATCTAGATTTGTGGTGTTTACATTGAGAATGATGAGTATTTAGTACAAGAAAATAAACATGACACTATGATAACGTAGGAGAAAGCTAGAATAAACGCAAATTAGAAAATAATCAAAGAAAAATATTAAAACAGGGTAAGAAAAATTGGGCCTTAGACACTGGTGGCGGTGGCACAACACTGCAACCCCTCACAGATACTCTAGTTGGAGCGCAGTAATAACCCCTGCTGCAAAATATTGCATCTAAAATTATTATTCATCACTCATCCCAACCACGTAAAAGTCCATGGGTTCCTTGGGACTGTAAGTGATCCCTTGAAGACTGCTGCTGCTGATTCTGAGTGCTAGGCTCCACCCCCATGCTGCTGATACAATCATCCTCCTCCTCGTCCTCTTCCCGTGTGCTAGCGGGCAAACAGGACCACTGTCTGGATAAAGGGGGCCTTGAGAGGTAAGGAAGTCCTTCTCTTCCTCCCTCTGTTCTGCCTCAAGGGCCCTGTCCATTATTCCACATAGCGTGTGCTCCAACATGTGAATAAGAGGGACAGTCTCACTGATGTATGCACTGTCACTGCTCACCATCCTCGTGGCCTCCTCAAATGGTGACAGGACAGTGCATGCATCCCTGATCAAGGACCACTGGCATGGGGAAAAAAAAAAAGTTCCCCTGACCCAGTTCTGCTGCCATATTGGCACAGGTACTCATTGATGGCCCTCTGCTGCGTGTGCAGCCGCTGCAGCATGGCCAATGTAGAGTTCCATCTGGTGGGCATGTCACAGATTAGGCGGTTCTTGGGCAGGTTGTATTCCCTTTGGAGGTCTGTCAGCCAAGCAGTGGCATTTATGACCTTCGGAAATGCACACAGACTTTTCTGGCCTGCTTCAGGACATCCTGTAAGCCCGGATACCTGCCCAAGAACTGCTGCACCACCAAATTCAGAACATGAGCAAAACAGGGCACATGGGTCAGGTGTCCCTGTCGCAGGGCAGAGAGGAGGTTGGTGCCATTGTCGCTAACCACCATTCCTGGCTTAAGCTGGCGTGGCGTCAACCACCTCTGAGCCTGCCCCTGTAGAGCTGACAGAACCTCTGCCCCAGTGTGGCTCCTGTTTACCAAGCACACCAGCTCTAGCATTGCATGGCATCTCTTTGCCTGCATTCCTGCGTAGCCACTGGTACGCCTAGGGAGCACGGCTGGTTCCGAGGAAACATCAGCACAGGAAGAGGCCACAGAGGAAGAAGAAGAGGAGGGGGTGGAGGAGAGAGGTGTGTCACAACCAGTAGTAGTGGAGATAGATGGAGGTGGGGTTATGGCAGGTGACAAGAAAGTTCCCATGTTGCAAACAGCCATTGGAAATTATAGTGCCATTTGCACTACTAAAAAATATATGAAATATATGAAAAACACCAGCGAAAAATGTAACAATACATTTAAGTGTTTGTTCACCAATGCCAGAAGCCTGCCAAGCAAAACAGATGAGTTGGAAGCTCTGGTGCATGAGGAGAGCTATGATGTAATCGGTATTGCTGAAACTTGGCTTCAATCCTCACATGACTGGGCTATTAATATTCCTGGCTATGCTCTCTTTCGGAAAGACAGGGTAAAAAGGAAAGGTGGAGGGGTCTGTCTCTATGCGTGAAAGAGGACCTGGTTAATGGAGAGCGTGATGAAGTTGAAGCATTATGGGTGGAACTGCATACAGATGCAGTTCAATGTAGTTCGATGTAGTTCAAAGTTAATCATTGGAGTTTGTTATAGACCACCCAATGTTAATGAGGAGGTGGAGACTCGGCTCCTTGCACAGGTGGAAAGGGCTGGGACGGTGATAATAATGGGGGATTTTAACTACCCAGAAATTGACTGGAATAATGGAATTTCTGGGACAGTTAAAGGACAAAAATTTAAAAACCTATTGCAGGACAATTTTATGGTCCAGTTTATTAAGGCCCAACTACTGTAGAAATGATGTTCTGTTGGACCTGGTAATCTCAAACCATGCAGAGCTTATTACAAATGTTCAGATAAAAGAACACCTGGGTAGCAGTGATCATAACATGATTTCATTTAATGTTAACTATAAGCAAGAAATACATACAGGAAAGATACAAACACTTAATTTCAAGAGAGCAAATTTTCAAAGGATGAGGACTGCTCTCCAGGACTTCGACTGGGAGGGAATATTGGCACCGATGAACACAGAACCGAAATGGGAATTCTTTAAAAAGACTCTTTGGAACCTCACTGCAAAGTATATTCCCATGGGCAATACGTTTAAAGGCTAAAGATAAAACCTATGTGGCTCACGGTCAAAGTTAAAAAAGCTATAAACAATAAGAAAATAGCATTTAAAAAATATAAAAATGAAGGAACACTAGTGTCGTTTAAATGTTACAAAGAATATAATAGAATATGTAAAAAGGAAATCAAGGATGCAAAAATTCAAACTGAACGACAGATTGCAATAGATAGTAGGACAAACCCCCAAAAATTCTTTAAATATATTAATAGAAAAAAGGTCAAGTCTGAGCTGTAGGCCCTTTACAAAATAATCTAGAGTGGGTGACTGAGGACAAAGAGAAGGCAAATTTATTAAATGCTTTCTTCAGCTCTGTGTATACAATGGAGCATGGGGGAGCTCATGTCCATAATGGGGGTGGGAGTGACACAGCCCCAAATCCACAATGGCTCAAAAGTGATATGGTCCAGAAATATTTAGACAGAACAAAGGTGGATAAAGCACCTGGACCAGATGGCATCCACCCACGGATCCTAAAAGAATTGAGCTCTGAAATTTCAAAGCCACTGTATCTAATATTTAAGGACTCATTAATGACAGGAATAGTACCACTGGATTGGCGTAGAGCCAATGTGGTGCCTATATATACAAAGGGAACAAAGTCTTTACCAAGTAACTATAGACCTGTTAGTTTAACTTCTATAGTTGGGAAGATACTGGAACATTTAATAAAAGACCACATGGATAAGTTCTTGCTGGAAATAAACTATTTAAGCAGCAGACAGCATGGATTCATGAAAGACAGAAGTTGTCAGACAAACCTGATTTCCTTTTATGAAGAGGTAAGTAAAACCCTGGACAGAGGCGTAGCAGTGGACATGGTATACTTGGATTTTGCAAAAGCGTTCGATACAGTTCCCCACACACGGCTCATGTGTAAGGTAAGGTCTACAGCAGGGCCAGACTGGGAATAAAAACCAGCCCTGGAAAAAATGTCATACCAGCCCCATAGCATAACGTCATTATTAGTGTTGCTCACGAATATTCGCATTGCGAATATTCGCTACGAATATTGCATATTCGAGTATTCGCGAATAACGCGAATATCGCGGCGAATATTCGCTATTTCGAATATTCGTATTTTTTCAATTTTTTTTTAGAACAGATCACATCCTAGAGATCCCCATCGACGTCTAAAAGCATTGCTGGTATGATTAGAGACCTTGGGCCGTGTAGCTGCAGCGCTCATTTTATATTCCCGAAAAATCGCAATGCAATTTTTCGGCAATAGCGATATCGCGCGATTATTTTGTATTGTAATATATCACGAATATTCTGAGCCAATCAGAGTGCTCCATTCCGCATTTCTCGAAATTTCGCAATTATTTTATATTGTAATATATCACGAATATTCTGAGCCAATCAGAGTGCTCCATTCCGCATTTGCCGAATATTCGCAATTATTGTGTATTGTAATATATCACGAATATTCTGAGCCAATCAGAGTGCTCCTTCCGCATTTCTCGAATATTCGCAATTATTTTATATTGTAATATATCACGAATATTCTGAGCCAGAGTGCTCCTTCCGCATTTCTCGAATATTCGCAATTATTTTATATTGTAATATATCACGAATATTCTGAGCCAATCAGAGTGCTCCTTCCGCATTTCTCGAATATTCGCAATTATTTTGTATTGTAATATATCATGAATGTTCTGAGCCAATCAGAGTGCTCCTTCCGCATTTCTCGAATATTCGCAATTATTGTGTATTGTAATATATCACGAATATTCTGAGCCAATCAGAGTGCTCCTTCCGCATTTGCCGAATATTCGCAATTATTGTGTATTGTAATATATCACGAATATTCTGAGCCAATCAGAGTGCTCCATTCCGCATTTCTCGAATATTCGCAATTATTTTATATTGTAATATATCACGAATATTCTGAGCCAATCAGAGTGCTCCATTCCGCATTTCTCGAAATTTCGCATTCGCATTCGCATTCGCAATTCGCTTTCGCAATTCGCATTCGCGATAGCGAAAATTCGCAATGATTTCATTTCCAAAATATATCACGAATATTCGTATTTAGCGAATATATCTCGAATATTCGACTATATATTCGAGATATATCGCGAAATCGAATATGGCATATTCTGCTCAACACTAGTCATTATTTTCTTATTCATGAAAGGGAAAACTATGCACATTTGAAGGGTGTATTATATATACAGAAGACAGATATAAAAATCACATAGGGCTTTATATATATGCAAATACCAGTTAAAAGTGGTCAATCATCAAGGGGGACCCCAGGAAATCTGGGAACGTGGGGGGGGGGGGGAATTGAAATCAGCAGCAGTGCTTTTTGGGGGCGATTTTAAACCGTTTTAACCTTTTTCGGCCACTAGCGGGGGTTAAAAGTGCCCCAATGGCGGCTGAAAAGCACTGCAAAAAAGTTAGTAAGGGACCGCTAAAAATTGCAGCGCTTTACCACAGACGCCCCCAACGCCTCAATGTAAAAGCAGCCTAAGGTAAGGGGTGGGTTACTGATATAAGGGGGGAAACCTTTATATCAGTGTCCCTTTACATTATTGTATTCACTCCCCCTTACATGAGTGACTCCCCCCACTTAGGCTGGCCTTGCGGTGCTGTCACTGACCTCCTTTTAGGTGCACCTTGCAGGGATCAGTCAATCAGCTTGGTGGCTCTGGTTTCTCTCACTTCTCCCATGATCCCCATCCCAGCGACACTCCCACTCTTGACTGATACAAGAGATGGTCAGAGACTGCAGACATGATACAAGAGATGGTCAGAGACTGCAGACATGATACAAGAGATGGTCAGAGACTGCAGACATGATACAAGAGATGGTCAGAGACTGTAGACATGATACAAGAGATGGTCAGAGACTGCAGACATGATACAAGAGATGGTCAGAGACTGCAGACACAATACAAGAGATGGTCAGAGACTGCAGACATGAAACAAGAGATGGTCAGAGACTGCAAACATGATACAAGAGATCAATGCAGAGAGAACAGGCAAAAAATATATAAATGCACATTTTTTTTATTTATTATAATAAATACATTCACATTTTATTATTATTTACAGTATATTATTTTATTATAATACATAAGTTAGCTTTTTTTTAAAGACAGAATTCCATGAGAGAGGGGCTGAAATGGTGAGAAAGAGGGGCTGCAATGGTGAGAGAGAGGGGCTATAATGGTGTGTGTGTGAGAGAGAGAGAGAGAGAGAGAGAGAGAGAGAGAGAGAGAGAGAGAGAAGGGGCTGCAATGATGAGAGATAGAGGGGCTGCAGTGGTGAGAGAGAGAGAGAGAGAGAGAGAGAGAGAGAGAAAGGGGCTGCAATAGTGAGAGAGAGGGGCTGCAATAGTGAGAGCGAGGGGTTGCAATAGTGAGAGAGAGGGGCTGCAATAGTGAGAGAGGGGGGCTGCAATAGAGAGAGAGAGGGGGGCTGCAATAGAGAGAGGGGCTGCAATAGAGAGAGCGGGAGGGGCTGCAATAGAGAGAGAGCGGCTGCAATAGAGAGAGAAAGAGGGGCTGCAATAGAGAGATAGAGAGAGAGAGAGAGAGAGGGGCTGCAATAGAGAGAGAGAGAGAGGGGCTGCAATAGAGAGAGAGAGAGAGAGAGAGAGAGGCTGCAATAGAGAGAAAGGCTGCAATAGAGAGAGAGAGAGGCTGCAATAGAGAGAGAGAGGGGCTGCAATAGTGAGATAGGGGGGCTGCAATAGAGAGAGAGAGAGGGGCTGCAATAGCGAGAGAGAGGGGCTGCAATAGCGAGAGGGGCTGCAATAGAGAGAGGGGCTGCAATAGAGAGAGGGGCTGCAATAGAGAGAGCGAGAGGGGCTGCAATAGAGAGAGAGCGAGAGGGGCTGCAATAGAGAGAGAGAGAGAGGGGCTGCAATAGAGAGAGAGAGAGGGGGGCTGCAATATAGAGAGAGAAAGAGAGAGAGGGGGGCTGCAATAGAGAAAGAGAGAGAGGCTGCAATAAAGAGAGAGGCTGCAATAGAGAGAGAGAGAGAGGCTGCAATAGAGAGAGAGAGGGGCTGCAATAGAGAGAGAGGGCGCTGCAATGGTTGGAGGGAGAAAAGGGGCTGGAATAGTGAGAGAGAGAGAGAGAGAGAGAGAGGAGCTGCAACAGAGAGAGAGAGAGGGGCCGCAATGGTGGGAGAGAGAGAGAGAGGCTGCAATGGTGGGAGAGAGGGAGAGAGGCTGCAATGGTGGGAGAGAGGGAGAGAGGCTGCAATGGTGGGGAAGAGAGAGGGGGCTGCAATGGTGGGGGAGAGAGGGGGGGCTGCAATGGTGGGAGGGAGAGAGGGGGCTGCAATGGTGGGGGAGAGAGGGGGGCTGCAATGGTGGGTGAGAGAGGGGGGCTGCAATGGTGGGGGAGAGAGGGGGGCTGCAATAGTGGGGGAGAGAGGGGGGCTGCAATAGTAGGAGTGAGAGAGAGATTATACAGTCCAGATTACAATTTGCAGGGGCAGCAAAGGTGACAGAGAGAGGGGGGGTGCCCGGGTGCACCATGCTGCTGCCCCTGCAAGTTGTAATCTGGACTGTATAATCTCTCTCTCACCATTGCATGGTCATTGGGCAATCCCCTACCCCCCTCTCTGTCACCTACCTTTTCTGCCCCTGCAAATTGTAATCTGTATAATCTCTCTCTCTCACACCATTGCACTGTGCACTCCCCCCCTTCTCTCTGAGATTATTATACAGTTTACAACAGGGGCAGCAAAAAGGTAGGTGACAGAGAGAGGATGGGGGGGACCGTTATATCATATGGTGAGAGAGAGAGAGAGATAATGCAGGCCTAGTAGAATAATTCTAGTTCACCTTGACCGCTTGCTTGTCCTACCTTGCCTTGCAACTGCCAATTGTAATTTGTGTCTGCTGTGACGATGCACGTGCTCCGCGGTTAACTCCTCTCCTCTGCGGCCTTCCTTCATCACCCTGCAGGAGAAAGTGGGTGGTACTGGCGATGCACCACACGGGACGATGGGATGATGCCGCCGGTCACAGTTGGTTCTCCTGCTCGGCGCTCCTCCCCTCCCTCAGAGTGACTCGTGACATGATCTCTTTAGTCAGTGAGTGATGACTGAGTCCACACAGCAGGAAGGAAAGAAAGTGCGGCACTGCGACGGTGAGCATGGCGGCCGCAACCTGCCGGGGGCCGGCCCGCCACCACTGCTTTTTACCGACAACACTGTACACATGTCACTGACTGGAGGCATAGGGCAGACAGGCGTCCACCCTGCATTATGCATAATTTCAAAGTGCGGCCGCCGCGGCCACAATGGCAGCCGCGTCAGCGGCCCTGCATTGATTGATTTGACTGACAGGCAGCCGGCCTACCGGGAATTTTCCCGGTATCCTGGTAGGCCTGTCTGGCCCTGGTCTACAGGATTGGATATAGCAGTTTGTAAATGGATAGAAAACTGGCTGAAAGACAGAATTCAGAGAGTTGTGGTTAATGATTCTTACTCTGAATGGTCCAAGGTTATCAGGGGTGCACCCCAAGGTTCAGTGTTGGGTCCTTTACTTTTCAATATATTTATAAATGATATTGGGTCTGAGATCAAAAGTAACATTTCTGTCTTTGCAGATGACACCAAGCTATGCAGTGGAATAACCATCTTTTCAGAATGTCTCCAATTTACAAGCCGACCTCAATGCTCTGTCTAAGTGGGCAACTAAGTGGCAGATGAGGTTTAATGTTGATAAATATAAAGTTATGCACTTAGGGGCTAAGAATATGCATGCATCATACATGCTAGGGGGAGTACAACTGGGGGGATCTGTAGTGGAGAAGGATCTGGGGGTTTTAGTTGATCATAAGCTCAATAATAGCATGCAATGCCAAGCTGCGGTTTCCAAAGCGAGCAAAGTCCTTTCTTGTATTAAGAGAGGTATGGACTCCAGAGATAGAGGTATAATTTTGCCCCTGTACACATCATTAGTAGTGTTGCTCACGAATATTCGTATTGCGAATATTCGGCTCGAATATGGCATATTCGAGTATTCGCGAATATTTCGAATTTCGTGGTCAATATTCGCTATTCCGAATATTCGGATTTTTTTCAATTTTATTTTTAAAACAGATCACATCCTAGTGATCTCCATCGACGTCTAAAAGCATTGTTGGTATGATTAGAGACCTTGGGCCGAGTAGCTGATGCGCTCATTATATATTGTTGGAAATTCGCAATGCGATTATTCGGCAATAGGAATATCGCGCGATTATTTCCTCCGCCCTTCTTTTGCATCAGAGCCAATTTTTTCAATTTTATTTTTAAAACAGAGCACATCCTAGTGTTCTCCATCGACGTCTAAAAGCATTGCTGGTATGATTAGAGACCTTGGGCCGAGTAGCTGAAGCGATCATTGTATATTGCCGAATATTCGCAAAGCGAATATTTGGCAATAGGAATATTGCGCGATTATTTTCCCCGCCCTTCTTTTGCATCAAAGCCAATCAGAGTTCTCCGAATATTCGACAATGCGAATATTCGGCAAAAGGAATATCGCGCGATTATTTTCTCCGCCCTTCTTTTGCATCAGAGCAAATTTTTTCAATTTTATTTTTAAAACAGAGCACATCCTAGTGTTCTCCATCGACGTCTAAAAGCATTGCTGGTATGATTAGAGACCTTGGGCCGAGTAGCTGATGCGATCATTTTATATTGTTGGAAATTCGCAATGCGATTATTCGAGAATAGGAATATCGCGCGATTATTTCCTCCGTCCTTCTTTTGCATCAGAGACAATTTTTTCAATTTTATTTTTAAAACAGAGCACATCCTAGTGTTCTCCATCGACATCTAAAAGCATTGCTGGTATGATTAGAGACCTTGGGCCGAGTAGCTGAAGCGATCATTGTATATTGCCGAATATTCGCAATGCGACTATTCGGCAATA
This sequence comes from Rana kukunoris, assembly GCA_029574335.1. Taxonomy (NCBI): domain Eukaryota; kingdom Metazoa; phylum Chordata; class Amphibia; order Anura; family Ranidae; genus Rana; species Rana kukunoris. The sequence continues at coordinate 460,855,784 of CM056050.1, forward strand.
GGAATATTGCGCGATTATTTTCCCCGCCCTTCTTTTGCATCAGAGCCAATCAGAGTTCACCGAATATTCGACAATGCGAATATTCGGCAAAAGGAATATTGCGCGATTATTGTCCCCGCCCTTTTTTTGCATCAGAGCCAATCAAAGTTCTCCTACCACAGTTGTCAGAGGTTAGCAACCTCCATAGCAACCAATAGGAACCTGCCTGCACGGCCATTATATAAGGTCACACCCAGCAGCATTTCATTGCAGATTCAGAAGGTGGCTATAGAGTGTGGAGTGTTTTTGTGTGATCTTACAGCTTGCAGCATCAGCATTGTGCTTCCTTGCTAGTGATTTCAGATCATATTATCCTTATTCTAAACTGCTTTTTTCAAAGCAAAAGACCAAGAGCTTTTTTAAAAGCTAAGTTTTGTGTTGTATTGTTCATGTTAGTTTAGCTTAGTGTTAGATAGATTTCTGTGTAGTAAGTGTACATATTGTAAGTGTACATTTCTTTAAGCTAGCTTAGTTTAGTGTGTGTTTAGTGTCTGTGTTTTGTGTTAAAAAGAAAAAAACAAAACATTTTTTTAGTAGTTAGTGTTTGTTTAGTGCATATTTTTTTTTTTTTTGTACTTGTCCTTGTCAGTCAGTTTAAAAAAAAAAAAAAATTAGCTTTAGTTTATAGTCTCATGCCGCGTACACACGATCACTTTTTGCGATGAAAAAAAACGACGTTTTATTTAATGAAAAAAAACGACGTTTTTCAAACTTCATTTTCCAAAATGTCGTTGCGTACGCACCATCGTTTTTCCCAAAAAGTCTAGCAAAGCGCCGTGACGTCCATCACGTACGACGGAACTATAAAGGGTCATTTCCATGCGGAAGACGGCCTCTTTTGCTGATATCGTGTTGCTGCGTGTTAGTAAAAGTTTGGTGAGAGACGATTCGCGCTTTTCAGTCTTCGTGCTTTAATATCGTTTACTGTCGTACAGTTTGTGCTTTTGGGGTCGTATTTGTGATACAGTGCTTGTTTTCCGATCGTATCTGTTTTGGCAGTGCGTTCTTGTCTACACGTTCCTGTTTTGCAGGTCCGTTCTTCAAAGGCCTTTCTGTACTTCAGAGCGGTGTTTTAGTGCGATCTGATTTGACGACCGTTTTCTAGCCATGTTGCGGGTACGTTCTCGTCGCCGAGATCGTGCTGTGCTTCTTGTTAGGATGTGTGCTGCATCCCGGCTCAAGTCCTTGAGGAGGGCGAGGAGGACTTTGTGGGCCAAGAACTGGTTTCTTCGCAGGGACCAGTTCTCTCATATGCCTCTGCTGCGGGAGATCCGAGAAAATAACCCTGATGATTTCAGGAATTTTCTTCGGATGTCTGACCCCGTATTCCAGCAGCTTTTGGCTTCGGTGTCGCCTTATATCACCAGGCAGGACACCGTTATGCGGGAAGCCATCACTGCTGAGCAGCGGCTAGTTGCCACCTTGAGGTACCTGGCAACAGGGAGAAGTCTGCAGGACTTGAAGTTCTCGACGGGCATCTCCCCCCAGGCTCTGGGCCTCATAATTCCCCAGACCTGTTCTGCCATCATTCATGTTCTGCAGGAGGACTATATTAAGGTAAGTGGTGCCCTTTATTTATTTTTTTAACCATACATTTTTTATTAAATTATCAACATAGTATACAGAGCTGGTACAAAGAGATTAGTTCAAGTTGTATAAAGCATTATAAAAAAGTACAGCTTACAGGGATATATGGACATTGCACAACGTGGGTTACATATATTCTCTAAAGGTTGACCTCCTGAGGAGGTTAGGCCTGTGACCCCTTCGGGTACTACTGTGAGCAGGCTAGATGCAGTTTCAACAATATGTATCCTATCCAGGACCTTAACGAGGGTCCATGGTGCGCAACAAACCTATAAGTGTTCCTAGACACATTTAACTCAAACAAGAACAAGGTAAGGAAGAAGAAAAAAAAAAAAAGAAAGAAAGAAAGAAAGAAACAGTTCAACAGTGATCATCAAAGATCTGAATCGAATGTAGAAAAGCATACCTAGATACCGAGTTTTACCACTAGATGGCATAGTCGCTACATTTTACATATATCATGTATATTACAGAGTTACAGGTGTGAGGGGGCATATTTAGATGACTTCCATATGTCCCAGTGTTTATAGAAGGTGTGGGATCTTCTTTCTGTGTAAGCTAACATTTTTTCCATAGTGTACTGCGAGTTCACCCTAGATATTACTTCTGTAATGCTTGGAGCTTGTTGGGTGCGCCATTCCTTTGCTATGGAAATACGGGCCGCAAACAATATGTGCACTACCACCTTTCTCATTAGTGGCGGAAAGTTTTCTATGCCCAGACTCAGCAGAGTAAATGCAGGGTTGAGTGCGTATTTTATTGATGTGACATGAAAGATAATCGATTGTACCTTCTTCCAGAACTTTTGAATGATCCTACAGCTCCAAAAGATATGGAGTAGGCTCCCCACCAACTGACAGTTTCTCCAGCAAAGTGGTGTTATAGAATTATCCATTTTATTTAATCTGACAGGGGTTAGGTACCACCTATGTAGCAATTTCTGTGCATTATCCCAATGCTCCACACATGCTGATGATTTCCCATTATATTTGATTGCTGCATGCCATTGATGCAGTGGAAATTCTAGCTGCAGTTCCCTTTCCCATTTTAACATGTTTGGGCTTTTACTCTGAACGTATAGGGGAGAGGCATATTTATAAAAAATGGATATCCCCTTGCGCAAGTTTAGGGTTTTGCTCCTCAGGAAATCCCAGAGGATCTGCGGAATTTCTATAGGTCTCCTCCCATTGATTTTGGTATAGTGCTGTATTTGGAACGCCCTATATTTGTCTACAGTATTCTGTTCAGTCAGCGGGGGCGTAGAGTAGTGTGCCCCCATCTTTTTCCATGCCGTAACCGTGAAGTCAGGAATGAGGTACTCATATGTTGCTAGTGGTATTTGCAAGGTTTGGGTGGGAACGTCAGTGAAGTGAACATTAGTTAGGGCCGACCATGCCTTCAAAGCAGCTTGTATAGTTGGATAAGGCGGAGTAATTGGGCTGTGATGCAGACTGGCAGCTATCACCAGTGCAGGGAGATCGTGACCAGGAGTGACCGCATGTTCTATTGCTGACCACCGGTTGTCAGTTTGGCAAGAGAACCAGTAGCGCATTTGGTCCAATACTGCCGCTCTATAATACAGTTGGGCATTGGGTAATCCAACTCCCCCCAGGTGTTTGGGCTTGTAAAGTTGCGCTAATGCCACTCTGGGCTTTCTATGCCCCCAAATGTATTTCCTAAGTGATTTTTCTAATTGCGTAAAGAACTTTTGAGGTATCGGGATGGGCAGCGTTCTGAAGTGGTACAGTAGTTTGGGGAGTACTTGCATTTGAAACGCCGCTATCCTTCCTAGCCAGGAGAGGTGTAGGGCACCAATCTGAGTGAGTTCCGCCTCTACTTTGTTTAGGAGGGGGGGGAAATTGCTTGCATAGATTTTGTTTGAGGAGGCCGTTAATTGGACACCCAAGTAAGTAATTGAGGGAGGGTCCCAGTTGCAGGGGAAGCTATTTTTTAAAGTGTTCTTTTCTTTGTCAGATAAATTTAGTGTCAAGGCGTGACATTTAACTGCGTTAACTTTGTAAAAGGATACTTGCCCAAACTTATGTAATATTGATTGTATCGCTGGCAGGGATTCTACCGGTTTGGAGACAGTTAAAATTATGTCATCCGCAAAAAGCCCGATTTTGTGAATATCGGAGTTAATTCCTATACCCGTTATCTTATTGTTAGACCTGATGTATTCTGCCAATGGTTCTATCACTAACGAGAAGATGATTGGGGATAGTGGGCAGCCTTGACGGGTGCCATTGGAGAGAGAGAAGGAGTCAGACAGTAGGCTAGATGAATATACCCTGGCTGTGGGGGTGGAGTACAGCGACATGATTGCCGAGTGTATTAAGCCCGAGATTCCAAACTTATGTAAAGTCCTTGACAGGTATCCCCAATGGACCCTGTCAAAGGCCTTTTCTGCATCAAGGGCTATGAAGGCGCTGGGGGTTTGTGTGGCCTCTGCTAGGCGTAGGAGATCAAGCATCCGTCTGGTCCCATCCGGTGCTTGTCTGCCTTTCACAAATCCAACTTGGTCAAGATCAATAAGGGAGGGAGTGACGTTCATTAGTCTATTGGCTAGGACTTTAGCATATATTTTTAAGTCGGAGTTCAGGAGGGATATTGGTCTGAAATTTTGGGGGGTCGACGGGTCCTTGCCAGGTTTGGGTAGGGTGACGATGACAGCTTGGAGCATTTCCGTGGGGAAGGTTCCTGACGAGGCCGCGATATTGTAAATTTCTACTAATCGAGGGGCGAGTATATCAGAGAATGCCTTATAGTACTCTGCTGAAAAACCGTCCGCTCCCGGGGATTTGTGCATGGGTAAGGAATGTATCACATCCACTACTTCCTGCAATGTTATGGTGGAGTTGAGCTTGTGCAGAGAAGGACCCTCCACAGAGGGTAGATGCACCCCCTGTAGAAAGTCCTCAATTTCTTTATCCGTCGGTTGGTGTGTAGATTGGTCTTTGTTCAGATTATATAGTTCTTCATAATAATTTTTGAAGGCGTTGGAGATATCTTTGGGGTTATGGTATGTCATTTCACGATTATGGTGTTTAATGTGAGAAAGGTTGGAGCGGGCTTGTCTCTTCTTAAGCTGGGAAGCTAACAGCTTCCCCGCCTTGTTGTTCTGGGAGTAGTAAGAGACTTTGAGTCTCTTAAAGAAGGTGTCATATTCAGCCCTAAGTGCCTGCCGCAATTCCTCACGGCTGGCATTTAGGCGTTGAAGAATTTCACTGGACCTGGTTTGCGGATTTTTATGTTGCGTTTCTAGGTCAGCTATGGACTCCTGCAGTTGTACCATTCGTTGTTGTTTCTTTTTCTTTTCCCTAGAGGCAACCTGTATGAGGGCGCCCCTAGTGAAAGCTGTGTGTGTGCACCAAGTTGTCATAGGAGAACATTCACCGTTGTCATTGATGAGGAAGAATTCTTTTATTTTTTCGCCTATCTCGTCCCTAATTTCGGGGCGTGACAGGAGAAATGTGTTGTTTCGCCACAGTGGCCTGTGGGAAATTTTGCCGGAATCCACCACTTCAATAGTCACAGGCGCGTGGTCCGACCATGTGATGCTGTGGATGTCGGCAGCTCGGACTTTTTGTAGCGTGTACATGTCAGTCAGGAAGAAATCTAATCTCGAGTAGCTATCATGGACATTAGAATAGAAGGTGTAGTCCCTCTCGGTAGTCCTCAGGCACCGCCAGGGGTCAAATAGCCTTTCCTCGTGACACAGTGCCCCTAAAGAGGGTCTCCGCCTGAGGGCCACCGAAGAGACATCCAGCTCCTCGTTCAGTACCATGTTAAAGTCACCACATATTATTAAACCACCTTTTTGCAATTGCTTTGCTTTTTTGATAACCTTCCTGATAAACCTTAAGGGCCTAACATTAGGTGCATACACATTTACCAGCGTGTAGGTGACATGGTCAATGTCTGCTACTAGTATGAGGTAACGACCGCAAGGATCAGCATGGACCTGTAAAAGAGAAAATGTTAATGTGTCCTTACAAGCAATCAAGACCCCGTTTTTCTTGGAGCTGTTCATAGCGGTGAAGACATGTGGAAATTTGACATGCGTACATTTTGGTGGGTTTACGTTAGAGAAGTGAGTTTCTTGTACACACAAAATGTCGCATTTGGCTTCTATGGCTGATTTCCACATGTTCCTGCGCTTGTAAGGGCTATTTAGCCCCCTCACATTATTAGACCATATTTTAAGTGACATTCTTCTGGTAAGTTGGGCAGCAGTGCCATCCAGTGGTAGTTTTCAGCATTGACAGGATCAGTTCAGGTATGTAACGCTTGTAGAGATGAAAAAAGAAAAATGAACGAAAAAACACAAAAAGACAAGGATCTAGAGTCCATGTAACCTCCGAACCAAAAACCGGTTCATGTTGAGCAGGCCGCTTGGCATGCGGCAAGTAAGTCACGGCAAGCATCCCGTAACCAAACATGGGGAGAAAAAAAAAAAAGAAAAATAGTAACAGCCGAACACCGGGTGCCATTCAGGACAGATGGATAATCATCAAAGACATCAAAAGTGGGCCAGGTTGACAAGTAGAAAGGGAAGAGTACAGCAGTTGATGAGAAGCAAAAGAGGCAGTCCTCAATGAAAAGTAGCAGGAGTCGCATCAAATCTGCATACAAAAGTCACTTACTCTTTCTGTTCTGCCGCTGGGAGTTGCGATGTTGGAGTGAGGGTTCAGGTTCCGCCGGGAGTCCTTCAGCAGGAATCAGACGCCATTTCTTGAGGAGATTGAGACCTTTATCCAGTGATGCGATTGAATGCGATTCATTGTTCACTTCCACCAGCAGTTTGGCTGGGAAGCCCCATTTGTAGAGGATTTTGTGATTTCTCAATATTTTAGTGATAGGTACTAGCTTGTGCCGTGCTGCCAGTGTGGCTTGTGACAGGTCAGCGTATAGTGCGATTCCAGCAAAGGGATCAGGTAAAGCAGGATGTTGTCTAGAGTATCGCATAAGTTGGTCCTTGATGTGGTAAAAGTGGATTCTTGCTATCACATCTCTAGGGACTTGCTCAGGCAGGAAGGAAGGTTTGGGCAATCTGTGAGCCCTGTCTATAATGATGTCGGCTGGACTCAAAGTAGGAATGGCTGTCATCATCAGTTTTTGCAGATAAGGTGTAAGTTCTGCGGGTTTGACAGTCTCAGGGACCCCCCTAAACTTAACGTTGTTCCTTCTTGCCCTGTCCTCTAAATCTGCCATTTTGAGGCGCATAGCTGTAATATCTTCCACCAATTCAAAGTGAGCATCCACAAGGTCATTGTGTGCTAAGGTGAACTCCTCCATCTTCTGCTCCACATACCCCACTCTGTTATTAACTGCAGAAACTTCCTGCTTAGTAGATTGCATGAACGCTGCCATATCACATTGCAGGGCTCCCCTCAGGGTTTGCAGCATCTCCTTCATGGTGGTATCAATAATAGGCTGACCTGATGTGGGGAACGCATCCAGTTGCTGGGCATAAGCAGAAGCTTCCTCCATCTCCTCTCCCTCATGGACAGCGCCATCTTGGGTTCCCGGGGCCTCCCCAACCCTCCGTTTTTGCTTGGCAGGGCTGCTAAAGGGGGATGCTGGTGGGGGAAATCCATTAGGATTCGACTCACCCGAGGATGGCAGCGGATTAGCTGCAGCTGTGTGTGTGGGATCCGGAGCGCGGCTCCCAGCGCCATCTTGGAAATCTCGGCCCCCGGCTGGGGGAAAGAAATCGGTTAGTTTTCGGGGTCCCTCTCTCTCTTTCCGCTTGAACATGGTGTCCAGGTTGTTGCCCTGCTTCCCCTGTATTTTGCAGGTGATTTTGGGGTGTCTTTGTGTGCTGTGAGCCGCGATATATCACCCGGTGTGTCAGAGCTCACCTAGCACACGTCCATCAGCTCTGGCTGCCGGCTCCGCCCCTAGTGGTGCCCTTTAAATGCACAAACTATGTTTTATTTAGGCTTTTGTATTTGTTTCAATTTGTTTGGTTTTAAACAGTCCCTAATTAACCTGTTTGTGACAAGGGCGGATCCAGAGTCTAGTCTCGGGGGGGGCACTGACAGAAAATAAGGTGTTGCTTACAGAACTCAATTAGGTGTCCGATGTGTCCGCTGCAATGTTGCAGTACTGCTAAAAAATCAATGATCCCCGCCATTACTAGTAAAAAATATTTAAATATGAATGCCATAAATCTATCCCATGGTTTGTAGACGATTGTCAGAGACTGCAGACATGGTACAAGAGATGGTCAGAGACTGCAGACATGGTACAGGAGATGGTCAGAGACTGCAGACGTGGTACAAGGAAATGGTCAGAGACTGCAGACATGGTACAAGAGATGGTCAGAGACTGCAGACATGGTACAAGAGATGGTCAAAGAATGCAGATATGGTACAAGAGATGGTCAGAGACTGCAGACATGGTACAAGAGATGGTCAGAGACTGCAGACGTGGTACAAGAGATGGTCAGAAACTGCAGACGTGGTACAAGAGATGGTCAGAAACTGCAGACGTGGTACAAGACATGGTCAGAAACTGCAGACGTGGTACAAGGGATGGTGAGAGACTGCAGACGTGGTACAAGGGATGGTCAGAGACTGCAGACGTGGTACAAGGGATGGTCAGAGACTGCAGACGTGGTACAAGGGATGGTCAGAGACTGCAGAGGTGGTACAAGAGGTGGTCAGAGACTGCATCCTCACTGTGTATATGAACACAGCCCCACCTTTGTATATCAATGCATCCCCACTTTTGCATATCAATGCAACCCCACTTTTGCATATCAATTCATCCCCACTTTTGCATATCAATTCTACCCCACTTTTGTCTATCAATGCAGTCCCACTTTTGTCTATCAATGCAGTCCCACTTTTGTCTATCAATGCAGTCCCACTTTTGTCTATCAATGCAGCCCCACTTTTGTCTATGAATGCAGCCACACTGTGCACGGCACTCACCATGGCATTGCCTCGATCACACACAGCAGGCATCTCCTCTCCCGACGTGTGTCATGGAACAAACAGGAGCTGAAGGTCTGTGTTCGGTAGGCCAGTGTGCTCTAGCAAGGTCCCCCCTAGACAGGCTTGTGTGATAGACAAAACACTGATTGTCAGGAAAGGTCTTGGCAGTATGGAGCACACAGCCCTTCCTGCGTTCAGGTGTGACCTGAATGCAATCAGCACGCCTCTATAATACCCGGCGTGTGTAATCACTCCTCGCCCTGGTATCTGTCTACTAACCTGATCCTGAGCCTGATATCTGACCCTGAGCCTGCTGTCCCCTTTCTTGACTTCTGATCTGATACGACCTGACCTGATCCCTCTCCTGGACATTCCCTTCCTGCCCATTCCCTGTCTGCAGCTTCTTCTGTGATCTCCTGGTATATGACCTCGGCTTGGCTTTTGGTTTATGATTACGGCATTTCCCCTTCACTTATATATGCTTTGTTGTTATTTGTGCACTGTTTGTCTTCACCTGTTTTGTTCACCTTGTAAATAAACACCTTTTATTTCACTGCATACAGTGTTGGTCTCCTCTGTGTAGGCACACAGTACTGGTCTATTTAGAATCCCTGACACTGGTTCAATTAGTGTTCCATCCCCATCTACTATCACACGAGCAGGTCTAGCACAGGCAGCACAGTCAAACACAGATCCAGCTCACACACAGCCAGAGATGCCCGATGTCAGCAGGAGAGAGGGGAGTGCTGCAGTCAGCAACAGCTCAAAGCAGTCTCAGGACAGGCAGCCTACCAGCCCTGGTGATGAGAGAGAGAGAGTGACAGACTCGGCAGCAGCAGCTGCAGGCACCGCAAAGCAGTTTAAAAAAAATGATAAAAAAAAAGTTATAAAAAATAAATAAAACAATATATAAAAAAAATAAAAAAAACATTTATTAAAAAAAGGGGGTTTGACACATGGGGCCCTGGGGACCTCTGAGCCCTTTAATAAAAATATATCTATATATAAAAAAAGAGAAAAAAATAAATAAAATATAAAAAAAAATTAAAAAAAAAATATATAAAAAAAAGGAGGGTTGTCCTCCGGGGGCCCTGGGGACCTCTGTGCCCTTTAATAATAATACTAACAATAATAATAATAATAATTTTATATATATATATATATATATATATATATACACACACAAATTTAATAAAAAAAGGGGGGTGGTGATCTGGGGCCCTGAGGATCTCCGGGCCCCTGGGGACCTCCAGAACCCCTAAAAAAAAAATGGCCTTTAATAAAAAAATAAAATAAAAAAATATATATTTTTTATTAAAATAAATAAAAAAAGGGGGGGTTGCCATACGGGGCCCTGGCGGCCTCCGGGACCCTGGGGACCTCTTGTTTACTAAAAAAAAATAAAAGAAAAAAAATTGGCCCTTTAATAAAAAATATGTTAAAAAAATATTTTTTTTTTATAAAAAAATAAATAAAAAAAGAAGAGGGGTTTGCCATCTGGGGCCCTGGTGGCCTCCGGGCCTCTGGGGACCTCCGGACCCCTAAAAAAAAAAAAAAAAAAAAATTTTTTTTTTTTTTTTTTAAAGCCAATGTGACATGATTGCCTCGGGGGGGGCAATTGCCCCGTTGCCCCCCCCTGGATCCGCCGTTGGTTTGTGATCTGCTGGTAATGTTCCCTTTCATCTCCATGCATGCTGTATTCATTTTATATTTGCTCCTACATGCATCTTTTGTTTTGCCAACCTGTCCAGCTTTTTTTATTATTTTTTATTTTTTGTGTCCCAAACCCACCTAGCCTAGTCCCCCTATATTTTGTCCTATATTGTAGTGCTGTCTATAGAAGTCCCTATATCCCCCTATATTTTGTCCTATATTGTAGTGCTGTCTATAGAAGTCCCTATATCCCCCTATATTTTGTCCTATATTGTAGTGCACGCACAACCCCCCCCCCTCTTTTTTTTGTAATTGTATAAATTAACATTTTTTAGTATTTTAATTTTTTTAGAGGTCTCAAACTCATCTTGGGCCTCCACTCCCCTTATTTTTTGTAGGATTGTGACCATCAGAGGGTGTGATTAATCTGCTTTAGTGATCCCTTATTATTTTTCCCATTTTTAACCACTTCCCTACGGCCGTACGACTATATGCGGCCGCAGGGTGGTTCTAAATCTCTGGGCTGCTGTGTTTTCACGGCAGCCTCTTTCTTTGTTCCCAGCGTGCGCTCCAGAGCGCGCAGCGGGGAACTTGTGTACTGGCCGTGTCCCTTGGACACAGCCAATCACAGATCGCCGCGAACGGCCAATCAGAGTGGCCGTTTGCGATGCGATCTGTGCAGCCAATGAGAGATGATCTCATATGTAAACATATGAGATCATTTCTCATTGCCGGCTCTCACAATGACAGCGTCCTGTCACTGGAGAGAGCAGACCGATCAGTGTTCCTTATACATGGGGACACAGATCGGTCACCCCCCCCTCCCCCCACAGTTAGAACACAATGCAGGATACACATTAACCCCTTCCTCACCCCCTAGTGTTAACCCCTTCCCTGCCAGTCACATTTATACACTAATTAGTGCATATTTATAGCACTGATTGCAGTATAAATGTGAATGGTGCCAAAAATGTGTCAAAAGTGTCCGATGTGTCCGCCATGATGTCGCAGTCGCAATAAAAATCGCAGATCGCCACCATTACTAGTAAAAAAATAAATAATAAAAAATAATAATTCTGTCCCTTATTTTGTAGGTGCTATAACTTTTGCGCAAACCAGTCGCTTATTGCGATTTTTTTTTTTTACCAAAAATATGTAGAAGAATACGTATCGCCCTAAACTGAATATTTTATTTTATAGCAACAAGTAAAAAATATTGTATTTTTTTTCAAAATTGGCGTCGTTTTTTGTTTATAGCGCAAAAAATATAAACCGCAGAGGTGAACAAATACCACCAAAAGAAACCTCTATTTGTGGGGAAAAAAGGACGCCAATTTTGTTTGGGAGCCATATCGCACGACCGCGCAATTGTCAGTTAAAGCGACACAGTGCCGCAAGCTGGAATTTCACCTGGTCAGGAAGGGGGTTTACATGCCCAGTAAGGAAGTGGTTAATAATACTTCAAATTAATGTTTGTTTTTTTGGTATCAAAAAATGTTTTGTGATGTTCTTTTAGGAATGTTTGTTTGATATTTTTTAATTTTTTTGGTATCTACAGTTCCCCACCACGCCACAGGAATGGCAGACTGTGGCAGCGGACTTCTCCCGGCGATGGAATTTTCCAAACTGCGGAGGAGCTATTGACGGCAAGCACGTCCGCATCGTGCCACCACCCCATAGTGGATCCCATTATTATAACTACAAGGGGTTCCACAGTGTTGTTCTGATGGCGGTGGTGTCTGCCAATTACGAGTTCTTGTATCTGGATGTTGGGAAAAATGGGCGGATGTCGGACGGTGGTGTCTTTGCCGAGACGGAGTTCGCCCAACGGCTTCTTTCCGAGGACCTGGGATTGCCGTCTGCGGAGGAGAATGAAGAGGGTCTGCCCTTCGTTTTTGTTGCAGATGAGGCTTTCGCCTTGGGTCCTCACCTCATGAGGCCATTTCCCCAACGCGCCCTCACCCCTGAGAGGAGGGTGTTTAATTACAGGCTGGCCAGAGCCAGACGTGTGGTGGAAAATGCCTTTGGCATCATGGCCAGCCGTTTCCGGCTATTTCTGACTGCCATAAACATGGCCGAATACAAGTTGAATTATATAATTACATGCTGCTGCATTTTACACAACTATTTAAGAAGACATTCTTCTACTTACCCAACCCTTTTGCCTGATGACCCTGTTGACATTCCAGAGGCGGCTCGTGAGGCTGCCCATCCCCAATTGGCCCCCCGAAACGCACGTGCTGTGCGTCAGGCATATGTGGACTACTTTATGGGTAGGGGGGCCATTCCAATGCCAGATCTTGGCTGAATCATTAAATTTATTTTTTGCCTGAAACAGTCTTTTCTTTGTTCTTTAATTAATTTATAAGGTTTGTGTTTTTATTTTATCTCCTAGGTCAGTGATGGCGACCTTGTCACCCCAGATGTTTTGGAACTACATTTCCCATGATGCTCATGCATTCTGCAGTATAGTGGAGCATCAAGGGAAATGTAGTTTCAAAACATCTGGAGTGCCAAGGTTCGCCATCACTGTCCTAGGTTATCATAGTGCCATGTGTTTGTGATGGACTGAAATAACTATCCATCATTGTTTAATGTTCTCAGCATACATTTTTTTGAGGTATTTTCTAGGGTTGTCCCGATACCACTTTTTTAGGACCGAGTACAAGTACGGATACTTTTTTTCAAGTGGTCGCCGATACCAAATAACGATACTTTTTTTTAAATGTGTCCCCAAATGCAGCCATGTCCCCCACATATGCAGCCATGTATGTCCCCCATATGCAGCCATGTATGTCCCCCATATTGCAGCGATGCGTCCCTCATACCTTTTAGATATGCTGATGCCGCCTCTGCCGCATACCGCCGTATCCCCCTGCACAATCGCGTAGCGCATTACAAGCTTTCATTCTAAAAACTTGTAAATGGACGCGCTCCGTGTATTAAAACTCCCCTTCTCCGGATTGAGGGATCCGTCCAATCCCACGCAAGGGGGAGTGTCTATACGCGGATTCGTGCATAGACACTCCCCCTTGCTCGGGATTGGAGGGATCCCTCCAATCCGGAGAAGGGGAGTGTCAATACACGGCCATTTACAAGTATTCAGAATGAATGCTTGTAATGTAAGCTATGCGATTGTGCAGGGGGATAAGGCGGTATGCGGCGGCGTCAGCATATCTAAAAAGGTATGAGGGACGCATCGCTGCAATATGGGGGGGGAAGTATTCTATTTAGGTATCGGGGGTATTTGCGGGAGTACAAGTACTCCCGCAAATAATCGGCATCGGTCCCGATACCGATACTAGTATCGGTATCGGGACAACCCTAGTATTTTCTATTCATCATTGAGCTTAAATAACAAGACACACATATTTTACTGTCAATTTTTTATTTTTTGCATCTTGAAAAACATAACTTTTTTACATTAAAATTTTTAAAATATTTTTTTTTAGTTACAAAACAAATATTTTTTTTTTTTTTTTTTGTTATATTATTCAAAAAACAATCTTCACAGAGCGATTACGCCGCGCAACTTTTTTTAACATTCCATTCAAAAACAATAAAAATCACATTTTTTTTTTATAAACTGCGCTAGACACACCATTTTTGCTATCAAATTTACATTATTCAAAAAAATGTTCTGTCTAAAGTTAGAGGACCTAAAGCTGGTCTAAATTTTTGAAAAAAAGTCTTTTTTTTTTTTTTTTCTGTACAACATTATTCAAAATCTAAAAGGGCACGGAGATCCTTTTTTTTTTTTTTTTACATTATTCAAAAAAGAAAATCACTTTTTTTTTACATTATTCAAAATCTAAAATTACTTTTTTTTTTTTTTTTTACATTATTCAAAAAATAAAATCACTTTTTTTTTATTATAAACCAAACCTTTTTTCTATTACAAAATAAACACTAAATAAATCAAAACCTACCCAAATAATCTATTAAATTTTTAATTTGACAGCAAAAATATCTCCAGCCAAAAATCTTTCCCCAAATGATTTTTCTATCACTTCTGTCGTGCAGTGTCCTGGATGTCCTCTAATTGTTCCCTGAAGGACCATATTTCGGACAGCACAAATTTGGCAGTATCCCTACGTCCATTGTCGCTGCACGACTTGCTCCTGAAATGTGGGAACAAAAAAGGTATTGTCCAAAATTCGGAAGACCTACATGTAGATCATGGGTCTTCAAACTACGGCCCTCCAGTTGTTCAGGAACTACAATTCCCATCATGCCTAGTCATGTCTGTGAATGTCAGAGTTTTACAATGAATGCCTCATGGGATGTGTAGTTCCACAACAGCTGGAGGGCCGTAGTTTGAGGATCCCTGATCTAGATTACCTGGGTATGGGTGTTATGTAGAAAATTTACCGGATGTGGTGGCAGCGTCATCATCCCTCGGGGGTGGGGCTTCTGAAGTTCCAACCTGCCTTGCTGCTTCACTGCGCCCTACGAGATTGAAGATAGGGAAAAAAGAAAGGTAAAAGATTATAAAGAGATATGAGTGAGAACTAAAAATACAAGTACAGAGTATATAAACATGTGCAGAATCCACTGCTGAGCAGATTCTCCTTTTTCTGTTTATTGGTCATATTTACTAAGCTTTTCACATCGACTTTAATTTAGGTACAAATCTACATTACAAAAGATCACAAGTGAAGTCACATTACACCAAAAATGGCAAGATTCCTGTTTGGGGACACATGAATTGGTCGTAGGAGTCGTCGTTTGTTCAAATAATAACAAATACAAAGACGTTTTTTGGGAATGATATAGTGTTTATACACTCCTTTTTGTCCATGCGAACTAGGCGCATAATGATATTTAGCACGAAGATTGTCGTTTAGTAGGTCGAAAAACAACGTATTAACGACGACTTCTCCGACCACTTTTTGTGCCCACAAACAGATACAGTACAACCTGAAATTAAAATCACATGGCACAATTAACAAACACCACAAATGTGTCAAAAAATAAAAAAACTTACTTTTTCCCCGAATCAACCTCTTGATATGCTGGAGTTGTTCAGGCTCTCTGTTTTTGAGGTCTGACCACCTCTTTCTCAATTGTTCCCGAGTCCTGCGTTGGCCAAATTTTTGATGCAGCCTCCTGATCACCTTCTCCATGATGTCGGCCTTCACCCTGTTTGGATGCAGGTAAGGGCCATGCTTCCCATCATAATCCTCCCTTTGTAAGATGGTGACCATCTCCACCATCTCTTGGAAGGCCATGTTTGAAGCCTTGTACCTCCGCCGGGATCGTCCGGTTGGCTGGGCCTGGCCTGCCTGATGGCTTGAGCTTGCCATATTTGTCACCATCTTTCTTCACTAAAACACACCCACAAAGAAAGATTGAGAAAGGGGCGTGGAAAAGACGAGACCGAACGTCAGGGGCGGGATCTCGTGCATCGCGTCACACGTTCGCGCCGTTTAAAGGGATCCACGTCATTGCAAGCGCCGTTCACAACCTGCGGAACAAGGCGGAAGAGACGATCGGATCTTAAGACGGTATGTATCTGGATTATGGACATTACAAATATTAGGGAACAGTGGATTATTGTGTGGGCTAGAAGATATGGGGGGTTCATTGCAAGCGCCGTTCACAACCTGCGGAACAAGGCGGAAGAGACGATCGGATCATAAGACGGTATGTATCTGGATTATGGACATTACAAATATTAGGGAACAGTGGATGATTGTGTGGGCTAGAAGATATGGGGGGTGATTTACTTAAAGGAAAAGACACTTTGCACTACAAGTGCACTTGGAAATGCAGTCGCTGGAGATCTTGAGGAGGACATGCAAGGATAAATTCAGAAATAGCATTTTAGCATGCACATCATTGTCTGATACAATCAGCAGAGCTTCCCCTCATTTCTGATCTACCCCTCTC
This sequence comes from Rana kukunoris, assembly GCA_029574335.1. Classification (NCBI taxonomy): domain Eukaryota; kingdom Metazoa; phylum Chordata; class Amphibia; order Anura; family Ranidae; genus Rana; species Rana kukunoris. The sequence goes on from CM056050.1 coordinate 460,871,899, forward strand.
AGATTTATACAACGATTGCACTTCCAAGTGCACTTTCAGTGCAATTGAAGTGCAGAGTGTATTTTCCTTTCATAAATAACCCCCATGGTGTTTAAAAGCTAAATAGTAGTAGTGGCTTGACTGACACTAGTCTTTGTTTTTTGTTTTGTACATGCAGAAATAATGGAGGCCTTTAAGGATCCCGAATTTTTGACCGAATTCATCCAGAGATGGAAGGAACATCCAGTTCTCTGGCAATCCAAAAGCAAAATTAATAAAAACAAAGATGCCCGGAAGAAAGCAAAGGAGGCCCTGCTTGAATATGTAAAAACAAGGGTCCCCAACGCTACATTGGAGACTGTTAAGGCTAAAATCAATTCGTTTCGGGGCACCTACAGGACCCAACGGTCACAAGTCCTGGCCTCAATGAGGTCTGGGGCTGCAGCTGACAGCGTCTACAAGCCTAACCTGTGGTATTATGGTCAGCTGCAGTTCCTGGATGATCACATAGGGCCAGATTCAGGTAGTCCAGAGCATCTTTGCTCTGGAGTAACGCTTCTCATTTGCGTTGCGCTGCAGAAATTTTAGGAGCAAGTGCTGTCATTCACGAAGCACTTGCTCCTAAAGTTGCGGCAGCGCATCGCAAATGAGCCGGCGGAATTCAAATTGGGCGGGTACGGGGCGTGTAGTATGCTAACTAAGCGCGATCCCGCCGCCAACGTACTGCGCATGCGTCGAGTGTCAAAACATCCCCGTGCGCATGCTCCAAAATCTGTGAATGAACGTCAATGACGTCACATTCCCATTCATGACCGTTTTACGCAAGCGACGTTTTTTTTTTTTTTCCAACGCGATGACGACGCCTATACCTAACATAGGATATTCCAACCCCATGTAGGTATAACTATGCGCCGCGTATCCCGTCCGGAAACGTCGTAACGTCACTGCGTCGCGCCGGAATGCGATCGTGAATTGCCGATTTCCGCTCATTAACATATTTTTTGAGCGGAAATCGGCGGGAACGCCCCCGGCGCCATTTTTAAGTTGAAGTAACGATGCGATGGCGAAACTCAGTTACGCTGCTCGCATCGGAGCTTCAACCCGGCGTTTCTTGTTTTCTGGTTACAGAAAACAGAAACGCCGGCTCAAAGTCACAGTTAGGCTGGCGGATCACTGGATCCGCCAGCCTAACTGTTCCTGAATCTGGACCATAGAGTCTAGGCCATCCATGTCTACCCTTCCCCCAAGGAGGCAGTCCAGTGTTCCCTGCAGTCAGCCCTCCAGTGTTCCCTGCAGTCAGCCCTCCAGTGTTCCCTGCAGGCAAGCTCAGAGGAAGAGCCTGAGTTCATGGAGGAGGCAGATTGTGACCCATGGAGCCAGGTATTGCATTTTCAGATTCATTTTTGTAATGCAAAGTATAATAATGATGAGTAATGTATGTTACAAGTGATCGAAATTATATAAATGATTGGCCAAAAAATTTGGAACATATCACTAAGCAATAGTGGCAAAACAGAATGGGGACAAGATACATAAATGCAGAGGTCATAATGAATGTGTGTCATTTTCTTGTACGCCATTAGGTACACCATACAGTGGCCGCAGATGTTAAACACCCTTTTTGCCCATTAACATTTTGTCCACCCTAAAGTAAAAAAACGGTTGGGTAAAGGCCCCCTACTTTGGAATTTCAGTCAACATCAACCCCCCCCCCCCCCCGCCCCCAGCTCCAGGGGGCACATATCTAAAGCTGTGTAAGGGGCCACAGAATTAGGGATGGAGGGCCTGTGATAAATATATTTTAGCATTCAATTATGATATGTCATTAAGTTAGAAATGTGTGTGATGAATGAAGCCAAAAAATAAAATATGTCCCTTTTTTATTATACACAGGCAGAGCAAAGCCAGGAGGAGGCAGGCCACGCAGTGAGCCAGGGGGAGGCAGGCCACGCAGTGAGCCAGGGGGAGGCAGGCCACGCAGTGAGCCAGGGGGAGGCAGGCCACGCAGGGAGCCAGGAGGAGGCAGGCCCCACTGGGAGCCAGGAGGAGGCAGGCCCCAGTGGGAGACAGGAGTCACGCCAGCGTGATTGTATCTCCCAAATCCCTCCTATCCGGAACCCAGCAAAAAGGGCCAGAAGGCTCATGCAGATGGAGGAGGAGACCCAGGCCATGCTCCGTGAAGCAACTTTGGCCATCAGAGAGCAGCCCAGTGAGGAAGAGGGATTCGCAGCGCTGATCGCTGCCAAGCTTAAAAATCTAGAGCTGGGCCAGCGTGTGCGCTGTGAATCCCTTATGTTCCAGGTCATGAGCATGGCCACACTGGGACAGCTCAATGACGATATTGGCATTGGGCTGATTCGCACTCCTGTCCTTACTGCGCTTCCTGGTCCTGCTCCATCTCCAGCCCCTGCTCCTTCTCCTGCTCCTCCTCTTCCTGAGCCTGCTCTGGCTCCTGGCACGTCGGCTCCAGGAACACAGCCCCTGAGGACTCGGCCTGCAGGGAAGGCTGCAGGGAAGGCTGCAGGGAAGACTGCAGGGAAGACTGCAGGGAAGGCTGCAGGGAAGGCTGCAGGGAAGGCTGCAGGGAAGGCTGCAGGGAAGAAGAAGTGAGGAGATGGTGCCCCGAAGCCAATTTTTTTTGGCCTTCACAGCCTTCATTGTTTTCTTGGTGGACCCTTGTGTTTACAACTTCAAGCAGGGTCTCCTTTGTTTTTATCCAGGCTTCTTTGTTTTTATTTGGTTTTGCTTTTGGATTGCCAGATGGTTGTACTTTTTATTTATTTACCTTTTTAACCTGAATAAAGGTATATTTTGGTTGGTTTGCAAATTTTGACCATGTGTATTTTTTTACAAACAAATTAAGAGATGGTTATAGTGAGTAGGCAGACACATTTTAAAAAATAAAACGACATTAAACAAGGAACAACAACCTCCTTGTGGGTAAATTAAACCACAAAAAATAAGCTGCTGTGGTCACTTCACACCCTCCAAAATCCTTAAAAAATTTTTTTAGTTCAAAACATCTGTTAAAAAATATTACCCCAAAAAAATTACGTGTCCCAAAAAACAAAAAATAAATAAAAAAAAGGGCCCAAAAAAATAATAAAGTCAAAAGGTTGACAGAAATATGTCAAACAAGATGAGCCACAACAAACTAGGAGTTTAGGGTAGCTTGGAAATGGTTTAAAAAGCATTGTGGCAAATACAGCGCATTGTTTTCTTCATTAGATTTAAAATAACGAATGTGCTTAATCCATTCTAAACAGTAGTTTTACCAGAACGAGCTCTCCCATCTCAGAAATTGCTTCTGAGCACGCGCGGGTTTAAAACGTCATTTTCTATGTCGTTTTGCCCACACACGATCATTTTTTATGACACAAAAAACGACGTTTTGAAAAACGACACAAAAAATTCAAGCATGTTGGAATTTTTTTTTGGTCGTTTTTTTGAAGACAAAAAACGACGTTTTGCCCACACACGATCAATTTAAATGACGTTTTAAAAAACGTCGTTTTTTTTCATCGCAAAAAGTGATCGTGTGTACGCGGCATTAAAGATTGGACCTTCGAGTCTGGAAGTTGAAAGGCAAAGGTTTGAGTCCCTAGGCTGCTCCCCGGGAGTCATCTCAACCCTCCTGAAGGCCAGGAAACCTACGACAAATTCTATATATTCGAGAATCTGGGACAAGTTCCTGTCTTTTGCCACTGATAACAATTTTGATCCAGTTCTTCCCTCTATGAACCATGTCTTAGGATTCCTCCAGACGGGGCTTGAACTGGGTCTTAGTTTGAGTTCCCTCAAGGTGCAGGTGGCAGCAACCTCAGCCGCAACAAACAGAAGATGGGCAGAGGATCCTTTGATAATCTCTTTCCTCAAAGGCGTTCTTAAAATTCGACCACCTGCCAGACGATCCTTCCCTAAATGGTATTTATCCCTGGTTCTCGAAGTCCTGTCAATCCATCCCTTTGCTCCGGTGGAACAGATAACTTTATGGAATCTGACACTGAAAACAGCCTTCCTGCTGGCCATTACATCCGGAAGAAGGATCTCAGAGCTCCACTCCCCAGGGATAGGGGACAAACACATCTCCTTTTTTCCGGACAGAGTGGAACTGCGTCCCCTTCGGGGGTTCACGCCGAAGGTTACTACCCCAGGTCACCTGTCGGAACCCTGGGCTCTACCAGTATTTACAGGCGCAGATTCAGAGACCTGTCACGAACTGGACGCATCCAGAACACTTAAGGCCTTTCAGGATTTCCGAGAGACTCTTCGTCATACCATTCGGTAAATACAGAGAAAAGAAATCCTCCATCAGAACTCTGGCATCCTGGGTTGTGAAGTTGATCCAACAAACCTACAAGGTGAAGAAGTTGGAGCCTCCATCCCGAGTGAATGCTCACTCCACAAGGGCAGACTCAGCTTCTTGGGCAGCACGGGCTAATGTGTCGCTGGAGATGGTGTGCAGGGCCGCCACTTGGTCTTCTCATAACACGTTCCTCAGGCACTACCATATCGACCCAGGAGCTCTTACTACTGTTGAATTTGGAAGAAGGGCAGTTCAGGCTGCCATGTCCTCTTCTAATTAAAATATTACTTGTTTTGAGCATTATCCCACCCGTGTCAGCTAGTTATTTATCACAGGTATGCTGCCATGGTGGCACCAGGAAAACGGAAAATTGTATCATACTTATCAGTAATTTTCCTTTCCTGGTGCCTATCCATGGCAGCATACGCTCCCACCCTCGGTATTCTATATTACGGAGAATGTTGGGGGAGGGGCTATGCCTTTAATTTATGCTATTCACTAGTCCTGAAGGAGGAGTAGAGGCGGAGCTCTATCACAGGTATGCTGCCATGAATAGGCACCAGGAAAGGAAAATTACTGGTAAGTATGATACAATTTTCCATTTTTTTCCCATTTTGGATAGAGTAAGGGAGGGTTTTAGCACATGTCAGTTTTTTTACCATCCCTGTCCCATTGCCGAGATTTCCCTTCACTTCCTGCCCCATAGCCAAACAGGAAGTGAGAGGAAATTATGCAATTTACGGGAATCCACTGCCTCCCAGGTCCTCAGTACTAGTGTTCCCACTGGAAAATTTAAGGGCGGGTCTTAAACAGCAAGGGGTGTGGCCTTCACAGAAAGAAGTGGGTCATATTTAAATTAGGGGGTGCACGAGTTTAGTCAAGCCTAAGGCAGCACAAAACCTAAATACACCACTGACTAGGCTTCACTATACAAACATATTGCAAAAAATAAATATCTGTTGTATGTGAAACTCGTGCACCCCCTAATTTAAATATGACCCACTCCTTCCTGTCAAGGACACACCCTTTGCTGTTTAAGACCCGCCCTGATATTTCTTCTTTGAACTTGTGTAAAAACGCACTTTACATTGCAATAAGGCACTTTTAGCGTACCTTCACTTTAAAGTATCAAGTATGTAAGTTGTGTTAATAAACAGTGAAAGGTATTCAGCGCTGGAAAATAACAAAAAATAAACCTAACATATGCAAGCCAGCACTAAGGATAAATTCAAAAAATATTCCCAGAGTACATATACAGTGAAAGAGTGCAGCGCATTATTAAAAATAATAATCAGAGAATTATATAATAAGGCCCAGATTCACAGAGCGATTACGCCTGCGCAACTGCTGTTGCGCGTGCGTAAGTCTAAATGTGCGCGTGCGTATAGTTGGACGCGATTCACAAAACAATATACGCCAGAAATCTACGTTTTTTGGTCCGGCGTAATTGAATTAGACCTTCGCTTGCCTTCGCGCAAAACTGCGCTAGACACACCATTGATTTGCTAGTCAAATATGCTAATGAGGGAGTTACGGGGATTCACAAAAAAACGCAGTTGCTGCGCAGGCTACGCGATGTGCGCAACTGCAAAATGTTCTGTCTAAAGTTAGAGGACCTAAAAGCTGGTCTAAATTTTGAAAAAAAGTCTAATTGTCAGATAAAGCAACACTGTTAGTGTGAGGAGTTCAGCAGTCACACGTGTTGCCCAACAATCTGTATGCCAACATGCCAGGGGCATCGTCGCGCATAGCTATACTACTGACTTTAGATGAACAAAGAAGGATGAGGGCACGGAGGATGGCACTAAGGAGGGCACGGGAGATGTTTTTTTTTTTTTTTTTTTGGCTTATATCAAATTTACAATTTAATCTAATCTAATACAATATTCTTATCTGATACAAGCCCCTCACTCTTCACTTGATATATCACACACGCATAGACATCTTTGGCATGAGAGATTCTGAGGTGTCTCGCATCTTCAGATTCACCCCTCATGCCATCGTGGAATTACCACAACCTTGCAGGAGGACATCAGCAGCCCAACACATGGCACTACCCATGACACCCATGACAGCTACATATACAATCAGAGCCCCATCCCCACAGATTGCGAACAGAACATGTATGGGGACAGCTGGCTGGTTGGTGAGTGACATGGGAGTCAGGCATGACTATCCCCTCCCGTGATGCACACCTCACAAGTGGCACATGCATGACTAACATCCACCTGTCTTTTCCCTTCAAGGTGACTCTGCATATGAACTGGAACCCCATCTCATGACCCCATCTCATGCCAGCTCACATTATGCATCTTTGCACGTTAAACACACACATTAATCATGGCACAATGAGAATGCATGCATGCACACCACTATGGTCCCTAGCACACACACCCCACATCCTCATCAAATTGGATTGGCACCAGTCCACCATGCAAGACTGGTGAGCAGTAACGCCACGTCAAGGCTCCAATTATGTCACTGTACATTCATACACCATTCACACGGACCTGGGAATCACTTCTCCCTGGTCCTGGGGAACCCTTCTCCACCAAAATTGAGGGTGACACCCCTTTTCCAGCAGGAATGTCACCCCCACATTCAAACATCATTCACAACCCAAAATATGCCAAAAAAAGTCAAACAAACAAAAATGCATAGAAACAAAAAAATGCATAGGAAAAAAAAAAATGCTTAGAAAAAACAAAAAAAAGCAGAGAAACAAAAATAAAAAAGCTTTCAAAACAAACAAAAGGGGGAAAAAAAAATTATTGCCCTCTGCCTGAGCCACGCCTGGGGCGCCCCCGGCCACGGCCCCGGACCCTCAGGGGAGACGCATGGGGGAGGGGAAAAGCCGGGGAAGGAGGAGCAGCCCCTGAGATCTGCCCACCTGGCGGCCTGCCCTCCAAGGCCACGGCTATTCTCTGTCCAGGGCAGCACCAAGTGTTGCCGTGTTGCCCTGGATAGCCTGGGTAAGGGCCCTCACATCCTGCCCAACGCCTGCTGCTGTAGTTTGCAGGTCATTTAGGCAGGTTGTGGAGGCCCGGGAGTGGGAGTCCAGGTTACCCAGGCTATCATTAATGGAGGACAGGCTCTGATCCACCCGCCCCATAGTCTGGCAGAGCTGTCTCAGAAGGCGGGTCTGGGTGGCCAGGTTCCTTCTCAGACAGGCGGGCATGAGATTGGGCGCCCCCCTGGTGCTTGGGGATGACCTCCTGGCTCCAGCTGATGGTTGTGGCCGGGGAGAAGGGGAGGCCCTTGTGAGGGGAGCCATGTTGGGGGAGGAGGGGGGGGGCTGACCCTTAGGGAGGGCAGGCTTCTTGCAGCCAGAGGGGAAGAGTCCGCAGAAACCAAAGGGCCAGTGCCTTCCATGGACTCCTCCTCCTCATGATTCTGCTCCTCCTCATGATCGTCCTCCGCATGATCCTCCCCCTCCTCTTGTTCCTCCTCTGCGGACTCTGGCCTTATTGGGGGGGCCTCATTAGGCTGCTGTCCTGGGGTTGGAGCGGTCAGTCCAGATGGCCCTGCACCCTCCTGCACAGCTGTGGATGACACAAAACATTCACAGGTTGGAGGATCCACACACTTGCCACATATTCCCTTTCACCCCCTCCCCCACACATGCTACACACCTGAGAGAAATAAAAACCTTACCTGGCACCGCGGGGACCGGACTTGTGTCAAAGCCTGGCAGGCCCTCCACTTCATGCCGGTGAAAGGTCAGGGCCACCACACGCTCCGTCTCTGAAAATCTAACCCGGCATGGTGGGCCCCCTCCTGTGCCCCTGGCATGGGCATTTATTGCGGCCAGTTTTTTTTTCACCTCACGCCGGAGGTCATTTATTTTCTTTTCTATCCCAGAGCGGGTCCGTGTCTCCCCCTCCCCCGATGAATTCACCTGCTCCGTGATCCTATCCAAGATCTCCCTCCTCCTGGCCGGGGTGGTGGTGGCACTCTGCGGGCCGTGGAGAAAACGCCCATAGTCGGTAATGGCCCGGGCAAGAATTCTTTTTTCCCCCACAGTAAAATTGAGCTTTCTTTTTCTCTCAGTCATACTTCCAAACAAACTCACTAGCAGTCACCAAAAATCTGTCACAAATACAAGCACAACCAATCAGACAAGAACACACACAAAGAGAAAAAGAACAGCCAAAAATCACACTAGCACTCAGCAAGAAACACACACAAAAAAAATCAGATGAAAAAAAAAAGCAAGAAAACAAACGCTCAGAAATCTATCAATCAAACAAACAGTCTCAAACACTTATCAAAATACACTTTCACAAAACTACCAACAAGCACAAGATCACACAGAACACTAATCTGACAACTACAAAACACACTCTAACGAACAACAGAGCAAAAGCACTTGATTCAATGGGAAGGGACACAAAGGGATGTACTTTTGCAATGGAAGGGCGTTTGTGTGTGTCTATTTATGCTGTCTGCGTAGTTCACAACATTGCCCTAGTCCATTTCCAATTTCAATGATTGCGCCGCTCCCGAGTTGTGAGCATGCGCACAACGGAGCTGACATGGTTTCCTTCACGCGCGCATGCGCGAGTCGGCCGGCCCTTCATTTGCATGGGGTCATGGCTCATTTCAATGTAACACGCCCACGTCCCTCCCAATTTGTATTACTCCTCCTTACGCCTACGGAAAAAACCTTACGTTTGCGCAAGCTCTTGCGTAAAAGCTACGTGAATCGCCGGATTACGCGGCTAGATTGCGCAAGTCTAACGGAAAAGTGGTGCGCTACGCCGGAATGATAATGCGCCGATCTACGTGAATCTGCCCCTAAGTGTCTAAGTGATAGCAAAAAAGTCCATGTGAAAAAGCAATCCAAACTTCAACGTAAATCCAGAAACAGTGAGGGTGACGATAACACCACAAAGACTTCCACCACCGCATGCAAGATGGACTCTCACCTTAATGATTTGACCTGAAACAGGTCACAAAGCATAGCAGCAGTTGTTAAAATACAGCCAAATCCTCAGATGGAACGATGGATCATGGATGGCACCCACACTCAGGGCGCATAGGAACCATAAAGGAAGGAAACACACAAACAAAATCTAGTGCTCTCCGTATGGAACCACTTTAATGCTTGAAAAATATATACAAATGGCCACTCACATTAAGGAACACTCATGAGCAGAGTGTATGCTGTGTCAGTATCGAGTGAACGATGATGACGATCAGGGTAACGTCCTGCGTAGCTCCTCCCCTTGCGTACGCGTTACGTCTCGTGGGCGGGACTTCTTCAGCGTCAAGTAGAGGGAGTACAACAGACGTCCCCATTAGCATATATTATATAGGCCAGCGGGTGATTAAGCGGCCAATAACGTTCCCCTCAGATGCGGCCAATCGAGACGCAGAACGGCAACAACATCCAGGGCAAGACCATAGAGAACACCCGGCCGAGCGGTAGGAAAACATCATGACTAAAGACAAACTTATATACGGGAAAAAAAGGAAATAAAAACCCCCGTATTCCACAACAATGTCTTATAAATGTACAGCTCAAAAAGAAATGAACTATCATGATGTTAACCACGCAATAAAAATTAGAAATTAATAAAATAAAATAATAATAAAGGACGTCATCCCCGATCATCACCACCGGACAACAAGCATAATGACCATAAATAATAAATACAAAAAAATACAAAAAAAGGAGAGCATAATCACATATTAAAAATAATAATAATAGATGACATAATCACATATTAACAATCACATACAAATTACACCTGATAGGACTAATTAAAATGCGCATATTTAAAATTTTGCATAAAATACATAAACAAATACATAAAAAAGCCAATGAGTCATAATATAATCAACGATCGGAAATAAAACAATTTAAATCAAACTCAACGTTGAGCCCCCCCGGAGAAGCAACCTTGAGTTCATGAATCCAATAAGATTCCCGACGACTTAATTGGCGAATAAAATGTCCACCCCTCCAATGCTTGGACACTTTCTCAATTCCCCAAAATTTTAGATATTTGGGATTGCGATCATGATGCTGTCTAAAATGCCTAGATACGCTGTGCGTTTTGACTCCTCTTCTAATACAGCTGATATGCTCACCAATGCGAACATGGAGGGCACGTGAGGTACGCCCCACATACTGTAACCCACAGTCACATTCCAACATGTATATAACCCCTTCAGTGGCACATGTGACAAGCTGTTTGATAGGATATTCTGTGTGGGTGACTGTTGAGCGAAAAGATTTACGTTTTTTAACATTATTCCTCACATGTTTGCATGCAGCACATCTACCACAGGCATAAAAGCCAGATAAAAAATAAAAAGTTTGGGCTGATCTACCACTGGTGGATCAATAACACCAGGTGCAATAATATCACGTAAGGCTGGGGCTTTCTTATACACAAACTGGGGCCGGTCAGGTAAGGCTGGACCCAAGATAGCATCTCCCTTTAAAATGGACCAATGTTTGATAATGATACGTTCAAACTTCCTATATTGGATGTTGTAGTCCAAAACCATTTTGTGATTGACGTTTACATCAGTACCCGGTCCACTAGGGGGTTTATCACTAATAATAGCAACCCTATCCATGGTGCGTACCTTTTCAATCTCCTGATCAATAGTAGAAGCTGAATACCCTTTCTGTTTAAACCTTTCAGCAAGCACCTGCGACTGTGATAGATAATCAGTTTCGAGTGTGCAATTCCTGCGCAGACGAACAAACTGTCCCCTAGGGATATTGCATAACCACAATTTGTGGTAACAACTATTCAAGGGTATATAGCCATTGCGATCCGTGGCTTTAATGTGATTCCTAGTCTGCAACTTGGTAGTATTTTTAAAAATTTCCAAATCTAGAAACGTGATTTGATCATGCGACAATGTCCAGGTGAGTAATATATTTTTATCATTGCAATTAAGTCTATCCATAAATAACTGGAGGCTTGACATGTCACCATCCCAGACCATGATCAAATCGTCAATGTACCGTTTATAACATTTAAGCTGTGGGGGACGGTTCTTAAAGACCACATCATCCTCCCAGTGGGCCATAAAGAGATTGGCCACACTGGGAGCAAACCGAGCCCCCATAGCAACTCCTCGTTGCTGCAGATAGAAATTTCTATTATACCAAAAGTAATTTTTAAAGAGACAGAAATTTAAACCATCCAAAATAAATCGAATGTGCTCAGTACTCAAATCAGTATCTTTTAAAGCCCAAGTAACCGATGCTATTGCTGCATCATGATCTATAATGGTGTATAAAGAGCCGACATCGGCAGTAACAAGAATAGTATTGGGTGTACACGTGAGAGTATCCAATATCTGTATGATCTGTTTAGTATCACGTAGATAGGCCTCCATTTTACACACCAGGGGTTGGAGAAAGTAATCAAGATATTGGCCTAACCTGGAGGTTACAGAGTCTATCCCATTAACTATGGGGCGACCAGGAGGTCGTTCGGAGTCCTTATGTAACTTAGGTAGAAAGTAAATGATGGGTGTACGGCAATAAAAAGGGTCCAAAAAAGATGCCTCTTTTTTGTTCAAAATACCCTCATGTGTTCCTCCTTCAATTAAAGAATGTAATTGGTTCTTAAATTGGACCATTGGGTCACCCCTTAACAGCAGGTAAGTATCTGAATCACTAAGAAGTCTACCCATCTCCTCCTGGTAGTATGCTTTGCTAAGCACAACAAGCCCCCCCCCTTTGTCGGCGGGGCGAATGACAATATCATTCCTTTGCTCCAAGGATCTAATACCGCGTTTAATATGGTGTGAATCACGGACCTTTTTAATCCGCAACTCATCCAAATCTTTACACACCATATTTTTGAAAACATCCAGATGCCTCATATCGTGGCATTGCAGATTAAACACAGACTTATTCCTGAGTTTAGTATGCTGGGTGACAGATACAGGGACATTCCTTTGAATCGGATTAGAAAGGAAGTACCTCTTCATGTTTAACCCCTGGACATACTTATGGACACTTACATAAGTTTGGAATTTGTTGAGGTTTTTGATAGGGGCAAATTTTAAACCCCTATCCAACACTCGCACCTCATCATCAGAAAGTGAAGTGCCACTGAGATTAAAAATACCAGTCCCCAGTGGACAGGTGGAGGGACCCGCTGGCTCCCCCAGGTCCTGTCGGAAATGGACAATCAAGTCTAAAAAGGAAAAACCGAGAGGAAATAGGGGGGGCCGACGAGTCCAAAAGAGGAAGACCGTATTAGGGACTGGTATTTTTAATCTCAGTGGCACTTCACTTTCTGATGATGAGGTGCGAGTGTTGGATAGGGGTTTAAAATTTGCCCCTATCGAAAACCTCAACAAATTCCAAACTTATGTAAGTGTCCATAAGTATGTCCGGGAGTTAAACATGAAGAGGTACTTCCTTTCTAATCCGATTCAAAGGAATGTCCCTGTATCTGTCACCCAACATACTAAACTTAGGAATAAGTCTGTGTTTAATCCGCAATGCCCCGATATGAGGCATCTGGATGTTTTTAAAAATATGGGGCCAGATTCAGGAAAGGTTACGCTGGCGGATCGAGTGATCCGCCAGCCTAACTGTGGCTTTGAGCCGGCGTTTCTGTTTTCTGTAACCAGAAAACAAGAAACGCCGGGTTGAAGTTCCGATGCGAGCAGCGTAACTGAGTTTCACCATCGCATCGTTACTTCAACTTAAAAATGGCGCCGGGGGCGTTCCCGCCGATTTACGCTCAAAAAATATGTTAATGAGCGGAAATCGGCAATTCACGATCGAAATCCGGCGCGACGCAATGACGATACGACGTTTCCGGACGGGATACGCGGCGCATAGATATACCTACATGGGGTTGGAGTATCCTATGTTATGTATAGGCGTCGTCATCGCGTCGGGAAAAAAAAAAAAAACGTCGCTTGCATAAAACGGTCATGAATGGGAATGTGACGTCATTGACGTTCATTCACAGATTTTGGAGCATGCGCACGGGGATGTTTTGACACTCGACGCATGCGCAGTACGTTGGCGGCGGGATCGCGCGTAGTTAGCATACTACACGCCCCGTACCCGCTACATTTGAATTCCGCCGGCTCATTTGTGATGCGCTGCCGCAACTTTAGGAGCAAGTGCTTCGTGAATGACAGCACTTGCTCCTAAAATTTCGGCAGCGCAACGCAAATCAGAAGCGTTACTCCAGAGCAAAGATGCTCTGGAATACGTGAATCTGGCCCATGGTGTGTAAAGATTTGGATGAGTTGCAGATTAAAAAGGTCCGTGATTCACACCATATTAAACGTGGTATTAGATCCTTGGAGCAAAGGAATGATATTGTCATTCGCCCCACCGACAAAGGGGGGGGGGCTTGTTGTGCTTAGCAAAGCATACTACCAGGAGGAGATGGGTAGACTTCTTAGTGATTCAGATACTTACCTGCTGTTAAGGGGTGACCCAATGGTCCAATTTAAGAACCAATTACATTATTTAATTGAAGGAGGAACACATGAGGGTATTTTGAACAAAAAAGAGGCATCTTTTTTGGACCCTTTTTATTGCCGTACACCCATCATTTACTTTCTACCTAAGTTACATAAGGACTCCGAACGACCTCCTGGTCGCCCCATAGTTAATGGGATAGACTCTGTAATCTCCAGGTTAGGCCAATATCTTGATTACTTTCTCCAACCCCTGGTGTGTAAAATGGAGGCCTATCTACGTGATACTAAACAGATCATACAGATATTGGATACTCTCACGTGTACACCCAATACTATTCTTGTTACTGCCGATGTTGGCTCCTTATACACCATTATAGATCATGATGCAGCAATAGCCTCGGTTACTTGGGCTTTAAAAGATACTGATTTGAGTACTGACCACATTCGATTTATTTTGGATGGTTTAAATTTCTGTCTCTTTAAAAATTACTTTTGGTATAATAGAAATTTCTATCTGCAGCAACGAGGAGTTGCTATGGGGGCTCGGTTTTCTCCCAGTGTGGCCAATCTCTTTATGGCCCACTGGGAGGATGATGTGGTCTTTAAGAACCGTCCCCCACAGCTTAAATGTTATAAACGGTACATTGACGATTTGATCATGGTCTGGGATGGTGACATGTCAAGCCTCCAGTTATTTATGGATAGACTTAATTGCAATGATAAAAATATATTACTCACCTGGACATTGTCGCATGATCAAATCACGTTTCTAGATTTGGAAATTTTTAAAAATACTACCAAGTTGCAGACTAGGAATCACTTTAAAGCCACGGATCGCAATGGCTATATACCCTTGACTAGTTGTCACCACAAATTGTGGTTATGCAATATCCCTAGGGGACAGTTTGTTCGTCTGCGCAGGAATTGCACACTCGAAACTGATTATCTATCACAGTCGCAGGTGCTTGCTGAAAGGTTTAAACAGAAAGGGTATTCAGCTTCTACTATTGATCAGGAGATTAAAAAGGTACGCACCATGGATAGGGTTGCTATTATTAGTGATAAACCCCCTAGTGGACCGGGTACTGATGTAAACGTCAATCACAAGATGGTTTTGGACTACAACATCCAATATAGGAAGTTTGAACGTATCATTATCAAACATTGGTCCATTTTAAAGGGAGATGCTATCTTGGGTCCAGCCTTACCTGACCGGCCCCAGTTTGTGTATAAGAAAGCCCCAGCCTTACGTGATATTATTGCACCTGGTGTTATTGATCCACCAGTGGTAGATCAGCCCAAACTTTTTAATTTTTTATCTGGCTTTTATGCCTGTGGTAGATGTGCTACATGCAAACATGTGAGGAATAATGTTAAAAAACGTAAATCTTTTCGCTCAACAGTCACCCACACAGAATATCCTATCAAACAGCTTGTCACATGTGCCACTGAAGGGGTTATATACATGTTGGAATGTGACTGTGGGTTACAGTATGTGGGGCGTACCTCACGTGCCCTCCATGTTCGCATTGGTGAGCATATCAGCTGTATTAGAAGAGGAGTCAAAACGCACAGAGTATCTAGGCATTTTAGACAGCATCATGATCGCAATCCCAAATATCTAAAATTTTGGGGAATTGAGAAAGTGTCCAAGCATTGGAGGGGTGGACATTTTATTCGCCAATTAAGTCGTCGGGAATCTTATTGGATTCATGAACTCAAGGTTGCTTCTCCGGGGGGGCTCAACGTTGAGTTTGATTTAAATTGTTTTATTTCCGATCGTTGATTATATTATGACTCATTGGCTTTTTTATGTATTTGTTTATGTATTTTATGCAAAATTTTAAATATGCGCATTTTAATTAGTCCTATCAGGTGTAATTTGTATGTGATTGTTAATATGTGATTATGTCATCTATTATTATTATTTTTAATATGTGATTATGCTCTCCTTTTTTTGTATTTTTTTGTATTTATTATTTATGGTCATTATGCTTGTTGTCCGGTGGTGATGATCGGGGATGACGTCCTTTATTATTATTTTATTTTATTAATTTCTAATTTTTATTGCGCGGTTAACATCATGATAGTTCATTTCTTTTTGAGCTGTACATTTATAAGACATTGTTGTGGAATACGGGGGTTTTTATTTCCTTTTTTCCGTATATAAGTTTGTCTTTAGTCATGATGTTTTCCTTCCGCTCGGCCGGGTGTTCTCTATGGTCTTGCCCCGGATGTTGTTGCCGTTCTGCGTCTCGATTGGCCGCATCTGAGGGGAACGTTATTGGCCGCTTAATCACCCGCTGGCCTATATAATATATGCTAATGGGGACGTCCGTTGTACTCCCTCTACTTGACGCTGAAGAAGTCCCGCCCATGAGACGTAACGCGTACGCAAGGGGAGGAGCTACGCAGGACGTTACCCTGATCGTCATCATCGTTCACTCGATACTGACACAGCATACACTCTGCTCATGAGTGTTCCTTAATGTGAGTGGCCATTTGTATATATTTTTCAAGCATTAAAGTGGTTCCATACGGAGAGCACTAGATTTTGTTTGTGTGTTTCCTTCCTTTATGGTTCCTATGCGCCCTGAGTGTGGGTGCCATCCAAGATCCATCGTTCCATCTGAGGATTTGGCTGTATTTTAACAACTGCTGCTATGCTTTGTGACCTGTTTCAGGTCAAATCATTAAGGTGAGAGTCCATCTTGCATGCGGTGGTGGAAGTCTTTGTGGTGTTATCATCACCCTCACTGTTTCTGGATTTACGTTGAAGTTTGGATTGCTTTTTCACATGGACTTTTTTGCTATCACTTGGACACTTATTATATAATTCTCTGATTATTATTTTTAGTTTAATACATTGCGCTGCACTCTTTCACTGTATATGTAAGTTGTGTTCCCCGTTCATGTATGAGGTACCTGACCATCATTGGGAGGAATTGTGCCCCAATGTTGGGGTCACAGGGGAGGAATTGTTACCTTTCACTGATCTCAGAGTGGGGTATTGTGCCCCATTGTTGGGATTGGTAGATGAAATAGTGTCCCAAGGGCCATATAAAGCAAGCAAAGGGCTGCATCTGGCCCCCGGGCTACAGCTTACAGATCACTGGTCTAGAGTGATGCTGTCAGTCACTGCAAAAGTCACACAGCGTAATACCAAAGTGTAGCATACAAGGAAGTGAGGAGGTTAAAGGGGTTGTAAAGGTTTTTTTTCCCCCTCAATAGCTTCCTTTACCTTAGTGCAGTCCTCCTTCACTTACCTCATCCTTCGATTTTGCTTTTAAATGTCTTTATGTCTTCTGAGAAATCCTCACTTCCTGTTCTTCTGTCTGTAACTCCACACATAATGCAAGACTTTCTCCTTGGTGTGGAGTGTCGTGCTCGCCCCCTCCCTTGGACTACAGGAGAGTCAGGACGCCCACTAACACACAGCTCCTTTCTCTATCTGCAACGTAGAGAGTGTCCTGACTCTCCTGCTCGCCAGGGAGAAAGCCTTGCATTACTGTGTGGAGTTACAGGCAGAAGAACAGGAAGTGTGGATTTCTCAGAAGAAATAAAGACATTTAAAAGCAAAATCGAAGGATGAGGTAAGTGAAGGAGGACTGCACTAAGGTAAAGAAAGATACTTAGGGGGAAAAAATGTTTTCTTTACAACCCCTTTAAGTCTGGTTGGAAAAAATGTAAGGACGCTTTTCACATGTGGGTCCACTGAAATTGGGGAACTACATAAACTTTTAAGAGAAAAGAAGAAATGTAGGTGGTCAACGTACCTAGGTTTTCTGGTAGTCGCAGGAATTTTGCATTGCATTAAGCATGACTGGCAGTTTTGCCAGACTTTTTTCCAGGTATGCTCCCTCAATAGGAGTTAATAGGGATTGCAGAGGGCATACACAGGACTAGCGCAGAAGATGTTTGGCACTTCAGGAAGTTGCACTGACAGTATTCTACTGAACATGGAATAGGTAAAGATTGTGAGGGATGGGCGGGGGTAAGAGGTTAACTTGAACTAGAATATTTGGGTCTGCATTCCTAACAAGATTAAAAGTGAGTGTTAAGTGACATTTTACATCTACAGTTTCAGTGTTTAAAACCAAAAGCCCTACCTAACAGCAAGAAACACAAATGACTGTTGTTTACTATCCAGAAAACCCTTCTCTATGTATGCATATGATTTTGGTTTCTCTTCAGTACTATGCATTTGGCTTGTCTCATTTCTGTGCATGCATAGCAGGTGCATGCACATCTCTTGCCTCTTCTGAAATAAAGAGCCTGGCTGCTTGCAGTTTTGTTATCTGAGGCTTTAGTTCCACTTTAAATTGCCACTAGTGTTTTCCTTGGACAGGGGGTGGCAGTAGGGATGGGCCTAAACCAAAAAAAGGGAAAAGTTGAATAAAATGAAACCAACATTAGAATTTTTTTCTGGAAAAAAAGGGTATGTAGCGCCCATGTACTTCCAAGTACGGGTGCTATTGAAATTTAGTGGGATTGATCAGTGTAAGTGACTCTGATCTCGATTATGATTATAGTAGGGCTCTCTGTTTTGGCTTGGCTGTGCTGTGGGCTCGTTCTGTCGTACCTGGGGTGTAGTTCCACCCCGAGTCGACAGGCGGCAGCAGTGGAGTTAAGGTTCGGGTGCTCTCTCCAAGCAACCAATCGGGAGGCTTGGGCCTCGCTGGGCATGCTGGGAGAGGGTACTTATGGAGCAGACACCATCTTAAAAGGTCTTCTGGTTCCTGGTGCGGCACCCATCTTTAGGGTGGCTGCACATCACTGCCCCCCAAGCGTCATGGCCTACCTGGCCGGGGCGTGGGTGCCACGCAGAGTTCCTGATTCCAGGTCCCTATCGGCCCGGAGCAATTGAAGTTATGGCGGGACCCCAATGATCGATTGGGTTCCCATCTTTAAAGATCCCAAGCGAGTTTATGCTGTTCGGTTGGGAGTCCAGTTGAGGACCACCAATGAGGGGGTGGTGATCCAACTGCACTGGAGCAAACCATCGGGGATCGAGGTGACCGGACACTGAGAGGTTGGATGTCAGCAACCTGTCAGTCGGTGACCAACTAAGAACTACCTAAGGTCAGATTCAGGCACTAATTCATTAAGGAAGATTTATTTCATGACCTACGTTCTAGGGAAGGGTCTGTGGCAGAGGCCCGTTTCCCATTAGGTTCCAAGTGATACTCTGGCTGCCAGGTCGGTGTGAGAGGCCTGTCCAGGTACACTACACCCACTCTGGCTGGAGTGGTGACGAAAGCAAAGTGTCGTTTGAAGCAGGACTGCTTCTGTTACTCATAGGCCTAAATGTGCTACTCTCCTCCTCATCCATCTTTTCTTATTCACCTCAAGTTCATTGTTTACCGTGTTGGCTAAAATAAAGCACAAGAAAATACATTTATCATTTGGACATTCCATCACTGCTGCTCTCTTCTACTACCCTAGACATCGAAGCTATAGAGGTAACAGGCCGACCCAATCTAACCAGCAGCTCCTGCGGGGGTGTGCTACATGTAGTAGCAGGAACTTTAAAGAGCTTGCCTCTACTTAGCTCAGCAGGGGATCGCTCCGCTGATCCCCACTGAGCAGGCAGATGACAGGTCCATCTCCCCTTACTGTGCAGAGCGGAGACGGACAAAGTGCTGCTCTCCCCTATGGGAAAATCAGGTAAAAACAGACTGCCCATCCAATTTTACCCGATATTATTTGATCCTCCAGATGGATGGAAAAGAGGGTCACCATCTGTCTGGATTTGGTGCACAGGATCGAATCAGATAGCGGCGGGTGTCAGTGGACATGTCACTGCTGACATCCGCCACACTATAGGAGTGAATGGCGTGTCTGATTAGGTCCGCCTGAAAAAACTTTTTTTTTTTTTTCAGGCAGACCTGATCGGACCACCCATGTGAAAGGACTCTCCGTTTTAATTGCTAAAATTGGCACATTTTCTCTAAGGCCCCTTTTACACCGACACGTTTTTCAGGCGGTTTAGCGCTAAAAATAGCGATGCTATACCGCCTGAAAAAATCATGCCGTGCAGTCTTCAGTGTGACTAGCAGAAAAGTCCTGCTAGCCGCATCTTTGGAGCGGGGTGTTTACCACTCCTATACGGCTCATTTCCATTGAAATCAATAGGAAACTGTGGTAATACCGCTGGCAATGTGCCTCTGCAAAGGCGCATTGCGGGCGGTATTAACCCTTTTTTCGGCTGCTAGCGGGGGTTAAAACCGCACCGCTAGCGGGAGGATATCACAGTAAATACAACGGTATAGAGGTGCTAAAAATCGCACCGCTATACTGCCACCGCACCTCCTCTGCCCCATGTGAAATTGATTGACAATAAGTACAATTGATTAACAATATAGCAACAAAGAAGGTAATTTAATTTGATCAACTGTTTGAAAAAAGCTATATGGCCCCAGTACATTAGGTGGTTTAGGAGCACCTGGCAAATTATGATCATTAATAAGCTTTGCCAAAGAACATTCTACTTCCACCCCCAGATATTATATCTGTGACAAAAAAATTCTGGAATGATGCCTCTACTGTACATCTTTTAGAGATCATCTCAAATTGAAATTATAACAGTTTTGAAAACCTTTTCCTTGTGCCAAGAAAATAGTTATTCATATTAACTGCATTTTAGGATATGGCCACTTATATTCACAAATCACTGTGATTATGTGTGATTATGGAAATCAGTGAACAAATTCAATATGATTATGAAAATTAACACTAAAGCCTCGTACACACGATCAGTCCAATCTGATGAGAACGGTCTGAAGGACTGTTGTCTTAGGTTAACCGATGAAGCTGACTGATGGTCTGATGTGCCTACACACCATCAATTAAAAAAACGATTGTATCAGAACGCGGTGACGTAAAACACAACGATGTGCTGAAAAAGTTCAATGCTTCCAAGCATGCGTCGACTTGATTCTGAGCATGCGCAGGTTTTTAACCGATGGTCGTGCCTACTAACAATCGGTTTTGACCTATCGTTTACGAGTCCATAGGTTAATTTTAAAGCAAGTTGGATTTTTTTAACCTAAGGGGCCCACACACGATCGGTTTTGACTGATGAAAACGGTCCATCAGACCATTGTCCTCTGGCTATCCTATCGTGTGTACGAGGCCCAAATGGTTTAGTTGCAATGAATGTAAAATATATAAATGACATTCTGGGATGTGAATAACATTTTTAAATGCGGTTTATGGCATGAAGAGTGCTAAATGATTTTGGTTTCACTATATCTGGTTTCATTAAACATTTATATAGTTGGCTACATAATCACACAGCAAATGCTTGGTAGCAGTATGCTCAGACTGAATCAGCAGGGATTTTCTGAAGTCTGATATTCTGATTGTTGTACACACAATTCCCACACATTGCATTTTTTTCCCCCTCTTACATGTTACCTCCCCTCCCTTCACCAATGCTTATATAATACTGTTGCACAATTGATGATGTTCCATGTTTGGCACTCACTCATTACGGGCAGCGTGTCCTCTGCTTAGGATGTAGCTGTCAGAGCAATGAATGCAGGGAGTGCACGCGGCAGCTTCTCTGGGGCACAGACCAAGGGACATTGTACTAACACAAAATCCCTGCCATATCTTTATCAACAGTGCAGCATTTATTTATTTGAATACAAGAGACTCTTAGTGAAACAACAAAGCGCCATTCTGCTATTGTTTTCCTCAGACACAAGGTTCAGAGAATGGCATAGTCTCACAGCTTGCTGGTGTTTACCACTGGGAAATCAAAAATGACATCAGCTTGGATCTCTTCACTTAGCTTTTCCAATTTAGATCCGTTTATAGGCAGATCTGACAGAGAAAAACAACATATTTAAATCATTGCATGCTATACAAGAGAGATGCAAACCATAGAACAAAACTAACACATCTATCAGCCTTATTAGTAAACGGCTTATCCTAAGGGGACTAATCATTGATATTAACATTTTACAGAAATCCGACAGGTACATGTCAGCATTAAAGCGTTTGTCAACACATATAAAAAAAGATCCTGTTCCCTTAAAGGGGTTGTAAAGGAAATATTTTTTTTTTTCATAATAAGCATCCTTTACCTGCAGACATTCCTCTTTTCACTTCCTCATTATTCGTTTTTGCTTAGAAGTTGCTCTTTCCTGGTGCCTTCATGGCAGCATACATATGGTTGGTGGCTCCGCCCTCATCCAACCCACAGGACCAATTATAACTCTTTAAAAGAGAGCGACAGCATCCCCTCTGACATTCTTTTTTCTGTCCTCAAACCTGCAGGATCATGGATCACCTGGATTCAGCCATTACTATGCCACTGCGTTGGCCAGCCATTACAGGTTCATGCTCCCCTGTAGATGAAGTCCCATATCTTAGGCTGCTAAACGCGCCAAAAAGGTTTGGGAGCCCATTTTTCTGTGGATCTTTTCTGGGTCTGGAGTTCAGGTATTTAACTCCATCCGTGACTGAAAACACTGCTCCAAGGTAAAAGACGACTGATTACAAGCTGTCCCTCACCTCTTTCTCTGTCTTCCAGACGCATGGCTGCCGTCCTAGCCGGCAGACTCCTGGGCTATAACGAGGTATGGCAGAATCTACGACTCTCGTAGCCAGGCATGCGATCTCCCGCGGCGGGGGGTGCCCCTCCCGCCGCCCCTGCTGGAGAGCATCTGCGGCGCTTCGCGCACCCTCTGCATTTGATTTATCCCTTCCTTGGACACTGTCGTGTCGCAGGGATATGACGTCACGCGCGCATGCGCGGTAGCCTTCGGAGGCCAATGCGGCCATCTTGGTATACCCGGAAGTAGTCGGTGTATAAATGAGGATGTTTTTCCTCATTATGTTTAAACAGCTTTCCACTGCAACACATCCTAGGTTAAGGGAAGATTACGTTCTACTGCCTTCCTCCCGTTTTACCCCATATTATGGATCCAGCCCAAGGTAAATTTGGGAGTGGATCATGTTTTGTGCATATTTCTATGGAATACATATTTTCATGTGCATATAATGGGTGAGGATGTTTTCTGTACATATGGGTATGTACATGGATGTGTAGGTGCATGTGTATATGTATATACTTAGGTAGGGTATCCTTGATACCTCATGGATCTCAGCCTTGCCTGTGCATAGGCCTGGATGTGTATATGTATGTATACACACATATGTATATATATATATATATATGTGTATATATATATATATATATTTGGGGCCAGATTCAGGTAGAAGTTACGCGGCTCTGTAGATAAGCCGCGTAACTTCTAACCTACGCCGTCGTATCTGTTTTCTGTATTCAGAAAACAAGATACGCCGGGATTGAGTTCAGATACGAGCGGCGTAATTGTAATTCACGAACGTACGCGGGCCCGACGCAGTCACTTTACGACGTTTCCATAAGAGGTTTCCCGGCGTAAAGATAAAGCAACAAAAAGCACGCGTATCCCATGTTATGTATGGCCGCGTTGAATTGAAAAATGTTAACGTCGTTCGCGTAACTCGTCCGTGAATGGGGATTGACGTCATTGACGTTCACGTAGAAAACACCGTCCTAATGTGGAGCATGCGCGCTGGGATACATTGACGGCCGGCGCATGCGCAGTGCGTTCGCTGCGGGATCGCGCCTAGTTTAAATACTACACGCCCCCTACCCGCCCAATTTGAATTCCGCCGGCCCATTTTCGCTACGCCGCCGCAACTTTAGGAGCAAGTGCTTTGTGAATACAGTACTTTCTCCTAAAGTTTCGGCGGAGTAACGTAAATGAGAAATGTTACGCACGAATAAAGATGCGCCCATCTACCTGGATCTGGCCCATAGTTTTTATGTATTCAATATAAAAAATAAAAAAAAACATATATGAACATATGCGTTCATGGGTGTATATATGTATATTCGTAGGTACGCTATACATATAGGTATGTGTTCCAAAATATATATATATATATATATATATAAAATAAATAAATTAATAATAATATAAAAAAAAAAAGTCAAACCACGCAGGTTAACCTTGTTGGTTTCCCTCTTTAACAGCCCTTCCCCGCAGCTCAGTATTACAAAAAGATCCTCAACATACCACTAGGTAAGTGGCTGCAACTACCAGGTAAGTTCAAAATAAAAAAGAGCATGTGACTACCTTCTATAGAGGAAAAACAGAATTTTTCTGTCCTTTCCTTCTTTTGCAGCCCGCAACCTCAGCCAAGTCGCAGAGGGGCACAGAAGAAGGGGTCCAAAGCTCATGGTGTCCCAAAGAGTGGTCACTCTGCTTCAGCCTACGCACCCGACAGCTGCAGGTCTTCCCGACATTCGGCTAGAAAGTATCCATCTCCTCATCACCCTGCCACCCCCAAAGCCTGCTGGGTCTGCGGTGATGATGCGCTTCCAAAAAAATTGGTCTGCAGTTACTGCTTTCTGGGAGCAGCCGGAAATGTGGAAAAGGAGAGGGGGGAATACTGGGTCAACATTAGGAAAATAATTAAAGACTCAATCCAGGAGTCGTCTCCATCTCAAGGTCAGGCTACCTCTTCATCAAAAGATATTTTTCAGGGGTCTGCCCCCAAGATCCCAGGTCAGCAGATAAGTGCAGGGGCCAGTTTGGATGACTCCCAAGATACATCCGAGGAGCAAGGGCCCCACTACGATTCTGGGGTACCTGATAATTTTCTGGCTGCCTTAATGCGAAATATGCTAGCAGGCCAGGTCGCCTATATACATCCTCGTGGGCTGTACCCTCCAGCTGACACTAGTGCTCAGCCGTTTCCTTACCATCTGTTGGAGAAGAAAACATGACTTAAAATCTGGACTTTACAGTTGAGAACTGTATAGCATGTCGGAATTTGCATAACAAAGGCTGTAAGCTTCAAAGAAAAGAACAGGAAGGACTGTTTTATCTGGTCGGACAGGCAAGGGGGTGTGGTCTTGGGTGAAGGGGGGTTAATAAAAAGGTACACACAAAGAGTAAGCTCCTTCTATTTGATTGATCTCCTGAAGCCTGCCACATGTCCATGGGAACTGCATGCTGCTTGTTCAACCAGCTTGTGTGACAAGTATCTTTGAATTTCTCTTGTATATATATATATATATATATGTATGTATTGTGATGTTTTAATGTGTGATGTCGTACTATCCCGATTTCCCTGGGAATAAACAGAGATGTTCATTTTACCAGCAGCAGTGCGTATGTGTGCGTTTGTATATTAATAGGCATAGACCAATGAATCCATTTATGCAGTAAATAGAGGGAACCTGTGAATACCTCTTGAGCACATTGCTTTAGTTTATATTTGCTAGCCTTGTAAAGTATAGCACTTTTTACAATTGGCGCTCAACGGAAATGTGGTAGCCCTAAAAGCCACATAGAACCCACAGGACAGAAGTGCTCAAGAACAAGGAAGCTTTTAGAAGGACGGTATGTGTGATGAGTCTTTTCTATGTATATGCAAAAGGTTCAATTGTGTTGAATGACATCAGGTAAAAGTGGTAAGGAATGAGAATAGTGAATGCTAGGAGCGATTTGTGTTTGTTTGTTTTTTTGTTTTTTTTAATTTGTGAGTTGTAAGAGCTAAAAGATAATTGAGTTTGGCTCATTACTTGGGGCAGTGTGAGAGGTACGTTTGTGCGGATGTGTGTGAGATCCATGGATTGTGATGTTGTGTTAGATGGATAAACAGGCCCAAAGCGCTGTTTTGTTAACGTTTGAACTATAGAACACCATTCCTCATTTGTAAAGAGCAACCACCCCCCCTCTGTCTTTGACACAAGTTAAATTGAATGGTGGGTGTGGGTGATGTGTGTTTTCTCAGCTGCTGACAGCCCAAATGACCCCCCTTTCCAGGCCTGTGACATGCAAATGACCTGAGCCAAGAAAACATATGTAATGGTGAATACACTTTTTTGTGGGGGAAAAGTACAGCTTTATTAAAGGTATGTGCTAAATAGTTTTGTATACAGGGTGTAGGAGGCTAAGTGTGAGAACATTAGTTCTAAAAGAATTGTGTACTGTGGATTGTATACTGTGGATTGTAAAATGGAACTTGTGTATACATATGTTAAGAAACATGCCTCTGCCAGTTATCATTCATGTGAAGATGATTCTCTTAAAAATCAGTGTACTGCACTATTGTCTCAGTGTCAGCAACATAATGCCAGATTAGTGGATAAACAAATAAAGAAAATGGGAAAAGAGAGATTGGCTAATGAAATTGCAGTATTGCTCAGAATTAAGGTAATATCTGATCAAATGGGAGAGAAATGGGAAGCAGAGAGGAGGCGTTTTAGGGAAGACGTAGGAAAATTCAGTGAACAACTTCGAAAGATTGCAACAACATCCAGTAATGAGAAGGAGGGGTTGCAGGCAAAAGCAGACAGCTTGTCGAGAATAAATTGTGATCTGCGAGAGCAGCCTCAGGTGCAGAGTCCGGACGGTCAGATGAAGAGCAAACTTTTAGAATCATTGCAAATAAGATTGACAGAGATGGAAGAGTTGGTTATATCTGTAGAGAGGGAATTAGCAAAGGCACACTCCCAGCTTCTTACAAAAGAGCAATATATAGTATCGCTTAGTGAGAACAAAGGCACATTGGCTAGTATCTGCACAGTCACTGAGGAAAAGAGCCGTGATAAAACACAGTCAGATATTGCACCTATAGCTGCAAAACAGAATAAAAGTTGGATTACAATCCAAGAAAGATTTACGTTATGCCAGGTTCTGGGGGAATTTAACAGCCTGGAATCACCAATGAGCCTGTCCAATAAATTTGAGGCTCTTGTACTTAAATTCAACTTGAGTAATGAGGATGCCTGCTCTCTTCTGAAAGTATGGCTACCTGGATCTGTGGTAGGCAAGTAATCGGCACAGGTTAATGATAACT
Source organism: Rana kukunoris (assembly GCA_029574335.1). NCBI lineage: Eukaryota > Metazoa > Chordata > Amphibia > Anura > Ranidae > Rana > Rana kukunoris. The sequence goes on from CM056050.1 coordinate 460,898,486, forward strand.
TGGCAGATGCAGAAATGCGAAGAGGGGAATTGAGGCGAATTATGGACAGTCGTGATAATGGTATGAGTGATTTGCAACAAATGAAATTTAGAAGAGGGGATGATCCGATAATGTTCTGCAGTGAGTATCTTGCATTGTAAACGAAAGTGTTCAACTGTCCTGACTTATTGGAGGATGATGCAAGTTTCATATACTCAATGGCCAATAAATGTTATGTAAGCTATCCCGCTAGAATGGCCCTGAGAAATGCTAGATCCTACCAACATTTTGTCAATATCCTACGAGACTTCTGTCAAGAGTCCAGTCATAGGGAATATGGGTCAAAGGCAGATTTCTCACTAAAAAGCAGAGGTACAGGTAGGCATAGACAGTTCAGACATTCTAAATGGAATAGAGCCTTTAAGATTTCTAGCATGGAGCAGGAAACCCCAGAAATACAGGTATCTGCAATGAAAACCCCCCAGGGTAAGAACAGCCTACCACAAAAGTCTGATATGAAAGATAGCAGCCGGGGCAGAACACACAATTCGCAAGAGGAGATAATAAATGACAGCCAATGCCCTAAATACAGCCAACAAGACTGGATGAACATTCCAATGTGTGCCCCCTGGGATAATATGCCATTCTGGCTTATATGTAGTTGGGCACAGATGGCGTTGCCATTTTTCCTGTGTAATATGGCAAAGTTTACCAATACTGCCTGCTTAGTTTAGAAAAATATGGCAATTATTCCCCTTGCATTACAGAATGGAAGAGGCTTGAGGGATTTAAAAAGTCAAATGTTGTGATAATTGTGTATAATAACTGTCTTTGTGTTCCTTTTTCTAGAGACCATGGAAGACGTTAAACTGGTTTGGATACTAATGTTTATTTTTTTTTTGCAGATCCTACAAGTGAGAACAACAGTGGGCAAATTTAACAGAAAAGGGGTTGTATTATTGTAAATGTATAATCGATTATCACATGGTACCATGAGCTCATTAATTAGTAATTGTTTGCAAACAATGAAAAAAAAAGAAGAAGATATTGCACATTTACGTCGGCAGAATGGCACGGCTGGGCACATCAACGTATATATACGTTGATTTTAGTACCCAGCCGTGGGTCACGGGCGCGCGCCCGCGGTGCGCTCCCGTGACCCGTTCCGAAGCTCCAGGACCGGGACAGCGGGACTCGTGGGCCCGATCACCGCTGCAGTGCGGCGATCCGTCCCTGGAGCTGAAGAACGGGGAGAGCCGTGTGTAAACACGGCTTCCCCGTGCTTCTCTGTGGCCGCAGCATCGATCGCATCATCCCTGTTATAGGGGGATGCGATCGATGACGTCACACCTACAGCCACACCCCCCTACAGTTGTAAACACACACACGGAACACTCAAAGTCACAGCGCCCCCTGTGGTTAACTTCCAAACTGCAACTGTCATTTCCACAGTAAACAATGCAATTTAATCGCATTTTTTGCTGTGAAAATTACAATTGTCCCAAAAATGTGTCAAAATTGTCCAAAGTGTCCGCCATAATGTCGCAGTCATGAAAAAAAATCGCGGATCACCGCTATTAGTAGTAAAAAAAGAAAATTAATAAAAATGCAATAAAACTATCCCTTATTTTGTAAACGCTATAAATTTTGCGAAAACCAACCGATAAACGCTTATTGCGATTTTTTTTTTACCAAAAATATGTAGAAGAATACGTATCGGCCTAAACTGAGGAAAAAAATGTTTTTTTATATATTTTTGGGGGATATTTATTATAGCAAAAAGTAAAAAATATTGAATTTTTTTAAAAATTGTCGTTCTATTTTTGTTTATAGCGCAAAAAATAAAAACCGCAGAGGTGATCAAATACCACCAAAAGAAAGCTCTATTTGTGGGGAAAAAAGGACGCCAATTTTGTTTGGGAGCCGCCCCGCACGACCGCGCAATTGTCAGTTAAAACGACGCAGTGCCGAATCGCAAAAAGGGGCAAGGTCCTTTACCTGCATTTTGGTCCGGGTCTTAAGTGGTTAAACAATAGTCAGACCAAGTCAGTCAAACCAAAGGTGTGGTATATTATATGGAATGTGAATGCGGGGCTTACTATGTGGGAAAGACCAAGCAGGAATTTTGGCGGAGAATTTCCAAACATGTATATAGCATGGAAATCGGAAATCTCCACCTTCCAATTGGAAGACACGCAGCACTACAACATCACTATACTGTACCCAAAGTATCCTTCGCCGCCCTCTATCGGATTCATATTCCCAATAGAGGCGGCGACTGGAATAAAATTCTCCTCCAGCATGAGCAAAGATGGATCTTTAAGACACGGGCTACTATGTATCCCGGCTTAAACGAATCCTGCTCCTTTGCTCTATTCCTTAAAGGCTTTGTCTCAGGAAAAACACAATAGTACACATTACTGTAAAGCCTTTTTCTTCCCCATATCCCCCTTTGTCTAATTCAATTTTTGACATAGCTGCCTCCACACTGAATAGAAATAATTTACTAATGTACTTTTTCCACTGCTGTTTGTGGACGGTTGGGCATTTGTTTCCCCCCCCCTCCCTTTTTCCTCTAAATAAAACGCAGATACGCTCTTTTCATTTTGATCCATGCTCATTGGAATCATGGACATCTATCACTGTTCAAGCATCTATACATGCCTTTTTAGACCATTACTATGTTGTTGTTTTGCGATGCCATAAGTATTATTTTTCTTGACATAAACCAATATATCATGATTGGTGAATATGACTACATGTGTCATAGCTGCATATAAGGGGATAATCTGTTGCGATATGATTTAACCAGACAAATATTTGTTAACCTATGCCATATATATAATTTTGTTGTGTTCTTTCCAGTGGAGTCCCGATGCGTTGTGGTATGTGGGTCCTCAGGCTGCTATCTCCCCTTCGGCCCCCTAGCCGCCTCCTCCTTGTTCCTGTCCTTGAGTTTCCCCCCCGTCACTTCCCAGCAGGGCGGGAGATACACGCGTCGTTGGCGCAATGTGTGTTGTATCCACAGGGCGGCGTTGCCGCCCGAGTGGATGCGAATCCCTCCCTGCTGGCGGCGTGAGCGATCGCTTCTGAGACGCCGTGACGTCACTGCGTGAGCGCCGTCTGGCGCCCGCAGTGACGCTGCACGTTGCGATGCGTCATGCGGAAGCGACGGCAGTGTCGGCTTCGCCCGAACCTCGCCCACGCCGTGAGAACCACCGTGACATTTACTAGGCACCGGCAGACCACCAGCTGTGACAAGGGAGACACACCTTGTCCCCTCCCACTACACGTGGGACTAGCTGGACCAATCCCGGGATCGTGAGCGGTATTTATTTCCGCATCCGATCGCAGGCACTCAGAGAAGCATGCGGCATCTCCATGAGTGACAGCGTCCAGCCAGTTGGTAAGTTACTTTACCTACATTACCTATTCCCTTTCAGCTAATTGACAATACTACCCTCTTTTTATATTTAAATGTTTTTATTTCCAATACTCTTTTCACATATAGATAGCATCTCACTTCCAACACCTCTGTTAAAAGTGGAAATATTGGAGGTAACCCTGGTTTGTTTTACCTAGCCTCCTCATTTCACCACTTCCTCCTGCACTTCCAATTGTCAGCCACTCTGGATTTCAGTCACCTTTCACCTTCCTCTCACTTCTTGTCTTTTTTGCCCTTTCCTCACTGTCACTTAGCCATTCCACTCCCCTAGTTTCCTGTCACATTTGTTGTCCATTCCCATCACGTTTTTCACCACTTTCCACATTCCCTACACACCCCCCATTCCTATCTCCTTTTTTTCTTCACTTTTCTTCCCCCCACTTCTCTTCCTGTCACATTTGTTGTCCATTCTCATCACGTCTTTCACCACTTTCCACATTCCCTACACACCCCTCATTCCTATCTTCTTTTTCTCTTCACTTTTCTTCCCCTTTCTTCCCCTTCCCTTCCATCCCCCTTCTTACCCCCTTATTCACACCTTGACCCCAGTTCTGTCACTTCCTACCTTTCACTCATTATTCTCCCATCCATACTTTATCCCAGCCCCAATGTTCCCCACTCCTCATTTCCCAGCCTTTCCTCCATTCCACCACCCCTTGTCTCTTCTCCCCAAATCCCTCTCTTCCCCTCCTTCTTTTTCACCAGTTCTGCATTTTCTCAGTTTTTGCACTTCCCTACTTTCCTTTTTGTTTAACACATTCCCCATTCCTCATCTGCACTCCTATTCACTTTAAGTTTCATTTTTCTTCTTCTCTTACTTTCTTCATTTCTTGTCCTCAATCCCTTCTCCCTATTCACATTCACCCCCTATCCCCTTTCCCATACCTTCATCTTCACTCCTCTATCTTTTTCTTTATTTTATTTCATCACTATTTCCCCTTTCACTTCACCATCACGACCATTCTTTCTCCCTACCCCTTCTCCTTCCCAGCCCATTTCACTTTCCCGTTTCCACCCCTTTTTTCCCCTTTTTTCCCCCTTCCCAACCCCACCCACTCCTGTTTGCTTCCACCTCACCCTCACCCCCTGGACCTCCATTATCTCATCCTTTGAAGATCTCTACGAAATTTATACCCATGCATTGGCCACCTTTTATACTAATTACTTTACTTAATTCTAGGATTTCTTTTTCCTACCTTTTGAATCCCATTTTTCTTCACCCCTCGGTTCTGCCCGGGTGCTACCATTTCTGTCTGGTGCTTCCTCGTAAGTGGCTGAGGGCCACTCTTGGGCGGTCACGTTGAGGACTGGGCGAGACTGGGGGACTGATCGGGAGTACCGTCAGCTTTGGACCCTCGCATCCCATGACCGCATCGGACTACACCTGGATGCCCCATAACTCAAATTTCTGGGTAAATATATGTTGCTGTTGATGATGAATTTTTGATTACTGTGGGAGGGAGAAGGAAAGTTCTTCTCCCTTAAACCAACTATATTTATGTTGTTCTCTGTGCCTTTATCTTCCCTGTGGATTTGGGAGTCCTTGTACCCCCGTTTTCCCCCCTTTTATAAGGGGACAGACTCCATAGGGAGGACACAGAGACAAATAAAGATTTTTTGTACACACCTATTTATAATATTAAATCTCTTTCAGCCACAATCCTCTGAAGAAGACCGAATGGTCGAAACGCGTTAGGAATATACACCTGCCTGCCACTATTCAGGCTATGTATTTGATTACTTATCTGGAAATGTTATGGTTATTTTAATCTTTGTTACTCTGCCGCAACTCATCCCTTTTATACCCCTAATTTTTATGTCATTGAATCACTTTTGTAATAAAACGTTTTTACCATAGACGTTGCATTGCCACTTTACTTCACATCAGCTGTTTCAAAGCCCCATTGGGACCTCTTCTCTATTTAAGAGAACAATTTATTTTCCTTTGAAGAGGATGAGGAGGAAACAACCTCTTTAGCAGAAAACCAGGTGGCAAACTATATAAGATCTTCAGCACAAAATGTTGACTCTGTGTGGATTTTCTCTTATCAAGAAAATTTTGCTACGTTACAATGCTGCTACTCCATCTAGCGCACCTGTTGAGAGACTGTTCAGCCTGGGCAAGCTTGTCTTCTCTCCAAAGAGGAACAGACTGTCAGACCAAAAATTTGAAAAGCTTCTCCTCCTACGTTACAACCACTGGTTTAGTTAGATGATGAGAGGAGTTCAGAGTTGGATAGTGTTCTGTTTATTGTGCACTGCAGTATTATACAGTTAATTGCACTAATTAATAAAGGCGAGAGTTTCCTTTGTCTCCTATTAGTATAAGAAACTAAGGAAAATCTGGCCTTTAATTAATGCAATGAATTATCTATATCTGTATAATTGTTTAAAAAGAAACAAAGGAAAATCTGGCCATTAGTACAAATCTCTGTAACTGTATATTCAGCCTACTAGTGCACAATAAACAGAAGTTTTGTTAATGTACTGATTGAATAGTTAAGATTTGGATAGTGTTCTCCAACTCTTAACTATTCAGAATCAGTACAGTAACAAAACTTCTGTTTATTGTGCACTAGTAGGCTAAATATACAGCTACAGAGATTTGCACTAATGGCCAGGTTTTTCCTTTGTTTCTTTTAACACTATTATACAGATAATCGCACTAATTAAAGGCCAGATTTTTGTTTCTTTTTACCCACGTTTACATTTGTGTGTCTTAATTTTGCACTTGAATTCTAGTTTAAATATTTTTTTATTTTTTATGTTTCTGTGCATACCATTCATATGATCTATGGCAGGCTGCGCCGCTGCAATCTATTGAATTGGGTTCAAATAAATACGAAATGTTCTAAAATACTGTATATAGTGTTTTTAATCTTCAATCAGTTAATATAAACATCTTTGATATTAAAGATGTTATAGAATGTAATTGTATTGTAGAATATAAAAAAAAAAAAAAAATATCAGTTACTTTTCCGAGTAACTAGTTACTTTGCCATTAGGCCTCGTACACACGAGCAGACAGATTTGTTCAAATCTGTCCGTCCGACAGATTTGAACAAATCTGTCTGCTGGGATTTTGGTTTGCTCGCGTGTACACACGAGCAAACCAAAATCCCCGCCAGCAGAGAGCGCGCTGACGTGTCGGTGACGTGGCGGTGACGTTGACGCCGCCACGTCACCGCACCAGGAAGTAAAACACTTCCGCGCATGCGCCGAATCCATTCGGCGGCGGTGCGGCGGCGGTGCGGGACGACATGTCTGCTGGTAAGTGTACTAACCAGCAGACATGTCGGGCGGACGGATTCCCACCCGATAGATTTCAAAGCATGCTTTGAAATTTGTCGGGTGGCCAAATCCGTCGGCTCGGCCGTACACACGATCGAATCTGTCTGCTGAAACGGTCAAGTAACAAGTAACTTGTAATTGTAACTAGTTACTTTTTTAAAGGAAGATGAACAACACTGGGAATGGACTAAGGTTTTTCACTCCAAGTCTGTTTTATTTCACTGAACAATAAAAGAGGATTGCTCAGAGCTGTGGCAAGACTGGGCACAGATCATAGGAAATCTTATACCCTACATTGTGAGATCAAAAAAAAAACGGGTTTACATCAACTTTAATAATTTACCAAATTAGATGTGTCAAATGCACTTCTTTTCCCAAAATGGACATTTTAACTTTTTGTCAAGAAAGGCAAAACTTTTAAGCATTGAATAATGCTTACCTCAATAAAATAAAAATTGTATAATTTTTTGAGACAGCTTTTTTTTGGTTGGCATTTAACCACTTAAGACCCGGACCAATACGCTGGTAAATGACCCAAGGTGTTTTTGCGATTCGGCACTGCGTCGCTTTAACAGACAATTGCGCGGTCGTGCGACGTGGCTCCCAAACAAAATTTGCGTCCTTTTCTTCTCACAAATAGAGCTTTCTTTCGGTGGTATTTGATCGCCTCTGCGATTTTTATTTTTTGCGCTATAAACTAAAATAGAGCCACAATTTTGAAAAAAAACACAATTTTTTTACTTTTTGTTATAAAAAAAATCAAATAAACTAAATTTTAGTAAAACATTTAGGCCAAAATTAATTCAGCCACATGTCTTTAGTAAAAAAAAAAAACGCAATAAAAAAAAAATAGCTACCTAGCGGGAACAGCGACACTAATACAGCGATCAGAAAAATGATCGCTTAGTGACGCTGGCAATAGGGAGTGAAAGGGTTAACTAGGGCGGTGATCAGGGGGTTAAAACTTTATTAGGGGGGGTGGGGGGGCTATCCTGAACCTAACACTAACTGTTTTTTACACTGCCTGTCACACTGACACTAAATGCAGTGATTAGATCACTGCATTCAGTGACACTGTGACAGGGGGGTGGGGGGGGCGATCACAAGGGGTTAATTTGCCTATGTGAGTGTGTGTCAGTGTTGTGTTGGTGCACACTTACTTGTGATGTCTTCTCTCATCAGCAGCGCTGGGAAACAGCGCTGCGATGAGAGATTACATCATTTCCTCCTTCCTGTGTAAACACAGGAGGAGGAACTGACACGATGGGAGCGCGCTCCCATTGGCTGGGAGCGATCGCGGGGGAGGGCGGAAATCACGGACATCCGCCCGCTCGTCGGCGATCACTCCCAGAGGCAGGGGGACCCCCGCACGCCGCGGAGGGGGTCCCGACGGGACCCCCGAACCGCACGAAGGCGGGGACGTAAATTTACGCCCTTGTGCCTGTACGAGCCATTCTGTGGCCGTATATGTGCGTGCGGGGGTCCTTAAGTGGTTAATCACCACAGTTTATTTTTTGCTATATAGAAACGTGAAAAAAAATATGAAAAATTTGAAGAATACACATTTTCTTTAGTTTCTGCTATTAAATGTTTTAAATAAAAAATCTTTCTTCATAAATTTAGGCCAAAATTTATTTTGCTACATATCTTTGCCAAAAATAACCTAAATCAGTATATATTATTTAGTCTGTGTGCAATTAATATTATTATTATTATTTTTAAAAACTGGTTACTCCTGATCTATTGACAGCCTAATTTCTTTAAGACCTAAAATGCCAGAACAGTACAAATACACCACCCCCTTCAAAAAAATTGTGGAAAGCAGACACCCCAATACTACAAGTCACTCATCTTGTCATTCTCGTCAGCCTCTTACCTAGGTGCTTGCTGAGAAAGTGCAGTGATAAAATAACAGAAATCTTCAGGCAAGTTTTTGGATCCATTGTCCCTTGTGAGTCCAGAATTTTATTTGCCAGAAAACCACTCAGGAAAGCCAAATCAGTCTGGCTGCTATGGACACAGCCTCTAGAAAAAAATAAAAACATAATCAATATTTGTATTTTTTCTCCATCCAGTCCCAAAATTTACACAAGACAGTACAGTGTTTTCTGGCAGTGAATAACAGGTAAAACTGACAGGTCTTGTCACTCCCCAGCCTGTGACAGCAAAAGGAGAAGCAACAGACTGATGGGTTCATCTCTCTGACACTCTACTCTCTCCTCCTACCATTACGCTATTGGCAGTGCCGCACAACTGGCTACTTGTGCTGCATCTCTCTCTACGAGACTGAACCCTTTAAAAATATATTAAAGGATGAATTAATGAATAAAGTGGTGCAATAATATTTGCCTTTTATATCTGCCTGAAGTTCATGATAAACTAAAAAAATTAAGATTTTTCATAAAGTTTATATGTGTGTGTTTTACAAATATCCATTATATAGGATGCCCATTGCACTGCAAAAAAGGAGCAGAGCACAAATAGTTTTGTTTAAAACACTCTGGCCCAGATTCACAGAGCGATTACGCCTGCGCAACTGCTGTTGCGCGTGCGTAAGTCTAAATGTGCGCGTGCGTATAGTTGGACGCGATTCACAAAACAATATACGCCAGAAATCTACGTTTTTTGGTCCGGCGTAATTGAATTAGACCTTCGCTTGCCTTCGCGCAAAACTGCGCTAGACACACCATTGATTTGCTAGTCAAATATGCTAATGAGGGAGTTACGGGGATTCACAAAAAAACGCAGTTGCTGCGCAGGCTACGCGATGTGCGCAACTGCAAAATGTTCTGTCTAAAGTTAGAGGACCTAAAAGCTGGTCTAAATTTTGAAAAAAAGTCTAATTGTCAGATAAAGCAACACTGTTAGTGAGGAGTTCAGCAGTCACACGTGTTGCCCAACAATCTGTATGCCAACATGCCAGGGGCATCGTCGCGCATAGCTATACTACTGACTTTAGATGAACAAAGAAGGATGAGGGCACGGAGGATGGCACTAAGGAGGGCACGGGAGATGGTTTTTTTGTTTTTTTTTGGCTTATATCAAATTTACAATTTAATCTAATCTAATACAATATTCTTATCTGATACAAGCCCCTCACTCTTCACTTGATATATCACACACGCATAGACATCTTTGGCATGAGAGATTCTGAGGTGTCTCGCATCTTCAGATTCACCCCTCATGCCATCGTGGAATTACCACAACCTTGCAGGAGGACATCAGCAGCCCAACACATGGCACTACCCATGACACCCATGACAGCTACATATACAATCAGAGCCCCATCCCCACAGATTGCGAACAGAACATGTATGGGGACAGCTGGCTGGTTGGTGAGTGACATGGGAGTCAGGCATGACTATCCCCTCCCGTGATGCACACCTCACAAGTGGCACATGCATGACTAACATCCACCTGTCTTTTCCCTTCAAGGTGACTCTGCATATGAACTGGAACCCCATCTCATGACCCCATCTCATGCCAGCTCACATTATGCATCTTTGCACGTTAAACACACACATTAATCATGGCACAATGAGAATGCATGCATGCACACCACTATGGTCCCTAGCACACACACCCCACATCCTCATCAAATTGGATTGGCACCAGTCCACCATGCAAGACTGGTGAGCAGTAACGCCACGTCAAGGCTCCAATTATGTCACTGTACATTCATACACCATTCACACGGACCTGGGAATCACTTCTCCCTGGTCCTGGGGAACCCTTCTCCACCAAAATTGAGGGTGACACCCCTTTTCCAGCAGGAATGTCACCCCCACATTCAAACATCATTCACAACCCAAAATATGCCAAAAAAGTCAAACAAACAAAAATGCATAGAAACAAAAAATGCTTAGAAAAAACAAAAAAAAGCAGAGAACAAAAATAAAAAAGCTTTCAAAACAAACAAAAGGGGGAAAAAAAAATTATTGCCCTCTGCCTGAGCCACGCCTGGGGCGCCCCCGGCCACGGCCCCGGACCCTCAGGGGAGACGCATGGGGGAGGGGAAAAGCCGGGGAAGGAGGAGCAGCCCCTGAGATCTGCCCACCTGGCGGCCTGCCCTCCAAGGCCACGGCTATTCTGTCCAGGGCAGCACCAAGTGTTGCCGTGTTGCCCTGGATAGCCTGGGTAAGGGCCCTCACATCCTGCCCAACGCCTGCTGCTGTAGTTTGCAGGTCATTTAGGCAGGTTGTGGAGGCCCGGGAGTGGGAGTCCAGGTTACCCAGGCTATCATTAATGGAGGACAGGCTCTGATCCACCCGCCCCATAGTCTGGCAGAGCTGTCTCAGAAGGCGGGTCTGGGTGGCCAGGTTCCTTCTCAGACAGGCGGGCATGAGATTGGGCGCCCCCCTGGTGCTTGGGGATGACCTCCTGGCTCCAGCTGATGGTTGTGGCCGGGGAGAAGGGGAGGCCCTTGTGAGGGGAGCCATGTTGGGGGAGGAGGGGGGGGGGCTGACCCTTAGGGAGGGCAGGCTTCTTGCAGCCAGAGGGGAACAGTCCGCAGAAACCAAAGGGCCAGTGCCTTCCATGGACTCCTCCTCCTCATGATTCTGCTCCTCCTCATGATCGTCCTCCGCATGATCCTCCCCCTCCTCTTGTTCCTCCTCTGCGGACTCTGGCCTTGTTGGGGGGGCCTCATTAGGCTGCTGTCCTGGGGTTGGAGCGGTCAGTCCAGATGGCCCTGCACCCTCCTGCACAGCTGTGGATGACACAAAACATTCACAGGTTGGAGGATCCACACACTTGCCACATATTCCCTTTCACCCCCTCCCCCACACATGCTACACACCTGAGAGAAATAAAAACCTTACCTGGCACCGCGGGGACCGGACTTGTGTCAAAGCCTGGCAGGCCCTCCACTTCATGCCGGTGAAAGGTCAGGGCCACCACACGCTCCGTCTCTGAAAATCTAACCCGGCATGGTGGGCCCCCTCCTGTGCCCCTGGCATGGGCATTTATTGCGGCCAGTTTTTTTTTCACCTCACGCCGGAGGTCATTTATTTTCTTTTCTATCCCAGAGCGGGTCCGTGTCTCCCCCTCCCCCGATGAATTCACCTGCTCCGTGATCCTATCCAAGATCTCCCTCCTCCTGGCCGGGGTGGTGGTGGCACTCTGCGGGCCGTGGAGAAAACGCCCATAGTCGGTAATGGCCCGGGCAAGAATTCTTTTTTCCCCCACAGTAAAATTGAGCTTTCTTTTTCTCTCAGTCATACTTCCAAACAAACTCACTAGCAGTCACCAAAAATCTGTCACAAATACAAGCACAACCAATCAGACAAGAACACACACAAAGAGAAAAAGAACAGCCAAAAATCACACTAGCACTCAGCAAGAAACACACACAAAAAAATCAGATGAAAAAAAAAAGCAAGAAAACAAACGCTCAGAAATCTATCAATCAAACAAACAGTCTCAAACACTTATCAAAATACACTTTCACAAAACTACCAACAAGCACAAGATCACACAGAACACTAATCTCACAACTACAAAACACACTCTAACGAACAACAGAGCAAAAGCACTTGATTCAATGGGAAGGGACACAAAGGGATGTACTTTTGCAATGGAAGGGCGTTTGTGTGTGTCTATTTATGCTGTCTGCGTAGTTCACAACATTGCCCTAGTCCATTTCCAATTTCAATGATTGCGCCGCTCCCGAGTTGTGAGCATGCGCACAACGGAGCTGACATGGTTTCCTTCACGCGCGCATGCGCGAGTCGGCCGGCCCTTCATTTGCATGGGGTCACGGCTCATTTCAATGTAACACGCCCACGTCCCTCCCAATTTGTATTACTCCTCCTTACGCCTACGGAAAAAACCTTACGTTTGCGCAAGCTCTTGCGTAAAAGCTACGTGAATCGCCGGATTACGCGGCTAGATTGCGCAAGTCTAACGGAAAAGTGGTGCGCTACGCCGGAATGATAATGCGCCGATCTACGTGAATCTGCCCCTCTTTCTCTAACTCAACTATCAAAGCCATAGAGAAGGAGAGAGTAAGGAAGATAAGACACTGCTCTAACACATTTAGTTGCATGTTGAATTTTCCGCTTGAGCTACTGAGCTCTGTACACTACAGCCTCCAACAAAGCAGATAAGGAAAGTTTAAAAAAAACTTGTGAAACCATGCCTAGAATCTTTTAGTCTGGATTATAGTGATAGAAATATTGTCCACATTTTTGGTGAAGATCTGAATGGTATTATACACAGTTATTCAAAACTTGAATAAGTAGAAAACACTGCCCCATATTTGATATGCAGCATGCAACCTATCTTTTGCTGATTCCCTGTTACAGTGATTTTTCACACAATGATCATGGACTATACTTGAACCGGTAGATAACATTGTCACGTATTGAATATACAGCGCACAATTTATCTTATTGATCTGTGGTGCTTTGCCATATGCATGGGTTTTAATATTTATTGCTGTATGAGTCACTATATGAATCATACATACTCTAAATATTTAGCATACAAATAATGGGAGAGCCATAACTCCCTGTGAGGATTTACCCTCTGATTAAAGTGGTTGTAAAGTCAGAAGGAATCCTAATGCTTTCTATGCATTAAGATAAAAAGCGTTCTGTGTGCAGAAGCACCTCTCAGGCCCCCTAACACTTACCTAAGGTCCCTCTCTTTTTTCAAGTGATATCCACGAGTGTCTCAGTCGTCCGAGATTAGCTGAGACACAGCAACTGCGCCATTGGCTGCACTCAATTTCCCCCCCCTTAATGTAGACAATGCATTAAAGTGTTTGCTAGCCCCCCCCAAAAAAAAAATACAGATCCTGGTCCTTTAACCACTTACGGTCCATGTAGGAATACGTCGCTACTGAGAAGAGGAATACCGCTGTTATGGTAGCAGCTAGCTACCATAACCCATTTACCCTCTTCAAAAATGGGCGGTCCACTTTCAAATAAAAGTGGTATCTGCAGCAAATCACTTTTATCGGCGGCGGGAGAGGGGTCTCCCCCTCTTCCCACTCTCCGGTGCCCTCCGCCACTTACCGGAGCAGTTGGCAGCGGCGGAGGTGATTGGATCCTTCTCCTGGGTTGACATGGAGACGAGTGAAGTGAAGATGGCCCCCATCCGTCTCCATATTATTGCAGGGTGGAAGCAACGTCAAAATGTCACTTCCGCCCAATGCTCTTAAAGGGAAATTATTTTGTCATTTAATTTTTTTATTGCATTTTAGTCTAAATATGAGATATATGAGGTCTTTTTGACCCCAGATTTCACATTTGAGAGGCAGGGGCGTCGCCAGGGTGGGGCCTGAGTGGGCCACGTCCCCCCCAATTGTACTGTGTGCCCCCCCATGTGCCCCCCCCAAGTAATGTCTTCTGTTTGTATTGCATGCAGACTGAAACAATGGCTGCCGCAGCTTTCCGCGATCCGTCCGCGGCGCTGAATGACTGAATCATGACTGTTATTGTCATGTGACGTCGCGTGCGCCGCTATGTATTATGGGAGTTGTAGTCTGAGAGTCTCTGCTGGTCGTGCGGGTGCAGCGTCGGCTACGTGCTCGAGTGACAAGCTCCCGGCACTCAACCTGCTCCCGGGGGGTGGAGTCAGTTACTGTGAAAAGAGCAGCCAGCCAGGCCGCGTGCTAGACCAGACCGGACCTCCCATTTGCCCGCCGACTCCAGTCACAGTGCCTGTCTCTGCTGCCACAAGGTAGGTCACTTGTTTCATAAATAAAAACAGCACAAAACCGTAATTTTATTAATTTGGTTATTGGTGGTGCCGGACAACTGAGCTTTTCTGTTGGTAAAAGAAAAAAAACTAATATTAGAAAAACATGATAAAAGATTAAGTAATATTGACTAAAATAGTAGTATCATTGACCCCCAATATGTATATATATATATATATATATATATATATATATATATATATATATATACACACACAGATATTGGGGGTCAATGATATATATTTTAACCTCTAGAACACACATTGGTTTGGATTTTGCAAAAAGAGAAAACAAAGCCTCCTATATACTATATATGGATATACAATCGTTTTACTATTTATTCAATAATACGTCATCTTTTCATCATGTTTTTCTAATATTAGTTTTTTTTTCTGTTACCTCCATGAGAGCTCATTTATATATTTATATTTATATATCATTTATAATTTTTTTTTTTTTTTTTTTTATTGAGCTTTTGTAAATCATGTTATTGGTATCCCAGTTTACTAGTGCAGTGAGATACTTCTAGAAGTTAAAAAATAAATAAAAAATCTGCAAAATTAAAGAAATTAAGTTTGTGCATGAATATGAGGCCTATACATTTAATGGGAGATAGGGCATGTTCACACTTGTGCGATGCCAGACATTGCATGTAATTTGCAGCGCACTGCTGTTTACATTACATGCGATGTCTGTGTGGTGTGACTTTTTTCTGTACGGACCACAAACGGATCACATGTGTGTTCACACATATGCAATCTGATTCAAGTCTGAACTGTCAGTTGGAAGTGCGATACGCAAGCTGAACTGGGGGTGTCGTTAACATATAATGACACTCCCTAGCAGTTTGCATATGGCAGTGTGTGAGTCTGTGTGTGTGTGTATGTATGTATGTATGTATGTATATATACACACGTTTTATGGTTGCCCCCCTACTTTTGTCCTTGTCCCCCCTAAATATGAAAGCTAGAGTCGCCACTGTTGAGAGGACCTGTCATGCTTTTTTCTATTAAAAGGGATTTGTTCTATTACAAGGGATTTATTCTCTAGGTCAGTGATGGCGAACCCGTAGCACGCGTGCCACTGCCGGCACGTCGAGACCTCTCTGTGGGCACGCCAGGAGAAATTAAAAGAGCAAACAGTGACATGCAATCGCGCACCGTACCCCTATCGTGAACTACATGTCCCACAGGTCTCTTGGCCAGCAGTGACGGCGGTGACGTGTCTGAGGTGGGAGTGCCTAAGGAGCGGCCTGGGGTGACGTGCGGGTAGAAAACCAATCATGGAAGCTGTCCAATGCGCACCCACCGTCAAACTACATCTCCCACAAATCTCTGGGGTCAGAGAGAACACGCGGCTAGGATCAGAGGAGATTTGCGGGCGGGAATGAGCTGCCGGAGAGACTGCAGACAGGTAAGATCAATGTGGAGTGGACATATACAGTGCAGTTACAGACTTTACAAAATTTTGCACAATAAAAGGCATTAATTTGGTGAGTGCATGTGTCAGGTAGGTAAATGTATGTGTAAGGTAGGTGAGTGTAATGCTCAGGTAAGTGAGTGTAATGGTCAGGTAAGTGATTGTAATGGTCAGATAAGTGACTGTAATGCTCAGGTAGGTGAGTGTAATGCTCAAGTAAGTGAGTGTAATGGTCAGGTAGGTGAGTGTAATGTTTCAAATAGAGGGTGCAATCAGCGCAAAAATATATGATCAACAAAATTAATAAATCGTGGAGTGAAATACACTTCCTCAGCAGGGAGGGGGTCTCCACCCTGCTGAGGAAGTGTATTTCACGCAACGCGTCCAGGGGTTTTTGGAGCCTTACACGTCGCTCGGTGTCCTTCCTGGGGAACTCTGTGAGCTGTTTTATATTATGTACATGCCTGTTAATCTTTGATCAAATGTGAGTAGCCTGTACACTGCCTATTTGATTAAAGTAGTGATCAAGCGGAAGCTCTTAGATGGTTGTTTTTTCTTCCATGTCCCTCCGTTCCGGCATCCATGCTGAGACCACCAATTAGGAGATCTACTTCATTTCCGGTTTTATATGCCCTAATGACCTTCTGCTAACCCAGGGGTCATTTCTTAAGGTGAGAGTAGCCATCTGCACTGGTGGAGGGATAAGCTTCTACACTTGTTACCATTGTTGTCTTTCACGTGGTGAAGATTTTCATCTTTTTGTCTCATCGAATGGTCCATGGACATTTACTTCTTTGTGACACGAATTGTTTGGACTTTGTTTTTTACCACATTTATTATATTGTTCACATGGTTTGCGCTGCACTTTATATATATTTTTTAGGTGAGTGTAATGGTCAGGTAGGTGAGTGTAATGCTCAGGTAGGTGAGTGTAATGCTCAGGTAGATGATTGTAATGCTCAGGTAGGTGAGTGTAATGGTCAGGTAAGTGATTGTAATGCTCAGGTAGGTGAGTGCATGTGTCAGGTAGATGACTGTAATGATCAGGTAGGTGAGTGTAATGGTCAGGTAAGCGATTGTAATGGTCAGGTAGGTTAGTGAATGTGTCAGGTAGATGATTGTAATGGTCAGGTAGATGATTGTAATGCTCAGGTAGGTGAGTGTAATGGTCAGGTAAGTGATTGTAATGCTCAGGTAGGTGAGTGCATGTGTCAGGTAGATGAATGTAATGATCAGGTAGGTGAGTGTAATGGTCAGGTAAGTGATTGTAATGGTCAGGTAGGTTAGTGCATGTGTCAGGTAGATGATTGTAATGATCAGGTAGGTGAGTGTAATGGTCAGGTAAGTTAGTGCATGTGTCAGGTAGATAATTGTAAGGATCAGGTAGGCGAGTGTAATAGTCAGGTAAGTTATTGTAATGCTCAGGTAGCCTGCCCCCCTCCCCCCGACCAATGTAGCTGGAGAGCAGAGAGCAGGGAGCAGGAAGTAATGAGTAAGGTGGAGGATTGCGAAAATTACCACCCTGGTGCAGCACTCACTGAAAGTTGCCCTGACATGAGAGCAGCAGCCTTCCAGTTTGTGCAGTTTTCTTCTCCTTGTGCTCTATGTAAGTGTCCAACAGTTCAGCCTGAGCACTGTGAACAGACTGGTCTCAATGTGTGCTGTGCAGTGTCAGTGTGCGCTGTGCTATGGTGTCAATGGCTGTGCAGTTGTGTGGATCTCAGTGCTGGATTGTACTCCCTCCCGCTGTGCTGCAGCTCCTCTCCTCACTGCCAGCCTGAATAAAAAGGGGGAAGTGGGGACATGCAAGTGTGGAGCCGCACACACAGGCTCCTGATGATGAGATGAATAGGAGAGGGAGAGGGAGAGAGGGAGAGAGGATGGATGGGAGTTGCAGAGAAGACAGCAAGAGAATGGAGAAGAGACCCAGTTCTAGTGTCCTGTCCCTCTGGGCTGCCCCCAGTGCCCTGTCCCTCTGGGCTACCCCCAGTGCCCTGTCCCTCTGGGCTGCCCCCAGTGCCCTGTCCCTCTGGGCTGCCCCCAGTGCCCTGTCCCTCTGGGCTGCCCCCAGTGCCCTGTTCCATTTTGTTAAAGTTGGTAATATTTAATTGTGTAACTTGATTCTGCCTAAAACATTTAACAGTGTCATTCTATGAGATATTCTACAAGGGCGTGTTTACAGGTGCAATTAGGCGCAGGGCAGTGTATGAATTAGGTGGGGCAACTGGTGACGAGTAACTCTTAAGGCCTGGCTAGTAGCTCAGGACTTGAAATTTTGAGCCCTGAGGTAGATGAGTGTAATGGTCAGGTAGGTAAGTGCATGTTGCACAGTGCATTCTGAGCACAACGCATTCCTACACCCTGTTTTCTAAGCATATCTGGCAGAATCGTACGTTTTTGGTCCCTTACGGCTCATTCAGAGGGATAATCAGTCTCATCCTCTGTACAAAGCCGCATGTAGGTTTGTTATTGTGTTGGCACTTTGAAAAAAAAGTTGGTTTTGTCTCGCGGATTGGGCACTCGAGGGCAAAAAGCTTCACCATCACTGCTCTAGGGTGTTAGAAAAAGAAATATATAATGTTTGGGGGTTCTAAGTAATTTTCTAGCAAAAAAAATGATTTTTTTTACTTGTAAACACCAAATTTTTAAAAAGAGGCTCGGTCCTTAAGTGTTTAAAGCTGATTAAACAGAACAGTGCTTGTGCTGTGTAATCTGCCCCCCTCTAAACTGTAAAAAATAAATAAAACAAAATCTGCCACTTACTGCCAAACAGACCATGATAACCAGGGCTGCTCCTCCCCGATCCCTGTGGTCAAAGTGCGTCATATCCTGCCCTTACTCTCCTTTCTCCCCCCTCACACCCTCTTTTCTGCCTTTCAGTGCCCTCTCTGTATGTTTCTGCCCTGCCACTATTATTGAAAATTAAAAACCTAAAATTGTCACTACCAGCCTCTCTATTAGAGGCCGGCATACAACACTGTAAATCCTTTGTAAAATCGAGCAGTGTAAATAGCTATTTAGAGCTGTCTTCAGGCCGGCTACGTGACTTGTGGCCGTTTTTCAGCTCTGAGACACGGATTCTGCAGGAGGAGCCAAGCGGCCAGGTGATCTGCCAGCACTCATACGGCTATCTACCAAAGACAACCTCTGGCTATGATGATGAGCATTTGCACTCAACTCCTTTGGTCAACCATGGCGAGGCCTTTTCTGAGTAGAACGTGTCCTGTTAAACCACTGTATGGTCTTGGCCACCGTACTGTAGCTCAGTTTCAGGGTCTTAGGAATCCTCTTATAGCCTAGGTCAAAATAAAAGATCTTTATGTAGAGCAACAATTCATTTTTTTTCAGATCCTCAGAGCATTCTTTGCCATGAGGTGCCATGTTGAAATTCCAGTGACCTGTATAAGAGAATGAGAGCGATAACACCAAATTTAACACACCTGCTCCCCATATACACCTGAGACCTTGTAACACTAATGAGTCACATGACACCGGGGAGGCAAAATGGTTAATTGGCCCAATTTGGACATTTTCACTAAGGGGTGTACTCACTTTTGTTGCCAGATTGTTAGACATTAATGTCTGTGTGCTGAGTTATTTCGAGGGGACAGCACACACAAGCTGTACACTCACCACTTTACATTGTAGCAAAGTGTCATTTCTTCCGCGTTGTCACATGAAAAGGTATAATAAAATATTTAAAAAAATGTGAGGTGTGTACTGACTTTTGTTAGATACAGTTAGATATAGTCCTCTGCATGGAACTATTTATTTGAAAGATCAGAAGTAAAAACGTACAATCATAGCACTATAACCCAGTGCCAAGTTCGTATTAGACAACACAGTAATGGCCATGGGGGATGTCATGTGATCCCTTCTGTTCTGCAATGCATTACGTCCCAAGGAATCACGTATAACACCCACTGACCAGTGCGCTTTGGATGTCAGAGGTTTCCACACGCAATCAATTACTATGGAAACTATGCACACTTCTGGCACAGCCAGGAGGTCACTTCTTTTAGTTACGTGTTACCTTAGAAACCCCTCACTCTCCCAGCACAGCCATGAAGTATCCTTACGTTTAAAACAAATGACTAAATGTACTAATGATCAGAAATAAAACAATTTTAATCAAATTTGACATCAGTGCCTACAGGCTTGAATGTCGAATTTGATTTAAAATGTTTTATTTCTGATCGTAAGTATATTTTATCATAAATTGTATTTTTATGTATAGTATATACATTTATTAGGATGGCCGCAGATGCACAAATATGTTTTAATACAAAGTATTTTATGATGGCGTTCAATTTAATATGTTACACTTATGATGAGGTGTACTGGGAAAGTTTTGTTTTTTTACATTCCCCTTTTCACATAATAAGTGTACATTTAGTAATTTGTCTTAAACGTAAGCAGACTTCCTGGTTTTGCTGGAAGAGTGAGGGGTTTCTATGGTAACATGTAAATAAAGGAAGTGACCTCCTGGTTGTGCCGGAAGCGTGTATAATTTCCATAGTAATTTATTGCCATTGGAAACCTCTGACATCCAAAGCGCACTGGCCGAGAACATAAATAGGCAGGTGTTATACTCAAATCCATAGGCGTGCGCAGGGGGTGTGCCAGGTGTGCCTGGGCACACCCTAATCACTGTGTGGCACCGATTCCCCCTACTGCCCGGGGGCTTCCTCCCCTGCCCTGCAGTGCTTCTGGCTTCCCTCCTCTCCCCTGGCTGCTGTGGGTATTTTAGGATGGAAATTGGAGGAAGGGGCTAGTAAATATAACATTTACTGGCCCCTTCCTTTTCTAAATGGACACTTGCTCACTGTGTCCATTCATAACTGAAGCATAGTAAACTTAGCATAGTATATATAGTTTACTATGCTTCAGTTGGTGAATGAACGGGAAGCCACTCAACACAGAGCACTTCCCCTTCATTCACTACCCCATGCAGCTGAGGCCGTAGAGAAAGGAATACCTGTTTGAGCTTTGGGGTGTACACCCTAATGCAATGGGCTGCGCACACCTATGCGCAAATCCATATTTGCTGACGAAGTCCCGCCCCTTGGGACGTAACGAGTACGAACGGAAGGAATCACGGGACATCACCTGCGGACATCACTGTGTTGTCTAATATGAAAGCTTGTTTATCTGGCACTGGATTATAGTGCTATGATTGTAAGTTTTTTACTTCTGATCTTTCAAATAAATAGTTTAACCACTTAAGCCCCGGACCAATATGCTGCTAAATGCCTAGAGGCGTTTTTACAATTCGGCACTGCGTCGCTTCAACAGACAATTGTGCGGTCGTGCGACGTGGCTCCTAAACAAAACTTGCGTCCTTTTCTTCCCACAAATAGAGCTTTCTTTTGATGGTATTTGATTGCCTCTGCGATTTTTATTTTTTGCGCTATAAACAAAAATAGAGCGACATTTTTGAAAAAAAAAAACAATATTTTTTACTTTTTGTTATAAGAAAAATTGAATAAACTAAATTTTAGTCAAACATTTAGGCCAAAATGTATTCAGCCACATGTCTTTAGTAAAAAAAAATTTGCTACCTAGCGGCAACAGTGACACTAATACAGCGATCAGAAAAATGATCGCTTAGTGACACTGGCAATAGGGAGTGAAAGGGTTAACTAGGACGGTGATCAAGGGGTTAAAACTTTATTAGGGGGGGTACGGGGCTACCCTGGACCTAACACTAACTGTCTGTCACACTAACACTAAATGCAGTGATCAGTACATATATGACAGTGCAGTGTGACAGGGGGGTGGGGGGGTGATCGCAAGGGGTTAATGTGCCTATGTGTACTGGTGTCAGTGTAGTGTTTGTGCGGACTTACTGTGACTCTTCTCTCATCTCAGCGGTTTGGAAATACCGCCGAGATGAGAGCTGCATCACTTCCTCTGCCTATGTTTACATTTTACAGGCAGAGGAAGTGGCACGGTGGCGGCGCACGGGATTGGCTGGGAGCGATCACGAGGGGGCGGACAGAATCGAGCAGCCGCCCCCTCGAGTCGGATCGCTCCCCAAGGTAAGCTGCCCGCCGCACGCAGCGGAGGGGGTCCCGATCGGACCCCCGACCCGCTAGAAGGCAGGGACGTAAATATACGCCCATCTGCCTGTACGTGCCATTCTGTGGACGTACATAGGCGTGCGGCAGGCATTAAGGGGTTAATGCAGAGAGCACTATATATATCTTTTTTTATTTGATGCAACATGCCATTTGGATTTCCGTTTGTTGAGGAGAATTGGACCATTAGAGACATATATTCATGCTGCTTTTCTTGGTTGTCCACTCTGAGATGGATTGAGTATATTGATGAGGATTCCAAGTATTTCACTCTTTAAAGGGGTTGTAAAGGTACAATTTTTTTTCCCTAAATAGCTTCCTTTTACCTTAGTGCAGTCCTCCTTCACTTACCTCATCCTTCGATTTTGCTTTTAAATGTCCTTATTTCTTCTGAGAAAAGCCTCACTTCCTGTTCTTCTGTCTGTAACTTCACACAGTAATGCAAGGCTTTCTCCCTGGTGTGGAGTGTCATGCTTGCGCCCTCCCTTGGACTACAGGAGAGTAGTCCAGATTTGCAGATAAAGAAAGGAGCTGTGTGTTAGTGGGCGTCCTGACTCTCCTGTAGTCCAAGGGAGGGGGCGAGCACAACACTCCACACCAGGGAGAAATCCTCGCATTACTGTGTGTAGTTACAGACAGAAAAACATGAAGTGAGGATTTCTCAGAACAAATAAGGACATTTAAAAGCAAAATCGAAGGATGAGGTAAGTGAAGGAGGACTGCACTAAGGTAAAGGAAGCTATTTAGGAAAAAATGTTTTACCTTTAAAACCCCTTTAGGCCGCGTACACACAAGGAGACATGTCCGTTGAAACTGGTCCGCAGACCAGTTTCCGCGGACATCTTCGATCGTGTGTACGGCCTAGCGGACAGGTTTCCAGTGGACAAAAGTTTCTAAGCATGCTTAGAAACTTGTCTGCTGGAAACCTGTCCGTCGGACATGTCCGATGGTTAGTACGCCCAACCAACGGACTGAAATCCCGCGGTAGCGTCGAATTGATTGACACATGCGTGGAAGCATTGAACTTCCTTGTTTGAGCACGTCGGTGTCTTCTACGTCACTGCGTTCTCTGTCCGCTGGGAATTTGGTCTGATGGTGTGTACACACATCAGACCAAAATATCCCTGGAGACATGTCCGATGAAAACGGTCTGTCGGACCTGTCTCATTGGACATGTCTCCTCGTGTGTACAGGGCCTCAAGGGAAAGCACATTTGACCCATCTGTTAGTTAGGGGTCCATATTATGAGGTGAGCTGCTACTGCTATCTATGGTGGAGGCTCTGTATGTTTTTCACCTGTATGAATACAATATATCACAAGTGGACACCCTTTGGGAACTTGTTTACTTTGTTTTATGAACTTTTATATGGACTTTTATTTTCCTTGTGTGCTATTCATTGTTCACAGCGCTTCACTACTACTTTTATATCTATTGGGTTGGAATATCTCTGAGAGTGGCAAAATATTTCAGATTTCTGTGTTAGGGAAAATTTGAAGCCAACTGTGTAAGTACCTGTGTCAACGAGCTTTTGTTTACGTTAGGTGAGTTTTCCATTCCCTTACAAGTCTAATAAAGGAATGAAAAACCAACTTGAAGCAGGTCAACTGCAGGTCAAATTCCAGCATAGTTTCAGAACCGCCTCCAATAGATAAAAGTGACACAAGCACAAAAGCCACCAATGCTGGCCTTACAAAAGTCAGTTGACCTAAATTAGAAAAGTAACCAATCATATTTCAAATGTTCTAGCAAATGGACAGATGTGAGGCTAAGGAAACTGTTGAACCACCACCCGTGAAACATACTTTACTGTCAAATACTTCAGCTCTGCTCCTGCTGAATTTAGCCTCATAATTTTCTTGATACTTTGGTTTGTCTGGAAGGTTTCAGTGTTGATAGATAAAATTGGCTTTTGAATGTGCTGGTAACAAGTGTCTTCAAGGGGAAACATCCAGGCATCTAATACTACTGCACACCTAAAAGTATCAGACATATTATTAATAGCGTAGTTACAGATTACATACTATATATTTTTATTTTTATTTACATAACTTAAATTACTTGCCTGAAAATATCATCCTTCATCAAGCTCAGTAATGCTGTTGCTCCTCCGAAGGAATGACCCATAATAGCCACTCTGTTAAAGTCTATCCTGCCCTAACAAAAACATTAAGCAATATGAATATTGTGGAAGAGCATAAGCCAAAGAAGAATGAACACATAGCAGAGACATATAGGTTATTCAATTATTCATTAAACAGCGCAAGGTGAAAAGCACACGAAGGCCGTGGTCCGATGAAACTGCCCTGAAGACCAGTTTCATCGGACCAAATTGATCGTGTGTACAGCCCATCGGACTGTTGTCCATCGGACCAAAGTTTTAAAACTTGCTTTAAAATCTGTCCGATGGACACCTGTCCATCGGACCAAAAGGATGGTTAGTACACAAAAGCATCGGACCAAAAACCCGCGCACCCTCAGAATCAAGTCGACGCATGCTTGGAAGCATTGAACTTCGTTTTTCAGCACGTCGTTGTGTTCTACGACACCGCGTTCTGGCCCGATGGGATTTTGGAGTGATGGTGTGTACGCACATCAGACCATCAGACCACTTCAGCGGTGGTCCGATGAAAACGGTCCTTTGGACCAGTCTCATCGGTTTGGTCTGATCGTGTGTACGTGGCCTAAGGGGTGTATTCATCCTTTGAAACTGTATGTTCATTTATAATGTGGGAATGGGGCAAAAACTAATGTTCTCAGGGTATTTTCTCTCCAGTTCGAATGTTCTTTATTCATAATGAAAGAGCGGTTTGGGAAAATACTGCATTATGATAACTTTATGGAGCTGGTAATCATAAGAAATAAATACTTATTCACCTGCTTATTACCACTAGTGGCTATAATGCTATATTTTCCCAAACCACTCTTTTGAATGTAGAACATTCAGAAAAAGGCCTGAGACTATTCATTTTTGAGAACATTAATTTTTGCCTCTCTTTACACTGAATGTATGTAAAGCAGTCTTTTATTCACAGCTTGTAAAACTATTGTATAATATTGAAAGAAAGCCGGGGCACCAACACAGTGAGAATGACCTGGTCTCTTTATAAAACTATTTACATTAAATCAAGCATGTCCTCTAAAATTTGGAATTTGTTTTTGTCATCTTACATGGCTAAACCCTATGAAAATAGTCCTGGGCCTGGCCATGGACTTATTTTGGTGAGCAATCTCTACATACCTTGTTGACATTGACTGCATACAAGGGGCCAGATTCAGCAAAGAAGTACGCCAAAAAACATGGCTTCAGACGTCCGACATAACTTGCCTATGCCGGCGTATCATGGGTGCATAGTTACGCTGGATGCATACGGCGTTCCCATTCGAAATATGCAAATGAGCAAGATACGCCAATTCACGAATGTAGATGCGCCCGTCCGCTTCATATACGCGATTTGCGCAAGGCTTACGTCCGGCGTAAAGTAGGCACATTGGTCTATCAGGCGGACGTGTTCCTATGAGCTCCTCTCACCTGACCTCCAGTGGCTCCATCCTCCTCACAGCAGACAGCTAGGCAGACAGCTAGGCAGGTGTTTTTTCTCCTCCAGGATCCAAGATCCAGAACTCAGAACCCAGAACCAGGACAGCGGCTCTCTCCTCTGCCTTGGGTCCTCCTCCTTCACCCTGCTACTTCCCCAAAGTAAGGAGCTCCCCGGCTCCCTGGCAGCTTTCTCTCAAGGCTTCCTCGCTCCCTTGCCTGGTCTGTCCCCCTCGGGTTTGAGTGCGTCCGTCCTTTTCAGGATAAGCCGCGGTCTCCAGCCCTGGGAATAGGACGACCGACACCCCCCGCCGCATCCCAAACACTATACCTTTCCCCCCCGCCATCTCCTGTCACCACCTCGGCCATCCTCTGTCTCTGGAGCAGCTGCCACACCCTAGGCGATATCTCTCTGCTGTACCCCCACTCCAGGCATCCCTTCGCCACCTCTTAATTTTTCGCCTCTTGGGCGTTCTCAGACAACCGCGCCGGCCTGTGCAGAATCGCGGCAGCCGCGAGTCAGGAAAGGCCGCGGCTTCATCCGCGGCCTAGCGGCGCATGGCACTCTCGTCCTAATAACCCCCAGAAACTGCCCAGGAATTCACCCACGGCCCCCGCAGGACCCATCCACCCCTGGCTTTAACTACTAGCCTCCCCCTGATCGCCAATCCACCCTGCTGGCTGCACACCGGCCTGGGTCCCATGTCCTGCTCCTGGTTGGCGGCCATCTTGGTACACCCCAGCAGCAGTGACAGCTCCCCCCCCCCACCCCCCTCCTTTCACAACCTACAGTACTTGATCCAGGGGTTCACCCGACCACCTTTCAGGGATCAGGAAGGAATTTTTTCCCCTACCAAAGCAAATTGGTATAGCACGGCTAAGGTTTTTTTTGCCTTTCTCTGGACCAAGCAGGGAGGATTCACTGAATCCTCTCTCCATCGCCACAAAAAAATAACTTTTCCCTCTGGTGACTGGCGACCATGGCTAATCTGCGATACTCTGCAGAAACCATTTGGGGTCTGAGGCGATTTGCCGCAATACTGCCAGCCATCACCAAAAAAGCCCTAAGAATTGAGCAACTTTTGAGAATCGATCGACGATCGACTGTCAAAAATTTCAGCCGTTTACCCCAGCCTAAGCACATTTCATGTGCTTTGATCAACACAAGATCGGCAGTAAAACACTGACTTGAAATCCGATCTAGATTGCCTCTTCATTACAGAGAGCTGGCTCACAGCCGACTGTAACACCATTCTAGGAGAACTGGTGCCAGAAAATTACCGTATTATAATGGAAAACAGAATAGGGCAAAGAGGAGGAGGCCTGGCAGTGATTTGCAGGACTCATCTTGCAATCACCAAACCAGCCCTTCAAAACGCTCTTCCATTCATGGAAACCCTTACTCTGCAACTCCAAGCAAACTCCCAGGAGACCGTCCGGATTCTACTCTGCTATAGGCCACCTGGCCCTAAATCGCAGCTTCTCCCATCATTGATGGACTTTATCTCCACCTATACCCTTAACAGCAAACACCTTTTGCTGCTCGGGGACTTCAACCTCTGGGCCAACTCCCCGCAAGACCCTATTGCCGACGCCTGCATCGATCACCTTGAAGGATTAGGGCTACAACAACTAGTATGTGGGCCCACACATGCTTCAGGTCACACATTCGATCTTATTTTCAGACAAGATCTGGAAATAAAAATCTCGGATAATGAACCATTGCCATGGACAGATCACCATGCAATTAAATTCATTATTTCCGAATTCCCCCCCTTATCAAAAACATCAAATCCAGTGACAACACACTGGACTAGATGTCAGAAGAAGCTCCACTCGGAACTCTTCAAAGCCACGTTAAGGGAAAAAATAAAAACAATTCAGCCGCATCAAACGGCTGAAGAAACACTGGAGGCCATAAACACAGCCCTATTACAGTCAGCTGACTTAATAGCGCCGAAACGTAAAACCCACATCCGGAAAAATAACTCCAGCTGGTTCAACAACCAACTGGCGTTGCTGAAGCAAGAGCGCAGAAGGGCGGAAGCCGCCTGGAAAAAAGCTCTTTAGATGAGAATCTCTCCATCTACAAGGCAATAACAAGAAAATATCACAAAGAAATCTTCAAAGCCAAGAAAAACGATTTTTCTGAGGCTATCAACAGCGCCTTAAACCGCCCCCGCGAACTCTTCAAGCTGGTCACTCAGACCATGAATCCAGGCTGTCTTGAAGCCCCCAATTCGGACACACAAGAATTTTGCAATGAATTATCGGATTACTTCATTATTAAAATAGAGGGAATCCGGCAAAGCATTCAGCAAAACAACCCCCCCATAGCCCCCCCCGTAATTATTTACTCAACACCTGCAGTAATTCGCCACAACTTGGTGAATTCAAGCTGGAACCCATCTCTATCCATGCCACTGAAAATATCATCGGTGCTCTGCGTAACAGCACTGCTCCGAATGATATCATCCCCACTAAACTGCTGAAGGAATGCGCCGACAACCTGGCACCTCCTATCACGCAGCTTATCAACCAATCTTTCAGGGAAGGCATAGTGCCCTTCCAGTTGAAGGAGGGTATAATTTGACCCATCTTGAAGAAACCCACCCTGGACCCCAAGGACCCAATCCACCGCCGTCCCATAACAGGCCTAAATGTAATTAAAAGTAATGGAAAAAGTAGTGGTACAACAGCTGCAACAGCGGACACGGGACGGAAACCGCGTTGCTCAGAATATGGGACGACGCTGTCGAGGCCGCAGACGAACGAGAATCTTGTCTTCTGGTTCTGTTGGACCTAAGCGCAGCCTTCGATACAGTAGACCACAAGCTTCTATTGACTCGGCTAGCTGAAGTAGCCAAAGTCGCAGAAGGCGATTTATCTTCGTTCTCCTCTTTTTTGGAAAACCGATCGCAAAGAGTGAAGTTAGGACCTTTCACTTCTGAGAAACGCACAGTATCATGCGGAGTCCCTCAAGGATCCCCTCTGTCGCCGGTGTTATTCAACATCTATCTTCGTCCGCTTTTTGGGATCATCAGCAGCCAAAAGCTGCTCTATCACTCATATGCAGATGACACGCAACTGTATTTCCGCATTTGCAATAAAAAGAATCACCACCTCAATCTAGAGACATGCCTCTCTTTGATAGAGGACTGGATGACAAAGAGTTATCTTAAACTCAATGGAGTGAAAACAGAACTTCTCCTGTTTCACGCCAAGCGTGTGAATCAACCGGCAACAACAACAACCTGGACACCCCCGCCCATTCTGGGCAAAATCATCACCCCCAGCGCCAAAGTCAAAAGTCTTGGGGTCATCTTCGACTCCTACATGACTATGGACGCACAAATAGGGTCAGTAGTCAGCGGATCTCACCACCTGCTGCGCCTACTACGCAGACTTATTCCTTTTATTCCCAAAGAAAATACAGCGGTCGTTGTAGGAGCAGTTGTAAACTCAAGATTGGACTATGCAAATGCCCTTTACCTCCCTAAGTACCAAATCGCTGGTCTCCAAGTCGTTCAGAATACGGCTGCAAGACTTGTGACTGGGAAAAAACCCTGGGAATCAATCTCACCCTCACTGAGATCCCTTCACTGGTTACCAGTAAAAGACAGAATCACTTTTAAAGCGCTCTGTCTAACACATAGATGTATTCATGGGAATGCTCCCCATTATTTATGCGAAAAAATAAAAGCTCAATCCCAATTGCGTTCTGCGATCCACCGATCAAAATCTACTACAGATACCGAAAGCCAGATACAAGTCCAAGGGAGAAAGGAGATTCGCGGTCCAAGGTCCCAGACTATGGAACGCTTTACCAACCAACATTCGGTTGGAGGAGAACCACTTAGCGTTCAGGAGAAAGATCAAGACCCATCTCTTTTGATACCAAAAGGGACAGGAACAACAAGCGCCCAGAGGCGATTCAGTTTGCATGTGCCGCGCTATATAAGTTTTTCATTCATTTATTCAATTAAAGTTACTCCTGCTATAGCAGGCGCAGCTAATGCAAAGATATGGGCCAGGGAACGACGCCGCCGAATTTTACGTCGCGTACGCTGTTTACGTAGTACTACGTGAATATGGCTGTGCGTAAGTTACGTTCACGTATACTTCCTACTTTGAATTAGGCGGGCTTACGCCGGCCGATTTACACTACGCCGCCGCAACTTACGGAGCAAGTGCTTTGTGAATACAGCACTTGCCTCTCTAAGTTGCGGTGGCGTAGCGTATATTCGATACACTTCGCACGCAGAAAAGTTACGCTACGCTACCTGAATCTGGCCCAATATGTTTAACCATTATATTTTCTTTGTAAATGATTATTCTTTTGCTAGTTCTTTGTTTATAATTTTATATAGATATATCTCCTGAAGAAGCGGTATTCCGGCGAAACCGGTCGAGGTCCTTTGGCCTTCCTCTACTGTAAAGCCACGTACACACGATCAGTCCATCCGATGAGAACGGTCTAAAGGACCGTTGTCATCGGTTAACCGATAAAGCTGACTGATGGTCTGATGTGCCTAGACACCATCGATTAAAAAAACGATCATGTTAGAACGCGGTGACGTAAAACACAACGACGTGCTGGAAAAAATTAAGTTCAATGCTTCCAAGCATGTGTCGACTTGATTCTGAGCATGCGTGGATTTTTAACCGATGGTCGTGCCTACTAACAATCAGTTTTGACCTATCGGTTAGGAATCCATCGGTTAAATTTAAAGCAAGTTGGCCTTTTTTTAACCAATGGTTAAATAACCTATGGGGCCCACACACGATCGGTTTTGACCGATGAAAATGGTCCATCAGACCGTTGTCCTCTGGTTAACCTATCGTGTGTACAAGGCCTAACAGTCATTTGACATGATGTCTGTCAGTTATAACTACTGTTTGTATTGTGGGGCTTGGCTCAAGTGTTCTTTTTAGCATTTGTATAGTTTTATGTATAATAAATTATTTTACTTTATTTTGCTATTGTGTGTTGTCATCAGTACTGAGAAAGTCCAATCAGTTCTCTAGGCAACCATTTATGGGCATAGGAAGTACTAGAACCGTATATACTCGAGTATAAGCCGACCCGAATATAAACTGAGGCACCTAATTTTACCACAAAAAAAATTGGAAAACGTTTTGACTCAAGTATTTTTCGGGTTCTAAAAAATGAAGTTTTTATTGGTCTAGAAAAAACTAAGTTTTTTCAACCCGATCATTAAAACAGCCTTGCTTACACACGATCGTGAAAAAAAAATGCTCTAGCAAAGCACAGTGACGTATACAGTCACTATAAAGGGGAAGTTCCATTCGGATGGTGCCACCCTTTGGGCTGCTTTTGCTGATTTCTTGTTAGTAAAAGACGATTCGCGCTTTTCAGTCAGTTACAGCGTGATGAGTGTGCTTACTCCATTACGAACGCTAGTTTTACCAGAACGAGTGCTCCCGTCTCATAACTTGCTTCTGAGCATGCACGTTTTTTCACGTCGTTAAAGCCCACACACGACCATTTTTTACGACAACGTTAAAAACGACGTAAAAAGATTAGAGCATGTTCAACATTTTTAATGCCCATTTTTTACATTGTGAAAAAATGCTCTGGAGCCCACACACGATCGTTTTTAATGACATTTAAAAAAAAAAAAACGTAATTTTTTAGAACCCGAAAAACGTTGTGTGTACGCGGCATAAGCCCTGATGTCCATCTGCATGCCTCACTGTGCCTCACTGTGTCTATGTCCATGCCTCACTCACTTGTCAGTTAAAGCGACGCAGTGCCAGATCGCAAAAAAATGGCCTGGTCATTAAGGAGGTAAATCCTTCCCGGGGCTGAAGTGGTTAAGAAAGGTATAGACTCCAGAGAGAGATAGAGATATTAATTTTGCTCCTGTACAAATCATTAGTAAGGCTACTTTCACATTGGAGCCACGTTGGTGCTAAAGCGCAGCTCATTTTAGCAGCGTTTTAGTGCTGTTTAAGTGGCGCTTTTTGGCTGCTAGTGGGGTGTTTTAACACCCACCAGTGGCCGAAGAAGGCGTTACAAAACTTCCCTGCTTTTGAAGATCCTGAAAAGGCAATTCGGAAAGCGCTGCCATGCATTCCAATGGGCAGGGGTGGTGTGGGAGGGCTGTATACAGCCCTCCCACACCACCCCAAAGATGCTGCTTGCCAGACGTCCCTAATTGCACCTCCCCAGTGTGAAAGCACTCATGCTTTCACACTCGGGAGGCATGGGAAGCAGTTTTCAGGCATTATTTTTAGCGCTAAAATGCCTGAAAAAATCCTTCAGTGTGGAAGGGGTCTAAGGCCTCGTACACACGATCGGACATATCCGATGAAAACGGTCCGCGGACCATTTCCATCGGATATGTCCGATCTGGAGTTTGATCCGATGGCGTGTACACACCATCGGATCAAATTCCCCGCCGGCGGACGGCGCGGTGACGTGTCGGTGACGCGGCGGTGACGTTGACGCCGCCACGTCACCGCTACATCACGCACCAGGAAGTAAACACTTCCGCGCGCATGCGTCGGATCCATTCACAGGATACGACGCATGTGTGGGAGGATATGTCCGCTGGTTTACCGTACTAACCAGCGGACATATCCGACGGACAGGTTTGTAGCAGACAAATTTCAAAGCATGCTTTGAAATTTGTCCGATGGACAAATCTGTCCGCTAGCCCATACACACGATCAGAGATGTCTGCTGAAATGGTCCATCGGACCGTTTTCAGCGGACATATCCCCTCGTGTGTACGAGGCCTAAGACCTCATCTGGCATATGCAGTTTTTAGAGCAACAATGGTCCCAAAATAGTGTCAAAAGTGTCCAATTTGTCCGCCATAATGTCGCAGTCACGATAAAAATCACAGGTCGCCGCCATCATTAGTAAAATATAATTTAATTCAAAAAAATTCCATAAAACTATCCCCCATTTTATAGACGCTATAACTGTTGCGCAAACCAATCAATATTGGTCAACAAAATGTAGAAGAATACATATCGGCCTAAACTAAGGGAAAATAATTTTTTATATATATTTTGGGGATATTTATTATAGCAAAAAGATAAAAATATAGCTTTTTTTTTTCAAAATAGTTGCTTTTTTTGTTTAGCACAAAAAATTAAAACCACAGAGGTGATCAAATACCACCAAAAGAAAGCTCTATTTGTGGAGAAAAAAAGGACGTCAATTTTGTTTGGGTACCACGTCGCACGTTGTCAGTTAAAGCGACGTAGTGCCCAATCGCAAAAAGTGCTCTGGTCTACTTTATATTATTAAACAGGTTATTCAGAATTCCCATCTGAGTGAGAATAAAATGCTTATAAATAGAGAACACTCAATACATTCCAAAAAAAGGTATTTTTTCTAGAAACTTGTTCTAAAATAAGACCCGTAGATGTCACAAAGTTTTCTGATATGATCTTGCTAGAGAGCTGCATTGTTACTAGTACAGGAAAATATCTGATGAAGCTTTTAAACACAGACGGGGCTGTTTCCTGACAGCACTGTTAACACTAACGGTCTGCCACAGCTGGCAGAGCAAAAGTTATTTGATGTACTCAGTAGTTCAGTATCTCAGAAATGTGCATAATCAGGATGTGAGTTTTATGCAAACAAACTTGGTCTGGCATTTATGTAACAGAACCATATTATAAGCAACAAATGTATACATGTAAGATAATTGCAGAGGAGCTGTATTTTAGGTTATATATGTTATATTGTATATTATTAAGCAGTTATGCTTGCAAAAACAAGTAATAGAAAAGAAAATACACATGGGCATGCTCTTTTCAAATTGTGATAGCGCCTGCAGGGAGAGGATCCCCCGCTCGTTGTCACAGTGCATATATGCACATATATGCACCCCCTCGGTGTAAAGGCCCACACGCTAAGAGGCCGCATATATGTGTGCGGCCAGAGGAAAGAATCACTTTAAATCACGTCAAAAAAACGTTCCCTGTTCCCCTCTGAAAGGTGCCACATGACGGCTTCAGCGCGGATCTGAATATCCAACAGGCCGTCAATTGACGGCCTCCCCTTTGGGCATTCCCCGCGCGCGCTCCAGAGCGCGCAGCGGGGAAACTCTGTGTTGGCCGTGTCCCTTGGACACAGCCAATCACAGATCACCGCGAACGGCCAATCAGAGTGGCCTTTAGCGATGCGATCTGTGCGGCCAAGGAGAGATGATCTGATATGTAAACATAGATTTTGATAAGAAATTTCTCCAGCAAGAGGATAGATGGATATTCAATCAGAGAGCCACCTACCCACCAGGACTAAATACGCCATTATCATTCAAACCCTTTTTGTAATTACCATCCAATTGATATCTATATCTTGGCAAATTACATATATGATGAGTGCCGTTGTTATCAATATTATTAACTGGTCTATCTTGGTGTACAGTAGGCCAACAGAATATCTTAGACTGTTGTCTCTTGTTAGGCCGCGTACACACGATCAGACATGTCCGATGAAACAGGTCTGATGAACCGTTTTCATCGGACATGTCTGAAGGGATCTTTTGGTCTGATGTGTGTACACACCATCGGACCAAAATTCCCTTGGACCAGAACGCGGTGACGTAGAACACACCGACGAGCGCGGGATTTTGGTCCGATGGTTGGGCGTACTAACTATCGAACATGTCCGACGGACAGGTTTCCAGCGGACAAGTTTCTAAGCATGTTTAGAAACTTTTGTCCACTGGAAAACTGTCCGCTAGGCCGTACACACGATCGAACATGTCCGGTTGTACACACATCGTGTGTACGCGGCCTTAGACAACACATCTACACACCCCCCATGTAATGAAAATTATATTTCTACTCTATCTCTCTTCTTGATGACTACAGCATCATTGCTGCAGATATCGCTAGCTGAGGTTATCTCCTGTGGTTTGCGGCGTTAGTGAGGTTATTTTGAGCTTTCTTTTCCTTATCTCCCGTCCACACTACACAGTGTGCGACCTACGGCACCTGCGTGCTATGACCGATTATTCGGTTATTGTGAGCATGCGCGCCTTCAGGGACACCCGCGCCGGAAGTGATGTCAGGGGTCAAGCTTGGCCCTTCATTTCCGGTGGGATCGTGTCCATATAAGATGGTGGCGTCGACTTTAATGTCGACACACGCATCTTTTTGGCTGCACAGTGAACTATATATCGCTGTCGAATCGACAACTAAGGCATTGTGGATATTTTTATCCATCACCATCCTCTGACTAGATAAGGGAACTCCCATACAGACTATAATAGGCTCTTTTAAATATGGGTAACTTGATAGTTCTGAATTATATTTTGCAATGATTCCTGCTTTGCCTGTGATAGATTATCCTCAATGTGCCATGGGAACGAGAAGTTTTCTATTTGTTTTTTAGTTTGCTTAAAGGAGTTGTAAAGAATTTTTTTTTTCACCTTAAAAGGGGTTGTAAAGTTACACGTTTTTTTACCTTAATGCATCCTATGCATTAAGGTAAAAAAACATCTCACAGCACCGGCCCCCCCCGAGCCCCCGTTGTACTTACCTGACCGTTCGAATCTCCTGGGCGCGTCCACGTCGTCCTCTTCGGTTCCCAGCCTGGCCGTTGATTGGCTAGGCTGGGCGGATTGATAGCAGCGCAGCCATTGGCTAGCGCTGCTGTCAATCAGAGCGGATGACGCGGCGCGCCGGGGGCGGAGCCGAGTGATACAGTCGGCGGCTATGGCCGCCGCTGTATCACGGGAGCGCGCTCGCAAAAGCTTTCCTCCATGCGAGCGCCCTTGCATGAAGAGGGAAAGCTTTTGCGAGGAGGAGCACAGACAGCCGCCGAGGGACCCCAGAAGACAGCTTTCCGGGCCACTCTGTGCAAAACGAACTGCACAGTGGAGGTAAGTATAACATGTTTGTTATTTTTTTTAAACAAAAGCCCTGACTTTAGTGTCCCTTTAATGCAATCTATGCATGAAGGTGAAAAAACATCCGATGACGCCCCCGTTTTACTTACCTGACCCCTCGAAAGTCCCGCGCCCGCGCTATTTGATAGGTCATCTTATGAGCCAATTACATCTCCGCTTAGCAGGGAGGGTTACTATAGTAACCGGTAAATGTTTGGGTTCTTAAATCCAGCCTTCACGTGACCAACACACCAATTGGAAGCCACACTAATTGGCATAACACATAAGGGGCGGAGCCATTGAAGTAAGACGTGTTCACAGTACTGTTGGACAAAAGGGAAAGCTAAAAGGTATATGTGAGCAACTTTAGCAGGTTCTGATTTTAAAAGGGGTTTCCTAGTCATGTGTAGTTCACCAGTCTCTGTCTATTGTTAACATAAGTGAACATGTTGTAGTAATTTTAACAATTTAATAAAGAAGTATTGTTATGGAAAACACTATGGGGTAGATTCACGTCCCTCAGGCCCTTCTTTACGCTACATGGCAAGCATGGAATTCACAAAGCAAATGCTCCCAACGTTGTGTAGCGTATAGTTGTCGGCGTAAGCCGATGTAAGTCAAAGTAGGTGGAAGTGGGTGTGATATATTTAAATGATGCGTGACCCCATGCAAATGATGGGCTGAGCTTCAAAAAAACGAACTGCGCATGCGTTGTATATTGGACGCATCCCAGTGTGCATGTTCACAGTCAAGTCAAAATAATGCCTAAGATACATCAAAACACTGCCTACGACGTGAACGTAAACCTACGCACAGCCCTATTCACGTACTACGTAAAAATCAACGGCGTTCGTTCCCTGGTCCATACTTTTGCATGAGTTGCGCCTCCAATATGGGGAACAACATTACGCCGGACGTAACCCTCAAGCAAATCGCTTAAAACATGCGACGGGCGCAAGTACTTTAGTGAATCGGCGTATCTTACTCATTTGCATACTTAAAATGGGTACGCCGAATGCGTCCAGTGTAACTATGGGCCCACGATACGCTGGCGTAAGCAAGTTACGTCGGGCAGCTTAAGCCCATTTTTTGGACGTATCTAGCTTGGGGAATTGGCGCAGAGATACGACAGCGCACATTTGTACTTACGACGGCGTATCTCCAAATACGTCGGCGTAAGTCCTACGTGAATCCGGGCCTATGATTTTCTGTATGTTCTATCCCTGAGCTTTCTGTCTATGCCGGTGGGGTATACTCATCAGGTTGATTGCAACCTAAAAGGATAAGCAACATCTTTTTGACATATTCAATGATATCCCTTACAGGGACAGGTGTTGCATCTGACTGCCAATAGAGCAAAACAGGCTTTGTTCATGTCCGCCCTGCATTAGCAGAGCAGACAGGGACCTGTCATCCCACCACTCTGCTCAGCTCAGCAGGGGATCAGCAAACAGATCCCCCGCTGAGAAGAAATGGATCTTGCCCATGTGAAAGGGGCCTTATTCTCCCAGTTTACTTTGCTGCAAACTGATATGTGGCCTTCAGGATCACCCCACCAAGGTGGAGATCTAGGCAGGCAGCAAGAGTATAGTCAGGTCAATTCAATATAACAAGCTTAATATTTTAGAGGAAAAGTAAGTGTGAGTGGCCTTAGGCGTGATGACGTCATGCATGTGCGTGGGAGCTGCCGTTTACGGAATGGGCTCTGAAGGACCGGCACAGGAACCTTCAGAGCGCATGCGCCATTGATGTCATTGGCTGCATGCACTCTCATTGAAGAAGGGTGTAAGGGGAGAAACAAACAGATTTCCAAATAAGATTCCATGGAGAACCCCGTGGTATGATCTGAAGGTGCCCCATGGAAGCAGCTCCCACAAACCTTTAAACCAAATGTGTTTAGCCAAAGAAGGAATAATAAAAGTATGAGGCCGAAACCTGGATAGCTATGGGAGAAAATGCATTGGCTAGCTAGAAGTCCCAGAACTGAGTAAAAGAATCTATTAGTTTTTTTTTAAATTGGGGGGAATATTTACTGTACACTTTCTGCATTAATGTCCCCTATAATGTCTCTTCATCATAGGGGTGGATCATCTCTCAGGTATGCTTTGATGGTGTGTACTAGAAAGCACTTATTCATTTTTTAACTGTAAGGTACATGTACACGTTTTTACAACTGCTCCTAAATGATTAAACTTGACAGATAGTAACCCATGTTTAAAACGTCAGTTTTGCTGCATTTACATGTCGAGTTTAGCGGTGTTTTGCTGCGTTTGCGTTTAAAAAAAAAAAAAGATTTTTTAATGGCCAAAAATGAAAAACGCCTATAAACAAAACGCTGCTTTACGTGGGTTACATAGGATAACATTGAATGAGTTCAGGGGCAGTTGAAAAAAGCATCCAACTGCCTCTGAACGTACGTTTAGCAGCGTCCCGTGTACATGGGGCTTTAGTCATCAACCCAATTGTAGTAGTGCATAGGACAATGCTCAGATCTGGTCTGAACTAACCTCCCAAAAAATAAAGGACTCATTTAAAGCAAAACCTAAGAATCATATATTTAACTGTGCATCCAAATGTTTGCCCTAGATCTTTATTAACAGGGAAGCAATGGAAAAAAAAATACTACATTTTCTCTAGATAATATATATATATATATATATATATATATACACGATATGCAGTGTGCTAGAACTGTCAACCAAGTTGTGTCACTGAAAAGAATGTTCTGCAAGGTATTTCATTTTTAATGCAATAATTCAAAGCAAACACATAGGATGCTGTTTTTATGGTAGTATGATTTTGTTTGTCTAGGAACATCTTGACTAACAGTATGATAATCAGCTGAATAAATATAAAAGTAAGCCTGCAGTTTAATTAAGGTGAGTACACCGGTGGGAGCGTGGCTTTGCTGACCATTAAGGTGCACGCTTCTGTATAGAACTCCACTGATCGCCTGTTAAATATATTGTATTGAAAATTTTCTGACAAATTTTCTATAAACAACTGCCTCCTTCCCCGACACTGAAGCTGCAACAAGACACCATTCTAGCCTGGAGATGGTGGTTAAAAGAACAAAGACATGCTGCACACCTTGAGCCTGGGGCAACTCCACAACTACAAAGGGACAGACAAAAAGCAAGTCGATGCAAGGCTGAAACAATATGCTCTCACTCTATCGAATGGCCTGGTCTCGGCATTGTCCGTGCTGCCGGAGGACCAGCCAGAATGGGTGATCCCTCACTACTCCTTCAGTCTAAATTAAGGGCACTAAGATATATATATAGTTAATTAGACATCAGTGGCGTAACTAGAACCTTCAGGGCCCTGATGCAAGAAACCATGAAGGGCCCCCCTGACCCCCCGAAACAGGGCTCCTTTCTCCAAGCTCAGTGGCAAAACAACAGGACCCAGTCACAAGTGGGTGTCTGCATATAAAGGAACCGATTTCTCCATTCCCCCTGTTCTTCTCCTCTCCCTCCCGCAGGCATTCAGCAGCTGCAGGAGGAAAATGGAGAGATTGGTTCCTCTATGTCAGTGTTTCTCAATCTTTTTCAAGCCAGGGCACCCTTGAAGTATACTCCTAGGTCAGTGATGGTGAACCTTGGCACCCCAGATGTTTTGGAACTACATTTCCCATAATGCTCAAATACACTGCAGAGTGCATGAGCATCATGGGAAATGTAGTTCCAAAACACCTGGGGTGCCAAGGTCCACCATCACTGACCTAGGTGAATGGGGCTGCACTGCAACCACCCTGCAACTACATTGCATGCAGTTGCAGCATAGTGATGCTGCATTTAAAGCGGAGGTTCACCCTAAAAAACAACTATATACCATTACATCCAGCATACTGCTGACATCTGCAGTATGCTGTTTTGTTTTTTCGCTGTACTTACCGCCTTATCGTTCTTTTCACCCGGCTCCGAGTTCTCACTCCTGCGGAGGGGCGTTCCTATGAAGAGGCGTAGATGATTGACCTGCAGGTAAGGCGCGTCACGAAAATCAACGAACTGGGATTTGGCTCTTTACAGCGCCTGCCGCGTAGAGCTGACTGCGCAGGTGCCGTAAAAGAGCCGAGTCCCAATTTGTCTATTTTCGGAACGTGCGACGCGCCTTCCCCGCGCGTAAATCATCTACGCCTCGTCTTAGGAACGCCTACCCCCGGGGGAGAGAGAACCCGGAAGTCGGGTGAAAAGAACGATAAGAAAGGTATGTGCAGCGGAAAAAAAAACACAGCATACTGCAGATGTCAGCAGTATGCTGGATGTAATGGTATATAATTGTTTTAGGATGAACCTCCGCTTTAAGGGGTTAAAAACAGGCAGTCAGGAGGCAAAATATTGCCTCTTTACTGGCTGTCAAATGCCTCTGAAAAGCGATCTGAGCGTGGATCGTTATTCAGTGGAACAGCATGTTTTTGCTGGTACTTTGAACAAGCAAAAAAAAAAAAAATGGTTCCGATTGTACACATAATCATATAGGGGTCATGTAAACACACATACATACACTGTATATATATATATATAATTTTTACTGCCATTTTACAAAATTACAGTTTTAAGTGCAAATTTTAGTATTTGAACTACAAACAAGTACACTATGCAAATAGCAATGCAATTTAAGGTAAAAAAAACATCTTTCTGTTATTTTAGTCAATATAAAAATAGTCCATCAGTTTTTGTTCACCATCACCTCCTGCCTCCACCAACTCCTACCACCTCCTGCCCCCATCACCAGCTCCTGCCACAAGCTCCTCCTGCCACCATCACCAGCTCCTCCTGCCACTGTCTGCCCCCACTAGCTCCTGCTACAAACTCCTCCTTCCACCATCACCAGCTCCTCCTGCTGCCACCAGGCCAGCTCCTTCTGCCACCACCAGCTCCTGCCGCCATCACCTCCTTCCACCATCACCACCCCCTGCCACAAGCTCCTCCTGCCACCACCACCAGTTCTTGCCACCACCAGCTCCTGCCACCATCACCAGCTCCTCCTGCCACCACCAGGCCAGCTCCTTGTGCTACCACCAGGCCAGCTCCTTCTGCCAAAACCAGCTCCTGCCACCATCACCAGCTCCTACTGCCACCAGCTCCTCCTGTCCCCACCAGGCTCCTGCCACCGTCACCAGCTCCTTCTGCCACAAGCTCCTCCTGCCACCATCACCTCCTGCCCCACCAGCTCCTGCCACCATCACCACCTCCTGCGACAAGCTCCTCCTGCCACCACCACCAGCTCTTGCCACCACCAGCTCCTGCCACCATCACCAGCTCCTCCTGCTGCCCACCAGCTCCTTCTGACACCAGCTCCCCCTGCCACCACCAGGCTCCTGCCACCGTCACCAGGCTCCTTCTGCCACAAGCTCCTCCTGCCACCATCACCTCCTGCCCCCATCACCAGCTCCTCCTGCCACCACAAGCTCCTGCCCCCACCAGGCTCCTGCCACCATCACCAGCTCATTCTGCCACCAGCTCCTTCCCCCACCAGGCTCCTGCCACCATCACCATCTCCTCCTGCCACCTTCACCAGCTCCTCCTGCCACCGTCTGCCCCCACCAGCTCCTGCTACAAACTCCTCCTGCCACCATCACCAGCTCCTTCTGCCACCACTAGGCCAGCTCCTTCTGCCACCATCACCAGCTCCTTCTGCCACCACCAGGCCAGCTCCTTCTGCCACCACCAGGCCAGCTCCTTCTGCCACCACCAGCGCCTGCCACCTCCTGCCTCACCACCTACTACCACCATCACCATCTCATTCCACCACCACCAGCTCCTGCTACCACCAGCTCCCGCCACCACCAGCTCCTGCCCCCATCACCAGCTCCTCCTGCCATTACAAGCTCCTGCCCCCACCAGGCTCCTGCCACCATTACCTTCTGCCGCCAGCTCCACCTGCAACCACTATCTCCTGCCCCCACCAGGCTCCTGCCACCATTGTCACCTACTGCCACCATCACCAGCTCCTGCCAACAGCTTCTCCTGCCACCACCAGCTCCTCTGCTCCTGTCATCCATAGCTACTGCCCTCACCTCCTCCTGAGTCCTGTCACCACCATCAGCTCATTTATTACCTTGAGGCAAGGAAGTCTGAGATTGCATGCTTGGCTTGCCATGAGCTGGACTGGTGGTCCTTTTGTGCTGCGGATGCCTGGGCACTGTGGACAGCTGCTGGTCTGGGCTGGGCTGTCGCTGGGCTGTCACTGAATTGTCTGCAGTCTCTGGAGTCCGGACAGAGCACCACCAGGTGCCGACACCAAGCAGGTAAGACTGCTTCGTCCATTCCCTTCCCTCTCGTGTCGTGACAATTTTTAAAGGTTTGCGCACTGGCGGGATGCACAATGACATCACTCGCATCACCGCCAGTAGCCAGCGCCCCTGTCAAATCCGCGCCCGCGCTCCTGGACCTGGCGGGGGGGTGAATATCTGATCGGCGGCTCAGCTCAGGACTCAGGCAGTGCTGGAACTGGTCACACTGTCACACGGTTGGCAACACCTCGAGGGCCCCCTGCAGCAAGGGGCCCAGTCGCGATGGCAACCTCAGCGACCCCTATAATTCCGCCACTGTTAGACATTAAATGCAAACAAATTGTGTTAAAGGGGCATGTGAGTGTGATAGAGGTTGACCTACTTTGCATTGAGAACATGGAAAGTCATCTACAAAATAATCTCTATCACTGGAATATCAGAAAAAGCAAAATTTAATTAAAGGGCCCGGAGTTCCCCAGAGGTCCCAATGGCCCCCGGATGGCAACCTCACTTTTATTTTTTTCTCATATTTTTTTTTTACTTTTTATTAAAGGGCCCAGAGGTCCCAGGGCCCCAGATGGCAACCCCACCTCCTTTTTTTTTATATACAATTTTTTATTTTTTATTTATTTTTATTAAAGGTCCCCAAGGCCCCCGGATGGCTACTCCCCTTTTTTAATAATTTATTTTTATACATATAATATTTTTTTTTGTAAGGGGCCCAGAGGTCCCCAGGGCAACCCCCCAATTCGTGGCACCCCCTCGCTTCTCAAAAAGCAGCGGCACCCCCCTGCTTCTGAATTAGCAGCGGCACCCCCCTGCTTCCCCTGCGGCTGGTCTGGTCAGACACTAGCCACTTTATGGGAGTGCCAGTCCCTGCCCCCCGGGGCCAAGTATGCCCCACAACTGGCGCCAGTCCCTGCTCAGTCCGCCCCATAATAACACTGGCACTACAGCAAGCTGCCGGCTGCTGGGGACAATATTTGTGGCGGAACTTGGGAGAAGGGAGCACTTTTCTTTGTGTGGGGGGGTGGCCTTTTTGCCACCCCCCCCCCCCCAAAGTGCAACCCTAAAGCTGGGCCTTGTCATTCTAGTCCAAAACACAGCGCTGACCCAGGCCCATCTGGAGGAGTACTGAGAGCCACAGGAGGAATTTCTATCAGCTATCCTGATCGTTAATGGATTTTATGTGCTGCTCAAGACAATTTCTCTTCCTCCAATGTGGCCCAGGATGGTCAAAAGTTTGGACACCCCTGACGTTAACAGTCAAATTATAGAAGTAACACAAGATTATTTTTTTTCCTGCTATAATCTGATTTTAAAGGATTGATCTGTGGGGAATGAGGTTACATTCATAGATATTATGAGTAATAGAGGATAAGGATGCCATAATACACTTGACAGGGTTACATTGCATAAAAATATTGCAGTACTGAAGAAAATAGCCGGGCAGGCCCTCCACCTGTTGTCTATGAAAGGTCTGGGCCACCGCACGCTCCTCCGCTGTCAGCCTAACAGGGCATGGCGGGCCCCCTCCTGTGGCCCTGGCATGGGCTACCATTTTGGCCAGCTTCTTTCTGACCAGACGCCGGGGGTCATTGATCTTCTTTTCAATCCCCGACCATGTCCGGGTCTCCCCCCCCCCCCGATGCATTCACCTCGTCAGTAATGTTCTGCAAGATATCACGCCTCCTGGCCGGGGTGGTGTTGGCACTCTCCGGGCCATGGAGGAAACGCCCATATTGGGAAATGGCCCGGGCAAGAATTTGTTTCTCCCCCAAAGTAAAATTTAACTTCCTCTTCCTCTCAGTCATACTCATACAAAAACTCTCTCCCAAACAATCAGCAAAAATCACTCACAAAAACAAGCAGGAAAAATCAAGCAAGAAAACAAACAAACCAAAATCTATCAACCAAAAAGTCTCACAAGCAGTCACCAAAAAACACTTTCAAATATCTTCTACAAAACACTAGATCACACAGTCCACAAATATAACAAAGACAAATCACAATGCAACTAACAACAGAACAAAAGCACCTTGCTGTATAGGGAGGGATACAAAGGGATGTACTTTTGCAAAGGAAGTGCGTTTGTGTCGGTCTATTTATGCTGTCTGCGTAGTTCACTAATTTGCCCTAGTCCACTTCCAATTTCACTGATTGTGCCATTCCCGAGTTGTGAGCATGCGCACAGAGGTGCTGACCATGGTCTGCTTCAAGCGCGAATGCGCGAGCCGGCCGGCCCTTCATTTGCATGGGGTCACGGCTCATTTCAATGTAACACGCCCACGTCCTTCCCAATTTGAATTACTCCACCTTGCGCCTCTAAAATAACGTTGCGCAGGCGCAAATTTCTGCGCAAAACCGACGAGAATAGGGTGATTGCGCCGCTACATTGCGCCAGTCTAACGTAAAGGCGGTAAGCTACGCCGGTCTAATAATGCGCAGATGTACGTGAATCTGGCCCATAGTGTATATATCTGCTGAATAAGAAGAAGGGAGCATGGTAGAGTGAAAGAAGACCACGAGACAGAAATACAATGAATGGAAGAGGAAATTTGATTTTACTGTATTTCTTAACCACTTAAGGACCGCCTACTGCACATTTACGTCGGCAGAATGGCATGGCTGGGCACATCAACGTATATATACGTTGATTTTAGTACCCAGCCGTGGGTCGCGGGCGCGCGCCCGCGACCCGGTCCGAAGCTCCGGGACCGGGGCCGCGGAATTCGCGGACCCGATCGCCGCTGCAGTGCGGCGATCCGTCCCTGGAGCGGAAGAACGGGGAGAGCCGTGTGTACAAATGGCTTCCCCGTGCTTCTCTGTGGCCGTAGCATCGATCGCGTCATCCCTGTAATAGGGGGACGCGATCGATGACGTCACACCTACAGCCACACCCCCCTACAGTTGAAAGCACAACACATAGGTCACACATCACCTACAGCACCACCTGTGGTTAACTCCCAAACTGCAACTGTCATTTCCACAGTAAACAATGCAATTTAAATGCATTTTTTGCTGTGAAAATGACAATTGTCCCGAAA
Organism: Rana kukunoris; assembly: GCA_029574335.1. NCBI lineage: Eukaryota > Metazoa > Chordata > Amphibia > Anura > Ranidae > Rana > Rana kukunoris. Next base: position 460,943,108 of record CM056050.1, read on the forward strand.
ATGTGTCAAAATTGTCCGAAGTGTCCGCCATATTGTAGCAGTCACGCGAAAAAAATCGCTGATCGCCGCTATTAGTAGTAAAAAAAAAATAATTAATAAAAATGCAATAAAATTATTCCTTATTTTGTAAACGCTATACATTTTGCGAAAACCAACCGATAAACGCTTATTGCGATTTTTTTTTTTTTTTTACCAAAAATACGTAGAAGAATACGTATCGGCCTAAACTGAGGAAAAAAAAAGTTTTTTTATATATTTTTGGGGGATATTTATTATAGCAAAAAGTAAAAAATATTGAATTTTTTTTTAAATTGTCGCTCTATTTTTGTTTATAGCGCAAAAAATAAAAACCGCAGAGGTGATCAAATACCACCAAAAGAAAGCTCTATTTGTGGGGAAAAAAGGACACCAATTTTGTTTGGGAGCCACGTCGCACGACCGCGCAATTGTCAGTTAAAACGACGCAGTGCCGAATCGCAAAAAGGGGCAAGGTCCTTTACCTGCATTTTGGTCCGGGTCTTAAGTGGTTAATCAACTGTAAAATCAACCTGAAAACTGCAAACACAGAAATGTTTGAGAGCAATTATTAACATACCTTTAGAAATTCCAGATTGAAATCTGGATCCAGGATATTGGTTGTTGCCCTCCCTGTGTCTATGTCCTGTAGAGCCCTTACAGCTTTGACGCACTCACTTGCTCTTTGATGAACCTAGTAAAAAAAATGTTTTAATGCAAAGTATTATACTTTGTTAATGAACTGAGCTCATAACAATTATAGAATGGTACTTACATTTTCTACTAGCAAACAATCATTGTCTCCTTCCTTCTCATCCCTCTGGTTATTGAAATATATTAAAAGGAAGTTTAAAGTGGAGGTTCACCCTCCAAAAAATTTCTAGCAGGGCATGTAGCCCACCCACCCGACCGGCAGTATGCCGGTGTGTTTTTTTTTTTTTCTGTAGACACCTTTTTACGGCCTTTCTTCCGATCCGGCGGCAGTGATTGATGTCTCCTCAGCCCGGCGCATACAGCGCGTCACGAGATGCCGGAGGAACCCGAACGTCGGTGCAGGCCTATACGGCGCCTGCGCACCGACCTTCGGCATCTAGTGACGCGCTGTATGCGCTGGGCTGAGGGGACGTCAATCACAGCCTGTGATTGTAAACGCCCAGTACCGCGGGATCGCCGGATCGGAAGAAAGGCCGTAAAAAGGTATCTACAGAAAAAAAAAAAACACTGGCATACTGCCGGTCGGGTGAGTGAGCTCCATGCCCTGCTAGAAATTTTTTGGAGGGTGAACCTCCACTTTAAGCAGTATTTAACCCAAAAACAAACATTTATTGTAATGCAGCTTACTAATTCTTAGATGTGATGGCTGTAGTAGTTTCCTTTTTTAGGTGTTCTTTCTTCTATTTTCATCTGGTGAACCAGCCAGAAAGTGTTTCAGCACTCTAGCAGAATGCCTTATTTTACATGAATGAGACAAACCACTTAACACTCACAGGGGAGATTAAAACAATCAGCTTTTATTTATTTACGCAAAATCTTTATCCCAAAAGGACTGTTTGATGTAACCGATTATGTGAGCTTGAGTTTGGCTCCAGTTTGTTAGTGTATCTAAATCGGCTAATACATTTTAACTCACCTCTCCCCCCAGACCAACACTGGTGCTGTCTGCTGTGCCCCCTGTTCTACTTATTTGCAGAGTGGGGGCACTCTAATACAGGAGGTAGTCAATGGAAGTGAGCAGAAACCAGCATGCTATTGATCATAAATGATATGGAACCAACATCCCTGAATTAGAAAATGATTAATGTACAGGATATGGGATTTTAAGGGTGCTAAATACAAAAATTCACTCAAAAAATAATATTTAAAAAAAGATTAGAAAAGTATTTATTGATAACAACATTCTAAAAATAATGGATAACAGTTCATTCAAAGTCATAGGTATACACCTACTCCATAACAAATGACGATGAACTACTATATTCACGTACAGATTGATTTGCCGTCCATATTTTCAACAGTTTTGCCTATAAGGCTTCTTCAGGACTGGACGCAAACGGCACTTTTGTTATATTTGTAGAAACAATGATTATCCAGCTTTTGGTGTGAATAAGACAGAAAAAAGGGATTTTTAATACAGCTTACCTGTAAAATCCTTTTCTTGAGGTACATCACGGGACACAGAGCAGCAAGCCATTACTATACGGGTTATATGGTCTACCTTTAGATGATGGACACTGGCACACCCAGACAGGAAGTCCCCTCCCTATATAACCTCCTCCCCCTTCGGGAGTACCTCAGTTTTGTAGCAAGCAGTAAGACATCTAATAAATTCCCCAAATGAGGGGTGGATGCTCTGTGTCCCGTGATGTACTTCAAGAAAAGGATTTTACAGGTAAGCTGTATTAAAAAATCCCTTTTCCTTTATCGTACATCAAGGGACACAGAGCAGCAAGCCATTACTATACGGGATGTCCGAAAGCAATGCCTAATGAGGGGAGGGGGACATACCAGTACAATTAAGCTAAAGGGGTGCCAATTCTGGACGTGAGGATCCTAAACTGCTGACTGCAGTACTGCCCGCCCGAAGGCAGCCTCGGCGTTCCTTTTAACGTCCAGCTGGTAAAATTTTGTGAAGGTATGGACAGACGACCACGTCGCTGCCCTACAAATCTGAGCCATGGAGATCTGGTGATGTGCCGCCCAAGAGGTACCCATGGCTCTCGTAGAATGCGCCTTTATTGATAGAGGAGGGGGTACCCCCTTTAATCCATAGGCCTGAATGATCAATTGCCTGATCCACCTTGCAATAGTTGCCTTAGCCGCTGCCTGACCCTTCTTGGGTCCGTCTGGTAAGACAAAAAGAAAAAAAATCGGTCTTCCGAATTCCTTCCGTGGCCTTCAGATAATATCTCATGGCCCGGACAACATCCAGGGTATGCAGCAACCTCTCTATTGCTGACGAGGGCTTAGGAAACAACGCCGGTAGAATCAGGTCTTGATTCAAATGAAAATCCAATATAACTTTAGGAAGAAAGGAGGGATGTGGGCGTAACACGACTCTGTCCTTATGAAATATAAGATAAGGTTCCCTGCACGACAGGGCAGCCAGCTCCGACACCCTCCTGGCCGAGGTCATAGCCACCAGGAACACAAGTTTTCTTGGTCAGGAGTAGCAATGGAACCTCAGCCAATGGCTCAAATGGCTGTCTTTGCAGGGCCGAAAGGACTAAGTTCAAATCCCATGGGCAAAGGGGGGATCTGACCGGAGGATTTATCTGCAATGCCCCCTGTAGAAAGGTTTCGACAAGCAAATGATTAGCCAGAGGTCTCTGAAACAGGACCGACAAGGCTGAGACCTGCCCTTTGATCGTACTCACAGCTAGGTTCCTATCTATTCCGAGCTGGAGGAACTCCAGGATCCTGCCAATAACGTACTTACGGGGGGATGCCATCCCCTTTTCCTGCACCAGGCGACGTATGTTCTCCATACTCTGTAATATATAGCCCTGGATGCAGGCTTTCTGGCCTTAATTAGGGTAGAGATCACCTGGCTGGAAAGGCCCCTGTCCCTAAGGACTAGACTGGACCTTGAGACAGCAAATCTGGTCAAAGCGGGAGAGGCCAGGGTTTTCCCACCGACATCTTTAGGATTAGGGAGAACCATGACCTTCGTGGCCAGGCAGGGGCCACGAGAATCATAGGTTTGCGCTCCGCCTGAATCCTGCAGAGAAGGATCTTTAACGGAGGGAAGGCATACAGGAGAGAGAACTGGTGCCAAGGACACACTAATGCATCGGTTCCGCAGGCTAATGGGTCTCTTGTCCGGGACACGAACCGGTTCACCTTCCTGTTGAGCCCTGAGGCCATGAGGTCCACATCCGGCGATCCTAACCTCCGGCAAATCTCTTGAAAAACCTTGGGATGGAGAGACCACTCCCCTGGCAACACCTGCTGGCGACTTAAAAAGTCGGCTTCCGTGTTGTCCACCCCGGGAATAAATACTGCCGAGATGCACTGGACCTGCGCCTCTGCCCAGTAGAATATCTGGTCCACCTCCGCTTGAGCCGCACGGCTCTTCGTGCCCCCCTGGTGATTTATATACGCCACCGCCATGACGTTGTCCGATTGTATTCTCACCGGAGACCCTCGCAATTTGGTGGTCCAGGCCGACAGGGCCAAACGTGCCGCTCTGATCTCCAGCACATTGATAGGCAGGCTTCTTTCTGTAGCCGACCACTTGCCCTGTAGGGCGCAGCCCTCTAGGATCGCCCCCCAGCCCAAACGGCTGTCATCCGTGTTGACTTTCCTCCAGGATATAGGACTGAAGGACCTTCCTTTCAGCAGGTTCTGCGGCCTCAACCACCAGCAGAGGCTCTGACGTGTCCGGGGGGGTAAGACCAAGGGAAGATCCAATCCCTTAGGTCTTCTCGAGTGGAACTGTGCGTAAGGCACGGCCTCGAAAATGGCCACCAACCTGCCTAAAAGGCGCATGCACAGACGAACAGTCGGTTTCTTTTTGCTCAGGACAGCCCGGAAAGCTTCTCCTATGGATACGATCTTTCCCTGAGGCAGGAACACCTTCTGGCACTCTGTATCGAAGAGCATGCCGAGGTACTCAAAACGTCTCGTAGGCTCTAAGGTGGATTTGTCCCGATTTAGGACCCAGCCCAGAGACTCTAGGTATCGAACGGTTAGGCCTACTGCCTGACCTAAACACGCCGGCAAGCGATCTATTATCAATAGATCGTCCAGATAGGCCAACACTGTCACCCCTTGGGTCCTGAGATTGGCCAACACAGGAGCCAGAATCTTTGTGAAGACTCGGGGGGCCGTGGCTAGACCAAACGGGAGTGCCACAAACTGGTAGTGTAGATGTCCTACCGCAAAACGCAGGAACCTGTGATGTCCTGGAAATATAGGTACATGAAGGAATGCGTCCTTTATGTCTATGGACGCCAAGTAATCGCCCTCCTGTAAGACGGCGGCCACCGACCGGACGGATTCCATTCGAAACGACTGGATCCTTAAGTATCGGTTTATTCGCTTTAGATCCAAAATGGGCCTGACATTGCCGTCCGGCTTCGGAATAATGAAGAGGTTGGAGTAAAACCCCTGCCCGCGTTCTCGGGCTGGCACCTCTACAATTACCTCCTGCACCAAAAGATGGTTTAAGGCCGCCACCGGAGATTTTCTTTTCTCTGGGTTGCCCGGTAACCTGGACCCTTGAAAATGAGGGGGGGGATCTCCTGGAATTCGAGCTTGTAGCCCAACGCCACCGAGGAGAGAACCCACCTGTCAGGGACCTTGGCTTCCCAGACCTTTGAGAAGTGCCGAAGTCTTCCCCCCTCCCGCAGGAGTGGGGGCGACCCCTCATAAAGCCGACTTGGGGACCGCCTTGGTTGGTTTGCGGAACCACTGTCTCCTGTTACCGGCTGGGTTTTATTACCCATGCCCGGCCGCCCAGGAGGCCGTCGATACTGTCTAGCAGAAGACGAACCCGGGGCAGGTGAGGCTGGGCGCTTAAAGGTAGGGCCCCGAGCCCTCTTCTTTACTGTTAAGAGCGTACTGGATATAGGCCTCCAGACCCTTCCCAAACAATTTTTCCCCATGAAAGGGGAAACCCGCTAGGAGTTTCTTACACAGGGTCTCTGCTGACCAATTTTTCAACCACAAGAGCCTTCGCATTTGGACCAGAAAAAGTGACAGGCGGGAGGCCTGCTGAATGGAGTCCTTTATGGCGTCAACCGCGAAGCATAAGGCTCTTGGGAGATCAGCTAACCCCTGTGCCTGTTCAGGCGGGATCTCTCTTAAGACCTGCTTAGTTTGGTCCTTGAGGGCCTGGCAAACGCCAATCGCTGCCATGGCGGGCTAAATTACAGCACCAGCCGTGGAAAAAGAGGCTTTTAGAAGTGTCTCTAGACGCTTATCGACTGGATCCTTAAAGGTCTGAATATTCTCGACCGGGCAGGTTAAGGTCTTGTTGACACATGCAATGGCTGCATCCACGGTAGGGACTGACCACTTTCTAGCAAACGCCTCCTCCATGGGATAGAGAACCGAAAAATCTCTTTGGGGGGACGAAAATCCTATTAGGCTTGACCCAGTCCTGGAAAAGTAGGTCCTTCAGCAAGGGGTGGACTGGAAAAAGGGATTTTTAATAAACAGCTTACCTGTAAAATCCTTTTCTTGAAGTACATCACGGGACACAGAGCGCATAGCCATTACACTTGGGTTATATGGGTACCTTCAGGTGTGGACACTGGTGTAATCAATTTCACAGGAAGTTTCCTCCCTATATAACCCCCTCCCACTGGGAGTGCTTCAGTTTTGTAGCAAGCAATTCCTCCGAGGTTACACAATGTTCCCCAAAAGAGGGGTGGGAGCTCTGTGTCCCGTGATGTACTTCAAGAAAAGGATTTTACAGGTAAGCTGTTTATTAAAAATCCCTTTTTCTTTATCGTACATCACGGGACACAGAGCGCATAGCCATTACACTTGGGATGTCCTAAAGCAATGCTCTATGAAGGGAGGGAGACCGTAAGGCCAAGAATAGCCAAACAAAAAAATTATCAGGAAGTAAAGTAACTCCACCAACAGAGAAAAGGGGGCGTGACCCGGATCAGAGGATTCTATACTGCTGCCCGTAGGACCGCCTGCCCAAATGCTGCGTCCGTACCCTTTGCAACGTCCAACTTATAAAATTTAGTAAACGTATGTACGGAAGACCAGGTTGCCGCCTTGCAAACCTGTGCCATAGAGATCTGATGGTGTGCCGCCCAGGAGGCACTCATGGCCCTCGTAGAATGGGCTTTAACTGATAAGGGAGGTGGAACGCGCTTCAGACCATAGGCCTGAAAAATCAGCTGCTTAATCCACCTAGCCAAGGAAGACTTGGCAGCCGGCTGACCCTTCTTGGGGCCATCCGGAAGAACAAAAAGCACATCTGTTTTCCGAATCTTCTCTGTAGCCTTGAGATAGACCCTCATGGCTCGAACCACGTCCAAAGTATGAAGCAGTCTTTCCTCTCTGGACTGGGGAGTAGGAAAGAAGGATGGTAGGACTAGGTCCTGATTCAAGTGAAAACTGGATATGACCTTAGGAAGGAAAGAAGGTTGAGGCCGCAGAACCACTCTGTCCTTATGCAGAATAAGGTATGGCTCCCTGCATGACAAGGCTGCCAGCTCGGAAACCCTTCTGGCCGAAGCCATAGCCACCAAGAAAACCAACTTTCGGGTTAGTAGCACAAGAGGGATTTCTGTCAGAGGTTCAAACGGCTGCCTTTGTAAAGCTGACAAGACCAGATTTAAATTCCAGGGGCAGAGGGGAGCTCTAATAGGGGGATTCACATGCAAGACCCCCTGCAAGAAGGTTTTCATAAGTGAATGGGTGGCCCAGGGTCTTTGAAACCATATCGATAAAGCCGACACCTGCCCCTTTAGAGTACTAAGAGCCAACCCTTTGTCAACGCCAACCTGGAGGAATCGCAAGATCCTGTCAATAAAAAACTTTCGAGGATGCCATTTTTGAGACTCGCACCACTCCACATAGGTTCTCCAGACTCTGTAATAAATATTTCTGGAGACCGGTTTCCTAGCCTGAATCAACGTAGATATGACCTGATCTGAGAGGCCTCTGCCCTTAAGAATTAGGGATTCAGCCGCCAAGCCGTCAAATTTAGCTGCTGTGAAGCAGGGTGGCAGATTGGGCCCTGAGACAGCAGATCTGGGCGCAGGGGGAGCGGCCACGGCGCCCCGACCGCCATCTTCACGATGAGTGCGTACCAAGCCCTCCTGGGCCAGGCTGGGGCCACCAGGATCACAGGCCTGCGCTCCACCCTGATCCTCCGTAGAAGGCGGGGAATCATCTGCAGTGGAGGGAACGCATACAGAAGAGAAAACTGGTGCCAAGGGCAAACCAACGCATCGGTCCCGTAGGCCAAGGGATCCCTGGCTCGGGATATGAATTTGTCCAACTTTTTGTTGGATCTCGTTGCCATAATGTCCACATCTGGGACTCCAAATCTTTGGCAAATCTCTTGGAATACCTGGGGGTGAAGAGACCACTCCCCCGGGAGCAACTGTTGACGACTCAAAAAATCTGCTTGAGAATTGTCTATCCCTGGGATGAACACCGCCGAGATGCAGGGTACATGGGCTTCGGCCAATGAGAAAAAAGGGATTTTTAAATACAGCTTACCTGTAAAATCCTTTTCTTGGAGTACATCACGGGACACAGAGCGGCATATTCATTACTATGTGAGTTATATGGAGTACCTTCAGGTGTGGACACTGGCAATCTCAAACAGGAAGTCCCCTCCCTATATAACCCCCTCCCCTAGAGGGAGTCCCTCAGTTTTGTAGCAAGCAGTATGCCTCCCAAAATGGTCACCCAAAAGAGGGGTGGGAACTCTGTGTCCCGTGATGTACTCCAAGAAAAGGATTTTACAGGTAAGCTGTATTTAAAAATCCCTTTTTCTTTCTCGTACATCACGGGACACAGAGCGGCATATTCATTACTATGTGGGATGTCCGAAAGCAATGCTTTAATGAGGGGAGGGAGACATCTTCCAAAGAAGGATTCAATTTAGAGATAAACTCAAATCATAATAATAATTCCAACTTAGTCAAGAAAAAAACTTTCTTTTTTCTTTTTTTTTTTTATAACCAAGGGTGTTTCTGATCCCGAGGATTTCAAACTGCAGCCTGTAGTACTGCCTGACCAAAGGCAGCATCCGCATTTCTTCTCACGTCTAGTTGATAAAACCTTGTAAACGTGTGGACTGATGACCACGTTGCCGCCTTGCATATCTGAGCCATAGAGATCTGATGGTGTGCTGCCCAAGAGGCGCCCATGGCCCTGGTAGAATGGGCCTTTACCGACAACGGAGGAGGCAACCTCTTCAAACCGTAGGCTTGAATGATTAATTGTCTAATCCATCTCGAGATGGTGGATTTTGCAGCTGCCTGCCCCTTCTTGGGGCCATCTGGTAGAACGAATAACACATCTGTCTTCCGGATCTTTTCTGTAGCTTTAAGATAGGCCTTCATGGCCCGGACAATATCCAAGGTATGCAGCAACCCCTCCTTTCTAGATGTAGGTTTTGGAAAGAAGGATGGAAGTACCAAATCCTGGTTTAAGTGAAATTTGGATATAACCTTTGGTAGAAAGGAAGGATGGGGCCGGAGAACTGCCCTGTCCTTATGTAGAACGAGATATGGTTCCTTACACGATAAGGCTGCTAATTCTGACACTCTCCTGGCCGAAACTATGGCGACCAAGAAAACCAATTTTCTTGTCAGTAAGACTAAAGGAATCTCAGCCAACGGCTCAAAAGGCTGTTTCTGTAGAGTGGACAGGACAAGATTTAAGTCCCATGGACAAATTGGTGACTTGACAGGAGGATTAATACGCAAGACCCCCTGTATGAAGGTCTTTACCAGCGAGTGGGTGGCCAGCGGCCTCTGAAACCACACTGACAGAGCTGAGATCTGTCCCTTGATTGTGCTTAGTGCCAGGCCTTTATCCACTCCTAGCTGGAGAAAACTTAACACCCTATCAATAGTATATTTGCGGGAATTCCATCTTTTGGATTCACACCAGCCTACGTAGTTCCTCCACACCCTGTAATAAATCACCCTGGAGACCGGCTTTCTAGCCCTAATCAGGGTAGGAATTACCTGCCTAGACAGACCTCTACCCCTGAGAATCAGGGATTCAGCCTCCAGGCCGTCAAATTTAGACGCTGTAATGTAGGGTGGAGGATCGGGCCTTGTGAGAGTAGGTCTGGTTGTAGAGGAAGAGTCCAAGGGTCTCCCACTGCCATCTTCAGGACTAGTGAGTACCAAGTCCTCCGGGGCCAAGCCGGAGCTACTAGAATGACTGGCTTGTTCTCCACTCTGATCTTGCGCAACAGGCGCGGGAGTAACTGTAGTGGAGGGAATGCATATAGAAGTTTGAATTGATGCCAAGGGCAAACCAACGCATCGGTTCCGCAGGCCATAGGATCCCTCGCTCGCGACACGAACCTGTCTAGTTTCTTGTTGAACCTGGATGCCTTTATATCTACGTCCGGCATTCCCCACCTCTGGCAGATTGTCTGAAAGACCTGGGGATGCAGAGACCACTCCCCTGGCAACAGACTCTGGCGACTTAAGAAGTCTGCCTGCAGGTTGTCCACTCCGGGAATGAATATCGCTGAAATGCAGGGTACATGAACCTCTGCCCATTGAAAAATCAAGTTCACCTCCCTCTGAGCGGCCTGGCTCCTGGTTCCCCCTTGGTGGTTTATGTATGCCACCGCCGTGGCATTGTCTGACTGGATTCTCACCGGGAACCCCTTTAATCTGGAGGTCCAAGCCAGAAGGGCTAGGCGAGCAGCTCTGATTTCCAAGATATTGATGGGGAGCTGACTCTCTGCTTTCACCCAAGTTCCCTGGCGGGAGAACCCCTCGAAGACCGCCCCCCAGCCTGCCAGGCTGGCGTCTGTGGTAACTACCTTCCAGACAACAGGGCTGAAGGATTTTCCCTTTAGAAGATTCTGAGGGTTCAACCACCAGGCCAGGCTTTGTCGGACCCTTGATGATAGCGTCAAAGGGGACTCTAAGGCATGTGCCCTCTTGCCCCAGGCTGCTAGAATGGCTGCCTGTAGGACGCGAGTGTGGATCTGAGCGTATGGTACTGCCTCGAATGTGGCCACTAGCTTGCCTAGTAATCGCATACACAGGCGAATAGTTGTTTTTTTCTTGTTTAGAACCAACTGAACCAACCCCTTGATAGCCTCGATCTTTACAAGGGGCAGGAACACCTTTTGATGTTCTGTGTCTAACCTCATGCCGAGGTATTCCAACTGCTTTGTAGGCTGGAACGCTGACTTTCCCCGGTTCAGGACCCAGCCGAATTCTTCGAGGTACCGAACCGTGAGGTTTACTGCCTTCTGCAGACCCGGCCGTGAGTGATCTATGATTAAAAGGTCGTCCAAGTATGCTAGGACTGTGACCCCTTGGATCCTTATATTGGCCAGAACTGGGGCTAGGATCTTCGTGAATACCCGGGGGGCCGTGGCCAGCCCGAAGGGGAGCGCCCTGAATTGGAAGTGTCGCTGCCCCACCGCGAAGCGTAAAAACCTTTGATGCGACTGAAAGATTGGTACATGAAGGTAAGCATCCTTTATGTCTATGGAGGCCAGAAAATCGTCCTTCTGAAGCGCGGCGGCTGCTGACCGGATGGATTCCATCCGGAAGGAACGAACCCTTAGGTAACCGTTTAACCTCTTTAGGTCCAAGATTGGCCTGACATCGCCGTTGGGCTTTGGTATGACAAAGAGATTGGAATAGAAACCTAGGCCTTGCTCTTGGGCTGGCACTTCTATAATTACGTCCTGGCCAAGCAGGTGATCCAAAGCTGCCAGCATTGAGGCCTTCCTTGCTGGATCCCTTGGTAGCCTTGATTCTTGAAAATGAGGCGGAGGATACCTTAGAAACTCCAGTCTGTAACCTGTGGTTACAGATGCCCGGACCCATTTGTCGGGGGATCTTGGCTTCCCAAACTTCTGAGAAGAAACAAAGCCTTCCCCCCACTCGCGAGAGTGGGGGCGCCCCTTCATAAGGCAGACTTAGGGGCTGTCTTTGACGGCTTGCGATACCACGGCCTCTTACCCCCAGGGGTCTGTCCCTGCGATCTACTGTTAACGTTGGATCGTGCAGGCGGCCGTCGATACTGCCTGGAATTAGAGGGCCCCGAGACAGGAAAGAGCTGCCTTTTAAATGTAGGAGCCCGGAATGTCTTTTTGACCGGTAAAAGGGTACTCTTGCCATTTGAAATAGTCTGAATATATTTATCCAGATCCTCTCCGAAGAGTCGTCCTCCATGGAAGGGAAACCCTGCCAGAAGCTTTTTGCATGGGGGCTCCGCCGCCCAGTTCTTCAACCATAAGAGCCTTCTCATGTGCACCAAACATAGTGATAAACGAGAGGCCTGCTGGATGGAATCTTTTATAGCATCTACCGCAAAACACAGAGCTCTGGGAATGTCAGAAAACTCTTCTGCTTGTTGGGTAGGCATGTCCCTTAACATTTCCTTTGTCTGGTCTTTTAATGCCTGACAAACTCCAATTGCAGCCACCGCTGGCTGCACCACTGCTCCTGCCGTAGCAAAGGATGCTTTTAAAAGTGTCTCTAATCTTTTATCAACCGGATCTTTAAACATATGTATGTTTTCCACCGGGCAAGTTAGTGATTTATTCACACATGAGATGGCTGCATCCACTACTGGGAGCCTCCACCTCTTGGAGAATTTTTCCTCCATGGGGTAAATGATCGCAAATCTTTTCGGTGGCAGAAAAATCCTGTCCGGCCGTACCCAATCCCGAAAGATCAATTCCTCCAAGAGAGGATGGACCGGAAAAACTGCGTTGCTTGACGGAGCTTTCAAAGAGCCCAGAGAGGATACCGGAGGAACCTGAGGCTCTGGCAATGGCAAACTAAATGCCGAGCGGACCATGTCCGTCAAAGACTGTACCCACAGTCTTTCTGTCTGGGAATCTGAAAATGGTTCCTCCGAGGCAGACCCCTCAATCCCTGAACCCTCTTGGTTCAGGTCTAGTTGATCCTCCTGTGATTCCAATTCCTCCGGAGAGAGAATCTCAGCATCTGAGGATACACCTCCTGGTGATGGGGATCTAACCCGTTTCTTACCAGGAATAGCTCTAGCGATCAATGCTGCTATTCTCTCTTCTAGCCCCCCTAGGGATACGGCTAGCATCTCCTCTGTGATAAACACAGGGCTGGGCTGATCTGGGCCAGCCTCCGCACCAGATCCCCCTAATGGCTCATCCAAGGCGCTTCTTATGTTAATAAGTTGCGGGGAAAGTATCGGCATATCAGAATCAGAAAGGGAACCCTTTTGTTTTTTGGTCTTTTTTGTACCCTTTGACCCCGAACATTTGGAAGCCATAATCCAAAATCGAGGGACTCCGCCCACACAACAGACTGTAGTGGCCAGGAGTACAAAAATCAGAGTTTAGGGGACAATAGATCACTAATGCCCAAAAACTGATGGGATCCCGTATGTTCTTTTTTTTTTTTTTTTTTTAAATATATTATATATTTTCTTTTGACAACATACAGTGACCCCAAACTAAGTTTGCCAGCCTCCAAACCTGCTGCAAAAAAGGGGGATTTCTTGGCTTAACAAAAAGGTATTGGAACAAAGTCCACATGTACTACCCCTCTTCCGCCACCGGGAGTCACTGTTCTGCCGCTCTGCGTCCTCTCCTCTGAAAATCAGCCTCAGACTGAGCACTGACAATGCCTGCTGTCTATAACAGCACAAAGGCGCGCCCCTGTATGACGCCGCAGGCACGCCCCCCCCCCGCCCTCCTGTCTGAACGGCGCGAAAAACGTCAATAAGACGTGCGTGCGCGCGTATGCCGGAAACAGGAGGAACATGGAGGAGCCGCGCTGCTGGAGATCCAGGAACGCAGAAACAGGCGGCAGATTCAAACCCCCGGCCAGGTAGGACTCTCCAAAGGCCCCTAGGGATCCTTACTAGCCCTAGGAAGAAACAGCAGGTTTAGCTAGCACACATATTTAGACAGGGGGACCTAGTGATGGGGGAGAAAAGGGTGTCATCCTGTCTCTCTTCAGACATAGTGAACAAGGTTGCCCATGCAGAGCATACTTAGGCTATCCCCCCTTTTAGGTTACCCCGGAGAGCCTGCTGTCGAACCAAGTCCCGCAGGCTCCCCCTTACCTGCTCCATGCTGCAGGATGTTTGTCCAGCAAACTGATCCAATCTTCTCCCATCTCCGTGGGTAGCGTAGTAGACCTTCAGGCCCTGGGGTCCTATGAAGGTACCCACTGTCCTGGACCTATATAGCACCCTGGCAAACAGGAACTTATGGTTTTTACAAACTCCAAGTCCTGGGCCCAGGGTCCAGCCCTCCAAAGAGGAGCATTATAGGCAAAACCCCACGGCTTGGGGCCCGGGTACTGTCCACTTTGGCACTGAGGCTCCTTGGACAGATCCGGTTAGCCCGCCCTTAATCCCAAGGATGTGGAGCAAAGCTATTCCGTGACCAACACCTAAGACACTGGCGAAAAAACTGAGGGACTCCCTCTAGGGGAGGGGGTTATATAGGGAGGGGACTTCCTGTTTGAGATTGCCAGTGTCCACACCTGAAGGTACTCCATATAACCCACATAGTAATGAATATGCCGCTCTGTGTCCCGTGATGTACGAGAAAGAAATCAGGTTTACTTCTCTTTGGGCTGCTGGGCTCCTCGTGCCCCCCTGGTGGTTTATGTATGCCACCGCCGTGGAGTTGTCGGACTGTATCCTTACTGGCAGACCCTGAAGGGGGAGAGTCCAGGCGATCAGGGCCAGCCGAGCAGCTCTGATCTCCAGGATATTGATGGGAAGCAGTTTTTCTGCCTCCGACCACTGCCCTTGCTGGGTCTGTCCTTCTAGAACTGCCCCCCAACCTGACAGGCTGGCATCCGTGGATACTATCTTCCACGTGATGGGGCAAAAGGATTTCCCCTTTGACAAATTTTGAGGGACCAGCCACCAAAACAGGCTGCGCCGGACCTTCGGGGAGAGCACTAACGGACGATCTAACGCCTGAATGGACTTGTTCCAAGCAGAGAGAATGGCTGCCTGAAGATATCTGGTATGGATCTGGGCGTAGGGTACTGCCTCGAAGGCGGCCACCATCTTCCCCAGCAGTCGCATACATAGGCGAATAGTCGGCCTCTTCTTGCCTAAGATCACTTGAACTGCTTGAGCTATTGATCTGACCTTTGCTTGAGGTAAAATTATCCTCTGGCAGTCTGTATCTAGCCGAAGGCCTAGATATTCCAACTGCTTTGTGGGTTTCAATATCGATTTTTCTAGGTTCACAATCCACCCGAATTCCTCTAGATGCTGAACTGTGCGACCTACTGCCTGATTGAGGCTGGAAGCTGAGCTGTCGATAACCAGAAGATCGTCCAGGTATGCCAAGACCAAAATGCCTTCTGTCCTTAGGACGGCTAGCACCGGGGCTAACACCTTTGTGAATACCCGCGGAGCTGTTGCCAACCCCAAAGGGAGGGCTACGAACTGGTAATGGCGGTGATCTATCATAAAACGAAGAAACTTGTGATGTGCCGGGTAGATCGGCACGTGCAGATACGCATCTTTTATGTCTATAGATGCTAGAAAGTCGTCTTGATGTAGGCTGGCTGCCACCGAACGTATGGACTCCATACGAAAGGTCTGAATGTTTAGAAAGCGATTTAGGCGTTTGAGGTCTAAGATAGGCCTGACGTCGCCATTGGGCTTTGGTATTATGAAAAGGTTGGAGTAGAATCCCAGACCCCATTCCTGGGTTGGTACTTCTACAATTACTCCTTGGAGCAAGAGACGATCCAATGCTTTTACAAGAGAGGCCCTCTTTAATGGGTCGCTTGGAAGACTTGACCCCTGAAAATGAGGAGGGGGGACTTCCTGAAACCCTAGCTTGTAGCCCGTGGCTACCACGGACATTACCCAAGAGTCGGGAATTCTGGCCTTCCACACTTCGGAGAAAAACCGAAGCCTTCCCCCCACCCAAGAGAGTGGGTGCGCCCCTTCATGAATCTGACTTGAGGACTGGTTTAACCGGCTTGCGAGACCATGGCCTCTTGCCTGCCGTGGCTTGTCCTTGTGGGCGGCTATTAAATGCTGAACGCCCGGGAGGCCGTCGATACTGACGGGAAGTTGAAGGGGCCGAGCCTGCGAAGGCCTGTCGCTTAAACGCGGGCCCACGCGATCTTTTCTTGACAGGCAAGAAAGAACTTTTACCACTTGATATGGTCTGGATATATTTATCTAGGTCTTCACCGAATAGTCTCCCCCCATGAAAGGGAAATCCTGCCTAAAAGCCTTTTGCAGGGTGCCTTTGTTGACCAGTTTTTCAGCCACAAAAGGCGACGCATATGAACCAACAGCAGAGATAAACGGGACGCCTGTTGAACGGAGTCCTTAATAGCATCTACTGCAAAGCAGAGAGCCCTTGGGAGGTCAGCCAATTCACGAGCTTGCTGAGCCGGTATGTCCCTTAATATCTGTTTAGTCTGATCCTTTAAAGCCTGACAAACGCCAATGGCTGCCACCGCTGGCTGAACCACGGCACCTACTGTGGTAAAAGAAGCCTTCAGTAGGGTCTCCAATTTTTTGTCGACTGGATCCTTAAACATCTGGACATTTTCCACCGGACAGGTCAGGGATTTATTTACGCAGGAAATGGCTGCGTCCACGGTAGGGAGTGCCCATTTCTTTGCAAATTCTTCTTCCATAGGATAGAGAATGGTGAACCTTTTAGGAGGGATAAAAATCCTATCAGGTCGAGCCCAATCCTGAAAAATCACGCTCTCCAGAAGGGGGTGAACCGGGAAAGACGCACCACTCAACGGTGCCTTCAAGGAACCTAAAGAGGATAACGCGGGGGCTAATTGTTCTGACACTGGAAGTTTAAAAGCAGTGCGAACCATATCCGTCAGAGACTGGATCCACAGACTCTCTGCTTGAGAAGCCGAAAAAATTTAATCTATAGTGGAATCTTCAATATCTGAACCGTCGGGACTCAGGTCCGCTTGATCCCCCTGTGGGTCCAATTCCTCCGAAGAGAGGACCTCTGCATCCGAACACACCGCTCTAGGTGATGGGGATCTAGCCCGTTTGCCACCCAGCAAAGAGCGGGCAATTAAAGCAGTTAACCTTTTCTCTAGCCCACCCAGGGTGGTCGCTAGCATTTCTTCCGTAACATAAACGGGAATGGGTTGATTGGGGGCCGCCTCTGCCCCTAGCACCCTCAATGGCTCCTGCACGATGCTGTTCGGTGGTCTATCTGGTGAGGGTGGGACCACTGGAGCCTGGCCCAAATCCTCTGACCCCGATGGAGACCCCTTTAATTTTTTGGTACCTTTTGCAGCCTTAGCTGGTCCTGATCCCTTGGGAGCCATTGCACAACCTTGAGACACCCCTACAGCCAACACCCAACTTTTGTAGCTAGAAGTGAACCATTAATAAGAACAGGCTATGGTAAAAAAAAATCTAAATTTTCATACGCCTGAGAAGGCGGCAATACCGAGGAAAGTCCTGTGAGTATTGCCACACCAATGCCCGTTAGCTGGAGCCCAAGGTTGCACCGACTCAGATACTGCCAGATCTAAGGCTGAGTCCCTTTAAGAAAAACCCTTTTTTTTTTTTTTTTCTGGTCAGTGTGGACTAAGTCCAGACCTGAAGATCCACAAACCACCACTGGGTGTCACTGTTAGCCAGAAATGGCTCAGCTGCGCGCTCTATGTCCTCAGCCTCCACTGCTCTCAGGAGGGAATGACCAGCCAGGAAATGCTTTGTTGCTTTATTTGAGACCTGACGCTGCTGGCCCGCCCCCCCCACGCACGCTGACACTGTAAAAGGCAGCGCGCGCCCCCCCCCACGCTGAAACCAACATGGAGGAAGCAGAGAGCAGAGGAGAAGCCTGGACCAGCGCTAGCAACCCAACAGACACCAGGCAAGTCACTAATCTTTATTGTAGTGCACACATAGAGGAAGCTGTCCCCATAGGCTTCCTAGGAAACAGGAGTTTTGTCAGCATTTCCTCCCTATAACACGTGGGGCTGCAGTATCATGCTAACAGGCAACTCTGGGGGGAGTAGCAAAATACATATCTTTAAAAGCATATATATATCTACATGTTATCTGGGTAAACATTAGTACATCCCATCC
Source organism: Rana kukunoris (assembly GCA_029574335.1). Taxonomy (NCBI): domain Eukaryota; kingdom Metazoa; phylum Chordata; class Amphibia; order Anura; family Ranidae; genus Rana; species Rana kukunoris. The sequence goes on from CM056050.1 coordinate 460,960,871, forward strand.
TGCCTCAAAAGACATAGTGGAGATAGTGACTGATGCATAAGCATACCATTTGCCAACCCAGAACCCCCAGGGGGATACCTACTGTCGAACCAAGTCCCGCAGGTTCCCTCTTACCTGCTCCACGCCGCAGGGTATTGCAAAATGCAAGAGGCCCAGCCTTCCCCCATCTCCGCGGGTATTGTCTTGGACCTTCAGGGACCGGGGTCCTGTATTAAGGAACCCACACCCCTGGACCTATATAGCATCCTGGCATCAGTAGCGTTTAATTCTTAGGAGAGACTAAGGCACTGGAGCCCAGAATCCAGCCCTCCTAGGAGAGGCATTATAGGCAAAACCCCACTCCAGCAGGGCCCGGGTACCGTACACCTTGGCTTTGAAGCACTTCGGACGGATCCGGCTAGCTATCCTGGGTCCCGAGACCTCCGAGGGACAGCTAGACGTGACCAACACCTAAGACACTGGCAAAAAAACTTAAGCACTCCCAGTGGGAGGGGGTTATATGGGGAGGAAACTTCCTGTGAAATTGATTACACCAGTGTCCACACCTGAAGGTACCCATATAACCCAAGTGTAATGGCTATGCGCTCTGTGTCCCGTGATGTACGATAAAGAAATACTGCGTTACCGGATGGGGCCTTCAAGGACCCCAAGGAGGACACTGCAGGGACCTGAGGTTCTGGTAGAGGCATCTTAAAGGCCGCCCGGACCATATCAGTCAAGGACTGTACCCATAGACCTTCCGCCTGAGAGGCTGAAAAAGGCTCTTCTACTGTGGAGTCCTCGGACTCAGCGCCCTCTAGGTTATCCTCTGCTGGATCCCCAGGCAGATCTAACTCTTCAGGGGAAAGGCACTCTGCATCCGACACCCTGAGTCTAGGTGAAGGGGATCTGGCCCGTTTCCTGCCTGATAGAGAGTTTGCGATTAAAGTACTTAATCTGCGCTCCAATCCCGTTAGGGTGGACGCTAACGTCTCCTCTGTTACGAAAACAGGGGTTGGTTGGTTAGGGCCTGCCACAGCACCTAACAACCCCGATGGCTCACTCAGGGCAGCGACTTCGAGTCTATCAGGAGAAGATGGTACCACCGAGGCTAGACCCAGATCCTCCGAGCCCGAAGGGGAACCCTTTTGCTTTTTCGCTGCTTTTGCATTTTTAGGAGTTCCCGCGCCCTTGGGAGCCATGGTACAAATCTGAGGCACTCCGCAACAACAACTAACTGTAGTAGCCAGGAGTAAAAAAGGAAGTCCCCTTTTTTTTTTTTTAGGGGGTTAGAAATTAATTCTAGGGGAAGCCAGAATATCCTAAACCCCTGGGGGTGTCGCAGACTGAGGACACGGACACCCCTTCCTACTGGATTAGTACTGAGCTGCACCCAGATTGCCGCCAGAGAACTTTAAATAAGGCTAAAGATGACAAATTTTGAGCAATAAGCTCTAGACTTGCAGTTCCCCAAAACCGCCACCGGGTGCCACTGTGGAGCTGGAACAGAGCTATCTTCTGCCACTGGCTTCTGCTGCTCTGTGATCGCCCAACCGCCTGATCAGCAGTCCAGGCTTAAACACCTTGACATACCGTACGCGGCTTATCTTGGCCTGTATTAAACTTTTTTTTCTCTTTCTTTAACATTGTCTATGACGTGTCAAAAAAAGGTCGGACAGCGGGAATCACGGAGATGTGAACCCGACGACAGTTATTTCCATCTCGACACAAGAGCCGGGCCAGCCGTTTTGTCCGCAGATGTGAATGGACCTTAAATGAATGTGCGGATGTGACAGCGGCGACACGTGCACATCTAGGGTGCGCGCACACGCGCGCGTGCACGAGGGACCAGGAGGGAGAGGAGGACGCGGCGGCGCAGCACACGTGGAGCTGCCACCTCCGCACAGCTCCACAGCACCCAGCAAGGTACCAACACCTGCCACCGGCCAGACTATAGGCAACACACAGGGGGATTGCAACCCAGCGGTGGCAGCAATAACTAACCAGACAGGGGGGGGGGAAGTGACCTGGGTAAACAAATGAGCCATCCTGTCCAGAAGGACATAGTGGTAAAGAGCTGCCGATGCCAAGCATACTATAGGCTAGACCCAGGAGCCCCCCCCGAGGAGATCACCCTGTCATTGGACCAAGTCCCGCAGGTTTCTCCACTTACCTGTCCATGCAGCAGGGTAAAGCTGACCCAATCTTCCTCCATCTCTGTGGGTATTGTGATACACCTTCAGGGACCGGGGTCCTAAAAGGAACACCACACCCCTGGACCTATATAGAACTCTGGCAGCAGAAACATTTGGACCTATGAAGGTACAAGGCTCTGGAACCCAGGGTCCAGCCCTCCAAGGAGAGGCATTATAGGCAATACCCCATTCTTGAGCTGGGGCCTGGGTACCGTCCACTTTGGCTATGAAGCACTTTGGACGGATGCGGCTTAGCCAGCCAAGGTCCCAAGGACACAAAAGGCATAGCTCCTCAACCGTGACCAACACCTAAGACACTGGCAAAAAACTGAGGTACTCCCGAAGGGTGAGGAGGTTATATAGGGAGGGGACTTCCTGTCTGGGTGTGCCAGTGTCCATCACCTAAAGGTAGACCATATAACCCGTATAGTAATGGCTTGCTGCTCTGTGTCCCGCGATGTACGATAAAGGAACAAACATTAATGATATATAATACACATATTGAACAAAACAATATAATGGTACGGTACATAAATAAAACCTGTGCATGCATGATATCATGTAGCAAACCTGTGGAAAAGAGGGGAAAAAAAGTTATAAAGAAAATACTCCATACCTCAAAATAAAGCATGGAGATATAAATACTGAAAGGGTTCCTCCCACAGTACTGTGCGACCCCTTAACTTAACTCCATCCAAGGAATTGCCAAATCTCCCATAGGGAGGGATGTACAGTGCCTTGCAAAAGTATTCAGCCCCCTTGAACTTTGCGACCTTTTGCCACATTTCAGGCTTCAAACATAAAGATATAAAACTGTAATTTTTTGTGAAGAATCAACAACAAGTGGGACACAATCATGAAGTGGAACGAAATTTATTGGATATTTCAAACTTTTTTAACAAATACAAAACTGTAAAATAGGGCGTGCAAAATTATTCAGTCCCTTTACTTTCAGTGCAGCAAACTCTCTCCAGAAGTTCAGTGAGGATCTCTGAATGATCCAATGTTGACCTAAATGACTAATGATGATAAATAGAATCCACCTGTGTGTAATCAAGTCTCTGTATAAATGCACCTGCACTGTGATAGTCTCAGAGGTCCATTTAAAGCGCAGAGAGCATCATGAAGAACAAGGAACACACCAGGCAGGTCCAAGATACTGTTGAGGAGAAGTTTAAAGCCGGATTTGAATACAAAAAGATTTCCCAAGCTTTAAACATCCCAAGGAGCACTGTGCAAGCGATAATATTGAAATGGAAGGAGTATCGGACCACTGCAAATCTACGAAGACCTGGCCGTGTCTCTAAACTTTCAGCTCATACAAGGAGAAGACTGATTAGAGATGCAGCCAAGAGGCCCATTATCACTCTGGATGAACTGCAGAGATCTACAGCTGAGGTGGGAGACTCTGTCCATAGGACAACAATCAGTCGTATACTGCACAAAGCTGGCCTTTATGGAAGAGTGGCAAGAAGAAAGACATTTCTTAAAAATAAAAGTGTTGTTTAAAGTTTGCCACAAGCCACCTGGGAGACACACCAAACATGTGGAAGAAGGTGCTCTGGTCAGATGAAACCGAACATTTTGGCAACAATGCAAAATGTTATGTTTGGCGTAAAAGCAACACAGCTCATCACCCTGAAGACACCATCCCCACTGTCAAACATGGTGGTGGCAGCATCATGGTTTGGGCCTGCTTTTCTTCAGCAGGGACAGGGAAGATGGTTAAAATTGATGGGAAGATGGGTGGAGCCAAATACAGGACCATTCTGGAAGAAAACCTGATGGAGTCTGCAAAAGACCTGAGACTGGGACGGAGATTTGTCTTCCAACAAGACAATGATCCAAAACATAAAGCAAAATCTACAATGGAATGGTTCACAAATAAACATATCCAGGTGTTAGAATGGCCAAGTCAAAGTCCAGACCTGAATCCAATCGAGAATCTGTGGAAAGCACTAAAAACTGCTGTTCACAAACGCTCTCCATCCAACCTCACTGAGCTCGAGCTGTTTTGCAATGAGGAATGGGCAAAAATTTCAGTCTCTCGATGTGCAAAACTGACCTACGCCAAGCGACTTACAGCTGTAATCGCAGCAAAAGGTGGCGCTACAAAGGATTAACTTAAGGGGGCTGAATAATTTTGCACGCCCAATTTTTCAGTTTTTTATTTGTTAACAAAGTTTGAAATATCCAATAAATTTTGTTCCACTTCATGATTCTTCACAAAAAATTACAGTTTTATATCTTTATGTTTGAAGCCTAAAATGTGGCAAAAGGTCGCAAAGTTCAAGGGGGCCGAAAACTTTAGCAAGGCACTGTATTTTATATCACTTAGGTAAGAGTTTGTATAAAGTGCCTGTAATATATCCTCCCTATAGGAGATTTGGCAATTCCTTGGATATAGTTGAGTGAAGGGGTCACGCAGTACTCTGGGAGGAACCATTTCAGTATTTATATCTCCATGCTTCATTTTGCGGTATGGAATTTTTTTTTTATATATATTTTTTTCTCTTTTCCACATGTTTGCGACCCGATATCATGCATGCACAGGTTTTATTTATGTACCATTATAATGTTTTGTTCAATATGTGTATTATATGTCATTAATGTTTGTTTTCTGTCTTTTTCACACCAAAAAATGGATTATCATTGTTTCTACAAATATAACAAAAGTGCCGTTTGCTTCCAGTCCTGAATAAGACTTATAGGTCGGTGCATACCTATGACTTTGAATGAACTGTATCCATTACATTTAGAATGTTGTTATCAATAAATACTTTTCTAGTCTTTGTTTAAATATTATTTTTTGAGTAAACTTTTGTATTTAATACCCTTAAAATCCCATATCCTGTACATTAATCATAATACAGGAGGTGTTTTACTGGGCAGATAATAAGGTTAAAACAGAGGGAAAAAGCCAAAGAAAAGAAAACTCATGAAACCGCTATATCTAATGATTGGTAAGTTGTAATGCAATACATTTTTGGGTTTGGGTTTAATACCCCTTTAATTATGGATGTTTCTACCATTAAGATGTTCTCACAAATGTATGCATTGTTTATGAAACGTTCTTAGGCATGTTAATTCTTGAGTCACTAATTAAAAGTGTACATCAGGGCAAAATAATAAGAAAGCAAATTTTGTACATCTCTCCAATACATTTTCCCACATTTTATCACTTGCAATGCTGAAATTAAAGAAAAATACCAGTTGAGCTGGCAGAAATTCAGCATGTTCCTATCTTCCTGTTTAGACTGACAACACAATACCTTTAATAGACTATAATCACAATTAGTGTTGCTAGCCCTGCCTGCCCAACTACAGAAATCTGTCTATTCCTCCACTTCTCACTGTACAACTCCATATGAATACATTGCTTTTTTTACAAGCAAAACAGTGTTGTCTTGACTCCTGCCTGGTCATACACTGTGTGTAGGGAAGGGCTCTTGGGAGATGATGTTCTAGGGCCTGCCCTAGTTAGTGGTAAGGTTAAGCAAAGCTTGGGCTGTCCAGTTTGGCGGAAACCCATAGGAAATTGTCACATAATAGCAGGCTGCCGGCCCAGTCAGCTGCAGCTATGGAATTCCCCACTCCACACCACAGCTGAACGTAATAAAGGGAAGGTAATGCCTGTGACATTATTGACCAAATATGGCCATGTTAGGGTCAATGATCTCACAGTATACCTACCCTTTTGTTGCATGCATCATTGACCTAACATAGGAAGTGATTCTATCTGTGTGGGGGCTTTACTGTGACACAATACTAATCACTGCTCCTGATAAGAGGGAGCAGACGATCAGTGTCCTGTCATTAGGCAAAACAGGGAGATGCCGTGTTTACACTGGCCTCTCCCCATTCTGCCACTCTGTGACACGATCGCGGGACAAGACTTGAAAATTGCTACCCACAGACGCTCTCCATCCAATCTGACAGAGCATGAGCTATTTTGCAATGAAGAATGAGCAAAAATGTCACTCTCTAGATGTACAAAGCTGGTAGAGACATCCCCAAAAAGACTTGCATCTGTAATTGCAGTGAAAGGTGGTTCTACAAAGTATTGGCTCAGGGGGGCTAAATGAAAATGCACGCCACACTTTTTGCATATTTATAAAAATGTTGGAAAACAATTAATTTTTCTTCCACTTCACAATTATGTGCCACTTTGTGTTGGCCCATCACATAAAATCCCAATGAAATTTACGTTTTTGGTTGTAACATGACAAAATGTGAAGGGGTATGAATACTTTTTCAAGGCACTGTATCATTTTAATGTACTTATAAATTAATTATCATTGTTATACAGTATGCATGTATAGCATTTCTTATTTATGGAAGAACACTTTGAATGAAAGGAGCAGGTAACTGATGCAGTGTAAAACTTTGTAAATATTAGATGTTTTGTGTTATCCTATAGTGTTTGGTGCCAAATATTTTTCTAAAGAGATTAACAATAGTTCACTATTTAAAAAATAAAAATAAAACAATAAAACACAGAAAAACAGTACCTGATAGTTTCTGAGATAAAATTCTTTCATTCCAGGCTGCAATTTTTTGAATGGGACCCAAAACTCCTGTAGTGTTGAACTTGCATCTCCTGAAGATACTTCCGAGAAGTGGAATGTAGCACAAGCTGAACCGTCCCTGTGATATGATGACAAACCTCCTACTGATAAATACAATAAACTGTATTCTTAGAAATGTAAAAAGAAAATCAGACAATAGCCCCCAAGTTTTTACAAGATAAAACTTCACAGTAAAGCCAGGTACACACCAATTAAAGGTAGTACAGCGATCTCCCCCGCTGAGCTGTTGTGTTCTAACAGGGGGGCGCCCCCCCCCCCACCAAAACGCTTCGATCAGTGCTGTCTGCCATTAGCTGAGCACTGATTGGGAATTGGTCAGCTGCTGGTTTTTCTAGGATGCTCGTCTGACAGAAGCCGGACAAACAATATGTTCCAGGAAAAGCCTTTGCTATCCAAAAAGATTACAGAAAGACCACAGTTTTGCATTGAACATACAAAGACCAGACCTTCCAGAAAACTGTGCTGTAGACTGTTGAATCAAAGATGTAGTCATTTGTCCACAGTAACAGTAAACATGCTTGACATAAACTGAAAAGGATAAAAACCTTGTACCAATTGTGAAGCATGGTGGTGGAAATGTTATGTTTGAGGTTACTTTGAGTACATTTTATGCCTACACACCTGTGTTCCACCGCAGCCACCAGAAAGCCATAGGATGCCAGTTCTGAGAAGAATGAAGAATATATTGATCTGGAATGAAAATAAAATATGCAAAAACAGGATGATAAAGGTACGAACTAACAAAACATCCACAGCAGGAAGCTGCTGTCCCCCATTAGGAAATCATTACACAGCATTACAGTTGTGTGAAAAAAGTATTTTCCCACTTTCTGATTTCTCTTTTTTTGCATATTTGTCACACTTAAATGACTCCTCAAACACATTTTATTAGTACACAAAGATGAGTAAATACAAAATGCAGTTTTTAAATTATGGTTTCAGTTAAAAAGGCAAAAAAGCTGTCCAAACCTGCCTGGCTTTATGTGAAAAAGTAATTGCCCCCTAAACCTAATAACTGGTTGTACCACCCTTGGTGGCAACAACTGCAATCAATTGTTTGCAATACTGTAACTGCCAATGAGTCTTTCACATCCCTGTGGAGCAATTTTAACCCACTCTTTGCAGAATTGTTTTAATTCAGCCACATTGGAGAGTTTTCCAGCATGAACAGTCTGTGTAAGGTCACAATACAGCATCTCAATTGGATTTAAGTCCGGGCTTTGACTAGGCCACTCCAAAACTGATATTTTGCTTTGTTAGAACCATTTGGAGGTGGACTCGCTGTTGTGTTTCGGATCATTGTCCTGCTGCATAACCCAAGTGTACTTGAGCTTGAGGTCACGAACTGATAGGATTTTATGGTAGAGTTCAAAATTCATGGTTCCATTAATTATGGTAAGTTGTCCAGGTCCTGAAGCTGCAAAGCAGCCCCAGACCATCACGCTACCACCACCACGTTGACCGTTGGTATGATGTTCTTGTTATGAAATGCTGCATTCGTTTTTTGTCAGATGTAACGGGATGCACACCTTCCAAAAAGTTACATTTTTTATATCTTGTTCTTAATAATTTTTGTAGCCAATAGTTCATAGTCCACGCCCCCCTGAAGACGTTACCCATACGAAACGTACGTCGGTTGGAGCAGCCTGGTCACGTGTATGCTGGATGCCCTCTCTCCCCGGCGTCTGTCTCCTACGATACAGCTACGCAAACGACGAGTGCTGGGATAGGGCACATTTTGATGTAAGTGGCCATTTGGCTCTATTGTTTTTATCCCTATTTTTAATAAATTGATCGCACTATGGGAGTTCTCTCTCTGTTTATATATCCTATGTATATCTCAATTAAGTGATTCATCTTGCCTGGCAACGAAGATTTTTCCAAAATGAATGCAGGCATACTCCTGCATAAGTGATACTGACCTTCTTTTTTCGATAAGAGGTCGTGTCCATCTGGTAAGCGCAATATTTTTCTGAGCACGGTTGGGGTGATCTAATCCACTTGGTGAAGGAGCTGTGGAATCTTTTGAGGAAGCCTTTGAGTTTTTTTCCCCTTGGATTTTGTGGACTGCATTGCTTGTCATTGCCAGAATCTATTATTAGGACTTATTAGTTCTTTCCTTTATGCACTTCAATTTGCACGTATTGCACTTTATTGCTATCCACAATCACATTGCTTGTAGCTTGGTTGTATACAAATGTATGTGTAGTACATTATGTTTTTCACTTTATGAGAGCGCCCTCTACCACATTTTTACCAATAGTTCATTTTTGCTGCTATTTTTAGATTAGATGGCTACTCCAGCCCTTTGGTAGACTCCTGCACTAATATATGGCCAGTGATATTTTGGACTCTTATATATAGACCAAGTCTTTGTCTGATATTGACATGATATGTCTCTGTCTGATATGTCTCTGGAGGACAAGTACTATTTGTTCTATTTGAAGCCCCTGTGAATCGACGTATGGCGATTGTTCATTCCTTTATTGAACATAATCTATCACCAATAATTCAAGATAATATATCTGAACTAATCGGTGGATTAATCTTTATACCCATTTAGATATAGGATAGTCAAATATATTGGCTAGCCGCACTGTGCCCATTCTGCCTTACGTGAATCATTGGTGGTCGTTAATACCCTGGTCTGATGCTCATGTGCGGCTCTGACAAACCAATCTCTTTCTTCATTTGTTGAGTTATGATTTTCTACTGTTCGGGTGGAGCATTAAAGTGATTGTAAAAATTAAAAATATAATGAATAGGCACTGGAACGTCCTCAGGGGTGACAGTGTTCTGGGCCCTTTACTGCCAGATCAGGCAAAGGTGGTATTTAAAGGTGTACCTTCATTACAGAGCCGCATTGCTCTGAACATCATCAACCCACCTGTCCGCAGTTCCTTTTTTCACAACATGGTTGGATTCTTTCCATGTAGGAAGTGCCAAGTATGCTACTATAATGCATTGGATAAACGTAAGATTACCCAATTTTTTTCTACAGTTACATCTAAACAGTACACTATCAAATCTTTTTGTACCTGTGAAACAAAGTATATTGTTTACCTAATTACTTGCCCTTGCGGCAAGCAATATGTCGGGCGTACTATACGCACATTTGCGATCAGAGTGGGTGAACATATTGCTTTAATTAAGGGCGGCGACAGCAAACATCCTGTGCCCAGACATTACAGACAACACCATCATAGAGACCCCAGTGGTACGCAATTTACTGTCATTGACAAATATACACCTCCATGGTGTTGGGGAGCCATGACAAGAGCTGTTTCACGTCTAGAAACATTGGATTTATGAACTCCAAACATATGTTCCGTTAGGCATGAATGTCGAGTGGGACATCAATGCCTTTATTAATCAGTCGTAGGAATCCTTTTGATCCCAATTATTATTATTTAATATATTATATTATGATATAGTTATGAGAATTCAATGGAAATTTAACCTTTATCCACATGCAGCATGCTAATTATGTAGTTTTTTATCAATTTTTAAACATTTTAATAACTTGGCTTCAGGCAGATATCAAATTTTATCTAATTTTTATTTTTCGCCATTTGATACATTCATAAAAAAATTTCCTTTTTGTCTTTGTATAACGAAACAATTTTTTTTTAATATTTACCCATGTCCACATCAACCATGGACTGGGACATGTCCTTTACGGGAGCTATTTTATTTATTTTTACATTTTAGTTTTATGTACCAATCAATGTCATATTTACATTTATGCATATCTTCTCAGGGCTTCAAATCCAGCCCTCCATAACTGGAGCACAGATCTTTTTTCCAGATCGAGGCTTGAGATACACATGTGACCATTGACGATCACATGACCTTCCCCTTTCAGGCCATTGGTGCACTCCTATGCCGAGACGCATCTGACATCAATACTTCCTTCCTTGATTTTGAAAACGAGGCTTAGTTGTTTAACGACGACGCCTTCCGCGCACTATTGGCTGCAATACGGTTCTCGCGATTTTTTCATAATCCCGATGGTTGGGTATTATAAACAGCCCAAAACGGGGCCTGGAACGCACGCTGTTCGGCCATATTATTGACCCCGGAAATGGACGCTAGTAGCAATGCTACATGGGGGTAGGTTTGATTTGCTTACTTTGATTGGTGCTATTATCTGTTGCAACTATAAATTTGAGGGGGCTTCAGTGGCGCGACACCCCAGATGATGTGCTAGCACACGAAACGCGCCGGGTCGCCTCCACTGCCGCCTCACCTATCTATACATGCGAGATTTGTACAGCCTACATGTTAGTGTACCTGTTTTATTTATTCAATTTGATTTTTTATAACTGGATTACGCTATGTGGCCACTTCTTCTCCCCATCTTCTCTGCCATTGACATTCTTGGAGTGATATTGATGTGATATTAATGTGAAGCTTCCATATGACCGCATGCCTCATCACCTATCAGCTAAGGAGATTCATATTCCATTCCATTTGTGCCCGATTGTGAATCGCACATACAAGCTCGTTTTGACTTACAGCGACGTATTTCACTATAAGTCCACCCTCTCTGGTAAGCCTCTATTCGTTGCTTTGGTGGTGGTCACTCTTCACTTAACAGAAGACAGTTGTCATCAGAACATATTCACGTGGTGTTACTTACTTTTACGGACTTTTATTTGTTTTATTATTGACTATACATGTTTTATGATTTGTTTGGTGAAAGATAACTACATGGACTTTTTATTTATTCATTGTTCTTTCATCACATTGTGATATATTCATATATCACGTCTAGGGACTTCAGTCCCATTTATTATACACTTATACTTATTGGTATGATATGTATTTTTGAGCGCTGCAGTTTTATTTTTTCCATTAAAGTGATTGTAAACCCCCCCTTTCACCTACAGATAAGCCTAGATTAAGGCTTACCTGTAGGTTCAAGAAATATCTCCTTAACCTACACGGTTAAGGAAATATTTGCAATTAGGAATGCACCGATGTCTACGGTGCATGCGCACTGAGTGTGCCATTTTTTGTGAATGGCATTACAGTGTTAATGCCGTATTCCCACGCATGTGTGGGAATCTGCTGGTCCCGTGCAAATTACATCATTGCCGCTCCGGCCAATCACAGTGCCGGAGCAGCGATAACAGGAAGGAACTACGAGGGGACATGGCGGTGGATGGTACCGAGAGGACTTCGATCACAGGTAAGTGCCACATAATGAGTTAGTATGCTGTGCATACTAGCTCATTATGCCTTTCTCTTGCAGGTGTTTTTTTTTTTTTTGTAAAGATTTACTTCCTCTTTAACACAGCTGTTACTCTATTGGTTATGTCACAATATGTATGTATGATTTTCATGTATGAAATGTAGGATGATTCAAACACTTATATCTCTGCATTCTTGCGTTTTTTTGATGACATGTATTCTATCATCATAGATTTAAGCCACAGTTTTGGAAGTTTCAAGCCCTTTAGTCCCTGATGAAGATCTGCACTGTATTTTTTCAAAACGCGTTGGATGATCTGTCTGTTTGACAGTTTTGGGCTTCTCTTTCAGCTGTTTCCATATCTGCCCCCAACACATCTGTTTGATTTTATTGCTATTTGAATGTTGTTTATTGTTGTTGTTTATTGTTATATATACTAATAAATTTGTACTTTTTTACAAATATCGTTTGTGGTCCATTTAAAATCCCAACTTGAGGAACTTGTTTTTTACTATATGTACTAGGGACGTGGTCCACAAACAGTACAGCCAGTAGCTGTGGCAAACTCTTTTTCTATTATAATATAATGAGCTATTCCACTTACTGGACTCATGCGAGAACACTCCTGAAATAACTGGGTGGAAATGATATGGGATTAAAATAACCATTTATGCCGCTCCGACACAACCCTGACTTCCCCCCAGGCCAAGCTCCCTCCTTCCTAACTGACATATGGCCACACACGCATGTGCGCGCATCTCAATTTTTTGACACGGACCGTCTTCTCTCCTACGACTCTCTGCAGTCCAGACTACGTTCTGGATCCTTCCCCTTCTGGACATATGTCCAAATCAGACATTTTTTTGAGACACCTCGCCCGAAACCACCCTGGGCCCGCCGCCTCACCCCTTTTGAAGCAATCTGCATGGGTACCGGACCGGTGGCCCACTTAATTTCTCTGATGTATACGCTACTATTTCCAGATAGCAATCCAAAGACTAATTGGGCGAGTCAGAAATGGGAAACGGAATTATCCATAGACTTGACAGAAAAAGAATGGGAAGCTGTGTTTGCGTGTTTCCATAAAGGTACGGTTAATGTGCTAGCTCAGGAAAACGCTTTCAAACTCTTCTCACGATGGTATCGGACGCCGACGAGGCTCCATGCTATCTCCCCCACCGTATCCCCCTTATGTTGGAGATGTGGTTCTGAACAAGGGTCTCTTATACATATTTGGTGGTCCTGCCCCAAGCTGCAAACATTCTGGAGAGACGTCCGTCGCATCACGACAGAGGTCTCTACGCTCGAACTGAACTTTACACCAGGACAGTTTCTACTACATCACTCCCACCTACCCCCGAGAACTTACTTCCGCTCCCTAGCAATGCATATGGTGACTGCGGCAAAGCTTTGCATCCCTGTGAAATGGAAAGTCCAGGAACCACCATCACTGGCTGATTGGTTCAAGCGCATAAATCACATTGCGGAAATGGAAAACCTGATACACCAGGCCCGAGACACACCAACAAAGTTTACTGAGCGATGGGCGTGTTGGGTAGATTTCACCACCACGGACAACTACAGGCAGGTCATGTCTTGACGGGCTTCTGGGAGCTGCGGCGCGACACTCACCATGTAGACACTAGACGGGAACGTTCATTGACCCTCATTTTCTACCCCTACATCTGTGTTCACCGTCCTCTTTCCGCCTGTGCACCCTACGTCTAATCTTATTCTCCAATGGTTATCACACCTCCCACGACCCACTGTCCCAAGCCCCCGATACTCGACTAACCCATACTCCAACAGTCGCTGAGGACACAACCCTTTAATCCCCGTTCCGGGTATCTACCTGGCGCATGCTTCCTTACACACATTACTTATTACCGGGGGCGCTCGAAGTAACCCCTCAGTTCTATCTGTTCTACCACCCTGGCCCACCCCCACCCTGACTTATCACTCCACCCATCGGGGTGGACATACCACTTCTGTTCACTCTTGTCCACGTAGACATCACCCCGACCACCAACCCATATGACTCCCATCCCCGAGTGACGACGAGGATCATCCTGGTCCAAGGGTTCTTTCCCAAGATTGGGCAATTTTTGAAAAAGCTATAATGTGTCACCTGTTCATGTTTAGTTATGTTTATGCGCTGATATGTATACGCGCATTTTTGTGAACGCTGCGACCGCGTTTATTGATCTACGACTGATTTACTGTTATGCTTTATCACTTGTTATGTATTCATTATCATCAATAAACTTTGGTAAAAAAAAATAAAAAAAATAACCATTTATGTAATGTCATTAATTAAATAGACTATATTGAACTGTATTCAATCAGCTATACGTATTTTAAACAAATCTTCTACTCATTAAATTAGTTTTCAAAACAATTTTTGTATCAATAAATTGCTAATTACATTTTTAACTCACTTTGTTGAATGTGTATTTAACTGCTTGCCGACCGCCCGCCGTCATATTATTGCGGGACGGTGGCACTGTTTCGCGAGAGCACATAGCTCTACTTCCTCTCTTTTTCGGCCACTAGGGGGCGTGCTTGCGCCGCCGGTGGCTGGCGCGCGCGCCCCCCGCATGCCCCCCGAGTCCTGCGCGCGTGCCCGGCGGGTACGATCGCCGCCAGGCACCCGCGATTGCTCGTTACAGAGCGGGGAACGGGAGGTATGTGTGTAAACACATACCTCTCGTTCATGTCAGCGGGGGAAACGCTGATTTTCTGTTCATACAATGTATGAACAGAAGATCAGTGATTTCCCCTAGTGAGTCCACCCCCCCATACAGTTAGAACACAAATAGGAACACACTTAACCCCTTCCCTGCCCCCTAGTGTTAACCCCTTCACTGCCAATGGCATTTTTATAGTAATCCAATGCATTTTTATAGCATTGATCGCTATAAAAATGCCAATGGTCCCAAAAATGTGTCAAAAGTGTCCGATGTGTCCGCCATAATATCGCAGTACCGAAAAAAAACGCTGATCGCCGCCATTACTAGTAAAAAAAAAATATTAATAAAAATGCCATAAAACGACCCCCTTTTTTGTAAACGCTATAAATTTTGCGCTAACCAATCAATAAACACTAATTGCGATTTTTTTTTACGAAAAATTTGTAGAAGAATACGTATTGGCCTAAACTGAGGAAAAAAATTTTTTTTATATCTTTTTTGGGGATATTTATTATTTTCAAAATAGTCGCTCTATTTTTGTTTATAGCGCAAAAAATAAAAACCACAGAGATGATCAAATACCACCAAAAGAAAGCTCTATTTGTGGGAAAAAAAGGATGCCAATTTTGTTTGGGAGCCACGTCGCACGACCGCGCAATTGTCAATTAAAGCGACGCAGTGCCGAATCACAAAAAGTGCTCTGGTCTTTGGACAGCAATATGGTCCGGAGCTAAAGTGGTTAATGATGTTCAGTACCCTCTCAGGCTGGATTCACACTAATGCGTTTTTTGATGCATTTTGCAGAAATGCAGGGATTTTTTTTAACATGGGTTCCTATGGAACATGTTCACATCAATGCATTTTTGTGCCTCGTTATGCATGTAAAAGAATTCAATGAACTCGCATCCAAAACACAAGTACCAAGTTTTTACCGCGATTTTGCATCTTGCGTTTTTTTTTTTTTTTTTTTACACTGTATATAGCTGGTTGCCAAGGAGGGGGTTGGGAAGCTGGCCGTCGCGTCCTTAACAACCGATGAGTCATCAGTTGTCAGCGGGCTTCCCACTGAATGTAAAAAAAAATGAATTGACGGCTAAAAAAAAAAACTGAGGAAAAAAAAAAAAACAGCGTGGAGTCATCCCCAGGTCCATGGGTCTAGTATGGATTCAGAGAGGACCCCCCACACCAAAATTTAAAAAAATGGCATGGGGGTCCCCCCAAAATCCATACCAGACCCTTATCCGAGCATGCAGCCCGACAGGTCAGGAAAAGGAGGGGAATGAGCGAACGCCCCCCCTTCCTAAACCATACCCATTCAGTAAAAAAAAGTAGTGTAGTGTTAAACAATACAGTAAACATTTTTTTATTAAAAATCTTCTTCTTCTCCGATTCTTCCGCATCTTCCTCCTTCAGTCTTCTTCCCCCCCTACTTCTTCTTCCGCTCTTCTTCTGTCTTCTTTGTCTGGTGTTTTTCCTCTGCCGCCACTCCAGCCGTCGCTCCTCCTCCGATTCTGCGTCTCTCTGATCTGTCGGCGCCGATGTCCTGCATTTCTTAAATAACGGCGGGGGCGTGGCAATCGGATTACGTCACCCGGTGGCCACGCCTATTGTAACATCACGGACCCATCATGCCTCTGGCGGTGACGTCACAAGGGGCATGGCCTCCGGATTACGTAATCTGATTGCCCCTGCCGTTATGTAAGTAATGCAGGACATCGGCGCCGACAGATCAGTGGGACGCAGCATTGGAGGAGGAGCAGCGGTGGGAGCTGTGGCAGAGGAAGAAGAACACCGGACAAAGAAGACACAAGAAGAGTGGAAGAAGAAGCAGGGGGAGAAGGAGAAGACCGGAGGATGAAGATGCGGGAGAAGAAGATTTTTAATAAAAGACTTGGCAAACACAGTTTCCTGTATTTTTTAACACTATACTACTTTATTTTTAGTGAATGGGTAGGGGAACCCCCTACTCATTCACATAGGGGGGCCGGGATCTGTTAAAGGGGGCTTCCAGATTCCGATAAGCCCCCCGCCCGCAGACCGGGCAAGGGTTGTCAGGAGGGGGCCCTTGTCCCCATCAACTCAACATGGGGGCAAGGTGCTTTGGGGTGGGGGGGGCGCAGAGCCCCCTGCCCCAAAGCACCCATCCCCCCATGTTGAGGGCATGCAGCCTGGTATGGCTTGGGGGGGGTGCGCTCGCTCGTCCCCTCCCTTTACCTGACCTGCTGGGCTGCATGCTCGGATAAGGGTCTGGTATGGATTTTATTATTTTTTTAGCCGGCAATTCTTCTGATTTTACATCCGACTCATCAGTTGTTAAGGACGCAGCGGCCGACTTCCCTGTCTCAGTGGGGGAAAAAAATGCAAATCGCAGCAAAATCGTGGTAAAAACGCGCGCCGAAAAACGCGGCAAGCGCCGCAAAAAGCACTGCAGAAACGCTCAAAAGCAACATGCATTGGTGTGAATCGAGTTTCTGAGTCCTATGGGCAAACCAATTTTGCTATACATCCAGGGACCGCCTGTACTTGTAAGGGGACGGTTTTTCCATCATTTAACAGACCTTAGGGTAAATTGTCTGCAGAGTGCTCTGCTAACCTTGAAAGTTTATGTACACCAAGAGGAAGGAAAGGAGTGTCACATATTAAGAATAGACTAACTGGGGCGTTGCTACCGCGCTGCTGAATGGCTGCGTGATCACACCGCTCTCCTCCAGCCACAGGAACCGAGCTCTCTAATAGCGACATAACCGTGGATTTTCGACCAACCAACGGTGCCTTGAGGTCCGTAGACCCCGCCGCAATGACCCGTAAGCGGAAGGAGACGGTACAACCGAAGAAGCTGGACGATTTCTATCCACTGAGAGGCAGAGGCCTAAGCCAAGATGGCGCCGGCGCGGCAGCTTCACCGCCAGCCTCATCGCACGGATCCCGCTTCTCTACGTCCAGCCCGGGGGACCTGAACGCCTCGACTCGCGGGACTCCGGGTATGAATACACCCCTCTCTCGCAGCCCAGCTAAGTCTCGGCCACGTCTGGAAGCCTCTGCTGACCAGGTAAGCCCAGGGCATTAATCACCCAATGACACGAGGGAGCTGATAGATCCCTTCACCTCATTCCCCACTTCAGGCGCTGCTGTGTCAGACACTGTGCTAAAAGACATGTTAGTGTCCCTCCGCAGCTCCATGCACACTGACATGCTACAATGCATGAAGAACTTTAAAGCTGACATTGGAGAACTAGGAGACAGAGTAACTCACGTTGAAGTTAAAATGGGGGAGTTCCCAGCCTCACACAATACCCTGATAGACGCCCATTCTGAGCACTCGGAAGAGATTGAATGGCTAAGGTCAAAAGTCGCTGACTTAGAAGACCACTCAAGGAGGAATAATGTGAAAATTAGGGGGGTGCCTGAATCTGTTCTCCTGAATCAGCTCCAGCAATATGCTAGGGACCTGTTGCAACAGTTCCTCCCCTCCACCCCGGCCTCTGAACTACAAGTTGACCGGATCCACAGGCTGCCCAAGCCCTCACACCTACCTGAGAATATACCCCGGGATGTTTTGATGAGGGTACACCTTTTCCAGGTAAAAGACCAGCTTGTGTCCTCCTTTAGGAAATCCCACCAACTCCCGGAAAAGTACACCCAGATTCAATTATTTGCGGATCTCTCACAATTTACTATGCAAAAACGCAAGTCGCTGCTCCCGGTAACCAAGGCACTTCACAACCATGGTATTCCCTACCGCTGGGGTTACCCAGTTAAAATTACAGTCACCCATGAAGGAAAGGACACTGTAGTATCAGACCTGGAAGCAGGTATTGCCTTGCTCAGATCACTAGATATCCTCCCTGATACTCGAGATGCGGGGTCCCCATCCTCGCCCCCTGTGCGAGTAGGGCAACAACATGAGTGGCAAACAGTAACAAGGAAGAAGGCTGGCAAGAAGCATACTTCCTGAGCATTTTTCTGTTCCGCTGGATTCCAATCTCACATGTTCCGAGTGGTCTGGAGCTAATACTCCAAGTTTGAGTTCCCCCCCCATGATTCTAGGCAGTGATGCTGCCCCTGGTTGCTCTATTTTGAAGTTTTTTTGCTCATCGTGTTTTTTCCCTGTTTTTACTTATCTTTTGTACATATTGACTCTCTCTTCCTTCCTGTGCACTCCTCTTCCCACTCATCCCCAGGATCTGACTCACCTGTGGACTACGCCAATCTACCTACTCTGTGATGGCTGGACGATCATCAGAAGTTCAACGTGGTTCTTAGCTCTTCTCAGGATGTTGAGGTACAATCAATATACACATTCTTATTTTAAAAATGGCTCTCAATGTAGTTGCGTTTAATGTAAATGGTCTCAACCATCCCGCTAAAAGAGCTTCAGTCTGGAGAGAAGCCACTTCCTTAAAGGCAGATGTTCTGTGTTTGCAAGAGACGCACTTTTCAGCGAATGCCCCGCCTAAATTCCAACATAACTGCTTCCCACACATTTTTGCAGCTTCAGCCTATGCCAAGCGGAAAGTCCTCATTGCTATCAGAGACTCTGTTGCCCTTAAAGTCCTCCAGGTTAATTCGGACCCTGAGGGGAGGTTCATTATTTTTATTGGGGAACTGAACAACAAACTCTTCACTATTGCTAATCTCTACGCCCCCAACTCCCATCAGCTGTGTTTCCTGAAACGCCTCTACTCTAAAATAGCTTCACTCCGTCAAGGCTCCCTAATTGTCTGTGGTGACCATAATTTGACTGTTGACCATTCCTTGGACTCCTCTACTACTTCAGCCGTCCTCCACCACAACTTCAACATCTGCTCAACTCAGAGGACCTGTTTGATGCCTGGAGGTGCTGCCACGCTACTGAGCGTGATTACACATTTCATTCCTCCAGACACAATTCTTATTCAAGAATTGACTTTATTTTTGTTGATAAGATGCTATTGCAGTCTGTGTCCTCTACCTCCATTCATACTATAACATGGTCGGACCACGCACCTGTTTCACTTACCATTTTAGGGGGTCATGCTACTATCCCACCGACTGTGTGGAGAGCTAACTCTAGGATATTTCAAATGCCTGTACATGCCTCTGTTGTTAGTAATGCCCTATCTTTATTCATTGATGAGAATGTGGGCTCTGTATCAGACCCTGTTACTTTATGGTGTGCCATAAAGGCATTTGTCAGGGGGATTATTTTGCAGATTAGTGCGAGGGAGAAGAGGCGTAGGACACAACGGCTTACTTGTCTTCTTAAAAATATTAAAAAGTTGGAACTACAAAATAAATCTGCCCCTACTGCCTTACTAGCCCAGGAGCTCGCTAAATGTTGTTTGGATCTTAGACTCCTTGTTATAGAAAATCACGATAAACACTTTCGAAATTTGAAACTAGCCCACTACTCATCTGGTAACAGGGCGGGGAAATTCCTGGCCCGTAGACCTAAATCTGCGAGAATAAAGTCCAGAATCCCATATCTACTCCACTCTGTGGATAATCACAAAATTGTCAATCCTAAGGAGATTGCAGACTCCTTTGCACAATATTATTCCAGTCTATATAATCTGAAGCAAGACTCGGTCACGCCTCAACCGTTCAAACAACCCATTCGAGACTTCCTCGCGAAACGTAAACTTCCATCGCTCTCCCCCTCCCAATTAGAGGCTCTGAATGCCCCTATAAACGATCGAGATGCGGGGTCCCCATCCTCGCCCCCTGTGCGAGTAGGGCAACAACATGAGTGGCAAACAGTAACAAGGAAGAAGGCTGGCAAGAAGCATACTTCCTGAGCATTTTTCTGTTCCGCTGGATTCCAATCTCACATGTTCCGAGTGGTCTGGAGCTAATACTCCAAGTTTGAGTTCCCCCCCCATGATTCTAGGCAGTGATGCTGCCCCTGGTTGCTCTATTTTGAAGTTTTTTTGCTCATCGTGTTTTTTCCCTGTTTTTACTTATCTTTTGTACATATTGACTCTCTCTTCCTTCCTGTGCACTCCTCTTCCCACTCATCCCCAGGATCTGACTCACCTGTGGACTACGCCGATCTACCTACTCTGTGATGGCTGGACGATCATCAGAAGTTCAACGTGGTTCTTAGCTCTTCTCAGGATGTTGAGGTACAATCAATATACACATTCTTATTTTAAAAATGGCTCTCAATGTAGTTGCGTTTAATGTAAATGGTCTCAACCATCCCGCTAAAAGAGCTTCAGTCTGGAGAGAAGCCACTTCCTTAAAGGCAGATGTTCTGTGTTTGCAAGAGACGCACTTTTCAGCGAATGCCCCGCCTAAATTCCAACATAACTGCTTCCCACACATTTTTGCAGCTTCAGCCTATGCCAAGCGGAAAGTCCTCATTGCTATCAGAGACTCTGTTGCCCTTAAAGTCCTCCAGGTTAATTCGGACCCTGAGGGGAGGTTCATTATTTTTATTGGGGAACTGAACAACAAACTCTTCACTATTGCTAATCTCTACGCCCCCAACTCCCATCAGCTGTGTTTCCTGAAACGCCTCTACTCTAAAATAGCTTCACTCCGTCAAGGCTCCCTAATTGTCTGTGGTGACCATAATTTGACTGTTGACCATTCCTTGGACTCCTCTACTACTTCAGCCGTCCTCCACCACAACTTCAACATCTGCTCAACTCAGAGGACCTGTTTGATGCCTGGAGGTGCTGCCACGCTACTGAGCGTGATTACACATTTCATTCCTCCAGACACAATTCTTATTCAAGAATTGACTTTATTTTTGTTGATAAGATGCTATTGCAGTCTGTGTCCTCTACCTCCATTCATACTATAACATGGTCGGACCACGCACCTGTTTCACTTACCATTTTAGGGGGTCATGCTACTATCCCACCGACTGTGTGGAGAGCTAACTCTAGGATATTTCAAATGCCTGTACATGCCTCTGTTGTTAGTAATGCCCTATCTTTATTCATTGATGAGAATGTGGGCTCTGTATCAGACCCTGTTACTTTATGGTGTGCCATAAAGGCATTTGTCAGGGGGATTATTTTGCAGATTAGTGCGAGGGAGAAGAGGCGTAGGACACAACGGCTTACTTGTCTTCTTGAAAATATTAAAAAGTTGGAACTACAAAATAAATCTGCCCCTACTGCCTTACTAGCCCAGGAGCTCGCTAAATGTTGTTTGGATCTTAGACTCCTTGTTATAGAAAATCACGATAAACACTTTCGAAATTTGAAACTAGCCCACTACTCATCTGGTAACAGGGCGGGGAAATTCCTGGCCCGTAGACCTAAATCTGCGAGAATAAAGTCCAGAATCCCATATCTACTCCACTCTGTGGATAATCACAAAATTGTCAATCCTAAGGAGATTGCAGACTCCTTTGCACAATATTATTCCAGTCTATATAATCTGAAGCAAGACTCGGTCACGCCTCAACCGTTCAAACAACCCATTCGAGACTTCCTCGCGAAACGTAAACTTCCATCGCTCTCCCCCTCCCAATTAGAGGCTCTGAATGCCCCTATAAACGGGCCCGGAGATCGAACGACTTATTAAGCGACTTCCTAAAGGCAAATCCCCTGGGCCTGACGGTCTTCCTAATGAATACTATCAAAGCTTTCACAAGCTGTTAACCCCTACTCTTACACAGGTGTTCCTAGGAGCCGTGTCCTCTGCCGCATTTCCCTCAGAGATGTTGAAGGCCTATGTGGTCACTATTCCCAAGCCAGGCAAAGACCCTGTCACCCCAGCTAATTTCCGCCCAATATCCTTACTCAATTTGTATATTAAGTTATATGCAAAACTTTTAGCCCATAGGCTGCTACCCATCCTTCCGTCCCTTGTGGGACCTGACCAGTCTGGCTTCACCATGGGGAGGCAGGTGTCGGTCGCCACGAGGCAGGTGCTGGGAATAATCCAACATGCGAGGAAACATCGAACGCCTTCTCTGCTCCTATCGCTGGATGCGGAGAAGGCGTTCGATAGAATACATTGGGGCTATATGCGTCAGACGCTTCTGAGATTTGGATTTGGGGGACCTATTCTCTCGGCCATCCTTGCTCTCTATTCATCCCCTTGTGCTCAAGTGTACACATCTGGCCTCTTATCGGATACCTTCACAATCTCCAATGGTACCCGTCAAGGCTGCCCTTTATCGCCCTCAATTTTTAATTTGCTTATAGAGCCCCTGGCGGAGAGGAGAAGGTCCCATCCAGGCATTGAGGGCTTCCATGTTCGTGACACGACTCATTCGGTAAACCTTTTCGCAGATGACATAATCCTTTTCTTAACCTCCCCCGCCATCTCCCTCCGTAATGCCCATGATACTTTATCAGAATTTAGTCAATTGTCCTACTATAAAGTGAATTTTACCAAATCTATAATCCTAGACCTTGGAATTCCCCTTACTCTAAAGAAGCATCTCCAAGAGATGTTTCCCTATGCCTGGAGCCCCTCCACTATCACCTATTTGGGACTGAAACTCTCAGCAGACCCAAAATACCTGGCAATCGCTAATTATCTTCCATTGATAGACAAACTTTCCAAAGAGTCTGCCAGATTAGCCAATGTCGAGTTGTCCTGGTCAGGCCGATTAGCGGCATTCAAAATGCTGCTACTCCCACAGATCCTTTACGTATTCAGAACTCTCCCAATCCCTGTTCTCTCTATACACCTTAAAGCCCTAAACACTCTGCTCTCTAAATTCATCTGGCAAAGGAAAAGGCCAAGATGTTCTAAAACGTATTTAGTTAAGCATAGACTGGCTGGGGGCATGGGTTTGGTTGATATTCGGGAATATTTTTGTGCCTCTATTCTGGCACAACTCAGGCCCTGGATAGACCCGAACTCAGCTGCTATTTGGAAGGTCATAGAGCAAGATCTATGTCCTACCGCCAATCTCCCCGATTTTCTTTTTACGGACGTGTGGAAACATTTTTCAACCCGGACTCTTCCCCTCTTCCTACGAGCCTCTATTGAGGTGTGGAGGGAGTTATACGCTAGAATAGTCCCATCCCCTTCCCTTATTGAACTGCCCATTCCCATAACTACCTTAACTCAAGCAATCCCTGATCTGTCCCTTCTCCAACTGGTTTCCGACTTGTTCCACAATAATGAGATCCTCCCCTTCAAGTCCTTGCAATCTAAATTTGCCCTGACCCCCTCAGATCACTTCACTTATACTCGCATTGCCCACTTTATACGATCTATTAAAACTCATCAAATAGTTCTACCGAAGGAAGTATGGCGCTTTTACACGGATACATCCGTTCCATGTAGGCGAATAGCCCTTTTCTATAACCTTTTTCAGGACAAACTAAGTTTTATAAAATCCCCCCCTTATCTGAAATGGGAAACTGACTTGGGTGAATCCTTTTTTGGACGATCAGTGGCGTAAGGCCCTCAGCTCCCTGTACAAAGCCTCCAGCTGTATCAACCACTGGGAGTTATCCCAGAAGATTACTCTCAGATGGTACCTAACTTCGTATCGACTATCCAAATTTAGCACTGACTACTCCCCTCTTTGTTGGAGGAAGTGTGGAATGATAGGTAATTTGTTTCATGTGTTCTGGACCTGTAAACACCTCACTAGCTTCTGGAACTCAATCTTTTCGCAAATCTCTAGGATCACTGGGATCCTGACAAGCCCTAGCCCTAGTCTGGCAATACTACAGTTAGGAATTGAAATCTTCCCACCTAACTTTAGAGTGGTGGTGACCCACATTCTTTTAGCTGCTAGATCACTGATAACGCAGCATTGGAAAGCAGATAAAGCCCCTAATGTTTCAGAGGTCCTGAAAATTGTTCAAACTAACTATGTTCATGAATCCCTACTAGCGGAAAGGCGGGGTAATAGAGCTAAATTAGATTCCAATTGGTCCATTTGGACCTTATGGTATAAACCTGTACCTTAACCTGAGAACTTGAGTACCAACACCCTGTTTTGATATGTTTACGACAACTGTATACACCTCCGACTACCATGCAATATCTCAATCAGAGTAAGTTCAGAGCAGTATCCCCCCATTCCCCCTCTTCTTATCTTCTTTGTTCTCCCCCTTTCTACTAGCATTCCCTACTATTTTCTTCTCTTCTTCCCCCCTCTTCCCTTCCTCCCGCTTTGTGTTCCTATGTCTTCTCTACTCTCCTAGATATTACTTCCTCATTTACCTCGTGGCCAAGGATCCAAGGTATTAATGGTGGCTGTTTCGAAGAATTCCTTGTATTCCGCTTTTTGGATCTATTAGATTGGTCATTGTTTGTCCCACATGGTTACGAATTGTTCTCTGGCTGGTATGTTTACCTTGGCTAAGTAATGTGTATTGTGTTCTGGTATTGCTTGTATGTAATATCTCGCTGTATTTTCCTTGTTATGTCTTATAAAAAACTTTTCAATAAACACTATTTAAAAAAAAAAAAAAGAATAGACTAACTTCCCCATCTGCAGGCACACCCAGATATGACAAAATACCACCATATAATGCATGTTGTGGTCTTTGTCAATAGAGCAGAGATAAATAAGCCACTTGTCATTTCTCATGTGGAGGTTGCCTGGCTTATATTGTAAAGCGTATAAGCCTCTCATGTAAAACTGAGCCTTTGAAAAGGTCTTCTTTTTTGGCTACCCTAAACCCATTCCTAAAATAAGCACAATAATATGGGGCTGTTATACTGTTGAACGAATCATATTAGAAATACTGAAACAAAAAATAAATTATATTTTAAGTTTTGTGTATTTTTGCCTATTTTGGGGTATTATTACAGTGTTTATCTTAAAATGTATCTATACTCAACTCTTTTTTCACTTTTAGGTAGAGTAGGGAAGGGTTATGCCCTGTACACACAATCAGAATTTCCGATGGAAAAAGTCAGATGGACCTTTTCCATCGGAAATTCCAACCGTGTGTATGCCCCAATCGAATTTTTCCCATCGTCAGAGTTTAGATAGAGAACATGTTCTCTTTTACTCTGATGGAATTGCAATGCGATTTTGGTCGGACAAAGGTCTGATCGTGTGTATAGGGCATTAGAACCCATATAAAGCTTTTATTGCTGGAGCCGTATGGACCAGTGGATGCCCAGGCTGCTGCAGTGTGTGTGACAGCGATGGTTTGACTCTCCAATTGTGATGGGCTCAGGCGTGTTCGGGATACTAGTCCCAACCCACCTGCTCGATTCTGCCAGGAAGCTGACACTGCACACTGCTAATCACAGGCATTTAGACATTCCTGGTCTGCAGCTGCAAAGTTAGGTAAATGTCTCAATGCCTGTGATTGTCCCGATACCACTTTTTTAGGACCGAGTACAAGTACCGATACTTTTTTTCATGTACTCGCCGATACCGAATACCGATACTTTTTTTTAAATGTGTCCCCACATATGCAGCCATGTCCCCCCATAAATGCAGCCATGTCCCCCCATAAATGCAGCCATGTCCCCAAACATATGCAGCCATGTCCCCAAACATATGCAGCCATGTCCCCACACATATTGCAGCCATGTCCCCACACATATTGAAGCCATGTCCCCAAACATATTGCAGCCATTTCCCCCATATACGCAGCCATGTCCCCCACATATATCCAGCCCTGTCCCCAAATATATTGCAGCCATGTCCCCAAACATATTGCAGCCATGTCCCCCACATATTGCAGCCATGTCCACCATATACGCAGCCATGTCCCCCACATATGCAGCCATGTCCCCCCACATATATCCAGCCATGTCCCCAAACATATGTAGCCATGTCCCCAAACATATTGCAGCCATGTCCCCAATATAGGCAGCCATGTCCCCCACATATATCCAGCCATGTCCCCAAATATATTGCAGCCATGTCCCCCGTACCTAAATGATGCCGCCGCGTTAATCACAGCGCAGGGAACATTACAGTCAGCTTTCGTTTAAATAGCTGTTTTCCCTGCCGCGCCGTGTATAGAGACACTCCCCCTTGCTCAGGATTGGACAGATCCGTCTGTGTGACACAGCGCGGCGGGAAAAACAGCTATTCAAACGAAAGCTGACTGTAATGTTCCCCGCACGGTGATTAACGCGGCAGTGGCGGCTTTGCGATACACGGCGGCGGCTTTGCGATATACTGTGGCGGTGGGGGGGGGGCAAGTTTTTTATTCAGGCATCGGGGGTATTTGCGGGAGTACAAGTACTCCCACAAATACTCGGTATCGGTCCCCTAAAAAATTCCATTAAAACACAACAGCCTAATACAGCACTGCTTCCGAATTGCCCATTAAGAAAAATTGGCAAATGCTGTTTACTATATTATCTATGCTAGATAAAGACCAATTAGCTATAAATGAGTCAATTACACCACAATAACCAGAGATTTACATAATTTATCCATACAGTTGCCTTACCTAAAACTGCCAAGCCCATGAGAAAAGATAACAAGAGGTATCCTGTCCTTGCCCATCATAAAGTCTCCATTCCATATGACAGGTATCTGGGTGTTACCTGTAAAATGTGAAATAAACATAACAATAATGTAAAATCTTGCCAACTCAGCAGCTTCCTTGCCAGTTGTGAATCTACTTTGTAGAACCTTATCAAACTTAAAAAACAAATATATTAAACAAGGGTTTCCTTGCTTTCCTTGCCAAGTTTGGTCCATTGGTTTTACCTTTGGTTGACACGATCTGGATACCAGTGAGGTCCAGTCGGGTCCAACAGTTCTGGTAAGCGTACTTTATCCATACCATTTGCTTGAAGAATTTTCGCTAGAATGGTCCATATAGTCTCATGACATCTCTACTGTGTTATGCATACTTCCCTATGATGGACATTTTCATTACATCTCACTTTTGAGTGGATTATCATTTTACATGTGGGCTCGTTGCTATTATTTCACTGCCACACCCAGTTGGGTGTACAGTGGGGATCGAAAGTTTGGACACCCCAGGTAAAAGTTTGTATTAATGTGCATAACGAAGACAGATGAAGATTTCACCTAATAGACGAAGCATTAGCACGAAGGAAATATGGAAAAATCTCCAAAAGGCATCAAATTACAGATTAAACATTCTTATAATATGTCAAAAAAAAGTTAGATTTTATCTCCATCATTTACACTTTCAAAATTACAAAAAATTAAAAAATGGTGTCTGCAAAAATGTGGGCACCCTGCTGAATTTATAGCATGCACTGCACCCTTTGCAAAGCTGAGACCTGCCAGTGTCATGGATTGTTCTCAATCATCGTCTGGGAAGACCAGGTGATGTCAATCTCAAAGGTTTTAAATGCCCAGACTCATGTGACCTTGCCCCAAAAATCAGCACCATGGGTTCTTGTAAGCAGTTGTCTAGAAAACCGAAACTGAAAATAGTTGACGCTCACAAAGCTGGAGAAGGCTATAAGAAGATAGCAAAGCATTTTCAGATGTCAATATCCTCTGTTCGGAATGTAATTAAGGAATGGCAGTCATCAGGAACAGTGGAAGTTAAAGCAAGATCTGGAAGACCAAGAAAAATATCAGACAGAACAGCTTGCAGGATTGTGAAAAAAGCTATTTAAAACCCATGTTTAAATGCACGATCCCTCCAGAAAGATCTGGCAGACACTGGAGTTGTGGTTCACCATTCCACTATAAAGACATACTTGTACAAATATGGTCTTCATGGAAGTCATCAGAAGAAAACCTCTTCTACATCCTCACCACAAAAATCAGCGTTTGAACTTTGCAAATGAACATAGACAAGCCTGATGCATTTTGGAAACAAGTTCTGTGGACCGATGAGGTTAAAATATAACTTTTTGGCCAGAATGAGCAAAGGTACGTTTGGAGAAGAAAGGGCACAGAATTTAATGAATGGAACCTCTGTCCAACTGTTAAGCATGGGGGTGGATCAATCATGCTTTGGGCTGTATTGCAGCCAGTGGCACAGGGAACATTTCACGAGTAGAAGGAAAAATGGATTCAATAAAATTTCAGCAAATTTTGGATGGTTACTTAATGCCATCTGTTAAAAAGCTGAAGTTAAATAGGATGGCTTCTACAAATGGATAATGATCCTAAACACACCTCAAAATCCACGGGGGATTTCATCAAGAGGCGTAAACTGAAGGTTTTGCCATGGCCTTCACAATCTCCTGACCTTAACATAATTGAAAATCTATTGATAGACCTTAAAAGAGCAGTGAGTGACAGACAGCGCAGAAATCTCAAAGAACTGGAAGACTTTTGTAAGGAAGAATGGGCAAAGATACCTCAAACAAGAATTGAAAGACTCTTGACTGGCTACAAAAAGCGTTTACAATCTGTGATACTTGTACAAGATATTAACTCTGCAGGGTGCCCAAACTTTTGCAGAAGAAATTTTTTTTGTTTTCTGTCATTTTGAAAGTGTAAATGATGGAAATAAAATCTAACTTTTTTTAACATATTATAAGAATGTCTAATCTGTAATTTGATCCCTTTTGGAGATTTTTCCATCTTTCCTTGGCTTCGTTATGCACATTAATACAAATTTTTACCTTGGGTGCCCAAACTTTATCCATTAACCACTTCCTTACCGAGTCATTGTAAAATGACGTCGACAGGAACCCTCCCTCCCTCTAGGTAGACGTCATATGACGTCCTGGCTTTCCTGGCCATCTAGGAGGCGTGCGCACACCGCATCGCTCGGGACTCGTGCACGTGCCATGATGTCTGCCGGGCACCCGCGATCACAGCAGGACCGTGGATCTGTGTTCCTCTGTACTGGAACACACCATCAGTCTCCTCCCCTTGTGAGTCCCCTCCCCCTACAGTTAGAATCACTCCCTAGGGAACATATTTAACCCCTTGATCGCCCCCTAGTGTTAACCCCTTCCCTGCCAGTCACATTTACACAGTAATCAGTGCAGTTTTATAGTACTAATCACTGTATAAATGTGAATGGCCCCAAAAACGTGTCAAAAGTGTCCCATATGTTCGTCGCAATGTCACGGTCACAATAAAAAATAAGAATAAAATAAAAAAAAATCGCAAATCGCCACCATTACTAATAAAAAAATAAAAATGCCATAAATCTATTCCCTATTTTGTAAATGCTATAACTTTTGTGCAAAGCAATCAACATATGCTTATTGCGTTTTTTTTTGTTTTTTTTTAACAAAAATATGTAGAATACATATTGGCCTAAACTGAGGAAAACATATATTTTTTTAAATTGTGATATTTATTAAATCAAAAACTTAAAAAATATTGTGTTTTTTTTTCAAAATGGTCACTCGTCTTTTGTTTATAGCGCACAAAATAAACACTGCAGGGGTGATCAAATACCACCAAACGAAAGCTCTTTTTGTGGGGAAAAGTAAACAAAGATTTCATTTGGGTACAGTGTTGCATGACCGCGCAATTGTCATTCAAAGTGCGACAGCACTAAAAACTAAAAATTTGTCTGGGCAGGAAGGGGGTGAAAATGCCCTGTATTCAGGGCCGGACTTACCATTGGGCTTGACTGGGCTCAAGCCCATGGGCCCCGCCCAATAGGGGGCCCCCTCTAAAAAAAACAAAAAAAAAAAAAACATTTTTTTTTAGGGGTCCGGAGGTCCCCACGGGCCCGGAGGCCCCCAGAGCACCGGACAGCAACCCCTACTTTTTTTATTTATTTTTATAAAAAAAAATGTTATATATATATATATATATATATATATATATAATTATTATTTACATATAATGTGGCAACCCCCCTTTTTTTTTTTTTTTTATAAATGTTTATTTTTTTTATTTTTGTTTATATTTTTTTATTTTTTATTAAAAGGCCCAGAGGTCCCCAGGGCCCCCTTTTTTATGTTTTTTAAATAAATGTTTATTTTTTTTATTTTTTTTAGGGATCTGGAGGTCCCCAGGGGCCCGGAGGCCCCCAGGGCCCCAGACAGCAACCCCCACTTTTTTTTTTTTTTTTTTTTATAAACAAATATGTTATATTATATATATATAATTATTAAAGGGCACAGAGATCCCCAGGGCAATGGATGGCTACCATCCATTTTTTTATAAACAAATATGTTATATTATATATATATAATTACTAAAGGGCACAGAGATCCCCAGGGCAATGGATGGCTACCCCCCTTTTTATATATATATATATATATATATATATATATATATATATATATATATATATTAGCTGAATACCCGGCATTGCCCGGTCTTCCTATCTTAACCTTTTGGGGAGGAAAATCATAGTTATATAAATAAATAAATAATAAATAACACAATGTTTAATTTTAGAAATTTGACAGATAAAAATATGAATATTTACTATTTGATTAAAGAGTATTGTATTTCATAACTTTTATAACATTTTCCCTTTCAGTTTGTGAATGTTGAAACAGAGCAAAATATGGTACAATGAAGCAGATTAGTACCAACTCACAGACCTTTAAAAAGTGCGGTTAACTCAACTGACATTATTGCAATACTTGTTTGTATACTATATTCTTAGTTTCTCCCGCATTTGCTAAAATGAACAAATTATTTGGGGAACCCACCCTGGAGCACGCTACATAAAGTTGCCCATGTGAAAAAGAGTTGAATGGGACTTTAAAAAAAAAACCCGACCATGGCAAATGGGGGTGGGTAAGGGTTAAACCACCTATCCTATGTTTGTTGCTGACATATAAGTAACATGTGTGCCAAGTTTCATGTTAATATCTTTAGCCGTTTGGACGTGATGCTGGAACATACATACACACACACACACACACGTTGAGTTTTTATATATATATATATATATATATAGATAGAGATATATATATTTTTTTCTTCTTTTTTTTGTAAAGGCCCCCCCTGCTTCTCAATTTCAGGCGGCAGCACCCCCCCCCCCCCCAGTTCTCTGCTCCAGGGGGCCCTTGTCTTAAGCTGTGTAAGGGGCCCCAAAATTCCTGATGGCGGCTCTGCGCATACCTCCCAAAACACACATATTCTGTGGGACTTTCCGCTTCTTCCGGCAGTCCCCCGCGAAAGGGTTAATTTTCCCGCACTGCAATAGGAGGCAGCACGGAAGCAGGAGGAACCAGAGCGATGTGTGGAGGCTGCTGAAGGGAAGAAAGCCAATGACAGTCTGTGGCCCTGGCTGTCCACACAGATGAGAGGCACTCCCCAAAACCTCCCCCCAGGAGTAACCGGAGCGTCGTGGGGATGTCTGCTGAAGGAAAGAGAGCCAACCCCCCCGCTCAACAACTCAAATCCTCCCCCGCTCAACAACTTTAATGCGCACCCCCCCCCCCCCCCCCCGCTCAACCACTATGATCCCCCCTCGGTTCAACACTCAAACCCAGGGGCCCCCACCACCCTAAGTCCTGCCCTGCCTGTATTGTAGTGGTTAATAAACCTCCCCTCACCCCCTCCAGTGTTCAGTTCATCTGGGATAACGTTAACCTTTCGCCCTATTTCAGAGACCTTTCCTCACTTAAAGTCCTAGCTATAACCCTGTTTGGGTAAACCTCACTCTGAGAGACCATAGAAGGTGGAATTAATGGGGCTTAAGTACAGCCAAAATAAAAGCACAAGAATCGGCACAAGGGACATAACTTACAGAAAGAAGAATGTGGCCCTTGTGCTAATGCTTCGTCTATTAGGTGAAATCTTCCTCTGTCCACATACACCCAACCCCACAATCTTCCAATGTGGTGGGGGTGCAAATAACTTTGGGTCTGTCAAAGGCGCTCATCAAATGAGCACAACAATGCCCCTCCTTTCCACCAGATTTTCCATTTGTATAAACCATACTACAGCATCTATGAATAAAAAGTAATCTATAAATGGAGGATGGGAGTATAATTGATTTTACACAGAACAGACATCAGCACAAGGGACACATGCTACTGACTGCAAGTTACCCTTTGTTTTGACTTTTGTCCTTTTTATTTGGGCTGCTTTTGGGCTCCATTCGTATCTTGGCATCCCAAATCACGGCAAAATCGCAGGACGCTGAAACTTCTTTGGGGCAACAGGTGTACCGCAATTCTGTTTGCGTAATTTTACCGCGATTCGTCGGGCGACATTTGTGGAAAAACTGTGCCGTGATTGGGGTGCCATTGGAAGCAATAGGGATCACAAGGGCATCTCGCGATTTGCCATGGTTCGGGATCGTGGGTAGAATCACTGCGATTCCTCCCATGATTCGGTACGCCTATATGTGAACAAAACCTAAAGCAAGGTTCCAGAGAAGAAATTACATGGTTGGGGGCAGAAAGGTCAGTGACATCATTAAAGAGATTAGTCAAACTTTAAAGTGATTGCAACCCTAAATAAATAAATAAAAAATAAAAAATCAGATCCCGTTTCCTTATAGCAGGTTAAACACTAGTGCTGTCTAACCTGTCCCTCTGGATCCTGTAAATTATCCGGCTGATGGCTGCTGAACCCTGACACTCTCGTGCCTCCATCATCCACAGCCCTGCCCTCTGCTCAAGTTTAAAAAAGGAACAAAAAGACAAACCAGCTGTTTTTGACCGCTATGAATAGTAACTCAGAAAATATTCATCCTCCCTTTGCACCCAAGCAGCAATGAAGTAATCGTACCACTACCGTTAAAGTTGAACTCCATGGATATAAAAATACACAAATGAATGCAGCTCTATATTCATTATTGTGTAATGCATCATTATATGAATTTTTAATGCCAGCAGTTTAGGCACTTGAATTTAATTTGGTATCTGCCTCTTGAAGTCCCTATGCAGCAGAGCTCAGGCTAGGTGAGAGAGAAGCAGCAAGAGAAGCCAATCAGTTGTGCTAAAGCGCTCATGTGCTTGCAAGGAACAGAGTGATATGGGGAGACAGCAGAGTTTACAGAGAGATAAGCTCTTTAGTGTGTTTCCAGTAGCGGCCTGTCTATTAGGGGTACCGCCCACTCTATCCACGCCACCCCCTATAGAGCAATAGGGTCAAATAGGGTGGGCTTGTGACACAGAGCATTTCGCCATGAGCCCACCCAAGTGTTTCAACAGTGAATGAATATTTGCTGTTGAAACACTGATCCTCAACCTGGCCAATCAGAAGTGGTGAACACCCATTACAGTGGCGGGGGTCTTTTTTTTTTTTTTTAAGTACCTGGTAAGAACCACAGGCTTCAAAATAGGATGGGCTCGTGGCGCAGAGCATTGTGCCATGAGCCCACCCAAGTGTTAAAACAGCAAATTAATATTCACTGTTGAAACACTGATCCCCAATCCAGCCAATCAGAAGCAGGTGTGAGACCCATTTTCCGATTGACCGAAAAGAGAAGGACTCCCGATTGGCGATGGAGGGGGGAGGAAACGAAGGCCACCGCCTTGATGACTCGTGGAGAGCAGAGGAAGAGGAGGCCGCAGCCAACCAGGGAAAGCTACCAAAAAAAAATGCCGCCGGCTGCCACTGGTTGTTTCTCCTTTTATTGTCCACTCTCTGCACTCTGCATACAGTCCTGCCAAGCCACCTCTCTAAGGTTTTGCAGGCAGCAGGTACACTCCTGTAGCCTTCTCATCTCCCTCTAGACATAATGAGTATTTAACACTTGCAGTACAAGGGGCTCACTCAGAAGTTATTTTTTTCTTCCAGCCCAGACTGGAATTTAAAGGAGAAGTCCAGCCTGAGCTTTTTAGGCCAGGCTTCTCCTCTGGGTCACAGGAGTGTAATTTGTTTTGCACTCATGTAACCCGTTTTCATCGGAGAGTGATCTGAATTCCACTCTACTCTGACGTCTCTGCCATCAGTCGAGGCAGCGCGTCATCACGACCTCCAAGTTGGGATCCGCCAGCTGCCTTGATTGATGGCCACTCCCCCCCTCCATGGCTCATCGCTCCAGTGAGCGCGTAGAAGAAGAGCAGAAGCGATGCTGACTAACAGCATCTGCTCAGGGAAGAGTGAGAACCAAGCCATTGGCTGTGTTTGGTGGCTCGGTTCTCAGTGCAGAGATGCCTCCACCTAGGCTCGTGTAGCGCTCACCCCCCGAAGGAGCCGCTGGTTTGATGATGGGATCGGCAGATTAAGTTGCACTTATTCTTTCTATAGGGGTGCACCAGAAGTATTCAGTAACAAATGGAATGTCCAGACAGGCAAGAAAGAGTTTTCTCTGTATTTTAATTCCAGGCCAACATAGCCGAACATCAACCCAATAAAAGTGAGACAGGTTGATGAAGAAAGAAGCTCTCAATGTCGGGCCTGGATTAGAGTACAGCATAGCTTAGCTCATGGGTCCTCAAACTACGGCCCTCCAGCTGTTCAGGAACTACAATTCCCATCATGCCCTAGTCATGTCTGTGAATGTCAGAGTTTTACAATGCCTCATGGGACTTGTAGTTCCGCAACAGCTGGAGGGCCGTAGTTTGAGGATCCCTGGCTTAGCTGCTAAACGTACAGATTTGCTTGCGTCGCCATTCGGACACAGACAGGGAGGAAAACAGGCCTCTCTCGTTGACCTGGCTCTAGGCCTCTGCCACAGGCCGGTGTAACTTTTTTAATTTGCGGTTGTCTGAACAGAGCAAAACCTCAAAGTCATGTTTTCTCAGTGTCCCATACCGAGCGACATCGACGCACACCTGTGTATGGCCCAGGTGCCTGATTCTCTCAACGGCATCGGAAACCCAGCCACTCACTGGGGTCCCTCCAGACTTGTCTCCAACTGAGACTCTGCAGATCCCGGACACTTGGCCAGGCGGACCACGCCGGCGGGGCCCATGGGCGCGCACACCGTAAAGGTGGATGCCGCACCCCGACTCCGGGACTCCGCGCAGGAGATGCAGAAAAGACCTGACTCCCAGATATATCCCCTCCCAGCATGCCCAGCGAGAGAAAACCCTCTCCAATTGGCTGCTGAGGAAAAATCCATCCACCAGAAATCCCTCTGGCTCCCACTGCCGGTCAGGGACGAATCCACATCCCCAGAATGCAGTCCAAACCAGCGGATCTTTCTGGAACAATACAGGTCACAAACCTAAGGCTGCATTCACACCTGAGCGTTTTGTCGCCTTAAACGTGACGCTCAGAAACGCTAGAGGGGAAGAAATACATTATTCCCTATGGACATTGTTCACATCTGCACGCCAATACGCCCAACGCCGAACATCTGAAGCTCAAACAAGTTCCGGACCCTTTTTTGTCGCGCGAATCACGCGGTTTGGGCGTATTTGAGCGTTTCCATTTTCCATAGGAAGTAATGAAAACGCTCGATTCAAGCGACTAGTGCAACAACGAGCGTTTGCTACGGGCGTTTCGTCGTTTTAATCAATCAATAGAACTTTTCACCCAGGCAGAAGATAAAAAAAATCTACCAACATAGCAACAAGTGATGAAAAGATGATAATTTTTCCTATTGGCTAAAATAAAAAACATCAAAGTACAAAAATGTCGCATGACGCTGTATGCAAACGCGCAAATAAGCATGAATACGCGTGACAAAACGACGGAAAAAATGCTGCAAATCGCCTACGCTTAGCTGTGAATGCAGCCTAACAAATCGTGACCAGGAGCAAAGTAACTCTCCCAGTCCAACTAACTTATTTTTTCTTAAGCGCAATACCCGTGCTAAAGGCAAGGGGGCGCTACACTAGTATATCTAGAAAAAAAAAAACATACTTCTCTTTTAACTGTAATCCAAAAAAAGCAGGTCTCCCCATCTGTCAGATAGGGCTGTCCTGATTGCCACAGCTGGGTAAATCTCAAAATTATGATTGGGATTGTGAGAAAAAAAAATCTTCTTTTAGCAAGTAAAACAGCTCTTCTATCTGTATTTCAGCTATGTATTTAGCTGTGTGCTCAGTGTATTGAAGGTAAGCATTAAAGAGAACCATATATTCCTGAATGGTGCAACTGGAATCCAAAATTCTGGGTACATATTAAATGATCTCATATGCAGATGGTGCCACTATTTTTTTAACTTTTGGAAACCCCATTAAAAGCAACAAGTGGCTGACAACTCCCACAGATATTTGCGGCCACTCACATGCAATTACTCATGGAGCTTGCATCCAGAGCCAATCACTGCTTAAGTAATCCTCTGTAAGTGGCCACGATTAACTGTGGGAGCTGTCAGCCCTCTATTGCTATCAATGGGCTTTCTTCTGCAGCTAATTGCTGGGTTTCCCATGTCTTAGATCATGGGTCTTCAAACTACGGCCCTCCAGTTGTTCAGGAACTACATTTCCCATTATGCCTAGTCATGTCTGTGAATGTCAGTGTGTTACAATGCCTCATGGGATGTGTAGTTCTACAACACCTGGAGGGCTATAGTTTGAGGATCCCTGTCTTAGATTGTAAGCTCTTGGTAGAGATGGGCTTGAGCATGTTCGAAATCCAACATGCCTGATCCTGCCAGGAAGCCGACTCTGCACGTGGCTAACCACAGGCACATGAAACATTTCCCGATCTGTGCAGCTGCAGATCAGGAAATGTCTCACTACCTAAGATTAGCCATGTGCAGTGTCAGCTTCCTGGTGGGATTGGGCTTGTGGGATTTCGAACACGCCCAAGCCCATCTCTACTAACCAACAGGGCCCTCTGATTCCTATTGTATTAGGTCCGTTTCACACATACGGACCTTTGGCCGTTTTTCATCCATCCAATTACCGATAAAAAACGGACATCAATGCATTCCAATTAGGGTTGCCTCCTTATCCCTTTAAGGCCAAACACATATGAATTACATAGGTTCTGTGGCTGATTAAGGTGGTAATTAAACTCACCTGGTGCCTTATCTGCATTAAATTAGCCTCAGAACCTGTGTAATTCATATGTGCTCGGGTTTAAAGGGATAAGGTGACAACCCTAATTCCAATGGAAAAATGGATGACCATCTATTTTCATCCGCTTCCGTCAACATCCGAGTGACATGACAGCGGGGAGGGAAAATGGCTAATGGGCCCAATTAGGACGGGGCCGCAGTGCAGTTTTCCAACATTGTATAAAGGTAAAAAATCCATGCTGCCCCCTACTAATTAACCCCTTCCTTACCGCGTCATTGTCAAATGATGGCGGCAGGAACCCTTCCTCGATCCGGGTGGACGTCATATGACGTCCTTTGTTCCCGGCGATCTAGGGCGCGCGTGCCCGACGGCCGCGATTGCCGCCGGGCACCCACGATTACCGGCGATCACGGCAGGAGTGTGGATCTGTGTGTGTAAACACACAGATCCACTTCCTGTCAGCGGTGAGGAGACCGATGTGTGTTCCCAGTACAGAGAAACACACATCGGTCTCCTCCCCTCCCCCTACAGTTAGAACACACTTTAGGGAACATTGTAACCCCTTCAGCGCCCCCTAGTGTTAACCCCTTCCCTGCCAGTCACATTTACACAGTAATCCGTGCAGTTTTATAGCACTAATCGCTGTGTAAATGTGAATGGTCCCAAAAACGTGACAAAAGTGTTGACGCAATGTCACGGTCACAAAAAAATTTAAAAAAATTAAAATAAAAATCGCAGATCGCCACCATTACTAGTAAAAAAAAATAGAATAAAAATGCCATAAATCTATCACCTATTTTGTAGACACTATAACTTTTGCGCAAACCAATCAATATACGATTATTGCGTTTTTTTTTACCAAACATACGTAGAAGAATATGTATCGGTCTAAACTGGGGAAATTTTTTTTTTTTTTTAAATTGTGATATTTATTAAACAAAAAAGTAAAAAATATTGTGTTTTTTTTTTTTTTAATTGTCGCTCTTCTTTTGTTTATAGCGCAAAAAATAAAAATAAAATACCACCAAAAGAAAGCTCTATTTATGTGGGGAAAAAATCATAAATATTTAATTTGGGTACAGTGCTGCATGACCGTGCAATTGTCAAAGTGCAACAGCGCTGAAAACTAAAAATTGGTCTGGGCAGGAAGGGGGTGAAAATGCCCTGTATGGAAGGGGTTAAACAAAAATTATATTATCTAAATGTGAAGTGAATACACTGTGGTTTGTGAAAATATGATTTGTGAAAATATGGTGAAGGGTTAAATCTTCAAACTTGGAATGTAGGTGCTGCAAATTTATTAGCCTGAATAAAGCTCAAATGTATTGGGAAAGAAAGATCAATTGCGCAACCTAAAAAGTGTATTAAATAAATATTTTTCAGTACTTCAGAAAATTACAATAGTAAACCAAACCAAAGCACAGCCATCAACAAGTCCTATCTATTCTAAAAAAAAAGATTGGGTCCCAAAATCTACACTGCACTTCGGCCCCTTTCAAACTGAGGCGGGAGGTGCGATGGCGGTAATCGGCCGATATTTTTAGCGGCACTTAACCATCACAATTGCGGCGGTATTCGGGCCTCTAGTGATGTGGTTTTACCCCCCCCCCGCTAGTGGCCGAAAAAGAGGCCATTGCCGGAAGTATAGCCGCGGTTTTTCCATTGCTTTCAATGGGAAGGAGAGGTGGAGGAGCGGGAAAACACACCGCTTTTTCACCGCTCCAAAGACGCAGCTAGCAAGACTTTTGGATCGGTCCTGCTAGTGCACCGCTCCAGTGTGAAAGCCTTCTGGGCTTTCACACTGGAGAAACAGCAGTCGCTGTTTCAGGACGGTTTGCAGGTGCTATTTTTAGCGCAATAGCGCCTGCAAACCGCCCCAGTGTGAAAGGGGTCTACCTGTGCTGTAATATTAATCAGTGGAGATGTTTCGTCAGATTAGGCAACCCGTCAGAATGTGTTAATGGAAGTGACGTTCTGTCGCTGCCATCTTGCTACACCCCACACTCCTCCATAGTAAGGATACACTGAGAAGGGGGAAAGCTGACATCTTGTTACACCCACAGGAGTTTTGCATTTTACACTTATTTTTAACAGTAAAGTGAGTTTATATAGTGAAATGTAGTATTTACAACTCTGTATGAATGTTTAGATGTTGAATTTTAAAAGCAACTATAAGGCTGTTTGTCTCATAGGTTTGCTAATCTGACAGAAGTTTGCTGCTTTCAAAATTCAACGTCTAAACATTCATACAGAGTTGTAAGTACTATATTTTACTATATAAACTCACTTTACTGTTACAAATAAGTGTAACATGGAAAACTCCGGTGGGTGTAACAAGATGTCCACTTTCCCCCTTATCAGTTTATCCTTACGATGAAAAAGTGCGGGGTGTAGCAAGATGGCGGCGACGGAACGTCACATCCGTTACACATTATGACAGGTGGCATACACAGGCTGATGTCCCACACGTTGTATGTATCAATGCAGTTTCTAACATGGCCTGCAGCGCCACCTGGCGGCATGTTTGGATTTCGCTCCTGCAAACTCTAGCACATATAAACAAACCAATCAGAGAAGAACGTCCCCCTGCCATTAGAGTCATGACAACTGGATTCTTAGTTACCGTATATTACTGACGCTGCATACTGGGCAGTTTTTCTGTTCCAGCCGCGTGCACCGATCAAACCAGCGAGGTACTGTGGCCGGGAAATCCATAGAGGAGGCTGTCTCTGATTAGGAGCGGGTCTGCAGGGGTAGAAGAGCCGGAAGAAGCTGCCCTGTACACAAACACACAAACACACGGTTCACTACCGAGTGACAACACCGAGATGGCTGATCATAGCCCCGCCCTCTCCTGTAGTCACCTCTTTTCCAGGTCCCACCATGACATCTGTGCAGCCCACCAGGTGCGGACCTGTTGCAGGGTGCAGCTTTAGGGACACCAGGTTCCCCATGTCTGTAGCTGGGAGTCCTGATCAGAGTCCAGGACACAGCACAAAGTCCACACTAATATCTAATGATTTCCTTCTTTAATGGGGGGGAGGGACTTCCAGAGTCATAACCCAAGAACATGACAAGGCTGCACTTAGCACTAAGTGTGTCCCTATAACCTGATCTATGACACCAAGTCCTCTGTCCCTGCAACACATTGTGCTATTAAAGCGATACAAAACACACACACTGTTTAACCACTTCAGCCCTGGAAAGATTTTCCCCCTTACAAATTAAGCCCCGGACCAAAATGCAGCTAAAGGACCAGGCCCCTTTTTGCGATTCGGCACTGCG
The DNA here is from genome assembly GCA_029574335.1 of Rana kukunoris. Lineage (NCBI taxonomy): Eukaryota > Metazoa > Chordata > Amphibia > Anura > Ranidae > Rana > Rana kukunoris. The sequence continues at coordinate 461,001,435 of CM056050.1, forward strand.
TAGATTTAACTGACAATTGCGCGGTCGTGCGATGTGGCTCCCAAACAAAATTGGCGTCCTTTTTTCCCACAAATAGAGCTTTCTTTTGGTGGTATTTGGTCACCTCTGCGGTTTTTATTTTTTGCGCTATAAACAAAAATAGAGCGACAATTTTGAAAAAAATGCAATGTTTTTTACTTTTTGCTATAATAAATATCCCCCAAAAATAAATAAAAAAATGTATTTTCCTCAGTTTAGGCCGATACGTATTCTTCTACCTATTTTTGGTAAAAAAATCGCAATAAGCGTTTATCGGTTGGTTTGTGCAAAATTTATAGCGTTTACAAAATAGGGGATAGTTTTATTGCATTTTTATGAATTTTTTTTTTACAACTAATGGCGGCGATCAGCGGGTTTTTTTCGTGACTGCGACATTATGGTGGACGATTTCGACACATTTTTGGGACCATTGTCATTTTCACAGCAGAAACAATGCATTTAAATTGCATTGTTTACTGTGGATATGACAGTTGCAGTTTGGGAGTTAACCACAGGGGGCGCTGTAGGGGTTAAGTGTGACCTAATACGTGTTTACAACTGTAGGGGGGGTGTGGCTCTAGGTCTGACAATCGGGTCCCGTGGTCCCGGTCACGGAGCTTCGGCCCGGGTCGTGGGAGCACGCCATGCGATTCTGCCGACGTAAATCGGCGTTAGGCGGTCCTTAAGTGGTTAAGGACCAGGGCATTTTTTTGCGATACAGCACTGCGTCGCTTTAACTACTTCAATACCAGGCACTTTCACCCCCTTCCTGCCCAGGCCAATTTTCAGCGCTGTAACATTTTGAATGACAATAGCGTGGTCATGCAACAGTGTACGAAAAAATACATTTTGATTTTTTTTTTTCCCCACAAATAGAGCTTTCTTTTGGTGGTACTTAACCACTTCCCGACCGCCGCATGTAGATATGCGGCGATCGGAAACCCGCCGGGAGCGATCCGGGACGAGGGTGCGGCTATTCGTTTCTTGCCGCCCGCTCGCGATCGCTCCCCGGAGCTGAAGAGCTGAAGAACGGGGAGAGCCGTATGTAAACACGGCTTCCCCGTGCTTCACTGTGGCTGCAGCATCGATCGAGTGATCCCTTTTATAGGGAAACTCGATCGATGACGTCAGACCTACAGCCACACCCCCCTACAGTTGTATACACACACAGGGAACACACAAATCCTACAGCGCCCCCTTGTGGTTAACTCCCAAACTGCAACTGTCATTTTCACAATAAACAATGCAATTTAAATGCATTTTTTGCTGTGAAAATGACAATGATCCCAAAAATGTGTCAAAATTGTCCGAAGTGTCTGCCATAATGTCGCAGTCACGAAAAAAATCGCTGATCGGGGCCATTAGTAGTAAAAAAATAAAAATAAAAATGCAATAAAAATATCCCCTGTTTTGTAAACGCTATAAATTTTGCGCAAACCAATCGATAAACGCTTATTGCGTAGAAGAATACGTATCAGCCTAAACTGAGGGAAAAAAATTATATATGTTTTTGGGGGATATTTATTATAGCAAAAAGTAAAAAATATTGAATTTTTTTCAAAATTGTCACTCTATTTTTGTTTATAGCGCAACAAATAAAAACCGCAGAGGTGATCAAATACCACCAAAAGAAAGCTCTTATTGTGGGAAAAAAAGGACGCCAATTTTGTTTGGGAGCCACGTCGCACGACCGCGCAATTGTCTGTTAAAGCGACGCAGTGACGAATTGTAAAAACGCCTTTGGGTATTTAGCAGCATATTGGTCCGGGGCTTAAGTGGTTAATCACCTCTGCAGTTTTTATTTTTTGCGCTATAAACAAAAAAAGACAGACAATTTTGTAAACAAAACAAAAGCATTTTTTTCCTCAGTTTAGGCCGATACATATTCTACATATTTTTGGTAAAAACAAATCACAATAAGCGTATATTGATTGGTTTGCACAAAAGTTATAGCGCCTACAAAATAGGTTTCTGATTTATGGCATTTTTTTTTTTTTTTTTTTACTAGTCAGTGATTTGTGATTTTTATCGTGACCGACATTATGGCGGACAGATCGGACACTTCTGACACTTTTTAAACCATTGACATTTATACAGCGATCAGTGCTATAAATAGCCACTGATTACTGTATAAATGTCACTGTCATGGAAGGGGATAAACCTATGGGGCGATCAAGGGGTTAAATGTGTTCCCTGACTGTGTGTTCTAACTGGGGGGGTGGGACTGACTGGGGAGGAGACCGATCAGTGTTCCTATATACAAGGAACACACAATCTGTCTCATCCCCCCTGACAGGACACAAATCCACTTTCTTGTTCTGTCATGAGCGATTGCGGGTGCCCGCGTGCCCCCTATGCTGACAGGAAGTGGAGGAGGTCATATGATGCCCGACCGGAATGGAAGATCCCCTCTGCGGATATCATATGACTATGGGTAGGATGGGAAGTGGTTATATGACAATTGCGCGGTCACTGTACCCAAAGAAAGTTCCCTTTTCCCCAACAAATAGAGCTTTCTTTGATTTGATCACCTCTGTTTTTGTTTTGTTTTTTGCGCTAAAAACAAAAAAAGACTGTAAATCTTGAGTTTAGGCTGATATATATTCTACATATTATTGGTAAAAAAAATTGCAAGCGTATATTGTTTGGTTTGTGCAAAAGTTATAGCTCCAACATTGTTTTTACTGGTAATGGCGGCGATCTGCGATTTTTAGCGGGACTGCGACATTGCGGCAGACAAATCTGACCCTGAGTGACACTTTTTGGGAACCAGTGACACCAATACAGTGATCAGTGCTAAAAAAATGCACTGATTAATGTATAAATGACACTGGCAGGGAAGGAGTTTACACTAGGGGGCGATCAAGGGGTTAACTGTGTTTCCTGGATGTATTCTAACTGTGTGGGGGATGGGCTCACTGGGACAACACAGAGATCACTGTTCCTGATCACTAAAAAACAGCAGATCTCAGTATTGTACCCTGTCAGAACGGGGATTCGCCTTGTTTACATAAGCAGATCCACGTTCTGCCTCCGTGTACCGCGATTGCGGATGGCCAGCAGATATCGAGTCACCGCTTGCGGACAGTATATATACGAAAGGTGGTCAACAAGTGGTTAATTTACATTGTCCCTTCTATTTCGGTATTTGGATGATAGCGCTGTAATTATTTGAAACACTTCAGCTCTGGAAAGGTTTACCCCCCTTCGTGATCAGGCTATTTTTTAACGCCACTTCGTTATTTTAACTGACGATTGCGTGGTCATGCAACACTGTACCCAAATAAAATTGATGTCCTTTTTTTCCCCACAAATAGAGATTTCTAATAGTGGTATTTGATCACCTCTGCAGTTTTTGGATTATAAACAAAAAAAAAAAAAATTTTGAAAAAACGTGTATATTGATTGCTTTGTTATGGGATGTATTTATGGATTTTTTTACTAGTAATGGCGGCGATTAGCGACTTATAGTGCGACTGCAATATTGCGGCAGACTAATTGGACACCTCTGACACTTTTTTCGGAACCAGCGACACTAATACAGGGACTGTACTAATGACACTGGCTGGGAAGAGGTTTACCTTAACCATTTAAGGACCGCCTACTGCACATATACGTCGGCAGAATGGCAAGGCTGGGCACATCAACGTATATATACGTTGATTTTAGTACCCAGCCGTGGGTCACGGGCGCGCGCCCGCGGCGCGCGCCCGTGACCCGGTCCGAAGCTCCAAGACCGGGACCGCGGGACTCGCGGACCCAATCGCCGCTGCAGTGCGGCGATCCGTCCCTGGAGCTGAAGAACAGGGAGAGCCGTGTGTAAACACGGCTTCCCCGTGCTTCTCTGTGGCCGCAGCATCGATCGCGTCATCCCTGTTATAGGGGGACGCGATCGATGACGTCACACCTTACAGCCACACCCCCCTACAGTTGTAAACACACCACAGGGAACACTCAAAGTCACAGCGCCCCCTGTGGTTAACTCCCAAACTGCAACTGTCATTTCCACAGTAAACAATGCAATTTAAATGCATTTTTTGCTGTGAAAATGATAATTGTCCCAAAAATGTGTCAAAATTGTCCGAAGTGTCCGCCATAATGTCGCAGTCACAAAAAAAATCGCTCATCGCCGCTATTAGTAGTAAAAATATTTTTTTATAAAAATGCAATAAACCTATCCCCTATTTTGTAAACGCTATAAATTTTGCGAAAACCAACCGATAAACGCTTATTGAGATTTTTTTTACCAAAAATATGTAGAAGAATACGTATCGGCCTAAACTGAGGAAAAAATTTTTTTTTTATATATTTTTGGGGGATATTTATTATAGCAAAAAGTAAAAAATATTGAATTTTTTTTTAAATTGTCGCTTTATTTTTGTTTATAGCGCAAAAAATAAAAACCGCAGAGGTGATCAAATACCACCAAAAGAAAGCTCTATTTGTGGGGAAAAAAGAACGCCAATTTTGTTTGGGAGCCACGTCGCACGACCGCGCAATTGTAAGTTAAAACGACGCAGTGTCGAATCGCAAAAAGGGGCAAGGTCCTTTACCTGCATTTTGGTCCGGGTCTTAAGTGGTTAAGGGGTGATCAAAGGATTAAATGTGTGCCTAAAATGTGCATGGTTACTGTGTGAGATGTGCTTGTACTAAGGAAAGAAAGAGATCCATGTTCCTACTTTGCAGAAACACAGGATCACTACCTTCCCTACTGACAGAATAGCAGTTTGCCTTGTTTTCATGCTTCTGTCCCAAACAATTGGCAGGCGATGTCCGCCGGACTCGCTGATTGGCTCCCAGCCTGTCTGCAGGAATCATAAGCAGGAGGAGCTTCTAGTCCAAAAAAAAAAATCAGCCTTTGGAATACAGAGTAAGAATAAGAATAACCTAATATCAATACACTTTTTAAAATTGTCATATAAATATATATTTGAAATTTAAATCATTATTATGTTGTGGCAATACCACAGTGTGGGCGGATTTTTGCCAGTCACAGGCTTTGTTATGCCCCTCCAGCTTGTGTCTTAGAATAAGAGGGGGGCAAAGTTTTCAACAATCTTCATGTAATATCCCACCCCATAGATGGTTAGTGGGCATTCAGGAGGAGTGATTGAGCTGGCATTTGACACTGTGTATACGCCCACATAGTGACTATAGGCCAGATTCACAGAGCCATTACGCCGGCGTTCTAGGAGATGCGCGGCGTAAGTCTAAATCTGCGCATGCTTATCGATGCGCCGCATCCCCAAAACGATATACGCATGAAATCTACTTTTTTTGGACCGGCGTAATTTCGATAGACCGGCGTATCCGTGCACGCAAAACTGCGCTAGACACACCATTGATTTGCTATTCAAATGTGCAAATGAGGGAGTTACGGGGATCCACAAAAGTAAGTTGGTGCAGCGCAGGCTACGCGCTGTGCGCAACAGCTGCACGTCCTGTCTAAAATTAGACCATATAAAAGGTGGAATAAAATTAGACAATCCATCTACATGTCAGCTACAGCAACACTGTTAGTGAGGAGCTGAGCAGTCACACTTGCAGGACAACAAACTGTATGCCAACATGCCAGGGGCATCCTTGCTCATAGCTATACTACTGACTTTAGAGGAGCAAAGAAGAAAGAGGGCATGGAGGAGGGCACGGAGGAGGGCACGGGAGAGGATATACCGCACCCGCATAGACCTCTTTGGCATGAGTGATTCTGAGGTGTATCGCATCTTCAGATTCACCCCTCATGCCATCCTGGAATTAACCACAACCCTGCAGGAGGACATCACCAGCCCAACACACATGCAGTGCAACCACTGGTCAAGGTCCTGGCAACACTCCATTTCCTTGCCAGTGGCTCTTTTCAAAGAACAAGTGGAGTGGTGGCTGGGATGTCACAATCCTCCATGAGCAGATGTGTGCACCAGGTTATCCCTGCAATCCTCAGACGCATGGCCAACCAAATCATCAAACCAACCACTGAGGACCTGCGGCTGAAGGCAATGGCAGATTTCTACAGAATTGCCAGATTCCCACGCACCGTGGGGGCCATTGGTTGCACACATGTGGCACTCCAGCCCCCCCCCCCCGTGAGACAGAGCACATATACCGCAATCGGAAGCATTGGCATTCCATCAACGTACAGGTGATAGTCGATGCCCAAGGCCTCATATGGCACGTCCGTGCCAAACACCCCGGATCCAGCCATGACAGCTACATATACAATCAGAGCCCCATCCCAATGGAATTCGAACAGAACGTGTATGGGGACACCTGGCTGGTTGGTGAGTGACATGGGCGGCAGGCATGACTGTCCCCCCCCATGATGCACACATCACAAGGGGCACATGCATGACTAACATCCTCCTGTCTTTTCCCTTACAGGTGACTCTGCATATGCACTGGGACCCCATCTCATGACTCCTATCCAGAACCCCCAAACCCCAAGAGAGGAAAGATACAATGAAGCCCACGCCCAAACCCGTGCAGTGGTGGAGCGCACCTTTGGCCTCCTGAAGTCACGTTTCCGATGCCTGGATAAGTCTGGGGGGACCCTGTTGTATTCCCCAAACTTCGTGTGCCAGATCATCGGTGCATGTTGCATGCTGCACAACTTCTCAGTGAGAAAGGGCCTGCAGATTGACATACGTGATGACCTGACCCCTGAACCAGACAACCCCCCCCTAACCGAGGATACCCCGTCTTCTGAGAGAAGAGCAGCCAGGAGACAGCTCACATTGGGCATCTTTGCACGTTAAACACACACATTAATCATGGCACAATGAGAATGCATGCATGCACACCACTGTGGTCCCTAGCACAGACACATCACATCCTCATCAAATTGGATTAGCACAAGCCCACCATGCAGGAATTGTGAGCAGCAACGCCACGCCACGGCTCCAATTATGTCACTGTACATTCATACACCATTCACACGGACCTGGGGATCACTTCTTCCTGGTCCTGGGGAACCCTTCTCCACCACAAATGAGGGTGACATCCCTTTTCCGGCAGGAATGTCACCCCCACATTCCAAAATCATTCCCAACACAAAAAAAAAAATCATCCAGCACAAAAAAAAAAAATTCCCAGCCACAAAAAAAAATGGGGGGGGGGGAATCCGGGGAAGGAGGAGCAGCCCCTGGTCTCTGCCTACCTGGCGGCCTGCCCTCCAAGGCCACGGCAATTCTGTTCAGGCCAGCATTTAGTGTTGCCGTATTGGCCTGGATAGCCTGGGTGAGGGCCCTCACATCCTGCCCAACGTCTGCTGTAGTAGTCTGCAGTTCGTTTAGGCAGTTTGTAAGAGCCCGGGAGTGGCAGTCCAGGTCCACAAGCCTATCCTTTATGGAGGACAGGCTCTCCTCCATCCGCCCCAAAGTCTGGCTGACCTGTCCCAGATGGTGGGTCTGAAGGGCCTGGTCCCTTCTGAGATTGGCGGGCAGAACCTCGGCCACCACCCTGGTCTTCTGGGACGACTTCCTGCCTCCAGCTGATGCTTATGGCCGGGGAGAAGGGGAGGCCCTTGTGAGGGGAGCCCTGTTGGGGGAGGAGTGGGAGGGGCTACCCCTTATGGAGGGCTGGCTGCTGCCAGCCAGAGGGGAAGACTCCTCCAAAAATAATAATCCACTGGCTGACATGACCTCCTCCTCCAACTCCTCCTCCTCCTCCTCAAACTCCTCCGAGGACTCCGGGCTTGTCTGGGGGTCCTCATCAGGCTGGTGTCCTGGGGATGGTGCAGTCAGGCCAGATGGCCCAGCACCCTCCTGCACATCTGTGGATGACACAAAACATTCACAGGTTGGAGGATCCACACACTTGCCACATATTCCCTACCCCCCCCCCCCCCACACACATGCTACACACCAGATAGGGAAAAAAAATACCTTACCTGTCATAACGGGCTCCTGACTGGAGTCATAGCCAGGCAGGCCCCCCACTTGTTGCCTATTAAAGGTCTGGGCCACCACACGCTCCTCCGCTGTCAGCCTAACAGGGCATGGTGGGCCCCCTCCAGTGCCCCTGGCATGGGCTGCCATTTTGGCCAGCTTCTTTCGGACCAGACGCCGGAGATCATTGATCTTCTTGACTATCCCCTCGCGTGTCCGGGTCTCCCCCCCCCCCCCCAATGAATTTACCTGGTCGGTAATGTTCTGCAAAATCTCCTTCTTCCTGGCCGGGGTGGTGTTGGCACTCTCCGGCCCGTGCAGGAAACCCCCAAATTGGGTAAAGGCCCGTGCAATAATTTGTTTCTCCCCCAAAGTAAAATTGCTCTTGCGAACACACAACAGAACAAAAGCACCTTGCAGTATAGGAAGGGATACAAAGGGATGTACTTTTGCAAAGGAAGGGTGTTTGTGTCTGTCTATTTAAGCTCTCTGCGTAGTTCACTGAGTTGTCCACTTCCAGTTTCACTCATTGCGCCGTTCCCGAGTTGTGAGCATGAGCAGAAAGGTGCTGACCATGGTCTGCTTCATGTGCACATGCGCGATGCGGCCGGCCCTTCATTTGCATGGGGTCACGGCTCATTTCAATGAAACACGCCCACGACCTTCCCAATTTGAATTACTCCGCCTTACACCTCGGAATTTACGTTACACCGGCGCAAATTTCTGCACAAATACTACAAGGATACGGTGATTGCGCTTCTACATTGCGCCGGTCTAACGTAAAGGAGGTGCGCTACGCCGGTCAATATAGATTTTTTTGCAGAATACAGAAAACAAATCTCATAATGGCTGAGTGAGTATGAACAGCATGTAATACAGCATCTATTGATAGTTTTTTTATGACGTGACACTTTAATCAGTTCTTGTTTTTGTATTTTAAAGTGCAGTTCACCAATCCTACGTATTAGGTTTTGTGGCGCTACCCCCAAAAGGGCCGCTGAGATTTGTCAGGTTCTTCCCCAAGCATAGAAACAGTCCATTAACTCTGGGGCAGGGGTGTCAAACTCTGTTTGATAGTGGGCCACATCAGCATTATGGTTTTCCTGTTACCCCTGTAAGACTGTATAACTGTAGCTACTGTTGTAGCTAATCATACTTATTAACTGCCTCTGCATTTGCTTATTACTGGTTTAATGACTTAAAGGAAGAACTCCACTGCATCTGAGCACCAAAAGCCCTATTTAATTCCCTTTTTTATTATTCAAAGCAAACTCGTGCATCAATCCATATATCCATGCTTTATTTAGCTGAGAAATAACTTTAAAAATGACCCCCTAGAATTTTAGGCTGTGGCCATCTTGAGTAAGGGCAGATGATTTATGTATCATTTGCTTCCAGGAATCCATCTGCCATCAGCTCCGGCATGTCTGCAGGAGGGTGTGCTTAGCTGAGAAAACCCCTTCTCTCCCTTGAAGACTTCTGGGATGTATCACATCATTTGCTCAGGCCTGGAAACCAGAAATGTGAAAAAAAAGTAGTAATATACTTCTTTATTTACTATTACTAGCAGAATGTGTACAATATTGTATAGTCTGAAAAGGAGGGTTGCAATGCACACCGCTGGTATCATCCACAAGAAACTTTATTGGAGACTGCTCACATGTACCACATCACATGGCTTGGTTTCCTGAGATTGTATTTAATCCGATGCGTCAGTGCATCGCCCGTGCCCCAGATAACGTCATTTGTGTGACGAAACGCGCGTCGGCAGACGAGACATGCTGACGTTATCGCGTGACAGTCCGAGCGGACGTTCACTTAGCCAGCCGGCTTTTTTTTTTATGCTTCTATATGATTGTTCTCTTGTAAGTGTTTTGTTTCATTACATTTTACACTTTTTTCTACGGTTTTTCACTATTGTGAGTTCTATTATTTTTTTGGGTGTCTCATCCACTTGGTGACATCTGTGCCTTTGAGGATCCTTTGAAAAATTCCACTGGTGTGTGTGCTGCAGTCCATGTTAAAGGCCCAGGCTGGGGTTTACAGCCGCAAGCCATCTTTGCTTGCCATCTGGTAAGCCTGCATTTCCTATGGTGTCTTCACTTATGGTGGTAGATTTCCTCAATTTTTGAATCGCAGAAGAATTCATTTCAATTGTGTTTTCTTTGGACTTCATTGAACTTATGATTTAACATAGTTGTCATTGCTTCATTTGCATTTTTTATCATCACTCGTTATAGTTCATACAGTTCTTTATAGTAAACACAGGAAGGAGGAAATGATGTGATCTCTCCCTCTGCATTTTTTTCAACCGCTGCTGAGGAGAGATCACATCACACAGTAAGTCTGCACAACACTACACTGACACCAGAACACACAGGCACATTAACCCCTTGCGATCACCCCCCCAGTCACAGTGTCACTGATTGCAGTGATTATATGTATGATCACTGCAGTTAGTGTCAGTGTGACAGACAGTTAGTGTTAGGTTCAGGGTAGCCCCCGTACCCCCCCTAATAAAGTTTTAACCCCTTGATCACCGCCCTAGTTAACACTTTCACTTCCTGATGCCAGCGTCACTAAGCGATCAGTTTTCTGATCGCTGTATTAGTGTCGCTGTTCCCGCTAGGTAGCTAATTTTTTTTTTATTGCGATTTTTTTTTAACTAAAAACATGTGGCTAAATACATTTTGGCCTAAATGTTTGACTTAAATTTAGTTTTTTTGATTTTTCTTTTAACAAAAAGTAAAAAATATTGATTTTTTTTCAAAAATGTCGCTCTATTTTTGTATATAGCGCAAAAAATAAAAATCGCAGAGGCGATCAAATACCACCAAAAGAAAGCTCTATTTATGGGAAGAAAAGGACGCACATTTTGTTTGGGAGCCACGTTGCACGACCGCGCAATTGTCAGTTAAAGCGACGCAGTGCCGAATCGCAAAAAGGGGCCTGGTCATTTACCTGCATTTTGGTCCGGGTCTTAAGTGGTTAACGCAGTATTTTTTTTCCTATATCTTTTATTGTTTTTTATACTCACTTACTGCGGCTTTTCATTTTATTTATCATTTATCACAATATTATATTTTTTTTCCACTGTTTTATCATTATGGATATCTTTGACTATAGAGCCTCTAGAAAAGTTGACACATCAGGTATTTTTGAGACCTATAAGGAAGATGAGGGCAACCTCAGCGGCATATTTACTAGGCTTAAAAATGTAACTGTGTCTGAAACCCACACCCAGTGGGACATTGCATATTTGGAGACCTATGTTAAGGAAAATATGGTTCCGGGGAGTTTGAGGAGGGAGATCAGCCCCCAAAAGGGGGACATCAAACTCGAGGAATGGTTTAAATACTTCAACGAGGCTGGGGTTAGCTTTCTCCGATTTTTGATTGAGAGGAAATTATTACTTCACCAGAAACTGTGGAATATAATGATAAATCTTGGGTTCTGCTTAAATTCTTAGAGAAGGAGGACAGAGAACAAAAAAACAAAAAGAAGAAAAAATATAACAGGGATCTTTTAGATTATCAGGGCAACCTTGTCTTTGAATGGCAAAAAAAGCTGTTAGCAGAAACCACTAATGTTGGGAATGATGAAATGGAAACCAATCAATCTGGCACATCCATTTTGGGACACCAGCCATTGGATTCCCAATCCCATCCTAGGGGCCCACCAGTGACTAATACTAATCCTAGAAAGGGATCTCACTCTTCTTCCTTCAGGACTCAGATTTATGGGAGAGGTGGACCATCATCCAATCATCAACGACCTCTTTCGCAGCGGACTTCTAGACCTAATCAGGGTTCTGGAGGCAAACGTGGTCGTGGTACATCTTAAAATTACTCCAATTCCAACCAGGGGCGACCTACCCAGGTACGCATGCAAGGTTATCCAAACTATGGAGGAGGTTTTCCCCCTCCTTGGGGTCCTGCATTCCCCATTCCACCTATGTATAGTTATTTATCCGGCCCTAACCATTTTGAACCACCATCCTTACCTGAGAGAGAGTTTGATTATCATGTTGATACCCAAAATAGGTTTTACCCTCTTCGAGATAAGGATGGTACTGGTGGTGATTATTATGGCAGAGATGACCCCTCAGAACACCATGGTGAGAAATTAATACTCTTATGGTGGTCCTGGCTCATTTGGCCAAGATCCCCAACAGTGGGGTTTTCACCAGCCCGGCCAGGGCATCAAGCGAGCCAGAGACCCAAGAGAGGAGTCAGAAGAGGGAGAAGGGTACGATCTAAAGAGAAAAAAAGTGTACAGTAACCCTGAGCCAATCTGAAAAATTGGTCTTGGATAGGGGTTTGAAATTTGTGTTACCCCGTAGACTCAATAAGTTTGAGACCTATATGGATATCCACAAATTCATATGCAAATTGAATATCAAACGTTATATGCTTTCCAATCCCATTACTAACAGTTGGACTGTATCTACAGGTTTTTCACATACTGGCTTTTCAAACTCCTCCCTTTACAACCCCCCGGGGCAGTGGCCCCTTCATCAAAGTCTTTAGAGATGTCCTCCTTAGAGATCTCGATTAGCTACCCGTTAAAAAAGTGAGATTGGGTCAAGACTTAAAAGCATGCCTAGACTCTCTTTGTGATAACAAAGAATTAGTCATCAGACCTGCTGACAAAGGGGGGGGGTATAGTCATTCTTAATAGGAGTGACTATTTGATGGAAATGGAGAGGATCTTGGTGGGTCGGGAAACCTATACCCCCTGGACCTCTGACCCTAAGGCCTCTTACCTCAAACAATTGGAAGGCATCATTAAGAGAGGGTTTCGTGAGGGGATCCTTAATAAAAAAGAGAAACTCTACCTTATTCCTAAAGCACCGTGGACACCTATTATCTACTATCTTCCCAAGATACATAAATCAGACCTGCTCCCCGGGACACCCCATAGTGAGTGGAATTGACTCCATCACTTTCCGGGTGGGCAGTGTAATGGGATGACCCGTGATGCCCAGAGACTTTTGAGGGATAAGGGGAATACTCCTGTGCCAGCGACACTAAGGACTTTTGGGTCTAAGGTCACCCTGTGCCCAGGGGCGGACTGACAACTCATGGGGCCCCCGGGCAATAGGAGATTATGGGGCCCTCGGGCAATAGATTATGGGGCCACACAGTATACACAGATACACAGTATACATACACACAGAATACACATACACGCACAAAAAAGGTCCTGGAGAGGCGGGCAGCTTTAATCTTGGGATTTTTTTTAAAACACCGATTTTTACATACTATCCCTGGTTTTACTGAGGCTGACAACCCTGATGGGGTCCCCTAGTAGCATGGGGCCCTCGGGCAGTGCCCAAGTTTCCAAATGGTCAGTCCGCCCCTGCCTGTGCCCCTGGGTGGCTGATAAATAATAATTAATGTATTGCAGGATATCTTGAGATATTACAAGTTGTTGGTTAATGTTGACCCAAACCAGGTCAATAGACTCCTAAGATTCCATTGTCCATTGTGTAAGGCTGTAGAAGTGTTAATTCAGGTCTGCTCCTAAGACCTTTCCATTGTGTGATAACACTGTTTAAAGTCCATTGATGATCAGGTGTAAATACCTTTTTGTGGGAGACAGAAAGGCTGTCTAAGATGTGGATTGAGGGAAACTAATTGTGTGATGCTAACACTGTGAAAAGTCTATTGATGATAGATATGTGTTGTGAGTTAGCAGTCTAAAGGTCAGATGTCTTCGTTCAGGGTTAGGGAATTAGCATGTCAATTATGTTTAGTAAAGGAATGTGACTTGTCAAGCTGTAGTAATTACCTCCTCTTATTGCAGAGACAGGAAGTCTGGGGGGACTAATGATTAGCTCAACTGGATGTCATTACCTCAAAGAATGTGATTAAAGCCCCCCCCCCATAGTGTGAAGTTGGGGGTGGAGAGTTTGATTGTTCCTGTGATTACTGAAACATGCCTTGTACTGTATAAGAGAGCTAACCATTAAAGAGTTTGTTCATTCATTTTGAAACCAGAGGATAGAGCTGCGAGTCTCATTTTCTGGGGAATTGATATGGATCATGTTTGCTGGTTTGTCGGTGTGTCGGATAAGCTGTCTTGGGTTGATGGAAGGTCGTAAACGGTGGTGACCACTACAGGCAGGTATATAGATGTCTTTCTCCAACTGTTAGTGTCTAAAATGCCTCCCATTTAAAGGATTCTCTGCATGTAATTAATTTGCTAGCCGATATCCATCCCACTAAAGATACGTGGTTGGTCACTGCTGATGTGACATCCCTATATACTGTAATCCCTCATGACCTGGGCCTTTTTGCCGTTGGGTACTACCTCAGACAAGACTCAGGTCTGTTTGATGAGCAGATTTGTTTAATTTTGGAGTTGTTACACTTTGCTGCCTCTCGGAATTATTTCGGGTTCCAAAATAAATTCTATCGCCAGGACAGAAGGGTCGCAATGGGGGCTAAATATGCCCCCAGCCTGGCAAATCTTTTCACGACTGTGGGAGGAGGATGTCGTCTATGTTGACCAAAAGCCCCATAGACATCCATAGACACCGAGTGTATGACTTGGTCTCGCCCCTGGTCGTGTCATTGGATTTGATTGACAGCAGCGGGAGCTAATGGCTGCACTGCTATCAATCTATCCAATCAACGCCAAGACTCCATGGAGAAGAGGACGCCGGGGATGAGCCGAGCAGGTGAACTGGCTCAGATAAGTAAAACAGGGGGGCCCATCGGGAGCTGTGGTGGCTCAACGTGATTGGCACTGCGCTGACAAGCCATTCACCTCTGCAGCCAAGGGTTCGGATCCCGGTCTCGGCTACATGTGAATTGAGTTTGGTGGTCTCAGCCCGGCTCCCGGTGGGTGTGCTATTCAGGGTACGCCTGTGCTTAGTACGCCCACCCCACCCCCCCACAAAAACCACCACACTTGCACGCACACAAAATTGGTTTAAAACACATGCACTTTGGCCATGCGGTCTCTTAAAATAAAGAGAGGCGAAGGACCTACAGGGCTGGCTGGGTGGGCTAGGCCCCCTCACTCCCTCATAGGGGGAGTCCCTCTGCCCCATTGGGGTCCTGTTGGGCCCCAGTTGGGCTCCCAAGAGGAGCAGGTAGGGCGGGGTGAGTGGGAGGCCCCCCTTCACACCCGCCATTGCCACCAGGGGCATGGAGAAGGATGGCGATTGCCTCCGGGGGGAGGGTCTGCCTACTCCCAACTCCTGCAGTCCGGCTCCTTTCTCTCGAGTTCACGCACAAAAATACACTTTAAAAAAAAAAAAAAACAGGGGGGCCCATGACTGCCAAGTGTTTTTACACCTTAATGCATAGGATGCATGAAGGTGAAAAAACACAAACCTTTACAACCCCTTTAAGGCTTTATTTTGCTTAAATTTTCAGGAGAAGGGTGTACATTGGTAAAAAAAAAAAATACAGTCAGTGGATAATATGAAAGAAGTGAAGGTAAATAGCTGGGAACCTTTCGCAGCTACCCGGATCGTACGAGGAGCCTGTGGGACGCAGTAGAACTGGCAGGACTACATACTTATGATGAGCATGACTCCCACTTTTACCTTGTAATGCCTCGTACACACGACCGGTTTTCCCGGCGGTAAAAAGTCAGCCGGGAAAACCAAGGGGAAAACCAAGGGGAAAACCGAGAACCTGCTCTGTAGCTTTTTCCCCCTACACACGGCCAGTTTTCCTGGCAGGAAAACTGCCATGAGAGCTTTGGTTGGGAAACCTAGCCGTGTGTATGCTCCACCACAGGCTTTCCCCATAGAAAAACTGCCGGCTTAAAAACCGCCGTAACTCCCCGCAGGAAAAAAAATATCAAATTTTTTCCTGCCGGGATTGGTCAGGGATAAGATTCATAAGGAGTAGCTAGAAGGACGGTTTGAGGGTCCACTTTTTTTCACCGCCATTTGTTCACCTTTAGGTATAGTTCAGAAAAAAATCATTTAGATTGATTCATCATCTTTCATATGCAGCAGGTGATTCTTTAAACATTCACATTTCGGAAGCAATGTCTACAGTTAACTGATTGCCGACCGCCCACCGTCATATTACTGCGGGACGGTGGCACTGCTACGTGGGAGCACGTAGCTCTACGTCCTCCCTTTAGCAGCTTGTCGGGCGCGCGGCGCCGGTGGCGCGTGCGCGCGCCTGCGCGCGTCCTGCGAGCCCCGCGCGCATGCCCGGCGGGTACGATCGCCGCCGGGCACCCGCGATTGCTCGTTACAGAGCGAGGAACGGGAGGTATGTGTGTAAACACATACCTCTTGTTCCTGTCAGCGGGGGAACGCTGATCTTCTGTCCATACAATGTATGGACAGAAGATCAGTGATTTCCCCTAGTGAGGCCACCCCCCCCATACAGTTAGAACACACCAGGACCACACTTAACCCCTTCCCGGCCCCCTAGTGTTAACCACTTCACTGCCAACGGCATTTTTATAGTAATACAATGCATTTTTATAGCATTGATCGCTCTAAAAATTGCCAATGGTCCCAAAAATGTGTCAAAAGTGTCCGATGTGTCCGCCATAATATCGCAGTACCTAAACAAAACGCTGATCGCCGCCATTACTAGTAAAAAATAATAATAATAAAAATGCCATAAAACGACCCCCTTTTTTGTAAACGCTATAAATTTTGCGCAAACCAATTAATAAACGCTAATTGCGATTTTTTTAACAAAAAATATGTAGAAGAATACGTATCGGCCTAAACTGAGGAAAAAAAATGTTTTACGCGTTCTGACACGATCGGTTTTTTAACCGATGGTGTGTAGGCACATCAGACCATCAGTCAGCTTCATCGGTTAACCCGGTCCTTTGGACCGTTCTTATCGGATGGACTGATCATGTGTACACGGCCTAACAGTTATAAGTTATATGTCAGACCTAATTCTATCCCTTGAATCATTTCAGGTAATACCCAGGTTATTTGGATCCTTGGACACTCCTTAGTTTTTTGGGTATAACGCAGGGCAGCTGTCCGAGTATACTCTGAAAATTTAGGTTTGGATCCAACCAGATTTAACATTTTTTGGAGTGTGGTGTGAGCAGATTTATTTTTTGAATTGGGTCGTTTGAATCAATTTCTCCACCCTCTTAATTTTTTTTTTTTTTTTCAGAAGTAGTGACAGTGCTTAGGTGGTTGGAGGAAGGGTGAACAGGGCAACTGAAAAATGTGTAATTCTATTGTAGAAATTTCTTTCAGACACATAGACCTGGAGGGTGGCTGTTCTGGTTTATATAGAGATGATGGAATACACCTGACTGACATAGGGTTTGATATTTTTTATATGGATCTACAAAGTTGTATTGAGCAGGCAGCAGGTGGGTTTCCTGTCGTCTGGGAAGTTATGTTTTTATTTATTTAAGTTACAAACTTGAGCAGTGGTGGCTAAGCTGTTTTGAGTGTGTAAAATACTTACAACGTTATTATTTACTCAAAATATATTATTTTAAACCAACAATAAATGGCTGTGGCCAGCTATTATCCAAACTCACCTCTGCCGGGTTAGCCCCCCCATATAAAAAAATTTTTTTTTTATGTAGTTTGTTAGATCTTTGTTAGATCAGGTTAGATCAATCATTGTTTGCGTTAGATCTCACACAGAAGAAGCAATATTAAGAGTTATTTGCTGGGGGGGCTAACCCGTCATCAGCCCCCCCTATCAAATTTTCTGGCCGAAAATCATTCAGGCTGATAGATATTCGTTAGATCCGGTAAGATCAAGTGGTTTTAACGTTAGATCTCACATAATTAGAGACTTATTAAGTGATTAATGAGGGGGGGCTGCCCCCCCCTTATCAATATTTTGGGCCAAAAATCATTCAGGCTGATAGATATTCGTTAGATCCGGTAAGATCAAGTGGTTTTAACATTAGATCTCACATAATTAGAGACTTATTAAGTGATTAATGAGGGGGGGCTGGCCCCCCCTTATCAATATTTTGGACCAAAAATCATTCAGGCTGATAGATATTCGTTAGATCCGGTAAGATCAAGTGGTTTTAACGTTAGATCTCACATAATTAGAGACTTATTAAGTGATTAATGAGGGGGGGCTGGCCCCCCCTTATCAATATTTTGGGCCAAAAATCATTCAGGCTGATAGATATTCGTTAGATCCTTATGGTTTTAACAGATATTTTGTGGAGGGGGGGCCCCCCCCTTAAAATTTTGGGCCATCATTCAGGCTGATAGATATTCGTTAGATCCGGTAAGATCAAGTGGTTTTAACGTTAGATCTCACATAATTAGAGACTTATTAAGTGATTAATGAGGGGGGGCTGGCCCCCCCTTATCAATATTTTGGACCAAAAATCATTCAGGCTGATAGATATTCGTTAGATCCGGTAAGATCAAGTGGTTTTAACGTTAGATCTCACATTGTTTCCGAGATATTCCACATAAAAAAATAGATTATAGGTGGTACATAATGGACGGGTTGGCCCCCCCTTATGACATTTTCTGCCCAAAAATCATTCAGGCTAATAGATATTCGTTAGATCCGGTAAGATCAAGTGGTTTTAACGTTAGATCTTACATCATTTCAGAGATATTCCACATACAAATACAGATATTGGGTGTATACAAGGACTAATGAGGGGGGGCTGGCCCCCCCCTTATCAATTTTTTGGGCCAAAAATCATTCAGGCTGATAGATATTCAGATATTAAAGTGGTTTTAACGTTAGATCTCACATTGTTTCCGAGATATTCCACATAAAAAAAATGATTTTTAGGTGGTACATATGCATGGACATATGGACGGGTTGGTCCCCCCTTATGAAATTTTCTGGCCGAAAATCATTCAGGCTAATAGATATTCGTTAATCACACATACCTACTGACCTGGCTGGTCTCAGGGTGCTGGCCTGGCTGGTCTCAGGGTGCTGTACACCCCCCCATGTCCACCTCTGGGTTCATCTCTGTACCCCCCATGTCCACCTCTGTACCCCCCCATGTCTACCTCGGTAACCCCCCATGTCCACCTCTGTACCCCCCCATGTCCACCCCTGTTCCCCCCCATGTCCACCTTTGTACCCCCCATGTAAACCTCTGCACCCCCCCATGTCCACCTCTGTGTTCACCTCTGTGCCCCCTCCACCTCTGTTCCCCCCCCCATGTCCACCTCTGTACTCCCTCATGTCCACCTCTACCCCGTCCACCTCTGTGTTCACCCCTGTTCCTCCCCATGTCCACCTCTGTACCCCCTTCCACCTCTGTGTTCACCTCTGTACCCCCCCCATGTCCACCTCTACCCTGTCCACCTCTGTGTCCACCTCTGTACCCCCTCATGTCCACCTCTACCCCGTCCACCTCTGTACCCCCCTCTCCCATGTCCACCTCTGCACCCCCCATGTCCACCTCTGTGTTCACCTCTGTATCCCCCCCATGTCCACCTCTGTACCCCTCATGTCCACCTCTGTTCCCCCTGTCCACCTGTGTTCACCATTGTACCCCCCCCGTGTTCACCACTGTACCCCCCCAATGTCCGCCACTGTACCCATGTCCACCACTGTACCCCTCATGTCCACCACTGTACCCCCCTCCACCTCTGTTCCCCCTGTCCACCTGTGTTCACCACTGTACCCCCCCATGTCCACCACTGTACCCCCCCATGTCCACCTCTGTACCCCCTATGTCCATCTCTGTACCCCCTCCACGTCAACCTCTGTACCCCCCCATGTGCTCTGTGTTAGTTCTTACCTTTGCACTTTCCTATTCTGAACCACAAGATAATGATTGGTTGCTAGGGCCACCTAGCAACCAATCACCTGCTACATCTCTGGCATTTCCTGTCCTCCGTTTAACGCTGTCTTACCATCTCTCGCTCTCCCTGTTGTACAAGAGAGCGAGAGACTGTGTTTTTTACTCCTTGCTCGCGGCGGCCGGTCTGTATGTCACCCGGGTAGCGGTACAGTCCGCACCCGACGCGGGCACCCCCACACCCTGTCACAGCTCTCCCCCTGCACTGTCAGTTTTTTACACTCCGTGGCCGCTGACAGACACGCCGCGCTGTCACTGATGCATAGAGGGGACTTGGAGGAGGGGGTGTCGCGGCCGCCCGACACCCCCCCAGCATGTGACACCTGAGGTGAATCGCCCCCGCCCCCTAGTTAGTACGGCACTGCAGAAGCTGCCCGAGTCCTGCAAAGGGAACGGCGTTCCTGCAGTAAAATAAGTGCAGGGACGTCGTTCCCACACGTTCCCGCAGGACTCGAGCCCTGGTATGCTCAATGGCACTCATCACTAGTACACGTGAAAATGCTCAGTATCTGCTCCGATATAGATTCTAGAACAGGTATCTGTGCATTCCTACCAAATATCCCTGTAATTATGGATAATCAAATGTTAAAACCACTTGATCTTACCGGATCTAACGAATATCTATTAGCCTGAATGATTTTTTGCCAGAAAATTTGATAAGAGGGGGCCAACCCGTCCATATGTCCATGCATATGTACCACCTAAAATCTATTTTTTTATGTGGAATATCTCGAAAACGATGTGAGATCTAACGTTAAAACCAGCCCCCCTCATTAATCACTTAATAAGTCTCTAATTATGTGAGATCTAACGTTAAAACCACTTGATCTTACCGGATCTAACGAATATCTATCAGCCTGAATGATTTTTGGCCAAAAATATTGATAAGGGGGGGCCAGCCCCCCCTCATTTGTCCTTGTATACACCCAATATCTGTATTTGTATGTGGAATATCTCTGAAATGATGTGAGATCTAACGTTAAAACCACTTGATCTTACCGGATCTAACGAATATCTATTAGCCTGAATGATTTTCGGCCAGAAAATTTCATAAGGGGGGGCCAACCCGTCCATATGTCCATACATATGTACCACCTAAAAATCTAGTTTATTATGTGGAATATCTCGGAAACGATGTGAGATCTAACGTTCAAACCACTTGATCTTACCGGATCTAACGAATATCTATTAGCCTGAATGATTTTCGTCCCAAAAAATTGATAAGGGGGGGCCAGCCCCCCCTCATTAATCACTTAATAAGTCTATAATTATGTGAGATCTAACGTTAAAACCACTTGATCTTACCAGATCTAACGAATATCTATCAGCCTGAATGATTTTTGGCCAAAAATATTGCTAAGGGGGGGCCAGCCCCCCCTCATTTGTCCTTGTATACACCCAATATCTGTATTTGTATGTGGAATATCTCTGAAATGATGTGAGATCTAACGTTAAAACCACTTGATCTTACCGGATCTAACGAATATCGATTAGCCTGAATGATTTTCGGCCAGAAAATTTCATAAGGGGGGGCCAACCCGTCCATATGTCCATACATATGTACCACCTAAAAATCTAGTTTATTATGTGGAATATCTCGGAAACGATGTGAGATCTAACGTTCAAACCACTTGATCTTACCGGATCTAACGAATATCTATTAGCCTGAATGATTTTTGTCCCAAAAAATTGATAAGGGGGGGCCAGCCCCCCCTCATTAATCACTTAATAAGTCTATAATTATGTGAGATCTAACGTTAAAACCACTTGATCTTACCGGATCTAACGAATATCTATTAGCCTGAATGATTTTCGGCCAGAAAATTTCATAAGGGGGGGCCAACCCGTCCATATGTCCATACATATGTACCACCTAAAAATCTAGTTTTTTATGTGGAATATCTCGGAAACGATGTGAGATCTAACGTTCAAACCACTTGATCTTACCGGATCTAACGAATATCTATTAGCCTGAATGATTTTTGTCCCAAAAAATTGATAAGGGGGGGCCAGCCCCCCCTCATTAATCACTTAATAAGTCTATAATTATGTGAGATCTAACGTTAAAACCACTTGATCTTACCGGATCTAACGAATATCTATCAGCCTGAATGATTTTTGGCCCAAAAAATTTATAAGGGGGGGCCAGCCCCCCCTCATTAATCACTTAATAAGTCTGTAATTATGTGAGATCTAACGTTAAAACCACTTGATCTTACCGGATCTAACGAATATCTATCAGCCTGAATGATTTTTGGCCAAAAATATTGATAAGGGGGGGCCAGCCCCCCCTCATTTGTCCTTGTATACATCCAATATCTGTATTTGTATCCAATATCCAATATCTGTATTTGTATCTGTATTTGTATGTGGAATATCTCTGAAATGATGTGAGATCTAACGTTCAAACCACTTGATCTTACCGGATCTAACGAATATCTATTAGCCTGAATGATTTTTGTCCCAAAAAATTGATAAGGGGGGGCCACTTAATAAGTCTATAATTATGTGAGATCTAACGTTAAAACCACTTGATCTTACCGGATCTAATGAATATCTATCAGCCTGAATGATTTTCGGCCAGAAAATTTGATAGGGGGGGCTGATGACGGGTTAGCCCCCCCAGCAAATAACTCTTAATATTGCTTCTTCTGTGTGAGATCTAACACAAACATTGATTGATCTAACCCTATCTAACAAAGATCTAACAAACTACATAAAAAAAAGTCAACATTTTTTATATGGGTGGGCTAACCCAGCAGAGGTTCCAAACTCTTGTGTCTGGTGTATGCTCTTTTTTGGTAAGCTGCCTTCCTGTCTGTTGTCCCATGTGTTAGACCAGTAGAAGGAGCTGTGTGTTCTGAGCGCATAGCCTAGTTTCCTGTCCTTCCCTCCATGCCTGGCAGCTTGGATCCCCTGCACTTCCTGTTTGGATTCAGTATCCTGTTCAGCTTTCTAACACCATCTGGATGCTGGGATACACCGAGCAGCAGGCCCTCCTTGAGAAGGATGTTTTTATTGCAGATATGCTTATGATTTCTTCAGTCCTGTAAGTGCAATACCTTTAACATACTACACTTAGGTGCACCTCCCTCCTTTCCTCCTTTCACATCTCCGACAAAAAAAGAAGGCAGCCTGTCAAGAAGTTCAAGTTTATAGCTGTGCTCCAAGTCCTAAGCATTTGGTCACATGAACAATTATGCTGGCTTTTATAAGGCACAATATTTGCAGTAAAGGGAAATTCTTTTTGTGTGTGTGGTGAGAAGTTACCACAAGCTCACACCCCAGTTGATCAGAGGTAAATGGTCTGCTCATTATATTTGTAGGCTCCTTGGATCAACTCTACCGCAATTTCAAAAGAACATTACTGTATTAAAGTAAATTAAATGCCTCATATCCATATATTCTTTAGTGCAACAAATTTACCAGTCCATCCGAGATGCAAAGACTCCAGCGCTTTTCACTCAGGAAGTAGCTAAATCACGCACCCGTTAATTGCCCTGAAATGTATTTAAATGAAATCCAGAAGGCCTAGAGTTAGCTCCTCCAATCTCCAACATAATGTTAAATGTTTTCTTATTGAAGGTAGCCCAGTGCAGAAAAGTGATGGAAGAAGATGTTTTTATTTAATTTATTTTGGTGAATTTAATTAATTGGTGAAGTTTGGAAGAAGTATCTTAGACAGGGTTATTTTTTTAATAGTTTGTCTAAAAGTGGCAGGGTAAGCAATACATTCTGAAATACAAATTAGAGAATGAGGGCACCAATCTTGTGTACCATGACAAGCATTTATTAGTAAAACACGTAAAATTAAACTTACAGTGATTAAAAGATCATCTGTCACTGGTGGCATTCTTTTTACTAAGAGGGGTACAATCTGTCTTATTTCACTTCAATTGTTTCTGAAATATTTCATTTCTACCCCTGTGCACTCCATCTGTGTGGGCTCTGGGTTTAAGACAGAGCTGTGTCCATTTACACTCTCAGAAATCTAAATCTGGTAAACTGTTGATATTAGACACCATTAGGGTGGGGACCCTGTATCCCTCAGTGGTTGGAGAAGTGGGCGCCACAGCACCTCCTCCCTGTTGTACCCTCTATATCACGCAGAAGCAAAGGATAAGCATTTCCTTTTAACTGTTGATGCGATTTAATGCCTAGTTCCTCTCACCTTAACAGAAAACCATCTTTTGACATATATTTGCCCCTGAAGAAGAAAAGGCTATAATTTGGTAAATTTCAAAACATGTTGGGCTTTCATAGTCTTCATCAAACCTGTATGTTGACTGCTCAAAATGATTATCTGTCTTTCAATTGCATCTAATAATTAAAAGAAAAAAATTATTGTATGAAATATTTTAAAGTGCTTTAACCACTTAAGCCCCGGACCATTTTGCTGGCCAAAGACCAGGCCACTTTTTGCGATTCGGCACTGCGTCGCTTTTACTGACAATTGCGCGACATGGCTCCCAAACAAAATTGATGTCCCTTTTTTCCCCACAAATAGAACTTTCTTTTGGTGGTATTTGATCACCTCTGCAGTTTTTATTTTTTGCACTATAAACAAAAATAGAGTAACAATTTTGAAAAAAAAATCTATATTTTTTACTTTTTGCTATAATAAATATCCCCAAAAAATATATAATTTTTTTATTTCTTATTAGTTTAGACCGATACGTATTCTTCTACATATTTAAAAACGATGATCAGTGACAGGTCAGGCGAAGGACGGGGAGGTGTTCTGTTTACACTGACATCTCCCCGTTCTTCAGCTCTGTGACCCGATTGCGGGACATCTGGTCACGAACGCGCTGGCGGCACCACCGCTCACAAATTAAAGGGGACGTATATATACACGCCTATTTGCACAGCCGTGCCATTCTGTCAATGTAAAAGTGCATGCGGCGCTCAGGAATTTAATAAAACATACTTGTTATACTTCTCAAGTTGTGGATGCCCTAAAAAGTCCCATTTTTAGTTTTTAATACTAGGAAAAAGAAGGGTTCTACTGAGCCACTGATACACACTTCTTTTTTCAGAACAGTAAAAAGTGCAATTTTATTGTGTTTCACTAAAAAATCCATGTCATACTACACAATGTTAGTGCACTCTTTCTCTACTTTTAATTTTCAGAGATGACAACATACTTGTCTACATCAAAGGTATAATAATTACACTAGACTTCAACCTCTCCAACACTACTATTTTGGGAACTGCTAGCATGAAATGTGTTGCTATGTGCATAGGCCAAGTGTTTTGAAAGGAAGGTATTTTTGGGGGGGGGGCTCATTGTTAAAAAACCTCATAATGCTTAATGGTACATGGTAGAATCCATATTACTACAGAAATACCAGCCTTTAAGCCTAGAGTGCTGTAAGGTTAACAGAAAATTTGTTTTACATAAAAAAAAAAAAAAAAATACATTAAAATAGGTAAGCTAGTAGACAGCAAAAAATAAACATTTACTGTTTGATAAAAGGTGAATCTAATTTTAAGGATAAAAAATGATGTCATATACATTCATGTATATTGACAATAATATACAGTATATTAAAAGCATATCCTTGGAATATGATCTTGCCAATTTTTCTTGAAAAATATTTAAATTACATTTATTTACATGCATATATTATAAATGTTGTATACATGACTATGGCTCTTTTTGAAGCCTTGTGAAATCTTTTTATTTGCTCACAGAAGTACAATAAATACAGTTTTATCTCATACATATAATGTTGCATCGGAGCTTACAAAGTGTAGAAGGCAACCTCATGTGGCTGTGCAAATGATCAGCTGGTTCAGGAAAAAAAAAATGGACCCTCTTCTTGGCAACCCAGTATTCTAGTACTCAGAACTCAGACATAAGCAGTATCCACGTTGTCAGAAGACTAGCCATAAGTATGGTTAGAGACAGACCTGCAGACAGAAGGATATTGTCAACCAAATCATGGGGTTCAGACAAGTCTAGACATTTTAAGTACAAGTGATCTCAATACTTATAATACTACAATAGAAATGTTCATTACGAATTACTTGTTTTGGTAATGCGTAATTGAAGCCCCATTCAATTAAAAGAAGTGGAAAAGAATAGGAGAGACTGGTCACATAGACCCGGATTCACATACATCGGCGCATATTTATGCTGCCGTAACGTGTCTCTTTTACGCTACGCCGGCGCAGCGCGGAGAGGCAAGCATGGAATTCACAAACAAATGCTCCCAACTCTGCGCCGGCGTAGCGTATATTTCGTAGACGTAAGCCGGCATAGGTCGAAGTAGGCTGGAAATGGGCGTGATCCATGTTAATGAAGCGTGACGCCATGCAAATGATGGGCCGGCTGCCAGACAAGAACTTAAAATGAACTGCACATGTGTCGGGACATGGACGTATCCCCGTACGTATGCGTACAACCACGTCGGAAAACAACTGCCTAGGATACGCCGGATCACTGTGTATGCCGTGAACGTAACCTACTCCCAGCCAGACACACGTCACCCATATTCACAGACGTCCAACATACAATACGTAGGCATGTGTTCCCTGGTCCATACCTTTGCATGGGTTGCGCCTCATCTATGGGGAATAACTTTACGCCGAACGTAAAACTTACGCAAACTGCTTAAATCATGCACCAGGCGCAAGTACGTTCGTGAATCGGCGTATCTCCCTCATTTGCATATTTGAATAGAAAATCAATGGGAAAGCCACATGCATCCGGCGTAGGCAAGTTACTTCGGTGGGATGAAGTCTGATTTTAGGCTGCTTTAGCTGATTAAGTGTTAGTAAATGACGATTCGCGCTTTTCTATCTGTTACGCTGTGATGAATGTGCTTACTCCATTATGAGTAAGCACATTCTATGTGCATGAGTAAGCACATTCATCACGGCGTAACAGATAGTAAATGACGATTCGCGCTTTTCTAACACTTAATCAGCTAAAGCAGCCCAAAGGGGCGAATGGGACTTCCCCTTTATAGTGCCGTCGTACGCGTTGTACGTCACCACGCTTTGCTAGATATTTTTTTTAAAACAATGGTGTGTGGGCAACATCGTTTTTAATGATGGAGTTGGGAAAACATTGTTTTTTGGACATGCTGAAAAACTACGTTTCTTTTTCATGCTAAAAAATGATAGTGTGTACGCGGCATTAGAATACATATTTTCTTAAACAGTTTGGTGTCACTTTATTTAGCAAAAATTTGCCTTTTTTTTAGGATGGCCTATACCACAGTATACTGTATATAGGTAAACACGGTTTCTTTTAGTAGTTTTCTTCAAAAGTAGAGAAAGAAATGGCTTTGGTGACTAAAGAAGAAATAAAATAAAATGTAACCTACTCTTTGGGGGTTATTTACGAAAGGCAAATCCACTTTGCACTACAAGTGCAAACTAAAATGCAAAGTGCACTTGAAATTGCACTGAAAGTGCACTTAGAAGTGTAGTCGCTGTAAATCTGAGGGGGACATGCAAGGAATATAAAAACAGCATTTTAGTTTGCACATGATTGGATAATAAAATTAGCAGAGCTGATTCTACCCCCTCCTATTTACAGTGACTGCACTTCCAAGTGCACTTTCAGTGCAATTTTAAGTGCACTTTGCATTTTAGTTTGCACTTGTAGTGCAAAGTGGATTTGCCTTTCGTAAATAACCCGCAACGTGTATTGAAATCGTTTATTTTTTTATTTTTTTTATATATCAATCCAACAAATCAGTAAACACAGTAAAGTGTTTAAAAGATAAGTTCACATTTGGGAACATGTTACACATTACAGCCGTTTTTAGGGTGGAACATATGTTCCCAATGCTGCAGCCGCTGTCCGAATCCCCACCCCCGTAGTACGGGTAGAAGTACCTCATACTAGCTGTCACTAATTAAAATCAGTACGGCCGTGTGGGGCTCTGCCCACATGGCCGTGTCAATCATTCACACAGCTCTGTTTGTGAATGAACTTTCTACCCCCGACATCCTTTGCGGCTGTCAGCTTGTAGTTCTCAATTAAAGGGGTTGTAAAGATTTGTTTTTTATTTTCTAAATAGATTCCTTTAAGCATTGTTGGTTCACTTACCTCTTCCTTCGATTTCCCTTCTAAATGTTTTTTTTTCCTTTGTCTGAATTTCTCACTTCCTGTTTCTCCTCAGAAAGCTTGCCACCATCATCCAAGTGGTGGTTAGTCAGCCAAAACAGCTTTCTGAACAGCTTACTGAAGAGAAACAGGAAGTGAGAAATTCAGACAAAGAAAATAAATATTTAGAAGGAAAACATTAGTGAACCAACAATGCACTAGCTTTAGAAAATAAAAAACAAACCTTTACAACCCCTTTAACTACCACGGTGCTGTGAAGTGCCATGGTAGTTCATTGATCCTTCCCGCCAATGGTAGCTTTGGGGAGCTGTGTTGGCTCACGTGATTGGCACTGCACTGATAAGCCGTTCACCTCTGCAGCCAAGGGTTCGGATCCCGGTCTCGGCTACATGTGAATCGAGTTTGGTGGTCTCAGCCCGGCTCCCAGTGGGTGTGCTATGCAAGGTACGCCTGTGCTTAGTACGCCCACCCCCCCCCCCCACAAAAACCACCACACTTGCACGCACACGAAATTGGTTTATAACACACGCACTTTGGCCATGCGGTCTCCTAAAATAAAGAGAGGCGAAGGACCTACGGTGCTGGCTGGGTGGGCTAGGCCCCCTCACTCCCTCATAGGGGGAGTCCCTCTGCCCCATTGGGGTCCTGTTGGGCCCCAGTTGGGCTCCCAAGAGGAGCAGGTAGGGCGGGGTGAGTGGGAGGCCCCCCTCACACCTGCCATTGCCACCAGGGGCATGGAGAAGGATGGCGATTGCCTCCGGGGGGAGGGTCTGCCTCTGTTTTTAAACCCGCGCATGCTCAGAAGAAAGTTATGAGATGGAGCTTCAATGGAACAGAGTGCCGTTGAACGTGGTGTACGTCACCACGCTTTGCTAGAGCATTTTGGAAAAACGATGGTGTGTATGCAACGTCGTTTTGGAAAATGAAGTTTGAAAAACGTTGTTTTGTTTCGTCACATAAAACTTAGTTTTTTTTTCATCACAAAAAGTGATCGTGTGTACGCGGCATAAGGATATTTTTTAGTGTCATTTTAAAGTGGTTGTGAAGGTTGTTGTATTTAACTGACGACTCTCCCAGGCAAGTTTGAGAGGGGCGAGAATACATGCAGACAGACACAGCGCTGGATTGATACAGCGGAGCGATATGTCACTGGCTGTATGCACTGGGAACAGCCGATGACTAATCAGTGCACCAGCTTGCTGCCAGTAATCACAGCAGATCACGTGACAGTTTTTGAAAATGGATGGCTTCCTTTCATGCTATCCATTGTGTAAAATTGTGTTACTAGCTGTGATTTGTCAATGTGACCACATGGTACAGACAGGGCCAATCACAGCTCATCTGTACCATGTGATTAGCTCTGGCCAATCACAACAAAACAAACTGAATGAATTTGTTTAATTCAGTAAAATGTTTGCGTATAGCAATGAAATTAACTACTATACATTATGATTAATGTGTAAAAAAAAAATGAAAAAATCTTGATCACTTCCCTCAGAGTAGTACAATGTTATTATGGTAACATTATATTTCGAATAAAAAGTACAACAATTTTTAAAAAATGTAATCGATAGTATGTAAAAAAAAAAAAGAAAAAAGCAGTGAATTGTTTTTGTTTTTAATTTCTTCACTTTCCAAAAAATTATAACAAAGAATTTTAATTTAAAAAAAAACGCCATGCCTCTTACTAAATACCTTAAACTGTCTACTTTCCAAAAAGGGGTCATTTGGGGTATATTTTTACTGTCCTGACATTTTTGGGCCTTAAGTACAGTACGTCAGTACATCAGAATTCATCAATTTTCAGATATATCCCATAGTTTGTGAACTCAATAACTTTTCGTACAGGCTAAATAATATACACTGATTTGGGTTATTTTCACCAAAGAAATTAAGCAGAATACATTTTGGCCTAAATTTATTAAAAACAATTATTTATTTGCAAAGGTGTATAACAAACAAAGAAAAAAAATGTCAGTCTTTTTTTTTTTTGTTTATTTAGCAACAAATATAAAACCCAGTGGTGATTAAATACCACCAAAAGAAAGCTCTACATTTATAAAAATGTAGTTTGAATGACAATTGTTTGGCTATGCAACATTGTACCCAATGTGCGATAGCGCTAAATAGTAATAATTGGCCTGGGTAGGAAGGGGGTAAAAGTGCCCAGTACTAAAGTGGTAAGGGGGGGGGGGACTGGTAGTGGAAGGAATGTTTTACCCTAATGCAGAGAATGCATGAGGTAAACTAAAACCCTTTTGCCTTCACAACCACTTCAAGATTAGCTTTAATAATTAGGGAATCACTACTAAGAACTCAATTGCACTGTGCAATGTCAAAATAAAAGATTACGTAGATAGAGGGTGGGTCTCTGATAAGCAGCATGCATAACAGCTGTTATTTTGCAGATATATGTATTTATGTTGAATTGTTTAAAAATCACATGTGTTAGGCCGCGTACACACGATCGGACCAAATTGATAGTGTGTACGGCCCATCGGACCAAAGTTTTAAAACTTGCTTTAAAATCTGTCTGATGGACACCTGACCGTCGGACCAAAATGATGGTTAGTACACAAAAGCATCGGACCAAAAACCTGCGCATGCTCAGAATCAAGTCGACGCATGCTTGGAAGCAATGAACTTCGTTTTCTTTATCGTACATCACGGGACACAGAGCGCATAGCCATTACATATGGGTTATATGGGTACCTTCAGGTGTGGACACTGGTGTAATCAACTTCACAGGAAGTTCCTCCCTATATAACCCCCTCCCACTGAGAGTGCTTTAGTTTTTTCGCCAGTGTCTTAGGTGTTGGTCACGTCTAGCTGTCCCTCGGAGGTCTCGGGACCCAGGATAGCTAGCCGGATCCGTCCGAAGTGCTTCAAAGCCAAGGTGTACGGTACCTGGGCCCTGCTGGAGTGGGGTTTTGCCTATAATGCCTCTCCTTGGAGGGCTGGATTCTGGGCTCCAGTGCCTTAGTCTCTTCCAAGAACTAAACGCTACTGATGCCAGGATGCTATATAGGTCCAGGGGTGTGGGTTCCTTAACACAGGACCCCGGTCCCTGAAGGTCCAAGACAATACCCACGGAGATGGGGGAAGATTGGGCCTCTTGCATTTTGCAATACCCTGCGGCGTGGAGCAGGTAAGAGGGAACCTGCGGGACTTGGTTCGACAGTAGGTATCCCCCTGGGGGTTCTGGGTTGGCTAACAGTATGCTTGTGCATCAGCCACTATCTCCACTATGTCTGTGTAGGCAGGATGGGATACTAATGTTTACCCAGATAACATGTAGATATATGTATACTTGTGTAAGTTATATATTTGCTACTCACTCCAGGTCTGCCTGTTAACACTGATACTGCAACCCCACATGTTTTAAAGAGGAAATTGCTGGTAAAAACTCCTGTTTCTTAGGAAGCCCATGGGGACAGCTTCCTCTCTGTGTGTGCACTACAATAAGATTAGTGCTTACCTGGTGTCTGTTGGTGCTGCCTAAACGCTGGTCCATGTTGTTTTCCTCTGCTCTGCTTCCTCCATGTGGTTTCAGCGTGGTGTGCGCGATCGTGCGCGCGTGTGCGCGCGCGAATGCGCGCGCGCTTGCACGCCGCCTTTTATAGCGTCGGCGTGCGTCGGGGGGGGCGGGCCAGCAGCGTCAGGGTCTGTTTAAAGGGAAAAACTTTTTCTCTGGCTGGTCTTTCCCTCCTGGAGGCAGAGGAAGAAAGGATACAGAGCGTGCAGCTGGGTCTTTTGGCCACACAGGGACACCTAGTGGCGGTTTTGTGGATCTTCAGGTCTAGGACTTAGGTCCACTATTGACCAGAAAAAAAAAAAAAAAAAAAGGAAGTTTTTTTGCTTAAAGGGACTCAGCCTTAGATCCAGCAGTATCTGAAGTCTACCTTGGACTCCGGCTAACGGGCATTGGTGTGTCAATACTCAGGTTTCCTCAGTATTGCCACCTCCCAGGCGGGTAAAAAAAAAAAAAAAAAAAAAAAAAAAAAAAAGGAAAAAGAGAGAAATTAGTTCTTTTTCATTTTTCTCATACCTGCCCTCATATTGGTTACTCCTAGCTACAACAGCCAGGTGTTGGCTATAGGGGTGACCCAAGGTTGTACAATGGCTCCAAAGGGAGCTGGACCAGCCAAGGCTGCAAAAGGTGCCAAAAAGCAAAAGGGGTCTCCATCGGGGTCAGAGGATTTGGGCCAGGCTTCTACGGCCCCACCCTCGCCAGTTAGGACACCGAGTGGCATAGTACAAGAGCCATTGGGGGTGCTGGGGGCAGAGGCGGCCCCCGATCCACCCATTCCCGTTTACGTGACGGAAGAAATGCTAGCAGCCACCATGAGTGGGCTAGAGAAAAGGTTAACTGCGTTGTTTTCCCGTCCTTGCCCAAGTAGCAAGCGGGCTAGATCCCCCTCACCCAGTGTGGGGTTTTCAGAGGCGGAGGTCTCCTCTTCAGAGGAACGGGACCCACAAGGGGATCAGGCAGACCCAAGTCCCGACGGTTCAGACAGGGAAAATTCCACTATAGATGAATATTTTTCGGCCTCTCAAGCGGAGAGCCTGTGGATCCAGTCTTTGACAGATATGGTTCGCACTGCCTTTAAACTTCCAGTGCCAGAACTAGTAGCCCCGGAGGTATCCTCATTGGGTTCTTTAAAGGCTCCATTAACTTGTGCGTCTTTTCCAATGCACCCCCTTCTGCGGAACGTGATTTACCAGGATTGGGTTCGACCTGATAGAATCTTTGTCCCTCCTAAAAGATTCTCTATTCTCTACCCTATGGAAGAGGAATATGTAAAGAAATGGGCACTCCCTACAGTGGACGCGGCCATTTCCTGCGTGAATAAATCCCTGACTTGTCCGGTTGAAAATGTCCATATGTTCAAGGATCCGGTCGACAAAAAATTCGAGACCCTACTGAAAGCAGCTTTCACCTCAGTAGGTGCCATGGTTCAGCCAGCAGTAGCAGCCATTGGTGTTTGTCAGGCCCTGAAGGATCAGGCAAAACATATATTAAAGGACATGCCGGCTCAGCATACTCATGAATTAGCAGAATTCCCTAGGGCTCTCTGCTTTGCAATAGATGCTATTAAGGACTCCATCCAACAGGCATCCAGTTCATCTCTACTGATGGTTCACATGCGTCGCCTTTTGTGGCTAAAGAACTGGTCAGCAGAGGCACCCTGCAAAAAGCTTTTAGCAGGGTTTCCCTTTCATGGGGGAAGACTATTCGGGGAAGACCTAGATAAATATATCCACACCATATCAAGTGGAAAAAGTACTTCCTTACCGGTCAAGAAAAGACCGCGTGGGCCCACGTTTAAACGACAGGCCATTGCAGGCTCGGCCCCTTCGACTTCCCGTCAGTATCGACGGCCTCCCGGACGTTCAGCAGTTAATAGCCGCCCACAGGGACAAGCCGCGGCAAACAAGAGGCCCTGGTCTCGCAAGCCGGCTAAACCAGTCATCAAGTCAGATTCATGAAGGGGCGCCCCCACTCTCTCGGGTGGGGGGAAGACTTCAGTTTTTCTCCGAAGTCTGGAAGGCCAGAATTCCCGACTCTTGGGTTCGGTCCGTAGTAGCCTCAGGCTACAAACTAGAGTTTCGAGAAATCCCCCCTCCTCATTTTCAGGGGTCAAGTCTTCCAAGCGACCCGTTAAAGAGGGCCTCTCTCGTAAAGGCGTTGGATCGCCTCTTGCTCCAAGGAGTAATTGTAGAAGTACCAACCCAAGAAAGGGGTCTGGGATTCTACTCCAACCTGTTTGTTATACCAAAACCCAATGGCGACGTCAGGCCTATATTAGACCTCAAACGCCTAAATCGCTTTCTAAGGATTCAGACCTTTCGTATGGACTCCATACGTTCAGTGACAGCCAGCCTGCATCAGGGTGACTTTTTAGCATCTATAGACATAAAGGATGCATATCTGCATGTGCCGATTTACCCAGCACATCACAAGTTTCTTCGTTTTACGATAAATCAAAGTCATTACCAGTTCGTAGCCCTCCCTTTCGGGTTGGCAACAGCTCCACGGGTATTCACAAAGGTGTTAGCCCCGGTGCTAGCCGTCCTAAGGACAGAAGGCATCTTGGTCCTGGCATACCTGGACGATCTCCTGGTTATCGACAGATCAGCTTCCAACCTCAATCATGCAGTAGTCCGCACAGTGCGGCATCTAGAAGAGTTCGGGTGGATTGTGAACCAAGAAAAATCAAGGTTACAACCCACAAGACAGTTGGAATATCTAGGCTTTCGGTTAGATACAGAATGCCAGAGGGTATTTTTACCTCAAGAGAAGATCAGGTCGTTGATTCAAACGATTCAAATAGTCTTAGGCAAAAAGAAGCCGACTATTCGCCTATGCATGCGACTGCTGGAAAAGATGGTGGCCGCCTTCGAAGCAGCGCCCTATGCCCAGATCCATACCAGAATTCTGCAGGCAGCTATTCTCTCTGCTTGGAACAAGTCCATACAGGCATTAGACCGTCCATTAGTTCTTTCCCCAGGAGTCAGGCGCAGCCTGTACTGGTGGCTGATCCCTCAAAAATTATCAAAAGGGAAAACCTTTTGCCCCATCTCGTGGAAAATAGTAACCACAGATGCCAGCCTGTCAGGTTGGGGGGCAATCTTAGGAAAACGGACCCAGCAGGGACAGTGGTCAGAGGCAGAAAGTCTGCTTCCCATCAATGTCCTAGAGATCAGAGCTGCTCGGTTGGCCCTGGTCGCCTGGACTCTCCCCCTGCAGGGTCTGCCAGTAAGGATACAGTCCGACAATGCCACGGCGGTGGCATACATAAACCACCAGGGGGGCACAAGGAGCCTAGCGGCTCAAAGGGAAGTAAACCTGATTTTTTCATGGGCCGAAGCCCATGTACCCTGCATCTCAGCAGTGTTCATCCCAGGGATAGACAATTCTCAAGCAGATTTCTTGAGTCGTCAACAGTTACTCCCGGGAGAGTGGTCTCTTCACCCCCAGGTATTCCAAGAGATTTGCCAAAGATTCGGAGTTCCCGATGTGGACATCATGGCAACAAGATTCAACAAGAAGTTGGAAAAATTCGTATCCCGAGCCAGGGACCCCTCGGCCTACGGGACAGATGCGTTGGTTTGCCCCTGGCACCAGTTTTCTCTCCTGTATGCGTTCCCTCCACTACAGATGATTCCCCGCCTTCTACGAAGGATCAGGGTGGAGCGCAGGCCGGTGATCCTGGTGGCCCCAGCCTGGCCCAGAAGGGCTTGGTACGCACTCATCGTGAGGATGTCAGTAGGGGCACCGTGGCCACTCCCCCTGCGCCCAGATCTGCTGTCTCAGGGCCCAACCTACCACCCTGCTTCACAGCAGCTAAATTTGATGGCTTGGCGGCTGAATCCCTAATTCTTAAGGGCAGAGGCCTCTCAGCCCAAGTCATATCTACGTTAATTCAAGCTAGAAAGCCAGTCTCTAGAAATATCTATTACAGAGTCTGGAGATCTATGTGGAGTGGTGCGAGTCTCAAGGAGGGCATCCTCGCAAGTTTTTTATTGACAGGATCTTGCGATTCCTCCAGGTTGGCGTTGACAAGGGGTTGGCTCTTAGTACTCTAAAGGGGCAGGTGTCTGCCTTATCGATATGGTTTCAAAGGCCTTTGGCCACACATTCGCTTGTGAAAACCTTTTTGCAGGGGGTCTTGCATGTAAATCCCCCTATTAGAGCTCCCCTCTGCCCCTGGAATTTAAATCTGGTCTTGTCAGCTTTACAAAAGCAGCCGTTTGAACCTCTGACAGAAATCCCTCTTGTGCTGCTAACCCGAAAGTTGGTTTTTTTGGTGGCTATGGCTTCGGCCAGAAGGGTCTCCGAGCTGGCAGCCTTGTCTTGCAGGGAACCGTACCTGATTCTGCATAAGGACAGAGTGGTTCTGCGGCCTCAGCCTTCTTTCCTTCCTAAGGTCATATCCAGTTTTCACTTGAATCAGGACCTAGTCCTACCATCCTTCTTTCCTACTCCCCAGTCCAGAGAGGAAAGACTGCTTCATACTTTGGACGTGGTCCGAGCCATGAGGGTTTATCTCAAGGCTACAGAAAAGATTCGGAAAACAGATGTGCTTTTCGTTCTCCCGGATGGCCCCAAGAAGGGTCAGCCGGCTGCCAAGTCTTCCTTGGCTAGGTGGATTAAACAGCTGATTTTTCAGGCCTATGGTCTGAAGCGCGTTCCACCTCCCTTATCAGTTAAGGCCCATTCTACGAGGGCCATGAGTGCCTCTTGGGCGGCACACCATCAGATCTCTATGGCACAGGTTTGCAAAGCGGCAACCTGGTCTTCCGTACATACGTTTACTAAATTTTATAAGTTGGACGTCACAAAAGCTACGGACGCAGCATTTGGGCAGGCGGTCCTACGGGCAGCAGTATAGAATCCTCTGGCCCGGATTACGCCCCTTTTTTCTGTTGGTGGAGCTATTTTTTACCTCCTGATATATTTTCTGTTTGGCTAATTTTGGCCTTACGGTCTCCCTCCCCTCATGGAGCATTGCTTTGGGACATCCCATATGTAATGGCTATGCGCTCTGTGTCCCGTGATGTAGGATAAAGAAAAAAGGATTTTTAATAAACAGCTTACCTGTAAAATCCTTTTCTTGAAGTACATCACGGGACACAGAGCTCCCACCCCTCTTTTGGGGAACATTGTGTAACCTCGGAGAAATTGCTTGCTACAAAACTAAAGCACTCTCAGTGGGAGGGGGTTATATAGGGAGGAACTTCCTGTGAAGTTGATTACACCAGTGTCCACACCTGAAGGTACCCATATAACCCATATGTAATGGCTATGCGCTCTGTGTCCCGTGATGTACTTCAAGAAAAGGATTTTACAGGTAAGCTGTTTATTAAAAATCCTTTTTTTTCAGCACGTCGTGTTCTACGTCACCGCGTTCTGACCCGATCGGATTTTGGACTGATGGTGTGTACGCACATCAGACCATCAGACCACTTCAGCGGTGGCCCGATGAAAACGGTCCATCGGATCATTCTCATCGGACCGGTCTGATCGTGTGTACAGGGCCTTAAAGGGTCACTAAAGGAAAAAAATGTTTTTTCTGAAATTATTTACAAGGTAGAGAGACATAAAAGTTAACTGATTCCTTTTAAAAATGATTAAAAATAGATACAAATCAATCATATAATGTGCCTGCAGGTTAGTTTCACTTTTAAACTGGCTTCTTGTGGCTCTTTGTTGGGGGCGTGTCCTGATGTAGTCGGAGGTAGACGTGCTGTTCAAGAGATCCGCGAATCCTGACTTTATCTGCAGCATCCTGTTCACAGCAAGCCCCGGTGAGCCTTCCAGACTGCCCAGCTAGCTGACGGAAGTCCCCTGCCTCAGCCCCAGCCTGACTTTTGGTGCCCGGCTGGCCGATTGTGTCATCATCCAGCCCGCGGCCTGCTCCGCGCACTCGAGGCCCGCCACCATCTTGCGGCCTACGGAGCCCCCTCCATCCTCCGCGCTCTGCGGTACGGACGGCCATCCCCCCTTCACCCACCTGTGGAGTCATCCCGGAGCGGGTGCACGATGTAGAGGGACTGCCTGGGGGACCCGATCGCCGATCCACCGCCGCCTCCTCGAGGCCCGCCGCCATCTTGCGGCCTACGGAGCCCCCTCCATCCTCCCCGCTACGGACGGCCATCCCTCCTTCACCTACCTGTGGAGTCATCCCCGGAGCAGGTGCGCGGCATAGCAGGACTGCCTGGGGGACCCGATCGCCCGATTCACCCGCCGCCACCTCCTCGAGGCCCGCCGCCATCTTGCGGCCTACGGAGCCCCACTCCTCCTCCTCCTCCACGATCGGGTGCTGCAATCCCGCGAAACAGACGGCCACCTCGCCCTTACCTGCCTGTGGTGTCATCTCCGGTGGGGGTACAAGGCATCTGAGGGCTGCCGGGGGGGATCTGGATCGCCGGACACACCGCCGCCTTCTTGCGGCCTGAGGAGCCTGCTGCATCCTCCCTGCTCGGGTACCTGGGGCTACCGGGGGACAGCCTGTTAAACATCCCTGCATATGTGCTAATACCCCTGGAGGAGGCAGACAATTGGCAGCTGCTGGACCCTGTCTGTCAGGCCCAACTGGACTCAGTGGAGAAGTTCAGCATTACACCAGTCTCAGGTGTCTCCCATTCCTGCCTGCTAGTCTCTTCCTCTGCACTTCTCAGGCTCTTAAAGGGGCAAACCCACCTCCCTGCACTCTAGCCTGAAGGCCCCTGGAGTGCCTACTCATGCCCTCAAAGGGCAAGTCTGCAACCAAAAAGGCGCCCACACAGCCTACCCAGTGCCCCAGTGCCATTCTAGACCAACTTAAAGAGCTGGTGGCGGACATGGAGCAGTCAGCGACCCCGGCGGCCTCTCAGGCCCCTGCACAATCAAGCGACACCAATGTTATCCTCGCAGCCATTGAACAGAGCAGGACCTCCTTAATGGTCCGCATTGATCACCTTGCGGAGGAATGCAACTTTATCAGAGCGGACTTGGATAAAATCAGGGGCAGACTTTCGGAGACTGAGTCACGGATCTCTACCACAGAGGATCTCACTGCCCGTCACGACGATGCCCTCCTCACATTACAGCACACCGTTCAATCGCTGGTGGCTAAGTCTGATGACGCGGAAAATCGCCTTCGTAGAAATAATGTCAGGGTCCTGGGTCTCCCGGAGGGGGCGGAGGGAGATCACCCAGCTGAGTTCGTGGAGGCCTTCTTTAAGACACTTCTTAACCTGACTGAGGTCCCCCCGACCTACGTGGTAGAAAGGGCCCACAGAGTCCCGACTGGCCGGGGCACCCCAGGGGCCCCGCCAAGACCCTTCCTCGTGCGGTTTCTCAATTATAGGGACCGCTACCGTATCCTCCGCGAAGCCCACAATCATCCTACCCTTCCCTTTGAGCAGACGGTGGTACATCTCTATCCTGACTTCTCCGCTGATCTACAAAGACGCCGCAAAACCTTCAATGAGGTCAGACGACGGCTCCGGCAGAGGGACATCAAAAACTCCATGCTCTACCCAAGTCGCCTGCGTGTTCAACATGGCAGCTCGGTGAAGTTTTTTTAATCCCTTGAGGAGGCTGATACCTGGCTATTATTTTTGGGATAATCTCTGTGATTGCTCAAGCCTACGATCCTGTTTTTCTTTTTTTCCTCTCTCTCACTCCTGGGCAAAAGTCCTATCCTGATCTTGCTTGTTCCTAGTTAATCGGAGCTACAGCATGACAATTCAACACACACTCTCGAGGACACAGCACTCTCTTGACTACTTCTGCTCCCCGCCGGATGTGATGGGAAACACGTCCCCTCACCCTCGCCTGCTGTTGCGAACCAGGAACTAACAGGGATCTTCCCTGGAACTTTGAGCCTCACATAGGCAATGTTTGCAGTTTTGGGTATAGACCGGCTCCCAGTCCAACCCCAGAGTTTTAGGGGGGGCCGGGTTCCGGTAGGATAAGCACACAGTGCTTGGGAAGTTGTACTGTTGTAAGTTGTAATGTTTTCTCTATGTTAAGTGTGGTTGGCTCTGGCTCTAAAAGCGTTCATCAGTTGGGGCTCCATTGGGATTCTTTCACTTTGCAGTTGGTGATTCTCCCCTGGGATCATGGCGTCACGTAATC
Source organism: Rana kukunoris (assembly GCA_029574335.1). Lineage (NCBI taxonomy): Eukaryota > Metazoa > Chordata > Amphibia > Anura > Ranidae > Rana > Rana kukunoris. The sequence continues at coordinate 461,040,823 of CM056050.1, forward strand.
AGGAAATGCTGTCGGTGATATCCTGGAATGTCAGAGGCCTCAACTCCAAGTTTAAAAGGGCACTGATATTCCAGTATGTCAAGGCGCACAACCCTCAAATACTGATCCTACAAGAGACCCACTTGGTGGGTGGCAAACTGATGGCGTTGAAGAGGCCCTGGGTTCAGAGAACTTTTCATGCCACGTATTCCACATATGCCAGAGGGGTCTCAATTCTGATAAACAAATCCCTCCCGTGCGCACTGGAGGCGATCCATACTGACCCTCATGGCAGATTTGTAATTGTTGTATTGACAGCCTGGCAGCAAAGGTATATTGTTGTAGGAGTTTATATCCCACCACCTTTCAAACTGGAAGTGCTGTACACTATCTTGGAGAGGATTTCCCCGTACTGTCCAGCTAAACTGTTAATCCTAGGAGATTTCAATAACATCCTCTCCCCTGATCTTGACAGGCCCACGCCGACGCGGTCCTCTACTGGGGACCTGCTGGGGTGGGCACACTCGGCAGGGGTTACTGAGGTGTGGAGGTGGTTACACCCCCAGACTAAAGCTTATTCATGTTTTTCAACCTCATATAAAACCTCCTCCAGAATTGATTACGCGTTTGCAAATCAACTTATGTTAACTGACATAGTAGAGGCTAAATACCTGCCTAGCGGGCTTTCTGATCACTCACCCCTCATGGTCACTATACGGACCCGAGGACAACGCAGTGGCTCCATGCGGCGCCTTGGGGCCCATTGGGTCTCCCATGATGACATATCAGGGCAGACTCCACAATCCATGCGTGAATTTTGGGACCACAATGCGGGGTCCTCCTCCCCCACCACGGTGTGGGACGCCTTCAAGGCGTTCACTAGAGGACACTATATGTCAGCAATTAAGGCAGTGAAGGTAAACCAGCAAGCCAGCACCGCGCGGTTGGAAGGGGAGATCGAGGAGGCAACGGTCGACTATGGGTCTGACCCCTCGGTCTCCAATTTCGAACGGCTTCAGTCCACTAAAAGGGATCTCCAACTCCACCTCGCTGAGGTCACTCGCTTAGGGTTATTTCATACCAAACAAAGATTCTTTGAGCAGGGGGATAGAAATGGTAGACTGTTAGCAATGATGTCCCAAAATGACACCCCTATGACCCTTTACCTGAACTGGTTTCTCCTACAGGTGAGTCTATTACTTCCTGGGAGGGTATCCTCAGGGAGTTCCAGGCCTTTTATCAGAAACTATATAGTACTACGCTCCCTCGGGGTGTGGTTCCTGGCGAGATGGCGCCTCTCCTGGACCCCCTGGCTCTGGGGTGGCTATCAGATGAGGAGAGGTCCCAGTTGGTCAGGCCTATCACGGCAGAGGAGGTGCATGCTATTATTCACTCACTGGCTGCCGGGAAGGCCCCGGACCCTGGCGGTCTACCGGTCGAATTTTACCTGGTCTCATGCGGACCTCCTGGCCCCCCTGCTGGCAGACCTGTATACCCACTGTCTGGAGGGGGGAGCGCTCCCACCCTCTATGGCAGATGAGCACATTATACTAATCCTTAAGCCCAATAAAGATCCCAAACAGTGTGCCTCATACAGGCCCATAGCACTTCTAAACACTGATTTCAAAATATTATCTAAATTAATTACTGTTAGACTCAACCCACATCTGCCCTCCATTATAGATACAGACCAGACTGGGTTCATGGCCCATAAATCAGCGGATATCAACCTCTGCAGACTATTCACCAACTTGCATGCCATACATGACAATGTGGGCACTAGGACGGTTGCCTCTTTTGACATCGAAAAGGCTTTCGATTCGATCGAGTGGTCATTTCTTTGGGAAACTCTGCGGAGGATGGGATTTCCGTTGGTTTTTATCTCCTGGCTGCAAACACTGTACAAATCCCCAAAAGCGGCCATCAGACTGGGTCTCTGCCCCCTTCCCGCTATCCAGGGGCACCAGGCAGGGCTGCCCTCTCTCTCCGGCATTGTTCGCAATTGCTATGGAACCGGTGGCAGAGGCACTGCGGGTCTCGCCACACATCAAAGGACTAAAAATAGCATGGCTGGAGGAGAGGGTAGCTCTGTACGCAGATGATCTCCTACTTTTTCTGAATGACGCAGACTCCTCCCTTAGAGGAGCGTTGAAAGTTTTGACGGATTTCTCTCATCTAACAGGATTGCGGGTGAACTGGACAAAATCCCAATTACTAGCTATTGACCCTGAAGCGAAACACATGGCCCCGCCAGATCTCCAACTGCAATGGGTGGACGAGCTGGTGTACTTGGGGGTGCGGGTCTCGAGGGACGCGTCTAGCTTTATTCCCCTTAACCTGGAGCCGGTGGTCCGGGGAGTCAAGACCAAACTAAAAGCCTGGGAGAACCTTCCTCTATCCTTATTAGGCCTTAATTAAAATGAAAATCTTACTTAAATTTACTTACCTATTCCGTAACTCCCCACAATGGATACCTTGCTAATTTTTTACGAAACTGAGTGTATTCTCCTCTTTCCTCTGGGGCCCAAACCATCCTAGATTTAAACTGTCCACACTGATGCGACCGGTGTCGCAAGGGGGGTTGGCGTTTCCGGACTGTCGGAAATACTTTCTGGCAGCCCAGCTGGTCACGGCAGTTTGGTGGCTGGTACCGGATGCGTCCAACCCGGTGGCTCTGGAGGCAGCGGTGGTCGGGTCTGTAGAGGCCTTAACACATTTAGCCCTTCGGGGTCCCAGGGCTCCATATGATTTGACTGCCTCCATGCACACGACTCTGAAGGCCTGGGGGGCGGGACTGGGACTCGAGCGACTCTTCCTTTGTCCCATCTTTACTCGCTACCGGACCCTAAAATATGGGCCAAATGTGGTATTAAGCTGATATCCGACCTCACCACTGGCACGGCTATGCACACCTTCAATCATCTAATGTGCCTCCCTCGCACCTATTTCACTATATGCAGCTGTCTCATGCATTTAAAGCCCAAATGAAGGCCAATGACACGCAAATTGTACAATCTGATCTGGAGAGGGTGACTAGATATGAATGCACTAGGAAGCCGACCTCGGTCTTTTATGCGCATCTCCTTAGGGTCTCCTCTCCAGATCTGTCAAAACTAAGTCAGCGGTGGACACGGGACGTCCCGGGCCTGGACTCCGAGGATTGGGAGGACATGTGGGACTTCCCGTTAAAAATCCTGGTCTCCCTTAGAGACCGTCTCATACAATATAAAATAATACATCGAGCGTATTTTACCCCGTATAGAATGCATAAAATGATCCGGGCGACTTTATACACATCTTCTGGTCCTGCCCAGCAATCCGAAACTACTGGTTGCAAGTTCTAGAGGTAATACAGGAGGTGGTGGGAATAGATATAACCCCAACCCCACAGATATGCCTTCTAGGTTTAGTAGAAGAATTGGCCCCTAGGGTGGCAGAGAGAACTTTGATAGGGCTCCTGATATTTTACACCAGGAAAATAATCACTCTCTGCTGGAAAAAAAGTACCCCGCCGTCCATAGTGCTATGGAAGGCGCATGTCAACAAAGTGCTACCGCTTTATAAGGAAACCTACCAAAATAGAGGATGCCCCAAAAAATATGACAACGTGTGGGCCAAATGGCTAGCGGAGGCCTCCACGGCAGCCCCAGACTGATTGAGCACATTTATAGGGCCACCCTACGGGTGGAGGTGATGTTGTTTCATTGGGTGTTTAGTATTTTTTATTTGTCTATTTTTTTTAGGAATGTGATCTCTATTGTGGGTTTGTTGGTTATCTACTACTGTCCATTGGGTCTCGACTGAAAGATCTGATCCTTATGCCGCGTACACACCATCACTTTTTGTGATGAAAAAAAATGACATTTTTAAAAATGTCATTTAAAATGATGGTGTGTGGCCAAAATGTCATTTTATGTCTTCTGAAAAATGACCAAAAAAAAATTCGAACATGCTCGAATTTTTTATGTCATTTTTCAAAATGTCATTTTTTGTGTCATAAAAAATGATCGTGTGTGGGCAAAACTACGTAAAAAATGACGTTTTAAACCCGCACATGCCCAGAAGCAAGTTAGGAGACGCGAGGTAAAACTACCATTCATAATGGAGTAAGCACATTCATCACGCTGTAACAGACAAAAAAGCAGGAATCGTCTTTTACTAACAAGTAACCAGCTAAAAGCAGACTCAAGGCAAATAGAACTTCCCCTTTAGAGTGCCGTGGTTTTGTTCATCATTTTCCAAAAATGATGGTGTGTACGCCACGTCATTTTTGAAAATGAAGTTTGAAAAATGTCATTTTTTTTCATGAAGAAAAATGACATTTTTTTCATCACAAAAAGTGATCGTGTGTACGGGGCATTAGTCCTTTCAAGTGAGCAGGAGCCTGTGCCACACTAGGTTGTATGTTTTTTTTTTTTCTCTCTTGTGGACTTGCTGCAGTAGTGTGCTACTAATGACGAAAACAGCCCATTGCCAGCTGGCACGGTCTCCTGTGTGGGGCTAATCCCCCTGCTGTGGCGGGTTCACTGAAGTTTGTTTGTTTGTTTGTATGCTGTTTGTATGGCATTATACTCAATAAAAAGATTTTTAAAAAAAATGGCTTCTTGTTTCTGTGAAGTAGGGAGAGACACACAGAACAAAAACAAACAAATCCAGGGCAGTGTTTTGTTTTTAAAATGAATCTTAATTGGTTCTGGGAAGTTTTGGACACACAGTAATGACAGCTTAGACCACAGTGAGAAAGCTCCCAGTACTGTGGTTATAAGGAGACAGACAAGCAGGAAGTGTGGAGATCAGAGCAGAATTACAGCAACTTCAAAGCAAAAAACGAACAATGAGGACACGAAACCAGTACTGCAGTAAGGTAAAGGAAGCTATTTAGCTAAAAAAAAATCCTTTTGTGATCCTTTAAAGTCTACAACAATGTTTGAATTTTTCAGAAAGCACATTTTTAAGTAGTTTTTCTTACCTTTGTGGGAGACAGCAGAACTATTCTCAGTATCTAAAGACAAAATAATAATATATTTTTACCCATGTTGGTGTTCGCATAATTCAAAGCAACTAGGAACTAGATTATCCTAAAACCCAACATTAGTCACACTAAAAATAACAAAGCTGTTTCCTACCCTTTTTACAATCTCTAACTTGTACCTAGAAATTTAAACACAGTAATATGCAGCTAATCCTCAGTCCCACAATCTTCCTCCTCAGCAGTTCCGGTTGTGATGACTGGTGTTCTAAAGCCACTTTTCATGTCATTCTCTGAACCAGTCTTATTTCAGCCCATCTATTTAATACCAGCATGGTTGCACTGTATTTAGAAAGTGTCTGCATAACCTTAAAGTGGATGTAAACCCCATTTTTTTGTTTAAGGCTTGTACAGTTTAGGATTTCATGTCATCTGTGACCAGTCTTGCCACAAAGAGTTAATCCAACTCTCAGCAGTCCTCTTATCTTTTTTTTAGTGAGATAAAAACTGACACAGAGAAATAGAAGTCAGCTTCTCCCCCTTGCTGTGAGTGACAGGTAATTTACATATCTCATGCATGAGCCTGAGAGAGGCATTCTGTGTACTTCAGATCCCCTCCTCCTTACTTTTCCAGCTCTTCCAAGATTTTCTGCTCCACACCTCAGCATGATTGGGCATGTTGAAGTCAGGTGGCGACCTTTCTAGGTTTTGATTGGATGTTAGTGATCATAGCAGAAATTCAGTGTAAGAAATACACAGAAGAAAATGCCTGTTGACAAGGGGAGTGTAGAGGTGGGCGGGGAGTCTACTGGCCTCACGACTCTACCCACCGAGCTCAGGACAACAGACCCACCCACAGAATATGCAGTTTTTCGGGTCTCATAACAGACAGAGGGGAGAAATTTGACAGGTAAGTAAACATGCAAGAGGCATGTATATCCTTATAGATAACCACTAAGGCAGTTTAGAAACGATGAGAGTGAGTTTACATACACTTTAATGGGAGGACATGGCCACTGTTAAGGGTCCTATTATTTCACCCTGAAGACCAGAGGCCATCATGGAACTTTTGCAAAGGATGAGTATTACTGAGTATCCATACATTGGGGGGCTAGAGCCCGTTCAGAAGCTGGGAGGGGGTTTGGGGTGCAAGGCAGGATTTTATTTTAAAGCGGCCATATTTCAGGCTTACGTATAGTAGAACAAAAGCCATCAACAGAATAGGGGCCTATTTAGGGCAAATCTAGCTGCCTTTTATTTCCCAACATTTGCAATGGTTTACTTGTGACCCCTACATTTACAGTTATGAAAAGCCATCTCCAACAGTTTTCTATGCTAAATTTACCACTGTGCATGTGATAGTTTACCACTTGAAACACACAAAGTAAGGTGTGGCCAGGAACATATTTGTGCAGCAAACTTGACAGATCTCCCTAAATAACTACAAGTCAAATCTGTGTGCCTCAAACTGACAGGTCAGACAATAAAGTTTATACTTTGGTAACAATGCAATCTTTTCTGATGCTGTATCACATATGGCTACTTGCCAACCATAGAGTCCTAAAACATGAACCACCAAGATGTCACTCCATAGCTGTCCGCTTACTGGTCAGGGAGATTTTGCAACATTTCAACCAACCAGCCATAGAGGCAGGTGAGTGGTTTCTTTATCAATTTTGTTGCTGGAAAGCTTCCTCTATTGTTAGTATCACTAAGGGAACATGGCCCCTTACAGTGTAGTGTCTAGAGCTTGAAGTAAACATTTGAAAGTCAAGTGCAACACTCTGTTGACATCACTACTTGTAAAACTTTGGCAAGCTTACAGGGACACATACCGAAGGCGTACTTATTGCCCCTTACTGGTATCATGCCAAAGTGTCTTCTTAAATTACACCAGTAATTCATAGAGCCTTTAAGCTTGCGGCAACTCTACATTGTTAATCTTTCTTACTTATGTATTGTATGAGACCTCCGTGTCCTGACCACACCTATTTCTACAATTAGAAACATTTCTCTAATATTTCTACAATTAAGTCATAAATGGTAAAACGCTTTAGAGGGGGGGTGGTTCTAGGGCAGGGACTTCCAGCGTGTTTTGGCTGAATAAAATACTTACGCAGTGGTGTTATTCGAGTATTATTCGAGTGTTATTCGAGTATGGCATTTGGATTGCTATATTTACAGTACATGAAGCAGGGATGGGCTCCCTTGGTTGGCACCTGATATGCCAGGGGCTTGTCAGGAGGGATGAGTGGAGCATTTGAGCAGTACTGTTTTATTTTGTATTATTTTAATTTGGATTAATGTTTGCTGTTTTTTTTTAAACACAGTTGATATGAATCTGAGCAGCTTATTTAACCACTTCAGACCCGCGCTATTGACAAAATACCAAGTGCCAAGTGGACGTCTTTGGATGTGATTTAAAGTGCATTACCCGGTAAACACTGTCCCGCCGCATCGCTGAAGAGCCGATGCATGTACCTGGTGGCCGCGATGTCCGTCGGGTACGTGCGATCGGCGGGAACACAGCAGGTGACAGCAGGGACGTGGAGCTCTGTGTGTAAACACAGAGCTCCACGTGCTGTCAGAGGAGAGGAGACCGATCTGTGTCCCTTGTACATAGGGACACAGCATCGGTCACCTCCCCCAGTCACCCCCCACACAGTTAGAACACACCCAGGATACACATTTAACCCATTCCTCACCCCCTAGTGTTAACCCCTTCCCTGCCAGTCACATTTATACAGTAATTAGTGCATTTTTATAGCACTAATCGCTGTATAAATGTGAATGGTCCCAAATTTGTGTCAAAAGTGTCCGATATGTCCGCCGCAATATCGCAGTCCCAATAAAAATCGCAGATTGCCGCCATTACTAGTAAAAAAAATAATAATAAAAAAAATCATAATTCTGTTCCCCATATTGTAGGCGCTATAACTTTTGCGCAAACCAGTCGCTTATTGCGATTTTTTTTATTTTTTTTACAAAAATACGTCGAAAAATACGTATCAGCCTTAACTGAGAAAAAAAATGGGATATTTATTATAGCAACAAGTAAAAAATATATATATATTTTTTAAATTGTCGCTATTTTTTTGTTAATAGCGCAAAAAATAAAAACCGCATAGGTGATCAAATACCACCAAAATAAAGCTCTATTTGTGGGGAAAAAAAGAACGTCAATTTTGTTTGGGAGCCACGTTGCACGACCGCGCAAATGTCAGTTAAAGCGACGCAGTGCCGGAAGCTGAAATTTTGCCTGGGCACGAAGGGGGTTTATGTGCCCAGTATGCAAGTGGTTAAGAAAACTCTTGCCCATACTAACAGGAGACACATCAGGAGTTTTAGCACTGTTAGCATTGCCATTCTATGTCTGGAATGTACTATAGACTTATTATATTAACTATGACCTAACTAAACTTAAATCTGGATAGGGTCAAAGCTACAACTCATACTGCTCACTCACCACCACTTACTATGCAAAGTGAATGTATATTTATCAAAGGAAACATTAATTTGCAAAGTGAGCAGTCACTATTTCTTTAGTAAACCAACACCAATGCATAATAACCCTGATTACAATCTATGAAGTTTCAAGTTATGAAGACCTTAGAGCCATGGTGCCCAACCTGTTGCCCGAGGGCTGCATGTGGCCCCTTAGTATATTATGTGTGGCCCTTGGACCTAAGCAATCTGTGGTGGGAACATTGATTAGGGTAATAGCATTGATCTCTGCTAGCCTTGTGTAACATTTTCCCAGTTTCAATTTATCTTCTAGACTAGAGCATATCCCCATATACATGTAGTATATTGACATTAATTTCCTCTATTAGGTGTACAGTTTCTGACAGTCCTCTGAAGCATTACATATATTGAACATTACGTGTGGCCCTTTGCTGATGTCAGGGGCTGCATTTGAGGCCCCCCTTTTGCTCATAAGTTGATAGCCACCACCTTAGTGGCTTGAAAAAAATACAAATGTCAGCAAAGCACCCACGTCAGAAGCAAAGATATGTAATGTGTTTCCAGGCAGCCTGTCCAGACTATCCTGTATATAATGAACATCAATAGGCAGGTTGAAAAAAAAAATCATGAACAGAAAAGTATTCCTTAATGTATGTTTGATTAAAGAAATACTTACCAACAAAAGAGAAAGGGCCCAGAGAGAACTGTTGAATATCTTCTGAAACATCACGGGAAGATCCGCACTGCAGGGAACAACACCAAAAATGTAAAGATGTTGCTAATATAGCACCCTCTTGGTTTAGATGCTAGGATGTAGTTAGACTAGTGTAATTTGCTCTTCCGCCTAACGATGGGGCTAGAAGCAAATCTATCTTTAGCAGGTCTGCTTAACAGAATGCTTCAATTCATTAGTTAGGGATGCTACTGTGTTATGGTGGCGTTTAGTTTGCTTGGACTCCTCCCAGCCTTTTAGAAACTAGTAGAGCTTTGTGGAACATGGGTGGGAGTTAAGCAAATATGCAGCATGAGTATGTAATTATCCCAGCCAATTACAGGGGAGGTGCCTCTGGGCCTGCTGGAATTGGCTTTTATATTCAGAGAACATGTGATCTCTGGGTCTTTCCCTGCCCAGATAGTGAAGTACCCAGCCAGTTGTGAGGCAGGCTTACCACTCCTGGTACTAGCTGCTATGCAGCCTCAGGTGGTTGACCTAAGAGCCTGAAGTTAAAGTAAAGGAGTGACCCTGGTGCTCCTGAAGAGCTGACTAAGGGGGGGGGGGGGGGGGGGCTGTGCCTGAGAGGATCTGTTTGCAACTTCAGTGAGTACAAACCAATGATCCAAGAGCCTGTTCTTTTTGGCTACCCCTTTGTGATAGTACAGTCAGCCAAGGGTCCAACAAAAAAGGGTTTGCTGGCTAGTGATCTGAAGAGCTTGCGCATCTGCTGTTAGTGCATGGGACCTTGTTCAGTTCTACTATTTTTGGACTGTAACTGGCTTGCACCTGAAGAGCTCTGTCTACCTGTCCTACTTCACAAGAGACTTTGCTAATGCCATTGATTTCTGCATTGCTACATAGTAAAAGTTTACCATCTGCTCCCATCAAGGGACTTCAGCTACTACTCAACTCTAGATTAGCTAGAGTCCTCAAGTTGTGTATAGTTTTATTCGGTTGTATCCTACTAAAATCCCCTACCCTATCCAAGTTTTTACAAAAAATAAAATACAAAAACTACACCCCTAGACTGGTCATTGACTACATCAAGTGTATGTGTGCCTGGCTGCAGAAAATACAATGCACCTGGCTGCCAGTGCAGAAGTGAGGACTGTCAGTGTAATACTCAAGTAGCTCCTAGGGGGTTAGCGCTACACTAATAAAGGAAAGGCATATTTTTTTTAATTCATATCAAATGCATATGGAGTGATAATATATCAAGAATAAATACAAAGAACACTTACTGATGCACATGTTCCAGATCCTTTGTTACACAGACGAGCATTACAGAAAATGTAGACAGAGTCATAATTCTTGAAGGAAAAGGAGGATATGCTGAAGCGGACCTCACTGGAATTTCCATTTCCTATCACTTGGACACCAACTTGTCCTGTAGTACAGCTGAAAAAAATAGGACAAAAAGATGTGAAAAACTGGGGGCCAGATCCACAGAGCTAGTACGCCGGTGTATCTCCTGATACACCGGCGTACTTTCAAATTACCCGCCGTCGTATCATTAGTTTGAATCCTCAAACCATGATATGACCGCTTCGGGGGTTCGATCCGACAGGCTTATGTCTCCGTACGCCTTCGGATCTAAGCTGCAATATTTCTGCGCCCGCTGGGTGGAGTTTGCGTCGTTTTCCACGTCAGGTATGCAAATGAGCTTTTTACTGCTAACCATGAAGTTACGAACGGCTGTCGCATTCTCTTACGTCGTCGCTAGTCGGCTTTTTCCGGCGTATAGTTAAAGCTGCTATTATCCGGTCTATAGTTAGACTTGCCATGTTAAGTATGGCCGTCGTTCCCGCATCGAAATTTCAATTTTTTATTTTTTTTGCGTAAGTCGTCCATGAATAGGAATGTACGTAATTTACGCTACTAAAAAAAAATGACGTTTCGACGTAATTTCGTGCAATGCACGGCTGGAAATTTCTCAACAGAGCATGCGTAGTTCAATCGCCGCGGGGACGCGCTTCATTTAAATGATTCACGCCCCCTACCCGCGTAATTCAATTCCGCCGTGAGAAATACACTATGCCGCCGTACCTTACGGGCCAAAATCTTCCTGGATTCGACTTAGAGCCAGGTAAAATACGGCGGCGTAGTGTATCTCTGATACACTGCGCCACGGCAATTGCATGTGGATCTGGCCCTGGGTGTTTTTAAATGGTCTGCCTTAGAACCTGCCATGATATATTTATTCTGACTTACCCTCCTTGAATCAGCTGAACTTTGATGGTGCCAGAACCATCAGGGGTTGGGGTAGCAAAGCATTGCTCAATCCGCAAAACAAAAATAGGGTCAGGGAACTGGGTACTCATCCCAAAATAAAGAGTTGATCCTACAGGCATGTTTTCTTGTTGTGATTCTTGCACCGGCACAGAATATGATGGGTTGGTATAGGCTGCCATTGATGTGAGTGCACTGCTACTAGAGCCTCCAGAGTTCAGATTCTGTGTGCTGTGAAAGGAAGAAAAAGCTGTTTAAAATCTTTTCCTTGTTATCAGTCACAGTAATATCAAAATACAATGTTGTACTGTTTATAATGTAAAATTTGCACTGAATGAAATCAAACCTACAGTATATTTGTGTATATGTAAATGTCATGGCCCTGCTTCTCTTGTGAGTCACAGGAGTGTACTTGGTTCTGCACTTCTGTGACCCAGATTCAGCCAACAGTCGACTAAAATCTACTGTTGGCTGACGTCACTTAACCAGTCCTGACTGTGGAGGAATCCTGCCAAGTGCCTGAGCGGTAGCTGGCTCAGCCTCTCAGCATCTCATAGTCCATAGTACATCTTGGGAAAAAGCAAGAGAAGGTGGCTATGTTCCTACATACAATGGAACCATGGAAGAGGAACATAGGCACCCTCTAACAGGAAGTCAAAACACATCAACAGGAAAAGGAATATCTAGATTTGGGGGAGGCTGTTAAAAATACATACTTAGAGGGTAATTGCACTTTTGTAGGAAAAAATTTGCAAATAAAAATAAATATAGTGTATACAAATGCTACACAAATCATATTGTAATTGAATGTTTAAAAATGTTCTTTCCCTTTCTGCAGTGCTATACATTTATGTAAAATGCAGGGGCAGCCCGTCCATTAAAGGCACACAGGGTCGCCCCTCTTATCAATCGATGCCCCCTCTATCCATGTGTCCCAATGGGGGGTGGGTGTTTTTTTGAAGCACCTGATTAGTGCAGAGGGTCTATTGGGTATCAAAATAGGGTGGGTTTAGGGCACAGAGAATGCGAACGGAGCCCGCCCAGGTGTGTTACAACAACAAATGAATATTCGCTATTGTAACACTGATCTTTCTCCTGGCAAATTAGGAAGCAGGTTTGGCTGAAAGGACAGGCGATCCTATTGGATGTCTAGGAGGTGGGGGGTAGCTGCACACTGGAGGCCGCTGTGATGGAGAAGATGCCCACTGCCTGACACCCATTAGCTGCCACCTGCTAACCGCCTAGATGGGGTAGGTGCCGGACCCACCAGCGGACAGCAGGGGAAGTTGCTCTGGAAGGAAGGTGTCGTCCGTGAGGGGGGGTGTTTGCCTCCCTCCCCACAAAAAAAACACAAGCCACCACTAGTAAAATGCAATGCAATATGGCAACCTAGAGGCATTCTGTACACAGATGGTATACGGAACACCCACCAGAAATTTAATTTCCTGCTTGTGCGATTGGCTTACTGATTTTCCCAGAAGTCTGCACTTAATTAGATTTTGGGCATCCCTTGAAACAAAAATGTAATTTCTTGTGAGATATTACCAAATGGAAAGCAAGTCTCAGGCGGCGTACACACGACCGAGGTTCTCGCTGGAAACCAGCGAGAACCTCTCTGGAAGCTGCATCCCGTCGAGCAGAAATAGAGAGCACGCTCTCTATTTGCTCGACGGCCCGCCTGGATGAATGGCTGGTTGCCATTCCCGACGGGCGGGTCGCCGATTTCGACGGCCGGCAGAGAACCTCGACGGGCGGAACGATGTGTTCTGCCCGTCGAGGTTCTCTGCCGTGTGTACGCGGCCTAAAGGGATGTAGACCCTGCCACTTCCTCATTAGAACCCTGCAAGTGCAGCAGCTGACTGACAATTTTTTTCAGAAAAACAAAAAGTGGGTACAAAATGTGTTAACATCCTGTGATGTACATAAATAACCCAGAGAGAATACAATTTCACAGGTGCTTTAAAAACCTTTTTTCGATAAAGAGTTTATAGGTTTATAATTACTTGGGGCAGCAAATTTTGCTTGTTACATTTGCATTCCCTTTTAGCAGTGCTGCACATATGTGGTATGTCCATGCACATCAGGTATAGAATTTGGGTATATTTTGGTTTGTTTTTTGGTGGTGGTTCATAGTAATGTCAGTAAATATACAGCTTGCATTATATATATATATATTTTTCTATTATGGGACAGTTTTTCTTTGATTTGCAGACAACAGTTTGCACAGCGCTTTACAATATAAAGGGAGACAGAACAATTAAAACACAGTTCAATAAGGAAGGACTAGGAGGGCCCTGGTCACAATGTAAAGTTATAATCCACCTGGATACACTAAGTAGTTGTGGCTCTTTTACCACGTGACCGGCTGTTTCCAATCACAGCCGGTCACTTAGACAACAAGCTGGCGTGCGCGGTCCCGGGCGCGTGCAGCGCGGCGACCGTGCGCGCGAATTGCGGTGATCGGGCACGAGGCTTGTCCCCTGGACATTGCCTCGTCCCGATCTGGGTAAAGAGCCAATGAAATTTGGCTCTTTACCACGTGACCGGCTGTGTCGAATCACAGCCGGTCACAAATGTAAACAAACAGCGCTGTAACCGCTGTCTCTGGGCTCTCCTCCTCACACACGGATCCTGTGTGAGAAGGAGATATCAGAAACAGTGAGTTACAGTTAGTTACAGTGTAAAGTGTCCAGATTGCCCCCCCCCGCGAATAAAGAGTACCTGTCACCCCCATCAAAAGTACCCAAGTACCTGTCACCCCCCCCCATCAAGAGTACCTGTCACCCCCCCCCATCAAGAGTACCTGTCACCCCCCCATCAAGAGTACCTGTCACCCCCCCATCAAGAGTATCTGTCACCCCGCCATCAAGAGTACCCGAGTACCCGTCACTACCACCAAGAGTACCCGAGTAACCGTCACCCCCACCAAGAGTACCCGAGTACCCGTCACCCCCCACAAAAGTACAAAAGTACCTGAGTACCTGTCGCCCCCCCATAAGGAGTACTTGTCATCTCCATCAGGAGTACCTGAGTACCCGTCGCCTCCATCAGGAGTACCTGAGTACGCGTCACCCCCATCAAGGGTAATTGTCACCTCCATCAGGAGTACCTGAGTATCTGTCACCCCCATAAAAAAGGTACCCGTACCCGTCACCTCCATCAGGAGTACCTGAGTACCTGTCACCCACATCAAGAGCACCCGTCACCCCCATCAGAAGTACCCGAGTACCTGCCACCATGTCCAGAAAATTATTTTCCACAGAAGAGGCATACCAAATTATAGCCCAGAGCGATGAGAGCAGCGGGGAGCTCTCACCGCCCCATCACAGTACTGAGTCCATTCGTTCATTCGATTCAGGTTCGGAATACGAGCCCCCCCAAATCAGTACATCCGAATCGGAGGAGGAGGAAGCAGTCCGTCCAAAAGTACCACGGTCTGAACCCCAGGCATTTACCAGCAGCGCCGGCCACCCCAGTGGCCAATCAGCAAATGCTAACGGCGCTATACCCCAGGAGGAAGGGCCCAGTACAAGCTCTGGAATTCCATGCTGAGGAAGTAGGTCCCAAACCCATCTACCGGATGGCTTGGCCAACCCGTTGTGGCTGCCTTCTAGCACAGGGTCAGCCACAATCCCCCCTTTCACAGCACAGCCAGGTGTGCAGGCCAACACCGAAGGTTTCTCTGAAATCGATTTTTTTTATTTATTTTTCCCTAATGAGTTCCTTCAAACCATCATAGACCAAACAAATCTTTTTGCATGTCAGTACATACAAAACAACCCCAACTCATGCTATGCCCACCCCTTTGTATGGAGACCCCTAACAATGGAGGATATGCGATTGTTTGTAGGCCTTACGCTGAATATGGGACTTACAAAAAAAAAATGAAGTTCATTCGTATTGGTCTAAAAAGCCCATCCACCATATGCCAATTTTTTCAGCTACGATGTCCAGGTTCCGCTATGACATGATCATACGGTTCCTGCATTTCAGCGACAACTCACAGTGCCCCCCCCAAAATCATACGGACCTTGATAGATTATATAAAATTCGCCCCCTAATAGATTTTTTCAATAAGAAGTTTGCTGAACTTTACATCCCGGAACAGAACATCTCTGTGGACGAATCCCTGGTCCATTTCACTGGCCGGCTGGGAATAAAACAGTATATTCCCAGTAAGAGCGAGGTACGGCTTGAAGCTAAACAAGCTCTGCGAAAGCTCCTCCGGCTATGTGAATGCCTTTCGTGTGTACGAAGGCAGAGACTCCCATCTCCAGCCCCCTGAGTGTCCATCGTATATGGGAATAAGCGGGAAAATTGTATGGGAGTTGACATTCCCACTCTTCCAAAAGGGGTATCACATATACGTGGACAATTACTATACCAGTCTGCCCCTTTTTCGCCACCTATTCCTGAATAAAACTTTGGCCTGTGGTACTGCACGTAAAAACAGGAAAGGCTTCCCACAGAGTTTAGTTACCAAAAGCCTACAAAGGGGGCAATCGGCAAGCCTGAGGAACGAAGAAGTTTTGGCCGTGGAGGGATAAGAAAGACGTTTACATCATGTTGACTATCCACAATGACACCTCAGTGGAACTTCACAAGAGACGCCGTACCGTTCGAAAGCCTTGCTGTATCAACGAATATAATAAGTACATGGGGGGCGGTGGATCTAAATGATCAAATGCTGCAGCCCTATCTCTCAATACGAAAGACTCTTTTCTGGTACAAAAAAGTTGCAATATACTTCTTTCATATGGCCCTTTATAATTCATACGTCATTTATCACAAATCAACGGAAAGGCCCATCCCCTTTATCAGATTCATCGAAAATGTCGTCACTGCCCTGATCTATCAGCAAGGCTCTGCCCCACAAAGAATTCGCTCTGATTGTGTCAGCAGACTGCACGAGCGCCATTTTCCTGACAGAATTCCACCATCAGCAACCGGAAGAAGACGCCAAAAAAAATGTCGGGTGTGCAGCAAACGTGGAATTAGGAAGGACACCAGTTGCTATTCCCCCGACTGTCCCGACCAACCTGGCCTATGTATGACACCATGCTTCAAGCGATATCACACTTTCGAAAATTATTAATCCAAAATTCCTAATAGACTGCCACTTCCCCCGTTTTCAATTTCTGTGCTGATTTCCCTGCTGCCTCAACCAACCAACCTAGTGCCTCAACTCAACTGACCCTGGCCTGTTTATCGACTATGCCTCTGCCTGCCGTCTGCATTGTTTATCCGCCATGTTTCTGCTTTTCACATGAACTGACCCTGGACTATCGACTATGCCTCTGCCTGCCGTTTGCATTGTTTATCCGCCATGTTTCTACCTTTCACGTGAACTGACCCTGGACTGCTTCTCGACTATGCCTCTGCCTGCCATCTGCATTGTTTATCCGCCATGTTTCTACCTTTCACATGAACTGACCCTGGACTGTATCGACTATGCCTCTGCCT
This sequence comes from Rana kukunoris, assembly GCA_029574335.1. Lineage (NCBI taxonomy): Eukaryota > Metazoa > Chordata > Amphibia > Anura > Ranidae > Rana > Rana kukunoris. The sequence continues at coordinate 461,057,643 of CM056050.1, forward strand.
ACCGCCTATTTCTGCCTTTTAACTGCACTGACCTCGGCTTGTTGACCATGTTTTTGCCTGCCCCTTGGACTGATCTTGCACCCTGCCACACAGGGGTCTCACATATGTGAGGGGCTCCAGAATAGTGTTCGGAGTTCAGAAAAACAGTTCTTGGTTTTCTGTGTTCCTATAACAGGGTCTGGTTGCCCGGAGGCTTCAAAGGGATTTGGGTGGGAGAAGCCTCTACCCCTGTCCCCATTCTTTCCTGACCAAGGCCCTAAACTTGATGGTTCTGCCTGCTGCCTGGACCAATACTTTAGCTGCACTAACCATATCTCTGCCTGCTGCATGTACTATGGACAGTATTCCTGCATGCTGCATGGATGATCCTTTCGCTGCTGCTGACCACATGTGCCTGCTACCTGGACCGATGCTCTCCTCTGTGGACCACTGCACCACCAAGACAGCAGGTAATCTTTTCTTTACTCTTTACTCAGAAGAATGTATTTTGGTTTGCAATTGGTATGTACAGTACATGCTATGGGTTAGAAATATGAAGGACCTTCAACAATGTCATAGGTTGGCAGGAATTTGTGTGTGTAATTTATGCTCCTAGAATGCCTGGAGGTGCTACTTGGATGTTGGGCCTCTGTATGTGGCCAGGCTGTGTAAAAGTCCCACACATGTGGTATTGCCATACTCAGGAGGAGTAGCAGAATATATTATGGGGTGTAATTTTTTCCATGTGCATGCTATGTGTTAGAAATATCTTATAAATGGGGTGACAACTTTGTGTAAAAAAAATGCGTTTTTCATTTTTTTTCATGTGCATGCTATGTGTTCCAGAACTTCTGGAAAAAAATTAACCATTCAAAAGACTAATTATGCCTCAAAGATTATAGGGTGGGGTGTTAGCTTTCCAACTTTGTGTAATGGGGTCATTTTGTGGGCGTTTCCATTGTCCTGGTGCTTCAGGGCCTTCAAAAGTGCGTAACTGGTAGTTGAGAGATTAGATGTGTAATTTATGCTCCTAGAATGCCTAAAGGTGCTTTCTTGAATGTTCGGCCTCTGTATGTGGCCAGGCTGTGTAAAAGTCCCACACATTTGGTATCCCCATACTCAGGAGGAGTAGCAGAATGTATTTTGGGGTGTCATTTTTGCTGTGTACATGCTATGTGTTGGAAATATCTTATAAATTGACAACTTTGTGTAAAAAAAAATGCGTTTTCATTTTTTTTTCCACAATTCCAAAAACTTCTGGAAAAAAATTAACCGTTCAAAAGACTAATTATGCCTCAAAGATTATAGGGTGGGGTGTTAGCTTTCCAAAATGGGGTCATTTTGTGGGCGTTTCCATTGTCCTGGTGCTTCAGGGCCTTCAAAAGTGTAACTGGTAGTTGAGAGATTAGATGTGTAATTTATGCTCCTAGAATGCCTGAAGGTGCTACTTCAATGTTCGGCCTCTCTATGTGGCCAGGCTGTGTAAAAGTCCCACACATTTGGTATCCCCATACTCAGGAGGAGTAGCAGAATGTATTTTGGGGTGTCATTTTTGCTGTGTACATGCTATGTGTTGGAAATATCTTATAAATTGACAACTTTGTGTAAAAAAAATGCGTTTTCATTTTTTTTCCACATATTCCAAAAACGTCTGGAAAAAAATTAACCGTTTAAAAGACTAATTATGCCTCAAAGATTATAGGTTGGGGTGTTAGCTTTCCAAAATGGGGTCATTTTGTGGGCGTTTCCATTGTCCTGGTGCTCCAGGGCCTTCAAAAGTGTAACTGGTAGTTGAGAGATTAGATGTGTAATTTATGCTCCTAGAACGCCTGAAGGTGCTACTTCAATGTTCGGCCTCTCTATGTGGCCAGGCTGTGTAAAAGTCCCACACATTTGTATCCCCATACTCAGGAGGAGTAGCAGAATGTATTTTGGGGTGTCATTTTTGGCTGTACATGTATGTGTTGGAAATATCTTATAAATTGACAACTTTGTGTAAAAAAAATGCGTTTTCATTTTTTTTCACATATTCAAAAACGTCTGGAAAAAAATTAACCGTTTAAAAGACTAATTATCATCAAAGATTATAGGTTGGGGTGTTAGCTTTCCAAAATGGGGTCATTTTGTGGGCTTTCATTGTCCTGGTGCTCCAGGGCCTTCAAAAGTGTAACTGGTAGTTGAGAGATTAGATGTGTAATTTATGCTCCTAGAACGCCTGAAGGTGTACTTCAATGTTCGGCCTCTGTATTGGCCAGGCTGTGTAAAAGTCCCACACATGGTGTATCATCATACTCAGGAGGAGCAGCAGAATGTATTTTGGGGTGTCATTGTAAGTATGCATGTGCTGTGTGAGAGAACTAACTTGTTATTATGACAATTTTGTGTAAAAAAGAATTGTGGGAAAAAATTACAACTTCAAAAAATTCACCATGCCTCTTACTAAATACATTGGAATGTCTACTTTCCAAAAAGGGGTAATTTGGGGGCTATTTGTACTTTTCTGGATTGTTAGGGTCTCAAGAAATGATAGGACGTCAGTACATCAGCTGTGATCAGATGTGATAATTTTTCAATCAATTGCACCATAGCTTGTAGACTCTATAACGTTCACAGAGACTAAATAATATCCACAAATTTTGGTTATTTTTATCAAAGACATGTAGCAGTATACATTTTGGCCCAAATTTCTGAAGAAAAATTATTTCTTTGCAAAATTTTAAGATAGAAACTTAAAAAAAGTGTTTTTTTTTTCAAAAATGTCTCTCTTTTTTTGCTTATATTGCAAAAAATAAAAAACCCAGCGGCGATTAAATACCTCCAAAAGAAAGCTCTGTTTGTGAGAACAAAATGATAAAAAATTTGTTTGTATACAATGTACCATGACTGAGTAATTGTCATTCAAAGCGTGAGAGAACTGAAAGCTGAAAATTGGTCTGGGCAGGAAGGGTATATTAATGCCCTGTATTGAAGTGGTTAAAGCAGGGCTTTTTTTCTGGGGGAACTTGGGGGAACTCAGTTCCACCACCTTTGGCTCAGACCCTTTGGTGCCTGCTCACCACAATCACTTGTAAACACAGAAGTCTGGTTTCTGTGTTTACAAGTGCCAGCTCTTCACTCTGTGTGTAACCCCCCTGAACTCTGCACTCTGTATTAGCGCAATTCTGGTATTTAATGCCCCTTTAAGACCCTTCTACTGTTTGTGAAATCTGAACGGGTCGTGGTTGAGTTCCTGCACCTATTTTCTGAGAAAAAAAGCTCTGGGTTAAAGTATATTTCAAGTTTTGCAGCCAAATTGGATTCACAAGTTTAAATTTGTTACATGTTCCATTTAAGGCCGCGTACACACGAGGAGACATGTCCGATGAAAACGGTCCGCGGACCGTTTTCATCGAACATGTCTGAAGGGATATTTTGGTCTGATGTGTGTACACACCATCAGACCAAAATCCCTGTGGACAAAGAACGCGGTGACGTAGAAGACACTGACTTGCTGAAAGACGGAAGTTCAATGCTTCCACGCATGCGTCAAATCAATTTGACGCATGCACGGGATTTCGGTCCGATGGTTGGGCGTACTAACCATCGGACATGTATGATGGACAGGTTTTCAGCGGACAAGTTTCTAAGCATGCTGGAAGCATGCTGGAAGCATGCTGGAAACCTGTCCGCTAGGCCGTACAGACGATCAAACATGTCCGCTGAAACTGGTCTGCGGACCAGTTTCAGCAGACATGTCTCCTCGAGTGTATGCGGCCTAACATAGCAGAACATAAAAAAAAAAAACACAATCTAAATTGCTTATCATCTTTTGAAGTACTTTTTTCTTGGTTAAATTTATCACATGGGAGTACTACAGTAATGTTTTACATAATTAACCAGTGGTGGCTGGTGATGATTTTTTTTTGGGGGGGGGTGCAACCCCTTCCAGGTCCTTACCTACCCATTCTCGACTGTCACGACTCCCAATACCCAGTGAGTCGTGAAACCAGAAGTGACGTGTTAGCGAATTCTGATTTGCTGTAGTCAGAAGTGGGAGGGTTCAGGGCACAGCGCTTTGCGTCCCAAGCGCAATGTTAAACAAATCAATTAGAGCCTGAGGCTCTACTCACGTGCTTGTTTAACATTGACAGGCCTAATAGACTTCTATTAGTCTGACGCCCCGCAGTGCACTTACACACACATAGAACAATTTATTTTGAAATAAATCATAATTTAATGTACGTCATAATAATATAAATAACATTCTTTATCTTTAAGATGTTAAAAAAAATGTTGGTCATATTATAATTTATTTAAAAATAAATCGTTCTTTTAATTGCTTTCCTATTGGTCAAAACTTTGGGGGGGGGGGGGAAGGGGCGCCTCTGCATCCCTTGTGGACCGGCTGTTACTGTAATTAACTTTGTCTGTACAGTGTTCACAGTTCTTCATTATTAGCTGTAAGCTAGATTTGAACACTCCTAAGAAAGGGTTTAGAAGCCACCATCCTACATTGTATGTTAGTGAAGTATAGCTTAGAATGTGTGGGGGTCAGAGACAGTACAACGTTCTTTTTCTCTTTATAAACACCTAAATAGTAAAAAATATGTGATTTTTTTTTTTATGTTTTAGGCATGCTTTTTGAAGAGGAATAACAAATAAATAGTGGGGTTTTCTCAAATTTCACTGCAAAAGTGGAAAAAAGCTTGCGGCTGGGTTTACACTATGTGCAGACATGGGGCACAGCATGGGGTCCGGTGCGTCACCGTTTCAGGTTCGAAATATGTCAGAATTTTTGGCTGCATTCGGACCTTAAACAAAGCCGAAGATGCACAGACCCTTATGCTGTGCGCTCCAGAGATGTGTGAACCAGTTTCATAGAAAGACAATCACAGGCTCTTGTCGTGCGAATTGGATGCGGGGAAATTTGCATCTAATTTGCAATAGTGTGAACCCAGCCTTAAAGTGGATTTAAACCCCCCCAAAAAAATGTTTCTGTTACAATGTAAAGTATAAGATTTCCTATCATCTGTGCCCAGTCTTGCCACAAAGAGTTAATCCAGCTCTGAGCAATCCTCTTTTATTTTTTCAGTGAGATAAATGGACAAACAGGAGAAAACGTTTGTCCGTTCTTCCCCCTTGCTGTGAATGACAGGTTATTTTCATATCTCATGCACAGCCTGAGAGAGGTGATATTTTTTAATTCCCACCCCCACTCCCTTTCTGAAGTCATGTGGTTACTTTTCTGGATTTGGACTGGATGTTAGTGATCATAGCAGGATTCAGTGTAAGACATACACAGGAAAAAAATGCATGTTGACAAGGGGAGTGTAGAGGTGGGCGGGGAGTCTACTGACATCAGGACTCCACCCACCAAGCTCCGGACAACAGACCCACCCACAGAATCTGCAGTTTTTCAGGTCTGATAACACACAGAGGGGAGACATTTGACAGGTAAGGCCTTGTACACACGATCAAGGAACTCGTTGGGTGAAACACATTGTTTTCCTCGTCGAATTCCTTGTTATGGTTGTCGAGGAACTCGACAAGTTTGCTTTGCGTACACTCGTTAAAGACCAAATCTCCTTGTTCTCAAACGCGGTGACTATAACACATACAACGGCAGGGGCTGCTTTTGCTAATCTCATGTTACTGCGTGTTAGGAAAAAGTTTGGTAAGAGACATTTGCACTTTTCAGTCTGTTACAGCGTGACAAATGTGCTATTTCCATTACAAACGCTACGTTTACTGAAGGTGCACGGGTCTCTTAGCATACACACGCTCAAGTTTCTCCTCGAAAAGCAGCCCGAAGAGGAACACGACGAGCCAATTTGACTCCCTTCGAAGAAAAAGAGAACTTGCTCTCTTTTTTGCTCGTCGACTTCCTCGACAGTTTCCTCGATAAAACCCGTACACACGACCGGTTTCCTCGGCAAAAAAGCTCTCCCACCGAGTTTCTTGATTGATTCTGCCGAGGAAACCGGTCGTGTGTACGAGGCCTCAGGATACATGCAGGAGGCGTGTATATCCTTATAGATCAGCACTATGGCAGTAGTTTAGAAAGGATCAGAGTGGGTTTACATCCACTTTAAGGTTTATTTCACTTTCCATATTAGGGGATTAACATTAGTACCAACCTGTCGTGAAAATAAGACACAACGATTATTAAAAGATGTGAAAATAATTTTACAAATTACGTCTAAATATATATATTTAAAAGCAATAATAAATACTTACTGAAAAAAAATATACTTTCAATATCAAATAATAAAGGTGCATCAAATAGTGCAACCTATTATACAGCTGTGTAAATCAAAGAAGGAGTGAGGAATGAAGACAATGTACTCACCTCACAACTGGCTTAAACACTGTGAACAGAGACGTCCACATGGAAATATTGTATGAGCAAGTAAAGGCAATATTAAGATTGCTAACTGTCAAAAGTCCATTGTCCGTGTTTGCGGGAATGTTAATAGCATTTGTGTAAGACACGGTAGTTGTATTTTTCTGTAAAACGAAAATTGGAAAAGGTTACTTAAAAATCAAAATGTTCTAAAGTCTTACATATTGTATTTTATTTAAAATGTGAATATTAAACATTATAAAAACTACTGAAGAGGCACATTACAATTTCTCTGTGTATGTTATATAAACAGTAAAGTGGAACTACGTATATGAATTTATTACTCACGGTAAACATTTAGTAATCTAATATGCTCACCCCTTGGCACCTGAGCCCTCTGATGTGGCCTATCACCTCAAACCAGGGAAGTGCATGCCCATGCTTTGGGATCGTGGCCCAGAAAGCCCAGATCGCGATCAAAGGGTTGCCAATCCAATATCCCAAGGTATCAAAGTTCATGGAGCCGGTGCCAGCAGTGGAAGAAGCAGGATGCTGCAGAGGGAGCAGTAGCCACATAAGCCAATGCTTCTTCTGTAACGCTAGGTCCTGTCCCAGGCAGAGTGATACCGAGTGCACTTAGCCTGGGACCTTTCTAGCAGTCTGGAGAGTAATACCAGCAGACGCTGAAAGAGGAAAAGGTCAGTATATTAAACATCACATACACTGCACTTTTGCAATGGGGATATTATCATTTATAAAAAAGGGTTATTAGGCTGTTTTCACACCGATCAACAGGTGCAGTACAGTGCATTATGGGGGGCTCATGACAGTAAGAGCTCATTTACATTTGTGATTTGGGGGGCAGAAAAAACACATAGTTCATTGTGGCCCACTACCAATTACCAAATCACTTACGTGGCCCTCATTCTTCTAAAGGTTGCACACCCGGGGCTTTTTTTCTCAGAGAATAGGTGCAGGAACTTCCCCCTTCTGAGTCACCCTTCGTGTCTGACGCCTATTCACCTCTGAACACTGTTTATTGGCTCCACCACCTACCTACCTCCCAGTACCACCACTTTTTAAGAATACAGAACCAAGTACAGGCATACCCCACTTTTAAGTACACAATGGGACCAGAGCATGTATATAAAACGAAAATGTACTTAAAGTGAAACAATACCCTTTTTCACTTCTAGGCTGTAGTGGGGGATCAGGGGGCTGTAGTTGAAGTCTCAGAGGCTGTAGTGGGGGTGTCAGGGGCACACTGTAACAGGGCGGGCTATGCTCTCTGAGCTTCAGTTCCTTCAAATGTGGCTGCAAAATGCCTGTACAGTACTTGTGAGGCCCTTTACATACACTCACAGGTATGTCCTTATTAGCGAGTGTATGTAAAGTGAGTGTACTTAAAGCGGGGTATGCCTGTATCACTTTATGCTACTAAGTAATTTGTTTGGAATTTGATAGACCTCAACAGCAAAATTAGACCCCCCCAGCAACAACAGAAACAAACACAGCAACAACTGATCCCCTACACAACAACAGACCTCCTCCAGCAACAATAGACGCCCCGCAACAAAATACCACCCAGCAACAATAGACCCCCAGCAGCCACAATCAATAGACTCTCCAGCAGCCAGCAAAAATAGACTTCTCCCACAGCAGTAGATACCTACCAGCAACAGTTGATCTCCCACACCATAAAGCCCCCAGACAACAACAATAGACCTACCCAGCAACAATAGACCCCCACTAAAAAAAATTGATCCCCACCAGTGAAACACTAGATCCCCCAGCAGCCAGCATCAATAAACCCTGCTGCACACTTTTCCATAAAATACATTCAGTGTTGGAGGTGCCTGAACTGCGTTCCCCGTGTTCCCGCTGAAAAAAAGCCCTGCACACCCCTGTTCTAGAATGTCATCTAAAGTCATGAAGATAAAGGTCCATATTTATATAGTTCATTAAGATAAATATATGAAGCAGCGCTAAAATATTTTACTTAATATTGTGAAAGCACAACAATTAATCAATATAATGACATCAAACTTATTAGGTGAAAAAACGTATATATAAAAAAATCACACCAAATATGTAAATAAGTGTCCATAAGAGCCCATTTACAAGGACTAGTCCAAAGGAAACAAATCATCCACGATATTTATAGTGCTTTCACCACCAGATGACACCAAGTATTAAAGCCTCTTGCCTCGTACACACGATCGGTTTTCCTGGAAAACTGCCAGAACAGCTTGTGTCCGGAAAAACTGGCCGTGTGTATGCTCCATGGCAGTTTTCCCCACTGGAAAACCGCCGGGAATCCCGGCAGGAAAAATTAGAGCATGTCTTCTATTTTCCTGCAGGGATCCCCGGGGGTATTTTTCTCTGCAGTTTCCCTATGGGGAAAGCCTTCAGTGGAGCATACACACGGCCGGGATTCCAGGCCAAAGCTCTCATGGCAGTTTTCCTGCCAGGAAAACCAGCCGTGTGTAGGGGGAAAAGGCTGCTGAGCCGGTTCTTGGCTTTCCCCGCCGGGAAACTCAATCGTGTGTACGAGGAATTTAGCAGACAGCCTGTGATTGATAGCCTCAGCTGTGTTTGTGCCGTTCCCTCCGCTCAGATTTACACTCAGCTCTTTTCCCGGCCTCTGGAAGCTCAAAAAATGCAGTATAAATACTGGACTTTAATTGGGTGTAGAGGAGAGAGGGCTGCAGATACAAAAGTACACTACACTATTTTGACTGGGATTTGTTTAACCACTTAAGGACCGGACCAATACGCTGCTAAATGACCCAAGGGGTTTTTGCGATTCGGCACTGCGTCGCTTTAACAGACAATTGCGCGGTTGTGCGACGTGGCTCCCAAACAAAATTTGCGTCCTTTTCTTCCCACAAATAGAGCTTTCTTTTGGTGGTATTTGATCGCCTCTGCGATTTTTATTTTTTGCGCTATATACAAAAATAGAGCAACATTTTTGAAAAAAAATCAATATTTTTTACTTTTTTTTTTAAGAAAAATCAATAAACTAAATTTTAGTCAAACATTTAGGCCAAAATGTATTTAGCCACATGTCTTTAGTAAAAAAAAATCGCAATAAAAAAAAATTAGCTACCTAGCGGGAACAGCGACACTAATACAGCGATCAGAAAAATGATCGCTTAGTGATGCTGGCAATAGGGAGTGAAAGGGTTAACTAGGGCGGTGATCAAGGGGTTAAAACTTTTTTAGGGGGGGTACGGGGGCTACCCAGGACCTAACACTAACTGCCTGTCACACTAACTGTCACATTGACACTAAATACAGTAATCATACATGTATGATTACTGCATTCAGTGACACTGTGACAGGGGGAGGGGGGGCGATAGCGGGGGTTAAATGTGCCTGTGTGTCTGTGTGTCAGTGTAGTGTTAGTGCAGACTTACTTGTGATGTGATCTCTCCTCAGCGGTGGTTGAAAAAAACGCCGAGGGAGAGATCACATCGCTTCCTCCTTCCTGTGTTTACACAGGAGGAGGAAGTGACAGGGCGGGGGGGCGCACGCATTGGCTGAGAGCGATCCGGAGGGGACGGACAAAAACGAATAGCCGCCCCCTCTTGTCGGATCGCTCGTACAGCCGTGGGGACCGCCGCATGTACCGGGGGGGTCCCGATCGGACCCCCGACCCACCTCAAGGCACCAACGTATATATACGTTGATGTGCCCGTCGGTGCCATTCTGCCGACGTAAATGTACATGCGGCGGTCCTTAAGTGGTTAATCTCTGTTTATCATCTGTGGCTAGTCAATTCATGTAAGGGTTTGCAACTAATGAAAACTGTGATCTGTTGAGTATTGACAGTTTCAAAACCCCTAAATACTCCAGAAAATAGCAAAATTCTTTAGAAGGCATTGTGCAATATGTGTAAACAGGACAAAATCCCTCATAAATTCAAGCATTGTTGACAAATCTTTCTGACATTTAACCACTTAAGCCCCGGACCAATATGCTCTAAATGCCCAAAGGCGTTTTTACAATTCGGCACTGCGTCGCTTTAACAGACAATTGCGCGGTCGTGCGACGTGGCTCCCAAACAAAATTGGCATCCTTTTTTCCCTACAAATAGAGCTTTCTTTTGGTGGTATTTGATCATCTCTGCGGTTTTTATTTTTTGCGCTATAAACAAAAATAAAGCGACAATTTTGAAAAAAATTCAATATTTTTTACTTTTTGCTATAATAAATATCCCCCAAAAACATATATATTTTTTTTTTTCCCTCAGTTTAGGCCGATATGTATTCTTCTACCTATTTTTGGTAAAAAAAACGCAATAAGCGTTTATCGATTGGTTTGCGCCAAATTTATAGCGTTTACAAAATAGGGGATAGTTTTATTGCATTTTTATTATTTTTATTTTTTTACTACTAATGGCGCCGATCAGCGATTTTTTTCGTGACTGCGACCTTATGGCAGACACTTCGGGACCATTGTAATTTTCACAGCAAAAAATGCATTTAAATTGCATTGTTTATTGTAAAAATGACAGTTGCAGTTTGGGAGTTAACCACAGGGGGCGCTGTAGGATTTAGGGTTCACCTAGTTTGTGTTTACAACTGTAGGGGGGTGTGGCTGTAGGTCTGATGTCATCGATCGAGTCTCCCTATAAAAAGGATCACTTGATCGATGCAGCCACCACAGTGAAGCACGGGGAAGCCGTGTTTACATACGGCTCTCCCCGTTCTTCAGCTCCGGGGAGCGATCGCGAGGGGGCGGCTAGAAACTAATAGCCGCGCCTTCGTCCCGGATCTCTCCCCGCGGGTTTCCGACTGCCGCATGTAGCGGGGGGGGTCCCGATCGGACCCCCGAACCCGCGCAAAGGCAGGGACGTATATATACGTCCATCTGCCTGTACGTGCCATTCTGTGGACGTATATGTACATGCGGCGGTCGGGAAGTCGTTAAAGCTACTTTTAGGACCTATGTCAGCAGGCTTTTGTTCACATCCAAAGGGTTTTGCATTAAAAACACAAAAGCGGCGCCTTCTAAGCGTAGCAGTAGTAAAATTTAATTGATGTGTCTAACAATAAAAAAGACCTACTCACAAAGCAGGTGAATGATCAGGCATGTGAACAATAACGGTTTTCTTCCGCAGGTAGTAAGTGTCCATCTCGCTGGGTGTCGAATTGCTGGTTACTGCTGACGGCACGGGCGATGTACAACAAGATCCCCCGGAACCAAAAGACAGGGAACCTGTTTCCCAGTGTAGCAGCGCGAGTGTTGTCACTTCCTATGCGCGGGCGGATGCGCGCGTTCGGGACATTCGTGTCCCTTCCTCAGGCAATGGAGAGTCCGTTTTACTAAAGGGCAATATAACCACTCGTCCAAAAGGGTTTTGCAAAAGGGTTTTGCATTCCCATACAAGGCTTTTGGAATGCAAAACTCAACTGTCTCAAACGGATGTCAAACTGCCTTCATCACCACTGACCCATAACCCTCCAACCACAGGCACTTAGTCACCTTAAGGTATACAGCTACCACTACAGTTTTTTTTTATGGGATAATTAACTTAGAAAGGGATTATATCCCTGGTTAGGAGTCTCCTAACGTAAGTTGAACATTTCCACATAAATTGGGTTTTCCATGTTCCTTGTTATAGTGAACCTGTCATTGCATATTTGGAAATAAAATAAAGCCAGCTTGTAAAAGAAGATGCTATTAACTTGCCTTTCCAGTGGCCTATATATAAGTCTCTGCCCTTTGGTGATCCCTAGCAGCAGCAGGTATACAAACACTTCTAGGTGTGTAAAAACCTGCTCCCCCAAACTCACGTTGTGTTCCTCCTGATGGCTCCTAACTAAGAGACTGAGGCCGCGTACACACGATCGAACATGTCCGCTGAAACTGGACCGCAGGCCAGTTTCAGCGGACATGTTCGATCGTGTGTACGGCCTATCGGACCGTTTTCCAGCGGACAAAAATTTCCAAACATGCTTGAAAACATGTCCGCTGGAAACCTGTCCGTCGGACAGGTTCGATGGTTAGTACACAAACGATCGGACCAAAATCCCCTGCATGCGAAGAATCAAGTCGACGCATGCTTTTCCAAGCATTGAACTTTGTTTTTTCATCACGACGTTGTGTTTTCTACGTCACCGCGTTCTGGTCCGAGGAAATTTTGGTCCGATGGTGTGTACGCACATCAGACCAACAGACAATTCAGCCTTGTCCGATGAAAATGGTTTGTCGGACATGTTTACTCGGACATGTCTGATCGTGTGTACAGGGCCTGAGACTTTACATGTACCTTACAAGGATATTTAAAAGAAAGTAAGCAAAATGTTATCAGTTAGAGACAAAACTGGTTACAATCTGAGTTACAATTATGCCGCGTACACATGATCGGATATTCCGACCGTGTGTGTGCCCCATCTGAGTTTTTCCTTTGGAAATTCCGACGGACTTAGAAAGAGAACATGTTATCTTTTTTTCCATTCGTCTGTATGGAACTCCGAAGGAGAAAAAAAACATGCATGCTCAAAATCAAGTTGACGCATGCTCGAAAGCATTGAACTTAATTTTTCTCGGCTCGTCATAGTGTACAACACCGTGTTCTTGACGGTCAGAATTTGGTGTGACAGTGTGTATGCAAGACAGCTTGAACGGAATTCCATCAGAAAAATCCGCTTGAGTTTATGCCGACTGTGTCCTGGCTGAAGAATCCGAAACATTGGCATTTTTTTCAGATTCCTCAGCCAGGACAACACCACCCTGGACAACCTCATTGTAACTGATTTTAACCATTGCATTTATTAAACTCTACAAGGTACATGTAAAGTCCCACTCAATTTTGTTCTAGTTTGGTATATGTTCTTTATGGGATGGTACCTTTTTGGGGTTATAATTACTGTATGTATTGGCGTATAACACTCTTACTTTTTTACTCTGAAAATAAAGGTAAACTGTGCCTGCATGTTATACACATGGGGCCGTGGAAAGCTTTTTTCCCTGAAACTTCCCTCTTAAAGTTAGGGTGCATGTTATATGCCTGTGCGTGTTATACGCCGATAAATACGGTACCTCACACTCATCTCTTGCACCCCCTCTACTACATTTTAGATCAGTCAACTTATTTAGATTGTGTCAGGAGTATGTCTGATTTTCCTAACTACACTGTAATTATTACCTACAAGTTTGAAACTACAATATAGCAACTATAGCACATATGATCGGAGGGAGCGAAAATTCGACAACACAATAGCTGCACCTGTCCAGGTACATAACCTCACAGGTTGTCAGGGGTCCTAAATGTATTTATTATTTTATTTATTTATTACAGGTACCAATATAGAGCCGTCAATTTACGCAGCGCTTTACATATATATTGTACATCAATATACATTGCCACATCAGTCCCTGCCCTCGAAAAACGTACAATCTAAGGGTCCCTAACTCACATTCATACACAATACTAGAGTCAATTTAGATAGGACCCAATTAATATAGCAGAATTCTCAAAATTAGCTATATGAATGTATGGTTAATTAGACTGGACTGGACTTATGTTCAGCACAGGTTGGGGGCAGGTGGCATTCTCCAATTTATAGTGAAATGAATTGTTGTATAAAAATAAACAATGACACATTACTATTGCTTATACCTGTAATTTCCCCACTTACCATCATATTGTTGCCACAGACGCCAACACCATTTTGCACAGTCAATGAATACACACGCTGCCCATTCAATATACTTTTTACGGCTCCAGAACAGTTGGATTGCAACAAGGTGGATGCAGACGGCTTGTAACCGAGAACCTCCAGCAAATTCTTACCCACAGAGATTGTCATGTTTGAACTTTCACACTTAACTGAATAGCTTACATTGTATACATCTGTCAAGAAGGAAACAGGGAAATGTAACCAGACAGCCAAATAGCTAAATATATTATATAGAAGTGTATAACAATCTAACAGTATTAAGACATGCAAGAGTGGGAAGTAAGAATGGAAAAGCAACTTACTCAGGCCTTGAGACGTATAGTAAGTCGCGTTAGCAGCACAAACTGCTGTCTGATTGACATATATACAGACTTCATCTGCAAGGCATGTTGGCGAACAGTATGGATCTGCTGTTATGTGATAAAAGGAAATACAAGGTTAAAAAGGTCCACACATTTGGAAAGGATTCTTCACAGCAAGTTGTGGAATAGACTCTACCTCCTAGAACCAGTTCTGGCCAGCTCAGTAATTTGTTTCAAAAATAGCTAGATGCATTCCTAAATGCGTAAAATATAACTGAATACTAATATTTATAGATACTGTCAGGGCCGATCCTAGGCGGGTGCGGGGGGTGCCCCGCACCCAGGCGCCCAGAGGGGGGAGGCGCCAAGGTGTCAGAGTGCTGCTCGCTCCTCTCTTGTTCTATGTGCTCGGAGTAAGAAGCGACCGCAACGGCAACGCTATTGTTAGGCGCGGCGGTGCAGTCCGCCAGTGAATACAAGCCGTAACGTCGGGTGCGGGGGGGGGGTCAGCTCCATGAGCCGCGGCCACCCACTAACATTTGTACAAATAACAAATAGCCCAGGCTTCACGGAGGAAGCCTGGGTTAGCTGACGTCAGTGACAGCCCGCCGCCATTGCTTCTGGGAATTGTAGTCTGTGGCTGCGCGCACAAGCTCCCTGCTCACAGTGGGTATAGAGAGTCTGGAGAGCAGCGCAGCAGCCTCAGGCTAAGGAGAGGAGTAGTGATGAGCGGAATACGCCATATTCGATTTCGCAATATTTCGCGAATATATAGAAGAATATTCGCGAATATTCGTTAATATCGAATATTCGTGATATTTTATCAAAAAAAAAATTGCGAAAGTCCGAATGCGAAATTGATTGCGAAATTCTCGTCAACACGTGAAAACGGAGATCATTTCCTGGATTACTAAACTAATAGGCACTAAACACTAACTCTACTTACACAAACTTATATGACTAAACTAAAGCTAATTTTTTTTTTATACACAAAACACAGAAGGGCAGAGAACGTATTCGCGAATATTCGTTAATATCGAATATTCGTGATATTTTATCAAAAAATTTTTTTTGCGAATGTGAAATTGATTGCGAAATTCTCGTCAACACGCGAAAACGGAGATCATTTCCTGGATTACTAAACTAATAGGCACTAAACACTAACTCTACTTACACAAACTTATATGACTAAACTAAAGCTAATTTTATTTTATTTTTTATACACAAAACACAGAAGGGCAGAGAACGCATTCGCGAATATTCGTAATACGAATATTCGCATTGCGAATATTCGGCAACATAAAAGGATCGCCTCAGCTACTCGGCCCATGGTCTCTAATCATACCAGCAATGCTTTTAGACGTCGATGGAGATCACTAGGATGTGATCTGTTTTAAAAATAAATTTGAAAAAATACGAATATTCGCAATAGCGAATATTCACCGCGATATTCGATTTATTCGCGAATACTCGAATATGCAATATTCCTAACGAATATTCGCAATGCGAATATTCGTGAGCAACACTAGAGAGGAGTCATGTAAAACTGTAATGCTGCAATGCTAGAATGGGCATGCTGCAGTCAATGAATTAAATAGAAATTGACCCCAGGACAGGAGCATCACCATCAACCCCCCTCCATGGAGGAGGCCGTGCAACTTACAAGAATGAGGGCCTGTCCTGTTGAACTGGCAACCCATCGCTGAGGTGAGAAACCCTGACACCCCCCCCTCCATGGAGGAGGCCGTGCAACTTACAAAAAGGAGGACCTGCCCTGTTGAACTGGCAACCCATCGCTGAGGTGAGAAACCATGACACCCCCCCCCCCCCAGCTGACCATCCTATCTATTTTCCCTCCTGCTGGGAGCTGCTCATGACCTATGGGTCCTGCTGGAAGCTAGCCATGGCCCATAGGCCCGCAGCCAGCTCCGCTGGGTCCTGCTGGGAGCTGGATGACAGACCTGTGGGTCATGCTGGGAGCTGGCTGCCGGATCTGTGGGTCCTGCCGGGAGCTGGCAGCCAGCTCCCGGCAGGACCCAGAGGTCCGCAGCCAGCTCCCAACAGGATCCACAGGCTGTAGGTCCTGCTGGGAACTGGCCACAGACCTATGGATCCTGCTGGCTACTGGAGTGGGCACTGGTAGGCTGCATTTGATGGGCACTGGTAGGCTGCATTTGATGCATTGATATCTTTATAATATTAGTATAATTCCCACAGTCTCTGAACATCTCTTGTATCATGTCTGCAGTCTCTGACCATCTCTGGTATCATGTCTGCAGTCTCTGACCATCTCTGGTATCATGTCTGCAGTCTTTGACCATCTCCGGTAGTATGTTTGCAGTCTCTGGCCATCTCCTGTAGTATGTTTTCAGTCTCTGGCCATCTTCTGTAGTATGGTTGCAGTCTCTGACCATCTCCTTGTTTCATGCCTGCAGTCTCTGACCATCTCCTGTACTATGTCTGCAGTCTCTGACCATCTCCTGTACTATGTCTGCAGTCTCTGACCATCTCCTGTACTATGTCTGCAGCCTCTGACCATCTCCTGTACTATGTCTGCAGCCTCTGACCATCTCCTGTACTATGTCTGCAGCCTCTGACCATCTTTTGTACCATGTCTGCAGTCTCTGACCATCTCTTGTACCATGTCTGCAGTCTCTGACCATCTCAGGTATCATGTCTGCAGTCTTTCACCATCTCCTGTAGTATGTTTGCAGTCTCTGGCCATCTCCTGTAGTATGTTTGCAGTCTCTGGCCATCTTCTGTAGTATGGTTGCAGTCTCTGACCATCTCCTTGTTTCATGCCTGCAGTCTCTGACCATCTCCTGTACTATGTCTGCAGCCTCTGACCATCTCCTGTATTATGTCTGCAGCCTCTGACCATCTCCTGTATTATGTCTGCAGCCTCTGACCATCTCCTGTACTATGTCTGCAGCCTCTTACCATCTCCTGTACTATGTCTGCAGCCTCTGACCATCTCTTGTACCATGTCTGCAGCCTCTGACCATCTCTTGTATCATGCCTGCAGCCTCTGACCATCTCTTGTATCATGCCTGCAGTATATGACCATCTCTTGTATCATGCTTGCAGTATCTAACCATCTCACTGTTTCATGTCTGCAGTCTATGACCATCTCTGATACTATGTCTGCAGTCTCTGACCATCTCTGGTACTATGTCTGCAGTCTCTGACCATCTCCTTGTTTCATGTCTGCAGTCTCTGACCATCTCCTTTTTTCATGTCTGCAGTCTCTGACCATCTCCTTGTTTCATGTCTGCAGTCTCTGACCATCTCCTTGTTTCATGTCTGCAGTCTCTGACCATCTCCTTGTTTCATGTCTGCAGTCTCTGACCATCTCCTTTTTTCATGTCTGCAGTCTCTGACCATCTCCTTGTTTCATGCCTGCAGTCTCTGACCATCTCCTTGTTTCATGTCTGCAGTCTCTGACCCTCTCCTTGTTTCATGTCTGCAGTCTCTGACCATCTCCTTGTTTCATGTCTGCAGTCTCTGACCATCTCTGATACCATGTCTGCAGTCTCTGACCATCTCTTGTAACATGTCTGCAGTCTCAGACCATCTCCTGTATTATGTCTGCAGTCTCTGACCATCTCCTGTATTATGTCTGCAGTCTCTGACCTTCTCCTGTATTGTGTCTGCAGTCTCTGACCTTCTCCTGTATTATGTCTGCAGTCTCTGTCCATCTCCTGTATTATGTCTGCAGTCTCTGACCTTCTCCTGTATTATGTCTGCAGTCTCTGACCATCTCCGGTGTCATGTCTGCAGTCTCTGACCATCTCTGGTATCATGTCTGCAGTCTCTGACCATCTCTGGTATCATGTCTGCAGTTTCTGACCATCTCTGGTATCCTGTCTGCAGTCTCTGACCATCTCCTTGTTTCATGTCTGCAGTCTCTGACCATCTCCTTGTTTCATGTCTGCAGTCTCTGACCATCTCCTGTATTATGTCTGCAGTCTCTGACCTTCTCCTGTATTATGTCTGCAGTCTCTGACCATCTCCTTGTTTCATGTCTGCAGTCTCTGACCATCTCCTTGTTTCATGTCTGCAGTCTCTGACCATCTCCTTGTTTCATGTCTGCAGTCTCTGACCATCTCCTTGTTTTATGTCTGCAGTCTCTGACCATCTTCTTATTTCATGTCTGCAGTCTCTGACCTTCTCCTGTATTATGTCTGCAGTCTCTTACCATCTCCTGTATTATGTCTGCAGTCTCTGACCATCTCCTGTATTATGTCTGCAGTCTCTGACCTTCTCCTGTATTATGTCTGCAGTTTCTGACCATCTCCTGTATTATGTCTGCTTTCTCTGACCATCTCTGGTATCATGTCTGCAGTCTCTGACCATCTCTGGTATCATGTCTGCAGTCTCTGACCATCTCTGGTATCATGTCTGCAGTCTCTGACCATCTCTGGTATCATGTCTGCAGTCTATGACCATCTCCTTGTTTCATGTCTGCAGTCTCTGACCATCTCCTTTTTTCATGTCTGCAGTCTCTGACCATCTCCTTGTTTCATGTCTGCAGTCTCTGACCATCTCCTTGTTTCATGTCTGCAGTCTCTGATCATCTCCTTGTTTCATGTCTGCAGTCTCTGACCATCTTCTTGTGTCATGTCTGCAGTCTCTGACCTTCTCCAGTATTATGTCTGCAGTCTCTGACCATCTCCTGTATTATGTCTTCAGTCTCTGACCATCTCCTTTATTATGTCTGCAGTCTCTGACCTTCTCCTGTACTATGTCTGTAGTATGAAGGGATATGTACACACAATTAATGTTCTAAACGTTTCATCAATCTATAGCACATTACCAGCGCTCAGGGCCGCCATCAGGGGGGTACAGGCATTACACCTGTAAAATTTTTTTTTTTTTTTTTTTTTTTTAGGGGTCCAAAGGTCCCCAGGGCCCCGGAGGCCACCAAGGGCCCCAGATGACAAGCCCTTTTTTAAAAAAAATATATATTTTTTTATAAAAAAAATATATTTTTTTTAATATATTTTTATTTTATTTTTTATTAAAGGGCCAATTTTTTTTCTTTTATTTTTTTTAGAGGTCCGGAGGTCCCTAGGGGCCCGGAGGCCACCAGGGCCCCAGATGGCAAGCCCTTTTTTTTATAAAAAAATATATATTTTTTTTATAAAAAATATATTTTTTTAATATATTTTTCTTTTATTTTTTATTAAAGGGCCAATTTTTTTTTCTTTAATTTTTTTTAGAGGTCCGGAGGTCCACAGGGGCCCGGAGGCCCCCAGGGCACCGGATGGCAACCCCCCTTTTTTTTATTTATTTTCTATAAAAAAATATATATATTTTTTAATATATTTTTATTTTATTTTTTTTATTAAAGGGCCATTTGTTTTAGGGGTCTAGGGGCCCGTAGGCCACCAGGGCCCCAGATGACAACCCCCTCTTTTTTATTTTTATAAAAAAACATATTTTTTTAATATATTTTTCTTTTATTTTTTATTAAAGGGCCAATTTTTTTTCTTTTATTTTTTTAGAGGTCCAGAGATCTCCAGGGCCCCAGATGACAACCCCCCTTTTTTTATAAAAAAAATATATATTTCTTTTATTTTTATATTTATATAATATTATTATTATTAAAGGGCCCCCGGATGACAATCCTGCTTTTTTATATTTTTTTTTTTACTTTTTTATATTATTTTATTTCTTTTTTTTTTAATATATAGATGTATTTTTATTAAAGGGCTCAGGGTCCCCAGGGCCCCACGTGTCAAACCCCCTTTTTTATAATTGTATTTTTTATTTTTGTTTATATATTTTTTTTATATTTTTATTTTTTATTAAAGGGCCCAGAGGTCCCAGGGCCCTGGAAGGCAACCCCCTTGTTTTTTTCTATATAAATGTTTATTTCTTTTTTATATATATATATTTTTATTTTTTTATTTTTTTTTAAAGGGCCCAGAGGTTTCTTTTTATTAAAGGGCCCAGAGGTCCCGAATGGAAAGCCCCCTTTTTTTGTAATTTCCTTTTATATAAAAAAAATTAGGTCCCCGGGGCCCAAGTTGGCAACCACCCTTTTTAAAAAAAAATATATATATATTATATATATATATATATATATATATATATATATAATATATATATATTTTTTTTTTCTTTTTATTAAAGGGCACAGAGGTCCCCAGGGCCCCGGATGGCTACTCCCCCCCCCCCTTTTTTATATATATTTTACTTTATTTCTTCTTTTTGTAAAGGGCCCCCCCGCTTCTCAATTCGCGGCAGCAGCCCCCCCCGCTTCTTAATTTCATGCGACAGCACCCCCCCCCCCCCCGGTTCTCTGCTCCAGGGGGCCCATGCCTGAAGCTGTGTAAGGGGCCCCAAAATTCCTGATGGCGGCCCTGCCAGCGCTAACTGGTTCATAACCTGATCTCAGAACCTGAAAATGTGAATTAACACACCCTGCTTTTGAGAACCACAAGAAATACCAAAAAAATGCATGTGAACGCATGCATATAAGCGCATGGGTATGCAACCTTATATCAAAAGTACACGCGTTCTAGTCACTACAAAATGAATCGGTAAGTGCTACTGAAAATGCATATGTGCTTAAAATAAAAATGAAAATAAAAATAAAAGTAAAATAAAATGAAATAAAATGATATGACATATATAAAATGGCATATATAAAAGTTATGCTGTTATTAGCACAAGTCCATGAATAAGTCCTATATATCAAGATATGGAGAGCTCTTGAATTAATAGGTTCCTGTAATTTAGGCTTGCATCAAATAAACAGAATATTTGCCTCGACGGGATCCCCCAAGAGGACCTCACTCACCAGATAGACGAGATAGTTGTGCAGTCAGACACCTGTTGTTTCACACACGGCTGAAAGGCTCCTCTCTAATTCCTCTCATCTCTGGTCAATGTAAAGTGCACTAATCCTCCCATAGACGTATGATCATGTAAGGAAAGAAGAGATACTCCACATAGTGTAAAACTGCATTTTATTAAACATGGGATCTCTTCAAAGTTACACTTACACAGTTGGGGTTTTAAAATCAGCGCTAAAAAAGCTAGTCCATACGTAGAGCGGCTCTCACTGTGCTGTCTGCCGGGGGATTCCTCCTCCTGACGCCGTGAGTCCCGGGATGCCGCTCACTCGATTGGCTAGTTGGTTCACGTGGCCTTGCCCTGACGCGTTTCGTGATTGGACAACAGTCCAGGAACGTCTTCAGAGAGCGGCATCCCGGGACTCACGGCGTCAGGAGGAGGAATCCCCCGGCAGACAGCACAGTGAGAGCCGCTCTACGTATGGACTAGCTTTTTTAGCGCTGATTTTAAAACCCCAACTGTGTAAGTGTAACTTTGAAGAGATCCCATGTTTAATAAAATGCAGTTTTACACTATGTGGAGTATCTCTTCTTTCCTTACATGATCATACGTCTATGGGAGGATTAGTGCACTTTACATTGACCAGAGATGAGAGGAATTAGAGAGGAGCCTTTCAGCCGTGTGTGAAACAACAGGTGTCTGACTGCACAACTATCTCGTCTATCTGGTGAGTGAGGTCCTCTTGGGGGATCCCGTCGAGGCAAATATTCTGTTTATTTGATGCAAGCCTAAATTACAGGAACCTATTAATTCAAGAGCTCTCCATATCTTGATATATAGGACTTATTCATGGACTTGTGCTAATAACAGCATAACTTTTATATATGCCATTTTATATATGTCATATCATTTTATTTCATTTTATTTTACTTTTATTTTTATTTTTATTTTCATTTTTATTTTAATCACATATGCATTTTCAGTAGCACTTACCGATTCATTTTGTAGTGACTAGAACGCGTGTACTTTTGATATAAGGTTGCATACCCATGCGCTTATATGCATGCGTTCACATGCATTTTTTTGGTATTTCTTGTGGTTCTCAAAAGCAGGGTGTGTTAATTCACATTTTCAGGTTCTGAGATCAGGTTATGAACCAGTTAGCACTGTTAATGTGCTATAGATTGATGAAACGTTTAGAACATTAATTTTGTGTACATATCCCTTCATACAGATTTTTATTTTATAACAGCCGCTTTTACTGCTGACCTTTGTACAGAGACAGATTGATTTCAGTGTCTTTTTTAACAGCCATTGTGCGCTAGGTTCAGTTTTTTCTTTTCTGTTCATTTGAACAGACGCGATTATACTGAGTCGTTGTCATTATTATGTCTGTAGTATGTCTGGGGGCTCTTTCTACCAGACTCTCTTCCTGTACTTCGTTTATTGTTAAGAGATCATGGGAGGATCCCAGAGTAATGAAGGGGAGCATCTCTGTGTTATAGTTGTTGACGTATAAACGTTTGTAAAGGGGAGGAGTTAGTAAGATGACCACGTCCATGTGGGGGCGCCAGAAATATTTCTGCACCCAGGCGCCTGTGACCCTAGGATCGGCCCTGGATACTGTAGCTGCTGATTTTTAATATAAGGACACTTACCTGTCTAGGGAGCCCACAATGTCAGCACCCCAGCTGTATTTCAGATCGACTGTTGGGTGGCGCCGCCGCTATTCACAGTTGGTTCCCTACTGCGCATTTCTGCAAAGCACCCTGTGCTTTCTAAATGGCCCAGCGGTGGAGGAGGGAGAAGGGGGGCTGAACTTCTGAGAGACAGAGCCGCTGCCCTGTCTCCCAGAAGTGGGGAAGGGTACCTGTCAAAAACAGGTATCCGTCCCCTCCCCCCTGAAAGGTGCTAAATGTGGAGCGAAGCTGAAAATTAGGTTACAGTCTGTAAATTCTTTCCAACATCGGAGTATGTACATAGGGTGGACATGATGGACTTGTGTCTTTTTTCAACCTCACTTACTATGTAACTATGTATGTATAGTAAAAGAAAACTATCTTTAAATGATATTAAAAAAAATTGTTGTTTAGCCATGCATGGACAATATGGCCCGGATTCACAAAGCACTTACGCCGACATATCTCCAGATACGGCGCGTATGTACAAATATGCATCGTTGTATCTGTGCGCCGAACCCACAAACTTAGATACGCCTAAAAACAGACTTCATCCCACCGACGTAACTTGCCTACGCTGGCGTAGAGTGGGCGCATATTTACGCTGGACGCATGTGGCGCTCCCATTCATTTTCTATTCAAATATGCAAATGAGGGAGATACGCCGATTCATGAACACACCTGCGCCCGGCGCATGATTTATGCGGTTTGCGTAAGTTTTACGGTCGGCGTAAAATTATTCCCCATAGATGAGGCGCAACCCATGCAAAGGTATGGACCAGGGAACACAAGCCTATGTATTTTACGTTGGACGTCTGTGAATATGGGCCGACGTGGGTCTGGCTGGGCGTAGGTTACGTTCACGGCGTACACAGTGATCCGGCGTATCTTAGGCAGTTGTTCCGGCGTGGTTGTGAGCATGCGCACGGGGATACGTCCACGTCTCGATGCATGCGCAGTTCATTTTAAGTACTTGTCTGGCGCCCGGCACATCATTTGCATGGGGTCACGCTTCATTAACATGGATCACGCCCACTTCCACCTACTTCCACTTACGCCGGCTTACGCCTACGAAATATATACGCTATGCCGGCGCAGGGTTGGGAGCATTTGCTTTGTAAATTCCATGCTTGCCTCTCCGCTTTGCGCCAGCGTAGCGTAAAATAAATACGCTACTGCGTCATAATAATGCGCCGATGTCTGTGAATTCGGGCCCATATTTTCATGTGTCCTATATTTACCTGTGCAACAGTTCAAGTTTGGGTTCCAGGAAAGATTTGCGGGGCAGCAAGAAGAGGAATTTAAGGTGCACCCTGCATTGGGTACACACAATGAGGTATTTGAGCATGTGCACCCAGATATTTGCACACACGTTCCACTGCATGAGGAACACAAAGGAGGACTCCCATTTACTACAGCTGAAAGAAAGAAAGAAGTATTAGTACAATGCTCACACACAAAGATTTCAGATAAAAGCTCACAATATACAGCTTGTATGTGTTTTATATGTGTATTAGATAATGTATAAATAGACATTTTACTACAGAGTGAGATCAGGTCGACTGTACTTTATATCCAGCTGAGAGGGAAGTTAGGATATTTATATAGCTGGCCAAGTACAAGTGGATTTCCAAACAAACATTATTCCCAATATTTGTACAAACATTCATTCAAAAATTCTCAATACATTCAATAACTTGACATTTGAAAGTATTTCAATATTGTTCTAAAGTATTTTAAAATGTTGTGTGCTTTTAACATTTGATTTTGAAGTGAATGGGCTTTACTGTAAGAAAACTGCATTCACCTCACCATTAGAAATTTGTTAATTTCCTGTCACTGCTGGGAAAAATTAAATGACCCCCCCCCCCCCCCCCCACAAACACACACACACTGATTAGAAAATATAATGAACGTTCTTAAAGTGAAACATGTCAAATAACATTCTACCAGGGCCATCTTTAATATTGCATGGACCCTGGGCAAAAAAATTCTTGGGGCCCCCAATGCAATTTTGCTCTCCACCTGCTCTAAAACATACAATAAATATCAGCTAGATTTAAAATCTGTTTACTGAGCCCATTCACAAGGACTAAAAACACAGGGTCGCCATCAGGGGGGGTACGGGAATTACACCTGTAAGGGGCCCAAAGGTCACCAGGGGCCCGGCCCCACCCTGGATTTTTTAGTATATATTTTCGGCTGACCACCCTTTAGCAACTCGTGTTAGGGGCACGCCCCCCGTTTTTTTTTTTTCCGTCTGACTTTAGAAACTTGTGGCAGGAGAGAGAAGAGAAGACTTGGCTTTGTTTTGTTTGTCAGCACCAACCCCCCCCCCCCTTTCACGCTTATCATCTCGTGTCAGGAGAGAGGAGGGCCCTCCCGATTCTCTGCTCCAGGGGGGCCCTGCCTAAAGCTGAGTAAGGGGCCCCAAAATTTGCCCTGCGCAGACATCTAGCATTTTTATGCAGTACACCATAACATACCTGAAGGCAGTATTATGGCGTGAACAGGGCACAATTGTTTTCTAGATGTCCCTGCATTGAGCATGTGTCGATCAGTTCAGATTTGTGCAGCTCAACAGATATTTGTAAGCAAGCCCTAAAGAAGATTGTATAGTCAGATTATAATGTATAGGGCAAGACCAGCGTTGGGAAAAACTAGAAACAATCTGCATCTACGTAGAAGGCACACATATGGGGGGGGGGGGGTCTGACATCCCTTCCCCATTTTGTCATGATTTTTTTTTTAAGATAAGCAAGTAAAATTATTGCTGTTACAAAATAATTTGTTTAGTATGTAACTGCTTTTATACTTACTGTAACATGATGGGGTAGAACCTGTTAATAAAGAGAGAGAAAAAAACTCATATGTACAAAATGTTGACATGAAAATGGTATTTTAGAATTTTTGAAAAAGCTCTTATATAAACATTTCATTCTCTTTAAACAACTGTTATTAACATTTCATTGCGTAGGTACTACTGTCATTCAAGAAAACCTGTTTAGTGAGATACCTTACTCTGAGAAAATGGGGTTTTACCTGAATTGGATATTTTTGACGATTTAGGCTTAGGTTAACAGATATTTTAACGTTCATGAGCAAATTTTATTTTATTACATATTTTTTATAAAAAAAATCTGTAAATAATTTGTTATTGACTCAAAATTATCAAGGAACGCATAGATATGAGACAACACATTGGGTTCGATTTACTACAGGAAGATAGACTGTGCACTTTGGAAGTGCAGTTGCAAAATTTTCCCCCAGAAATGTAGTGAATACGGTGAGCTTTACTTTGTAAAGACTATTTAATCAGGAAACAGACAGAGCTTCACCTCATTTACTAAGCTATGGAGCAACTGCACATGCAAAATGCACAGTTTATTTTCCTTAACCCTAGGTTCACATCTATGCGTTTCTGTGGGCCGCATTTGCACAGGCACGGCAGCCCATTCATTTTAATGGCCTTGCAATTCCCACAGAAAAAGATGCATGCATCTTTTTCAAAACGTGGCTCTCAGGGAAATTACCATGCGATCTCTCTGCAGGCAGGGCTGTCTTAATGAGAGGGCACACCTGAGCACTGCCCTTTACCCAAAGCAGCTGGACCTTGAACCCACGCTGCCCCGAAATTGGGGGCCCCATGATGGTACTGAGAGTGATAGATACACAGTGGAGGCAGTCTGCCTCCTACCTTCTTGATGTCTGTTTACCTGCAATGTCATCATTGTAGGGGCCCCAGAGCATTACTTTGCCCAGGGGCCCATGATGCTATTAAGACGGCCCTGTCTGCAGGTCCTGCATACGCAGGGGCAGACTGACCATTTGGGCACTCTGCCACTGCCCGAGGGCCCCATGCCACTAGGGGGCCCCATCAGGGTCGCCATCCTCAGTAAAACCAGGGATAGTATGTACAAATCTGTGTCTTTTTACATGTGTCCCTGAAATGTCTCTTACCAGCATCCTTTTGGTGTAAAAATCCCAAGATTATAGCTGCCCCACCTCTCCAGTACCTTTTTAGTGTGTGTGTGTATGTATACTGTGTGTGTATATTGTGTGTCTGTGTGTGTATACTGTGTATGTATACTGTACGTGTGTATACAGTACTGTGTGGCTCCCTAATCTATTGCCTGGGGACCCCACAAACTCCTATTGCCCGAGGGCCCCATGAGTTGTCAGTCCGCCCCTGTGCACATGCATTGCAATAATACATGCGTGGGGGTGCACGCACACATGTTGCGATTTCACAAATGCACGGGGGTGCCGTGCGTTTCTTCACAGCAGTGCGTTTTCACTGTGAGTGGTTGCAGGTGTGAGATTCCTGCACCCTCAGCCACACGCATAGATGTAAACCAAGCCTTAGTTAATCCACTTCAATGCCTCATGCACCAAGCCTGCAAGAGAGCAACATATGCAAGCAAGTTAGTGCTTCACCCCCTGATGTGGACTACTCACATCCACCCCAACTAGTAGCAATAACTGACAGGTGTTGGTACTATATAGCAAGTATCTTGTGGAAAACAATTTATGCAGGGCTAGTGAAAGTTGGATAGTCAAGAGAAGTACTGTCATTTCAAGTGAGCTCTGATGTACGAATCAGTTTTTCAGCATGTTTGAAAAGCTGTTGTGAATTATAAAGCATGTTTCCATTATTATCTACCATCATTTCATTACTTGCTAACTTCTCGATTTCTTCTGTTCATGTTAATTGCTGGCTTCTGTTACATATTAGGCAGCAATAGCTACAAAATATTCCAATCAAAAACACACATAAATCACTCTAAATCACCAACGCTAAAGCCCTGTACACATGATCGGTTCGTCTGATGAAAACAGACCGATGGACCATTTTCATCGGACGAACCGATCATGTGTGTGGGCTCCATCATTTTTTTATCCATCCGTGAAAAAAAATAGAACCTGTTTTAAAATGTTTTTATGTTAAAAAAACGATAGAAAAAAACTATCGTCTGTGGGGAAATCCATCGGTCAAAAATCCACACATGCTCAGAATCAAGTCGACGCATGCTTGGAAGCACTGAACTTAATTTTTCTCAGCACGTCGTAGTGTTTTACGTCACCGCGTTGGACATGGTTGGATTTTTAACCGATGGTGTGTAGGCAAGACTGATGAAAGTCAGCTTCATTAGATATCCGATGAAAAAATACATCGGATTATATTCCATCAGATATCCGATCGTGTGTACAGGGCTTAACTCTTGTTTTAGTGGTACATCCATAGATTTGATTCACACCCTCTACACATTGATCAAAGATTCATTCTTTGATTTGTATATAATTGTGTAAACATGCTCCAGCCAGGTTTATAAGCATTGGCAACGATCATGAAGAATGTGCCTAGACCCTAGTTTTATAACGAAAACCCGATTTGGTAATGTGTCAGCCTATCAGCTGGTGCATCTCTATATTTACTTTAGGTAACAAATAGAGATATAGATATTATTATTATTAAAAGTGGGGGAAACCTATAAATCATAAATCTAAATTTTTCTGTTACTTTTTTAAGATGTCTATTCTGAAATCGATATGACAATTGTATTGCTGTCTGATATCCGTACTGGATGTATTGACCCGTCTTCGCCCGTTGTAGGTGGTAATAAAAATTATATATATATATATATGTAGATAGATATATCTATCTATATATATATATATATATATATATATATATATATATATATATATATATATATATATATATATAGATATATATATATAGATATATCTATATATAGATATATCTATATATATATAGAGATATATCTATATATATATATAGATATATAGATATATCTATATCAGAGATTACTTTTGTTAGCTTTGTGGATCTCTTTTCCTGTCACTCATAACATATTCATTATTTTTATACTTATGATTTAAGGCCTATTTAAGTACTTGGAATTCTGACAAAGAGAAACCTCTCTCAGTTATTAAGAAATATGCAGTTATTTATCTGAAACCCAATTATGTTTTCTTTAAAACTGCTATATCATCTTTTCATATTTTTTTTATAAATCCTTATTGGTTTATTTTATTTGTTTTAATAATATTAGATTGCAAATATTCATTATTCATAGAACAATCATTAATGTTCACAGTTCTGTTGATCTATAGAACAAATATGGATTGGTAAATATTTAAAAAAATATATATTTTATTCAGATTCGTTTACTAATACAGGTCTAAATTAATATATTTAATTTTAGTTAGCACTGCTGTCTTTAACATCTCAGACCAGTAAGTTCAGATATATGAAACAATTACATACCAGCAATCCCCAGTGCAGCCAACAATGTCACAAAGCCCAAGAACAACATTCTCTTGTGTCTTGATTGAGTGGTAAGGAACAAGTGACCCAACATCTTTCTCTTATACTTTTGCAATGTCACTGAGAGGGTGGGGCTTACCAGAAATACCTTTTTCTTAGCACACAGTGAACTTAAAAAATAGCTAGAAGCAATCCTATATGCAAATAAGAAGTAATAACTGTCTATGGCTTCCAGAAAATAACACCCTTTGTAAGGACCAATCTCTTCAAAAAATGTTGTCGTTATAAACGTGACACAAATCCATCAAAAAACGCTGCTGGCCCGAGTCCTGTTCATTACACTGGTTTTAAGATATTGTATCTAAAGCTAAAACTTTTATTTTTGGCAGGAGTAGAGAATTGTTAAAACGTTTTTTTTTTTAAGTCTCTGTACCACTCAAAAGATTTGTCTTCACTCCTAACACTACAGGGGTCAAAGGAAACCTCACCGAACTAAGAAAAATCCTGTCTAAGATAGCTTTTACTGGCAGTGCCAGGACAAGGTCACCCAGGGCACAAATAGCAAAAAATAAGAAAAATTAAGTTTAATGATTCTGAAAATTGATTCTGAGCATTCGTAGGATTTTTGTGCATCCGAATTGCATACAGACAATCGGAATTTTCGACAAGAACATTTGCCATCTGAAAATTTGAGAACCAGCTCTCACATTTTTGCCATCGGAAATTCCGTCAAAAAATGTCTGATGGGGCCTACACACCACCTACATAAGATCCCCACCACAAGCCAGCCAGCACTAACATTTAGGTTCCAGGTACTTTGCAGTCACCTTCAAGGGGTACCCTGTTCAGGAACACTTACATATACACACATCTGGGGTATAATTATTGTGTTAACTGACTCACTCATCTCATTACTAGTTACCTCAGTTATAACTTGATTTAGAATTGCCACAGTTCAGTTAAATCATGCAGTTATAGGCCAGTGTTCCCATTACCTAGTTCTGCAACTTAAAAACGTTCTGGGCCAGATTCAGTAAGAAGTTACGCGGTGTATCTCGAGATAAGTCTCTTACGCCGTCGTAACTTAGTTGCATATTTACGCTGGCCGCTAGGTGGCGCTTCCATCGATTTACGCGTCGAATATGTAAATTAGCTAGATACACCGATTCTCGAACGTACGTGCGGCCGTCGCAATTAGTTATGCCGTTTACGTAAGACATACGCCGGCGTAAAGATAATGCTGCTCTCTAGGTGGCGCAGCCCATGCAAGGTATGGACGTCGGAACAAGCGTATCTTTTTACGTCGTTTGTGTAAGTCGTATGCGAATAGGGCTGTGCGTAAGTTACGTTCAAGTCGCAGGCAGTGTGCGACGTATCTTAGGCATTCTTTCCGACGCATGCGCACTGGGATACGTCCACGGACGGTGCATGCCATTAAAAGCGTCAATTATGTGGGGTCACGATTATTTTACATAAAACACGCCCACCTCTTCCCCATTTAAATTAGGTGCGCTTACGCCAGCACATTTACGCTACGCCGCCGTAACTTAGGACGCAAGTGCTTTGAGAATACTGCACTTGCATTCTAAGTTGCGGCGGCGTAGCGTAAATACGATACGCTGCGCCTGCTCATAGTTACGCCGCCCTACATGAATCTAGGCCTCTGTTGTTTGTTTGCTAATTCTCACACTGCCTTACTTGTCTTCATATAATACATTTACTTAATCTACTGTTCAGTAGTTTGTGGCCTAATTTCTGTGCATTATTATAGACTGGTTCACTTAAGTTACACAGGTGTGAGTGGCCTTCTACCTATGACTGTGTTAGTTGGGACCGAGCGGCTTTAATGATCATTGGATTGGATGAAAGTTGGAAAGATAAGGGACAGGCAGTCTGTTTCCATCTGACCGCCCTATAGAGGAAATCAGGCTGTGTCTGTGTCCACTCTGCATAACGGAGCAGACACGGACCTGTTATCCGCCCACTTAGCGGGGATCAGTGGAGAGATCCCCCGCCGAGCAGGCAGATCTGCTGCATGGAGTACGCTCCGTGTGAAAGGGGCCTTAAAAAAAAAATGAATGTAGCCATCACATCTAAGAATTGGTAAGTTACAATTTAATAAATATTTGCTTTTGGGATTAATGCCGCTTTAATGATTGGAGGTGGCTTGACTCTAGTAGGTTAGGACATTGGATCTAGATTAGAAAAATAAGTGAACATAATTACAGTTATTTTTTACTGATACGGTATACTGTATACTTATGTGTATTGGGGTGTGATGGCACTAACACTTTTACTTTTTGGGCTGGTGTGTTCAATAGACAACAAACAATAGTATATATACAGCATAATACTGTATGTTTATTCAAAATGATCCCATATTCCCCCCTTAATCAGATGCACGTACATAGTTAAAATAATAAAAAAAACTTTCAGCGCAATGCCAGACTGTTCTGGATGAATCACAGTGGTGATCCAGTAGGACTTTTTCAAAGGATCCTTTGAAAAAGTCCTACTGGACGAAACGTCAGGATTACACCTCATTGCAAACCCGGAAGCAGCCTGAACGTTATGGTGTGGAACAACTGTGAGTGCATTCTTGCGGATATACCACTGTGATTCATCCAGAACACACTAACAGTCTGGCATTGCGCTGAAAGGTTTTTTATTATTTTAACTATGTACGTGCATCTGATTAAGGGGGGAATATGGGATCATTTTGAATAAACATACAGTATTATGCTATGGAAGCACTCTTTGTTGTTTATTATTCACATGAATCAGAGAAATATCCAGACCCAGTATCTGCATAAAGTGATTCAGAGAAGGAGAAAGTTTCCTAAAGTGGTGTGAAAGGTCGTTTGATCTTATCCTTGTGGTAAGCATATCCCCATAAGGGGTCGTTTGACGTCACGCGGTGGTTAAATGGTGGTTTGTTAAGAAGATTTCTGACACCCTGCTGTACATCTTTACTCTTTATGAATTTTCTTCCGTTTGGCATTAATTGGGATCGGATCCCACGCAGTTCTTGCTTCATTGTGAGGATCTAAGCGCTGCTTGCAACTTATATATGGACTCCATTCTGTGATTCCTCTATTTTTTGCTTGTTTATACATCTGCAGTTATAGTAATTTTCATAATTAACACGATAACCTATATAGGAATATTCAAAGGTGCATTAATACAGTTCACCCATTTACCCCACATTTTATTGAACTTCTTTATGATGTCTCTTATTTAGTGTATTCCTGTTTCAGAAAATAAGGCCTAGGCCTAGGGCAGCACTTTGCAGGGGGGCAGCACAAATTAAGGGAATACATTGCCCCCCCCCCCCCCCCACCAGGCTCTCAGAACTAGTGTCCCCACTCGAAAATTTCAGGGCAGGTCTTAAACAGAAAGGGGTGTGGCCTTGACAGAAAGGGGTGGGTCATATTTAAATTAGGGCGTGCATGAGTTTAGTCAGGCCTAGGGCAACACAAAACCTAAATACACTACTGGTGTAAGGGCTTGGTTCTGTCTCCACTTCTGTATAATTTTGTAGAAAAAAAAAAGAGAGGTCTGGGAAGCATCATGGAATATTTACCAGTAGAATAATTTTTTATTTTTTTTACTTTTTCTGTATAACCAAATGGCAGACTTCAAGAAATAGTTCTGTGCCATAAAAGTAATTATCAAAAAATTGTGCCTGCTCGCAAGGTCACATAAGATGAAGAAAGTCGGCAGCCTTTTATAATGCTGATGAGATAAAGTCCTACCAATCCTACATAATTGTTGCGTTTCTAAAATCTTTTAAAGTAACCTGTGCTTTTCTCAGGTCACTTAACTTAACCCTGCCCAAGGTTCATGTTTTTTCACCTTAATGCATTCTATGCATTGAAGTGAAAAAAACATCCGACAATACCGCCCCCCCCGTTTTACACACCTGAGTCCGTTCACCTGCTGCACTCACCCCGACATCCTCTTCAATGCTCATCCTGACTGTTGATTTGCTAGATTGGATGGATTGAAACCAGTGCAGCGATTGGTTCGCGCTGTTTTCAATCACACCCAATGACGCCGCACTCCGGGGGGAGGGCCGAGTGATACAGTGAGTGGCAGTGGCGGCTGGTGCTCAAAATTTTTGGGGGGGCGCAAACGAAAAAAAAAAAATATTGCAGCCTCACTGTGCCCATCACATGCAGCCACTGTTCCATGCCACCAAATGCAGCCACTGTGCCATGCCACCAAATGCAGCCACTGTGCCATGCCACCAAATGCAGCCACTGTGCCATGCCACCAAATGCAGCCACTGTGCCATCAATTGTCACCACTGTGCCATGCCATCAAACACAGCAACTGTTCCATCAATTGTCACCACTGTGCCATGCCATCAAATGCAGCAACTGTGCCATCAATTGTCACCACTGTGCCATGCCATCAAACGCCACCACTGTGCCATCAATTGTCACCACTGTGCCATGCCATCAAACGCCACCACTGTGCCATCAATTGTCACCAATGTGCCATGCCATCAAACGCAGCTACTGTGCCCATCAATTGTCACCAATGTGCCATGCCATCAAATGCAGTCACTGTGCCATCAATTGTCTCCACTGTGCTATGCCATCATATGCAGTCACTGTGCCATCAATTGTCACCAATGTGCCATGCCATCATATTCAGTCACTGTGCCATCAATTGTCACCACTGTGCCCCATGCCACTGTGCTCATTGTCGCCTCTGTGCCCCATGATGCCACTGTGCCCCATGATGCCCCTTTTGCTGTAAAAAAAAACACTTACCTGAAGCTTCCATGTCCTCCCTCGATGTCTTCTGCCGCCGTGGAGAAGCTTCAGCCAATCAGGTTCCTGATAACCAGAATCTGGGAACCTGATTGGCTGAAACGGCCGTCAGTCTAATGCAAGGACCGCAGATTGCCTGCACTCCGAGCATAGACTTCCGAGAGCCGGAGGGCGGCACTGGAAAAGCCTATCAGAGCCGCTGGCTTTGATAGGCAGTTCCCCTCAGCCAACCAGCTGCCGCTATTCGGGTAACCGGCGTCCCATGTCCGGTTATACGAATAGACCAGGCAGCTGGCAACAGTAACTCACGTTCAATGCATTGCATTGAACGTGTGTTACTTGCGAGAGGGGGTGGCGCTGCAGCGCCCTCTATAGACGGCCGCCAGAACTTCGGCTAAAATGTCAAAATGACATTTTAGCCGAATAAAAGTTCTTAAAGGGCCCGTTTTTTTTTGTGACTGCGGGAGGGGGGGTGGCGCCCGTGCGCCCATATGGGCGGGCCGCCACTGGTGAGTGGCTATAGCCGCCGGCTGTATCACAGGAGCGTGCCCACAAGAACTAACCGCCATGTGAAAGAGCTTGCATGAAGGTTGTTGGTTCTTGTGGGGAGGAGCCGAGACAGCCGCCAAGGGACCCCAGATGACCTGGTTCGGGGCCACTCTGTGCAAAACCAGCTGCACAGTGGAGGTAAGTATAACATGTTTGTTATTTAAAAAAAAATGTGCCTTTACAACCCCTTTAAGCTTTTGGTGTATTTTTAGCACATATTTATTTATCACATATATTTTGCACCAAGGTTTTCTTGCTAGTTTTTTTTTTTTTTGCGCTTTATCATACTAGTCTATTCATGCTGCTAGGTAAATTGGCTTCTGAATTCATTGGCTCTTACATGAATGAATATGAGGTAGGAACTTTTGATTGTAGGCTCTATGATGGCAGAGGCTGATGTGAATATAAAATATGTAAGTGCTGCATAAATTGTTGGTACTATATAAACACTTGTAGTAATAATAATAATCACTATTGTTACTAATTTAAGGAGAAAGAAAATTAATTCAATTGTTAATGGGTCAGTCTAACTAAAATATAATTACTTTAGTCTTTCTAAGGCTGTACTAAAACTCACAGTTGGGCCGCGTACACACTACCAAATATATCTGTTCAAATCGGTCTGACAGACTGATTTGAACAGATATGTCTGCTGGCTGTTTTGGTTTGATCGCTGTACACACGATCAAACCAAAATCCCCACCGGCAGACAGCGCGGTGACGTGACGGTGACGTTGACGCCGGCACGTCACCGCACCAGGAAGTAAAAAACTTCCGCGCATGCGTTAAATCCATTCGACGCATGTGTACTAACCAGCAGACATATCGGTCCGACGGGTTCTCAGCAAACAGATTTTAAAGCAGGCTTTAAAATCTGTCTGCTGGCCAAATCCGTCGGCTCGCCTGTACACACGATCGAATCTGTCTGCTGAGACGGTTTGTCAGACCGTTTTCAGCAGATAGATTTGATCGTGTGTACGCGGCCTTAGAGGAATCACCAGAAGGCAACCTTCGCTCCTTTTTAATCTTCTGGTATGTTTCGGGTACCCACTCAGGAATGAGTCCTCACACAGCAACAATCTGTATAAAGAGATGGAAAGGGCTGTATGGTGGCATCACAATGGCCAAAAAAACATAAAGTAGGACTATATGCAGAACTTTCTTTTCATTTTGGAAAGAGTAAGGAGTGAGGAAAGGTTATAACCCCTGTATCCCATTGAAATTATTTTCCTTCACTTCCTTTATCATAAACATACAGGAAGTGATAGGAAATCCCTGAAAATGAAAGGGTTTGTAAAGGGATTTTTTTTTTCCTAAATAGCTTCCTTTACCTTAGTGCAGTCCTCCTTCACTTACCTCATCCTCGATTTTGCTTTTAAATGTCCATATTTCTTCTGAGAAATCCTCACTTCCTGTTCTTCTGTCTGTAACTCCACACAGTAATCCCTGGTGTGGAGTGTCATGCTCACCCCCTTCCTTGGACTACACGAGCTGTGTGTTAGTGGGCTACCTGACTCTCCTGTAGGAGTGTTGTCTCGCGAAACGAGGAGCACGATTTAGGCCAAAGCGGTGTGCAGTACCACTTTTGGACTGAGGTGGGGGGCGCCGGAGCAGAGCAGAGCTGAACATCGCCGATCGCAGATCGTTAACCGCGTTATTTGCAATCTGTGGTTCCACTGTATATACATCCAGTGCTGGAGGTGGCAGAACTGTGTACCCACAAAAAAAAAGACCTGATTATTATTAATAGTATTTCATTCACACTAGAAAGATTTCCTCCTGTTGCAACAGCAGATACTTTGGTGGGCTACCAGAAGTCAATTAACCATTCATTCCTCCATATCCAACCCATAGCCCAAGCCCAGAATTTGTATTTAGAAGTATTTCTAAATATGCTAATGTGTTTAAGACTCCAAATATAAGAAAATCATTGTTTTCATAAAGATGACAATAGTGATGCTTATGGTAAACGCTTCAATCATTGTTAAGAAAATCTTGCTTACTGGCTTCATAGGCACAAGCTAGTGATGTCATATAGCTTTAGCAATGACATTTTTTTCATAGCAACTGAACTATGAAAGTGACATTTTCAGAAATGCCTGTTTGGTGGTGGAAGATAACTGGTTTTCAAGTTACTTTGTCGCCTTTGGTAAATATTTTTTTCTTTATATCTAATACAAAGAGATTTTTTCAGAGACTTATTTTTGACACTTGATAATTTCCTTGCATTTGTGCTGAGAAAAATCCCCTCCCCACCTGGAACTGTGCACAATACCAGAAATTAGTGCACAAATCTGTCCACTGTGGAACCTCTGAGGCCCCATACACACGAGCGGACAGATTTGTTCAAATCTGTCCGTCCGACAGATTTGAACAAATCTGTCTGCTGGGATTTTGGTTTGCTCGCGTGTACACACGAGCAAACCAAAATCCCCGCCAGCAGACGGCGCGCTGACGTGTCGGTGACGTGGCGGTGACGTTGACGTCGCCACGTCACCGCACCAGGAAGTAAAACACTTCCGCGCATGCGCCGAATCCATTCGGCGGCGGCTGTGCGGGACGACATGTCTGCTGGTAAGTGTACTAACCAGCAGACATGTCGGGCGGACACATTCCCACCCGATAGATTTCAAAGCATGCTTTGAAATCTGTCGGGTGGACAAATCTGTCCGCTAGCCCATACACACGATCGGAGATGTCTGCTGAAACGGTCCATCGGACCGTTTTCAGCGGACATATCCGCTCGTGTGTACGAGGCCTTAGGGCTCTTTCACATGGGTGGACCGTTCAGATCCGCCTGCCAGTTTTTTAGGGGGACCTGAACGGGCGCTCCGTGCACCTCTATGGAGCCACGGATGTCAGCGGTCACATGCCTGCTGACACGTCTGACCCGCTTC
This sequence comes from Rana kukunoris, assembly GCA_029574335.1. Lineage (NCBI taxonomy): Eukaryota > Metazoa > Chordata > Amphibia > Anura > Ranidae > Rana > Rana kukunoris. Next base: position 461,094,939 of record CM056050.1, read on the forward strand.
GATTCACCAAAGTGTGATGGAGGAAAAACCAACTTTTCCATGCGTCTGGCAGATCGGATCGGATGAACACGGACAGACGGTCTGTGTTTATCCGATCCCCCCATAGGGGAGAGCGGAGAAATGACAGGGCGGTCGCTGCACAGTGTGCGGGGACCACCCTGTCATACACCGGCTCAGCGGGGATCAACGGAGCGATCCCCTCTGAGCAAGCAGAGGTTCACGGGTTAATTACTGATCCGCCCCTTGTGAAAGAGCCTTTATTAATCTTACCATCTAGATCTGATTTCACTAATTTAAGCCAACTTTTTCATTTAAATTTTTTCCGGCAAATGCGATTTGCCTTTCCTTCCTTTGGAGATGTATAGTTGTACACAAGGCCGCCATCAGGGGGGTACAGGCATTACACCTGTAAGGGGCCTAATGGCCCCCTTCCTGTTTTTTTTTATATATTCATTTTTTTGCATTATACCCCCGCTTATTATCTTGTACACCCCCCCCCCCAGTTCTGTGCTCCAGGGGGGCCCTGCCTAAAGCTGTGTAAGTGGCCCCAAAATTTGTGATGGTTGCCCTATCTGTACAGTATCTCTAAAAAAATAAAAATAAAAGCATATGGCAAGCAATTTCTGTTAGCTGATAGCACTGTAGATTTCCTTTCTATGCTGCTCAAGACTTCATAAAATCTCAGTCAGATTATATGTGAACTTATACGTTGATAGGAAAGCACCATGTGGATGTGAATATTGGGGAAGTGTGTGTTGCTAAATCTAGAGGGAATGGCTAAACCTTATTTTGTTTCTGCTGTAGTAGGGAGGATCTGTACACCTATCAATTTTTTATTGCTTGTATAATGGCAAAGGAGAAGAGCAATTCATAGTTTCACAGTTGGTGAGGTTGAAAAAAAGATTACAGTCCATGTAGTTCAACCTGTGTCATAATTTATGGTGGACATTGTGTAGAGATTAGTAGGCAGCTCGTAAGGTCCTTCAAAGTGATCAGCCGTGCCTGTGGATTTGTGAAACATGATTGAAGAATAAAAGTAACACTCACTCTGCTGGTAAAAGTCCAGATTAAATTGTATTAAGGGGGTGAACCAATGTGTTTCGGGGGGCTGTAAGGTCCAAGAAGGGCAAAAACTAGGGTCTGGACCTGGCTAAAGCCTTGTACATACAATGAAAATATCGGACGAATGATCGTCCATTTTTTTTTGCATGCTAAAAATTCTCGTACGACAGAATACAACTTCGGAAGTAATGTAATGTGTTATATTGTATGGGAATGTTTTCTTTCGTTTCCAAGTATAAGTGGCCTTGATTTTCCGATTATTTTCGGAGAAATACTGTACTGATTAAACAAAAATCGTACAGTCTGGTATCCTACGAGAAACATTTTTGTGTTTGTCCCTTTAGATAATTTTGGATGAACTGTCCTGATCAGCTCTGGAAAACTGTGTACTAACAATCAGATTATAGTACAATCGCTTCCAAAAGCACACCATTTCATCAGATTTTCTGATCATGTGTACTAGACATAAGTTTTTAGTAAAACGTCTTAAAGGGGTTGTAAAGGCACACATTTTTTCACCTTAATACATTTCATGTATTAAGGTGAAATAACATCCAAGGATTAGCGCCCCCCTATTTACTTACCTGACCCCTCGAAAGTCCCGCGCCGTGAATACGCTGGCTTCTCAGCTCATTGATTGGTTGATTGAAAGCAGCGCAGCCATTGGCTCACTTCTCTCAATCGCATCCAATGACACGGCATGCCGGGGGCGGGTCTGAGTGATACAGTCTGCGGTTATGCCCACAAGAACCAACCCCCATGGGAGAGCACTCGCATGAAGGGTGTTAGCTCTTGCGGGGAGGAGCCGGGACAACCCCCGAGAGACCCCAGAAAACCAGGTTCGGGCCACCCTGTGCAAAACAAGCTGCACAGTGGAGGTAAGTATAACATGTTTGTTATTTAAAGGAAAAAAATACCTTTACAACCCCGTTAATATGATTTAGGTATTCTTTCAGTCTGACTAGTTCATGTTCAGATAGGTCAAACTGGAAGAATATCCAAAAAGAAAAAAGATTATTGAGCATATCAGTCCAACATTACTAGCTGTATGTGTTTGTTGGCAGAACTACTGTTTTTTTGAGTCTTCACACCCCTATCCTTTCTTTCTTCAGCCTTCAGCCTGAAGAAATGAAACCTTAAAGCCATTGAAATTCCGTAGCTCACCCATTGAACATAGATAAAAAAAATCAGGGCTTTTACTAGTAGAGTGGCTTTTATTTTTCAATTCTCTTTCACCTTTTTATTTCTGTCTGTGCCCCAGCTGGGTATATTCACCCTCTCTACTTATTCTGGTGACCATAGTCACCAAGACAGAAAGTGATAGGAAATCCTTAACCACTTCAATACACTTTCACCCCCTTCCTGCCCAGGCCAATTTTCATTTTCAACGCTGTCATACTTTGAATGACAATTGTGCGGTCATGCAATACTGTACCCATATGAAATTTTAATCACACAAATGGAGCTTTCTTTTTGGTGGTATTTAATCACCACTGGTCTGGACAAGTCTGAATATTGGAAGAGAGAAGCCTAAATTCTCTGCAATCATAGAGAACTGACCATGTGTGCTCCTGCTTAGTGTGGTCAGTTTTTAATAGAAAAGCAAGGCGACTGGCAGGAACACCAGGAATTTCACATAATGGAAGCAATACAAAGAGAACCAGATACTTTTTCATACAAGTGTCAAGGATCGATTGATTTTCTTACACAATTTTAAGATTACTTTTTTTTCTGCCACAAATTATAAGGTGAAATAGGTGGGCCAGACAAAGATCCACATCTCTCACCTTTCAGCATCTCCCTCCAACAGGAAGAGGGAGGGCCTCCACTGCTCTTTTTTTAACAACATGACATCACAAATACATGCACACAGATTGGCTAGTTCATACAGTTCACTGTCATTTACCCACCCCCTTGTGACGTTTGTTCTTTGCACAGGCTCATATTTCCAAAGCACATGTAATGGTGTGTAAGTTCTTTGTTCAAAATTCATATACAGGGATTCCTTAGTCAGCTCTGCAAGAGTCTGCCGTAGAAGATAAAGGGCTTCTTCATAGTACAAACAGTGCACATGTAAAGTTTATTTCACAATCGCCATGTTTGTTCCCCGAGTGCATACAAGAAGGAGGGGGAGGTTTGGAATGTGGAGCAAATGGTGAATGGCAGCATGTGTTCTTGATAATAGTCCTTTCTGTATGTCCATCCAAGTTGAAATATACTGTGCCTTTAACTACTTCCCATACCGCCCGCCGTCATTTTACTGCGGGACGGTGGCTCTGTCTCACGGGAGCACGTAGCTCTACGTCCTCTCTTTTTCGGCCACTAGGGGGTGCGTGCACGCCGCCAGCGGCCCGTGCGCACGCCCCCGAGTCCCGCGTGCATGCCCGGCGGGTACGATCGCCGCCGGGCACATGCGATCGCTCGGTACAGAGCGGGGAACGAGAGCTATGTGTGTAAACACAAAGCTCTCGTTCCTGTCAGCGGGGGAAATGCTGATTTTCTGTTCATACAATGTATGAACAGAAGATCAGTGATTTCCCCTAGTGAGTCCACCCCCCCATACAGTTAGAACACAAACAGGAACACACTTAACCCCTTCCCCGCCCCCTAGTGTTAACCCCTTCACTGCCAATGGCATTTTTATAGTAATACAATGCATTTTTATAGCATTGATCGCTATAAAAATGCCAATGGTCCCAAAAATGTGTCAAAAGTGTCCGATGTGTCCGCCATAATATCGCAGTACTTAAAAAAAATGCTGATCGCCGCCATTACTAGTAAAAAAAATATATTAATAAAAATGCCATAAAACTACCCTCTTTTTTGTAAACGCTATAAATTTTGCTAAAAACCAATCAATAAACTCTAATTGCGATTTTTTTTTTAACAAAAAATATGTAGAAGAATACGTATTGGCCTAAACTGAGGAAAAAAAATGTTTTTTTATATCTTTTTTGGGGATATTTATTATAGCAAAATGTAAAAAATATTGCATTTTTTTCAAAATAGTCGCTCTATTTTTGTTTATAGCGCAAAAAATAAAAACCGCAGAGATGATCAAATACCACCAAAAGAAATCTCTATGTGGGAAAAAAAGGACGGCAATTTTGTTTGGGAGCCACGTCGCACGATCGCACAATTGTCAGTTAAAGCGACGCAGTGCCGAATCACAAGTGCTCTGGTCTTTGGACAGCAATATGGTCCGGGGCTAAAGTGGTTAAAACAATATCTGACAAATATTTTCAAGGAAAATAACTACTTTGTGATGATACATATTTTTCACACATGCATATATAAAATAGTATAAGAAGAGAAAACATTTTAGTGGTTCTTAATAAAATAATTAGCCCAACTTAAAAATAGGAATTTTAGAATAATCTATCACAATCCCCCCTTAAAATTACTATTTTATCAGTACTGTCTCTATGCTCTCTTTGTCCCTACTATCCTTAGGTAACATTCTAAATGCACCCCCCTTGTCAGCTAATATCATGTATAAGGCCATATGATTTACAAAGTCATTTGTGAAGTGGCCTCAATGTTCAGTAATACCCTGGAGTGCATCCCTATTTATAGTTAACAAACCTCTGTTGACCATAGCAAACATAATTAATCCAATCTACATTCCCATTACTAAATAAATTTCATAAAAGCATCCGTTTCACCTAATTACTATATTCTTCCTTATTGGGCTTTCAATCATAAACATTTTAATTTTGCAGAAGAACAATAATTTTATATTGGGCTCTTTCTTAAATATTTTATTTAATAAAGAAACTTATTCATTAAATTAAACTAGTTATCAGAACCAATCAGACAGTATGAATACTCATGTCACATGACTGTTTAAACAAATGAATATACAGAAAGTTTAATTGCTCCTCCATATGGATCCAGTTATAAAGGCACAATATTCCTTCCCAAAATACATTCGTCAATCCGAAGCCTGGAAAGTGACATTTTGTTCCATAAATATGGCTCTATCATACTGCATCGTCTGTTTATATTGTATCTTTAATTAATTTTATATTTCAACTGACCTTTCTTAAATGTGTAAAAAATGCCTCTTATTTAAGAAAGATTTACCCTATATTAAACCTTTATAGTCCACTTAACTTAAACCCAGACAAATACTCTTTGCCTTCAAAATCCCAATGAATGTTTTCACTAGAAAGTCACATGTTGGTTTCTGGGTTCTGCAGACACACAGAAGAGTAATTTTGCTACAGCGTGTCAGGCTGTGTAACCTGATCTGCGTCTCTACTTAGGGGAAAGAAAGCATCTCCTTAACCACTTAACGACTACCGCATGTATATGTACGTCCACAGAATGGCAGGTACATGTACGTCCCTGCCTTGTTGCGGGTCGGGGGTCCGATCGGGACCCCCCCGCTACATGCGGTGGTCGTTTTACCTGTGGGAGCGATCCGTGATGAGGGGACGGCTGTTGGTTTCTGTCCTTTCCCTTTGCAATCGCTACCAGCGAATCAGCAGAGCCCCGCTGTGTCACTTCCTCTGCCTGTGTAATGTAAACACTGGTAGAGGAAGTGATGTCAGCTCTCCTCTCGGCGGTATTTTCAATCCGCCGAGAGGAGAGAAGACTCACACAGTAAGTTGCACCAACAGCACACTGACACCACACACATAGGCACATTAACCCCTTCCGATCACCCCCCCAGCCCCCTGTCACACTGTCACTGATTGCAGTGATCAGATATTTACTGATCACTGCATTTAGTGTCAGTGTGACAGTTAGTGTGACAGGCAGTTAGTGTTAGGTCCAGGGTAGCCCCGTACCCCCCTAATAAAGTTTTAACCCCTTGATCACCGCCCTAGTTAACCCTTTCACCCCCTATTGCCAACGTCACTAAGCGATCGTTTTTCTGATCGCTGTATTAGTGTCACTGTTGCCGCTAGGTAGCTAATTTTTTTTTGTGGCAATTTTTTTTTACTAAAGACATGTGGCTGAATACATTTTGGCCTAAATGTTTGACTAAAATTTAGTTTATTCGATTTTTCTTATAACAAAAAGTAAAAAATATTGTTTTTTTTTCTTCAAAAATGTCGCTCTATTTCTGTTTATAGCGCAAAAAATAAAAATCGCAGTGGCAATCAAATACCATCAAAACAAGCTCTATTTGTGGGAAGAAAAGGATGCAAATTTTGTTTTTGGCGCCACGTCGCACGACCGCGCAATTGTCTGTTAAACCGACGCAGTGCCGAATTGTAAAAACACCTTTGGTCATTTAGCAGCAGATTGGTCCGGTCCTTAAGTGGTTAATAACTTTCAAGGAAAAACATCTGTCCCCCCCCCCCTTTGCACATATTGTACAAGATTTATACCATACTCCATATACCATACAATAGAATTGTATATTTTTTCTAATTTTTAACCCTTTTTCAAAAAAATTGTAATCATATTTGGTTTGTACATCTGCCAAAAATCATGTACATTACATTATAATATGACATTTCCCGACTACAGCAGACAAATCTTGCAGAATCCACAGATCAGTCCCTGCGCTTGAACCGACCAGAGTTTTCCTCCGAGAAAATTATTCCAACCAACCAGAATCCCCACTCTGTCGGAAACGTCACATTACAAAGACTTTTAACACTTGTTTGCTTTTATTTTATTTTTATTATTTTTATAAAATTTTAAATCAAACATAACTTTCATATTTTAATATTTTTCCTGTTTTAGAATCTGTTGTAAACATTGCTTGCAACCAGATCTGTAGGATTTTCTGTTTAAATACTAAATACAATGCTGTTTACCATCATCTGAGTTTTAAACAATTCTTTACACAATCTCAATCAATAATTTTCTCCTAAACCTTTGTTCTGATCCCATGTTTGTGCTTTGAATGACATATCATACTTTCTCATTAAAGAACTTATTTACACTCTGACATTAATTAACTAATTATCCTATGAAATACAGTGTGGAAAATAAGTATTTGAACACCCTGCTATTTTGCAAGTTCTCCCACTTGGAAATCATGGAGGGGTCTGAAATTGTCATCGTAGGTGCATGTCCACTGTGAGAGACATAATCAAAAAAAAAAATTCCAGAAATCACAATGTATGATTTTTTAACTGTTTATTTGTATGATACAGCTGCAAATAAGTATTTGAACACCTGAGAAAATCAATGTTAATATTTGGTACAGTAGCCTTTGTTTGCAATTACAGAGGTCAAACGTTTCTTGTAGTTTTTCACCAGGTTTGCACACACTGGAGGAGGGATTTTGGCCCACTCCTCCACACAGATCTTCTCTAGATTAGTCAGGTTTCTGGGCTGTCGCTGAGAAACACGGAGTTTGAGCTCCCTCCAAAGATTCTCTATTGGGTTTAGGTCTGGAGACTGGCTAGGCCACGCCAGAACCTTGATATGCTTCTTACAGAGCCACTCCTTGGTTATCCTGGCTGTGTGCTTCGGGTCATTGTCATGTTGGAAGACCCAGCCTCGACCCATCTTCAAAGCTCTAACTGAGGGAAGGAGGTTGTTGCCCAAAATCTCACAATACATGGCCCCAATCATCCTCTAATTAATACAGTGCAGTAGCCCTGTCCCATGTGCAGAAAAACACCCCCAAAGCATGATGCTACCACCCCCATGCTTCACAGTAGGGATGGTGTTCTTGGGATGGTACTCATCATTCTTCTTCCTCCAAACACGGTTAGTGGAATTATGACCAAAAAGTTCTATTTTGGTCTCATCTGACCACATGACTTTTTCCCATGACTCCTCTGGATCATCTAAATGGTCATTGGCAAACTTAAGACGGGCCTTGACATGTGCTGGTTTAAGCAGGGGAACCTTCCGTGCCATGCATGATTTCAAACCATGATGTCTTAGTGTATTACCAACAGTAACCTTGGAAACGGTGGTCCCAGCTCTTTTCAGGTCATTGACCAGCTCCTCCCGTGTAGTCCTGGGCTGATTTCTCACCTTTCTTAGGATCATTGAGACCCCACGAGGTGAGATTTTGCATGGAGCCCCAGTCCGAGGGAGATTGACAGTCATGTTTAGCTTCTTCCATTTTCTAATGATTGCTCCAACAGTGGACCTTTTTTCACCAAGCTGCTTGGCAATTTCCCCGTAGCCCTTTCCAGCCTTGTGGAGGTGTACAATTTTGTCTCTAGTGTCTTTGGACAGCTCTTTGGTCTTGGCCATGTTAGTAGTTGGATTCTTACTGATTGTATGGGGTGGACAGGTGTCTTTATGCAGCTAATGACCTCAAACAGGTGCATCTAATTTAGGGTAATAAATGGAGTGGAGGTGGACATTTTAAAGGCAGACTAACAGGTCTTTGAGGGTCAGAATTCTAGCTGATAGACAGGTGTTTAAATACTTCTTTGCAGCTGTATCATACAAATAAATAGTTAAAAAATCATAAATTGTGATTTCTGGATTTTTTTTTTTGGATTATGTCTCTCACAGTGGACATGCACCTACGATAACAATTTCAGACCCCTCCATGATTTCCAAGTGGGAGGACTTGCAAAATAGCAGGGTGTTCAAATACTTATTTTCCGCACTGTATATCACAGTGATTATGAGACTCAAAACCTGTAGTTACTTTAAACTTATCCGGGACCCCCCTTTGGGATCTATATATATCAAAACCTATATCAACTATATTCCAACCCACAAATCCCAGTGGTCCCAAACACACATATATGAAAAAGATATATAGCTTCATTCTGATGTGGTTGGCACAGTCCATCGTATCTCATCTCTAGAGAATGTTTTTGAAGGAATTTCTTATCCATCACCCAGGGAATATCGGTAATTATTGGTACCTACATCAGAAATGCGAGGAAAAACTCGTACACAGATATTAGTTAATTATTTTTCAAGAGCGGTCACATAATTCCTCAAAGTATCAGACTGTAACTGCAACTGTCATAACTTATAACAACCTAATCTAGAGACTGTCTCAAACAAGACTTCAAAAGGGATAAAAAATACCCTTGGGGAATACCGTACACTTTCCCACTAACCCTGAGAGTAGCATGGTATGGCATGTAAAAAAAAAACGTTTAAATGTGATAACCAGAACCCTTCATATTTCTTTTGTGACTGTAGGAGACTGTGAACGCAAGGACTTATTCACTCTCTACCACCTCAGCTACCCCATGGAGCCATCAACATACGCAGGCAATTATCAGAAATATAAAATGCTGGGGTAACAAACACTTTAAATGATTTTACTTCAGTTGTAGTTACTGCATTTTCTTTCATTTCCTATTGTATCTCCAGGACAGGAAATTAAGAGAAATTCCCCCAGTGGGCAGACACAGACACCAAAAAGAAGACTAACAGGGGTTATAGAATGGTGGTAAAGGCTGAATGTTTTTTGCCTTAATGCATTTTCTACATTAACCACTTTTCCGACCAGCGCACAATTATATACGTCGGCACAATGGCACGGCTGGGCAGGTGGACCTACATGTACTTCCCCTTTAAGAAGCAGCATTGTGGGCGTGCATGCGCGGCCGCAAGCTCTGTGAGTTCGACCACGGGTCCTGCAGACTTGATGTCCACGGAGATACCCACAATTGTCTCACAGAGAGGAAGAACTGGGAAATGCTAATGTAAACAAGCATTTCCCCATTCTTCCTAGTGGCAGGACACTGATCACAGCTCCCTGTATTCGGGAGCGGTGATCAGTGTTGTGTAACACCCAGCCCACCCCCCTACAGTTGGAAGCACTCCCTAGGACACACTTAACCCCTTCAGCACCCCCTACTGGTTAACCCCTTCACTGCCAGTGTAATTTTATCAATGACAATGGTCCCAAAATAGTGTCAAAAGTGTCTGATGTGTCCATCATAATGTCGCAATCACGATAAAAAAATCGCTAACCAGCGCCATTACTAGTAAAAATATATATTAACCACTTGCAGTAAGCACTTAAACACCCTTCCTGCCCAGAGCAATTTTCAGCTTTCAGCACTCTCACACTTTGAATGATAATTACTCAGTCATGCAACACTATACCTAAATGATTTTTTTGTCCTTTTCTTCCCACAAATAGAGCTTTCTTTTGGTGGTATTTGATCATCTCTGGGTTTTTAATTTTTTGCGCTATTAATAAAAAAAGACCGAAAATTTTGAAAAAAAAAGATTTTTTCTTAGTTTCTGTGATAAAATTTTGCAAATTATTAATTTTTCTTCATAAATTTTGGCCACAATTTATACTGCTACATGTCTTTGATAAAAATAACCCAAAATTTTTCGAAATTATTTGGTCTGTGTGAAAATTTTAGAGTCTACAAGCTATAGTGCAAATCATAAAAAGCCAGGAAAGTACAAATTCCCCCCAAATAACCCCATTTTGGAAAGTAAACATTCCAAGGTATTTATTAAGAGGCATGGTGAGGTATTTGAAGTTGTAATTTTTTCCCACAATACTTTGCAAAATTAAGATTTTTATTTTTTATTTAAAAATGTTCTCAAAATTGTCATTGTAATAGCTTATTTCTCTCACATGGCATGTGCATACCACAAATTACACCCCAAAATACATTCTGCTACTCCTCCTGAGTAAAACGATACCCCATGTGTGAGACTTTTTCACTGCCTGGCCACATACGGAGGCCCAACATGCAGGAAGCGCCATCAGGGGTTTTAGGAGCATAAATTGCACATCTAACTAGTTGACTACCTATTACACTTTTGAAGGCCCTGGAACACCAGGATAATGAAATTACCCACAAAATGACCCCATTTTGGAAAGCTAACACCCCAACGTATAATCTATGAGGCATAATGAGTCTTTTGAGCGGTTCATTGTTTTCCAGAAGTTTTTGGAACACGTGGAAAAAAAATGAAAACGCATTTTTTTTACACAAAGTTGTCCGTTTCTAAGATATTTCCAACACATAGCATTTAGATAGCAAAAATGACACCCCAAAATACATTCTGCTACTCCTCCTGAGTAAAACGATACCCCATGTGTGAGACTTTTTCACTGCCTGGCCACATACGGAGGCCCAACATGCAGGAAGCGGCATCCGGGGTTTTAGGAGCATAAATTGCACATCTAACTAGTTGACTACCTATTACACTTTTGAAGGCCCTGGAACACCAGGATAATGAAATTACCCACAAAATGACCCCATTTTGGAAAGCTAACACCCCAACATATAATCTATGAGGCATAATGAGTCTTTTGAACGGTTCATTGTTTTACAGAAGTTTTTGGAACACGTGGAAAAAAAATGAAAACGCATTTTTTTTACACAAAGTTGTGCGTTTCTAAGATATTTCCAACACATAGCATTTAGATAGCAAAAATGACACCCCAAAATACATTCTGCTACTCCTCCTGAGTAAAACGATACCCCATGTGTGAGACTTCTACACAGCCTAACCACATACAGAGATCAAACATGCAAGGAACACGGTCCGGTGTTCCAGAGACACATAGCATGCACATACCAAGAGTTACACCCCAAAATACATTATGCTGAGCAAAGCGTAAACAAAAGATTAAAAATGGGGGGGGGGGTGTAGTGCTGCGCTGTAAGGAAGAAAGTGGGGATGGGATAAAATGAAGAGGAAGTGTGGCAAAAACTAGATACGTGGAAAAAAGAAAAAAGGAATAACCTAACTATTATACATAGTAATGTCAGAAAATGACAGTGGTGTATATAAGAAATATATATTAAACGTGCTAAATGCAGCCTAAGCCGGCTGCCAAACCAATGACAGTGCAAAATAACATATAAAGTGTAACTTCCTTATAACAATCTGGTGCACAAAGTGCCAGAAATCGCACACAACAGTGTTATTCAGGGTGAATGTCCATACAACAGGTAGCAATGAGTCAATGCAATGTATAAATGCAATATGGATATAAAGTTCAAAAAGATTGCTGATGTAAAAGCCAAAATGCCGTGATGACCAGTTGCAGATGCTATTTCCAAAATAAGTAAAGATGTCCCCTTACCTTACTGCTGTAAGGTAACAGCAGAAAACAAAGCCCAGGAGCACTTTTCAGGTTGAGTCCACTTGTGGTGTCATCCAAATAGGTAAATGTGGTGAGAATGGATCCTTCCTGGTAATCACCTCCAAACGATAATAGTCGCTCACATCCAGGAAAACAAAAAAATGCCAATAGTGTAGTACCATTAAAACAGGGGGGTTTTATTAAAACAATAAATGGGTACTCACAAAGTTGAAATAAAAAACAGGCATAAAAACACATGGTACCTCATACGCGCATTCGTCACTCCACGTGACTTCCTCAGTCTCCTGCATTTAGCACGTTTAATATATATTTCTTATATACACCACTGTCATTTTCTGACATTACTATGTATAACAGTTAGGTTATTCCTTTTTTGTTTTTTCCACGTATCTAGTTTTTTGCCACACTTCCTCTTCATTTTATCCCATCCACACTTTCTTCCTTACAGCGCAGCACTACACCCCCCCCCCATTTTTATCTGCCTTGGTTGATACACCATTCAGTGCAGCAGCTGTATCCATCCACTCCCCTCCCCCCCCACCCACTCCCCTCTTCCCCCCCCCCTCCCCCCGTTTATGGTAAGCGCGGTAATATTCACCCCAACGTAAACAAAAGATTATCTGTGGTAATAGTAGCGCAGTTCTACACAGCAGGATAGCACTGGTCCAGGCAGCAGGCAGGGACTTGGTCAGCAACGGCATACACAATTGTCCAGGCAGGGATACTGTCCCGTCAGGGTTAGTGCAGGTGGTCAGTTCATGCAACAGGCAGAGGCATGATGGCATAGGTCCTACAGGCAGAAGTAGGGCCTCGTTCAGGACAGAATGGGGACAGGGGTGGAGGCTTCTCCCACCCAAATCTCTTTGAAGCCTCCGGGCAACCAGACCCTAATCTAGAATGAGAAAACAAAAACAATTATTTTCTTCATCCAGAAAAACAAATTCTGGAGCCCCTCACATATGTGAGACCCCTGTGCTATGAATCCCACTAGTCCACTGGCAGGGTAAAAGATCAGTCCAAGAGGCAGGCAAAAAGAATGGTCAAACAGTCCAGGGTCAGTTCCAGATCAGGCAGAGGTATAAACAGAATCGGTAGGCATAATCTTGGTCAAATAACAGTCCAGAGTCAGTTCCAGATCAGGCAGAGGTATAAACAGAATCGGTAGGCAGAATCGTGGTCAAATAACAAGCCGGGGTCATAAGCAGAGGTATAAGGGGTGTGAAGGTAAATGGCAGGAAGTGACTAATAATTTAGAGAGGTATGGTAACGGGCGAAACAACCAACTACGCAGAGGGCTGGTTGGGAAGGGCATTTAGGACAATAAAAAATGGTGTCTCTTCTCACTCCTGCTTTGGAGCACACCTTGCATCTTTTTTGGCATTTTTGGCCTGTTGGTCTGGGAGGGAGTTTATCTGGAAAGTGGCGCTCGTTGAGTCGTCTAACCACATCGGATCGAATGTATGCTGGTGGGTTGCTGGGGTATAAAAGGGCAGTGGTGATTTCCTCCAGGTAGAAAAGGTAGGGTTTGGGTCTTGGAGTGGATTTACGATATATCACATATGTGTTGTACGCGGCCAAATTGAACAAATAAATTGAAACTTTTTTATACCACTGGTATGATCTTCTTGTAGAAAGGTAGGGTTCCAGCATCTGGTCGTTCAAATCGACACCCCCCATGAACTTATTGTAGTCATGAATGCATTTCGGTTTCTGGATTAGCCCATTCCTCGTTCTGGTCTCAACGAATGTGTTGTTGTGGATGGTAGAAAGCACGTACACATCCCTTTTGTCCCTCCATTTCACAGCCAGAACTTCCTCTGTACGTAAACTCGCCGTCTCCCCTTTTTCTAATTTTTTGATGACAAGACTTTGAGGAAAGCCCTTCCGGTTCGATCGCACGGTGCAGCATGCTGGGGTATTTTTTTGGAAAAGGTTTCGGAACAGGGGCAAACTTGTGTAGAAATTGTCCACATACAAGTGGTATCCTTTCTCCATGAGTGGGTTCAGGAGTTGCCAAACAATTTTCCCGCTGGTTCCTACGTAGTCTGGACAATTAGGGGGGTGTAGCTGGCTGTCCTTTCCTTCGTATACGTTGAAGGCATACGTATAACCTGTGGCTCGGTCACATAATTTATAGAGCTTCACCCCATAGCGGGCCCTTTTACTGGGAATGAATTGTTTTATGCCCAGCCTGCCAGAAAATTTTACTAAGGATTCGTCTACACATATTTGTTGGTCCGGGGTAAACAACTGGGGGAAAATTTCGGAAAAATAATTAAGTAGTGGCCGAATTTTATAAAGTTTATCAAAACTTGGGTCATTTCGGGGAGGTCACTGGGTATTGTCGTTGTAGTGTAGGAATCTCATTATCAATTGATATCTGGACCTGGGCATTTTTGAGGAAAAGATGGGCATGTGGTAGATGGGGCGGTTTGACCAATAGGCACGTAGCTGTTTTTTGTGGTTTAGTCCCATACAGAATATGAGGCCCAAAAAATGTTTAAACTCTTCCACTGTTAGGGCTCTCCACTCGAAGGGACGGGCATAATGGGATGTGGGGTTACTGGAAATAAATTGTTGTGCATAAAGATTGCACTGGGTAACAATTGAGGCAAGCATGTTGTCGGTGAAAATTAAATTAAAAAAGTTAATCGGGGCAACATTTTCTGTGTCCACCTGGACTCCTGGCTGGGCAGTGAAAGGGGGAATGTTGACTTCTCCTGAATTAGAAGGAAGCCACAGGGGGTTCTGAAGGGAATAGGGAAGGCTGGCATGGGACCTAACCCTTTGGGACTGAGGTGACACCCCACTGGTACGTGACCTTGCTTGCTGAGGTATTGCGGTACTGGTGGATGGCACAGCGGTGCTGGTGGATGGCACTGCCTCCTTAGCAATACGCCTTCTTCTGGCGGGTGGACCCTCCTCCTCTTCTTCTTCCTCTTCCTCCTCTTCTTCTTCTTCCTCCTCCTCCTCCTCCTCGGATGTCTCTTCTCCATTGCTGACTATCGGCTCATAGGTGACGTCAGATTCGTTGTCGGAATTTTCAGGGGAATCCGAATCGCAGAGCTCCCCGTTGCTCTCGTCAGCCGCCATAATTTCATATGCCTCCTCAAGTGAAAAGGATCTTTTAGCCATTGTTGGCACTGATGACACTGACAGGTGGCACTGACGGCAAATGGCACGGACTGATGGTAGATGGCACTGATGGCACTGATGGCAGGTAGCACTAATTGCAGGTAGCACTAATGGCAGCTGGCACGGGCAGATGGCACAGATGGCAGATGGCACCGATGGCACGGGCAGATAGCACTGATGACAGATAGCACTGATGACAGATAGCACTGATGACAGATGGCACTGATGACAGATGGCACAGGCAGGTGGCACGGGCAGATAGCACAGGCAGATGGCACAGGCAGGTGGCACTGATGGTAGATTGCACTGGCAGGTGGCACTGATGGGAGATTGCACTGGCAGGTGACACTGATGGCAGATTACACTTATTGCAGGTAGCACTAATGGCAGCTGGCACGGGCAGATGGCACGGATGGCACGGATGGCAGATGGCACCGATGGCACGGGCAGATAGCACTGATGACAGATGGCACTGATGGCAGATGGCACGGGCAGGTGGCACGGGCAGATAGCACTGATGGCAGGTGGCACAGGCAGATGGCACTGGCAGGTGGCACTGATGATATATTGCACTGGCAGGTGGCACTGATGGTAGATTGCACTGGCAGGTGACACTGATGGCAGATTGCACTGATGGCAGATGGCACTTACGGCAGATGGCAGGGGCAGGTGGCACTGATGGCAGGGGCACGTGGCACTGATGGCAGGGGCAGATGGCACTGATGGCAGGGGCAGATGGCACTGGGGGCAGGGGCAGATGGCACTGGGGGCAGATGGCACTGGGGGAAAGGACAGGTGGCACAGGCTGTTTGCACTGGCAGGTGGCACAGGCTGTTTGCACTGGCAGGTGGCACTGGCAGAGACACTGGCGCTGTTTTTAACTTTAACTTTAACTTTTTTTTTCAACTCACTTAACCGCTGTCACTCTTTTTCTCTCCTCACACGCTGTGTGTGAGGAGAGAAAGCCGGCGATGAGAGATGATCTCATTTGTTTACAATTGAGATCATCTCTCATTGGACAGCGGGATCGAGTGCTGAATGGCCTCTGCGATTGGCCATTCAGCACGATCTGTGATTGGCTGTGTCCAAGGGACACGGCCAACACAGTTTTTCGCCGATGCGTGCTCGCGGGGACGCGCAGGGAGCGGGGAAAGGCAGTCACGTCCAAAGACGTCAACCCGGCGCCTCAGGTTTGCGCTGTTCACGTCTTTGGACGTGACGCGGATTCGAAGTGGTTAATAAGAATACAATTGGGGGCCATGTCCAAGATGGCAACCTGAGAGGATGTGGGATTTAGAGCTCTGCTGGCTGTGCCTTATTAATCCTGATTCCTGGCTGATTTCTCTCCCACAAAATGATCTGAGTGCTCCAGATGTCCTACAAAATGCGGCAGAAGGCAAAAAAATGTAGTTTCCCTCTAATCCTGGAGGATACAAGCCACGTGGCTGAATCAACTCGGCAGATATCCAACATGGCGTAACAGACAGAAGCCTAAAGACCTGGCGCTGGAGGCACAGCTTGGGTTCCCAGAGGTGATGGCTACGATCGCCTCCTTCCAGGCTACCCTAACTAACAAAATCGAAGCGGTGCAGTTGGATATGGGCCTTGTTAGTCAGGACCTTGACAAGCTTTGCTCGTGGGTATCAGAGGTGAAGCAGTGCGTGGGACAGACAGAGGATACCGTCATGGAACACACTGCTTCTATCCGCACATTGCAGACCATGGTCCGTGCTCTGGAATTCAAGGTGAACGCCGACGAGAACATAAACTGGAGGAACAACCTCCGGTTCATGGGCATGCCTGAGAGGGCCGAGGAGCTGCTCCATTTGCTGCTGCCGGATTCTCAATTCTCCCCATAGTTCTCCATGGAGCGTGCTCACTGGGTCCCTCCTGTCCCTGGCCCACCGGGATCCAATCCCTGTACCTTAATATTCCACCTGCTCAATTTCAGGGACCGCGATGAGATTCCTTGGGCTGCCCGCAGGGCTGGTGAGTTGAAATTTCAGAATGCCAGCCTGCTTTTCTTTCCGGACTATTCTGTGGAAACCAAAAACCTTTGCAGGTCGTTTGATCAAGTTAAAGTGGCACTGTGGGCACGAAATATCAAGTACAGCATTCTCTTTTCTGCCAAGTTGAGGGTTCAGGATGGCGAAACGGTAAGGTTTTTTACCTCCCCTCGGGATGCTGCTACCTGGCTGGAATCCTTGCCTCCTCACCAATAAATGTTAGTGCTCTGCTGCTCTTTGTCATTTCTGGGCCTAATTTTCTTCCCTTGTATGCTCAAACTTTTCTGTTCCATTTATTGAAGGCCCATTGTTGACTGATGTACACCGGCATCTGCCTTACACTCTCCCGGAAACCGGACCTGTTGGACTTCACATGCAACCCCCGGAGGTTATGAATGACATTCTGTTGGTTCCCGCCTTGTACTCTGGGCTTATTTACTATGTCTACTTTCTCAATTTATTTGCTCGTCCTGCTGCTAGACCTTTACTTACTATGAGGTCCCCTATGGCACCAGGCCTCTGGGATGGACTGCCAGTTATACCCACCCGGTCCAGTTCGGGTATATTGCATTGCTGTCTATTATTATGTGGCCCTCAGGCTGTACTGCGGACCCTTCTTTAACCTGGGTTTGTATAAAACTATCAGTGCTGCTTCGTGCTATGAAAATTGCCATGGACCTGTGGACACCTCTGTACATTTATGGTACCTGTGTCTGCACACTCATTGCTGCATGGCATCTTATTGCCTGGTTTTCTTTACCCATGACTAAGTGGCTGTGGGACAGGATTGAGGATGCTTCAGTCTTTGGGCATGCAACTGTTCTGCAGCAGACTCACATCTATGAACCACAAGTGAATGTTATATTGTTCAAACTTTGATATGCAACTAAGCTATGTACCCCTGGGATCACCCTTAGGCTTCGTACACGCGATAGGTTAACCAGAGCCCCATAGGTTATTTAACCATCGGTTAAAGAAAAAAGCCAACTTGCTTTAAATTTAACCGATGAATTCCTAAACGATAGGTCAAAACCGATCGTTAGTAGGCATGACCATCGGTTAAAAATCCACTCATAAAAATAAAATAAATCAGTGCAAAAATGACAAATGAACCCCTGTATAGCAACTGAACATCAGGGTCAATAATCACAAAATCCCTGTGGAGAAACAAATACAGATGGTGCAGCGCTCAAATAAAAAAAAGGTGAATAGAAAGTCCATAAAATAGCAGTACACCTCCAGTGAGTGCCAATGTAGACAGACAGATGACTGTGTAGATAACTTCACACGTGCTAGACACACATCCACCACCACATGAAATGGCCTCTCACCTCACTACCTGGACCCTTTGATTATGGAGGGTCAAATGCGCTTTATGTGTAAATATCAGCAAATCCAGCAGTAGTATAGATGTCACAGAGAAAACGATAGGTCATCCCAGGTAATATAATAAACAAATGCCAAAACATAGTGCTCTCCATTTAGATAAACGGTTTAATTGTAATAAAAGAAAAAGACACTCACAATGAAGGCACCACGGTCGGTGCCGATGTATACAGCGTGTATATTGAGCAAAATGATAGCCACGGGTGACGTCACGACGGGAGGATCGTCGTGACGTCACCCGCGGCTATCACTTGTTGAAACAGAAACAATGATGTTTTTCTCAACCAAACAAGAGATGTTTAAGGATACAATCCCGCCATAGGAATATTTCTACAGATAGCTAAACTGATCATTGTCATGGATATGTAATACGCTGGCAGCTTACCTGTCCTTCATCTGTCCATTAAGAGGCCTGATCCTGTTCTGCTCACCCTTCCTGGGATGGCCTGGGTGTTCCTGCCTAGTTCCTGTCTGCTGTGTATTGTTAACTTCCAGTGTACTGATTCGGCTCGTCCCTGACCACGCTTGCTTGCCTGTGACCCCGACTTTTTGGCCTGTCCCCCGGTTACTCGTTCATCCAGTTGCCCCGACCTCGGCTTCCATCACTACGCTTGTCCTGCTGACTGCTTCCCGTCTCACCTTGTGAAGCGTGACCCAGGGGATTCCAGGGGTCGCGACCTGGATCCAGTTGCGGCAAAACCCATCCTCACCACCAGAGGCTCTGGTGAAGACAAGCTGGGTCTTAGATTCCATGCCCTGGGAAATCTTGGGTTCACGACTCCTCCCCGATCGCAGCAGTCGGCTAAGGGTTCACTACCCTGTGGTGCATCCCTGTCTCCTATGGGTGCACTTGTCACCGTGCCTCAGGTGACCTGACAACCATCTTTTCATGCACCCTTGGTGGAAACAAAAGACCAGGCCTGATGTGTACTCAGAATGATTTGAACAATGGTATTAAAGTAGCTGTGAGTGGTGTTTTGAGTCCTCGAAAGTTTAGAATAATGATAATAGTTTTCTCACCAAAGAAGATGTTTGAACTGGTTTCAAGTGAGGAGTAGAGTTGAGCGGACACCTGGATATTCGAGTTTGACGGGTTCGGCCGAACTTCGGAAAAAAGTCGGAGTTCGGGATCCGAACTTGACCCGAACTTGACCCCGAACTCGAACCTCATTGAAGTCAATGGAGACCCAGAC
The DNA here is from genome assembly GCA_029574335.1 of Rana kukunoris. Taxonomy (NCBI): domain Eukaryota; kingdom Metazoa; phylum Chordata; class Amphibia; order Anura; family Ranidae; genus Rana; species Rana kukunoris. Next base: position 461,114,705 of record CM056050.1, read on the forward strand.
TTTTGACTACTAAAATGTCTCTAAAAAACGAAGGGAAAGGGCTAGAGGGCTGCAAATGGCAGAGAATTTTCGGTAAGAGCAAAATGTGGATAGGGAAATAACTTAACATAACATTAAAAAAAACATATGCAGTGCTGGTGTAATATGCAGAGTATCTGACAGGAACATATGCAGTGCTGGTGCAATATGCAGAGTATCTGACAGGAACATATGCAGTGCTGCTGAAATTATATTTTTGAAGTAGGACTGACTCCTATATATTTCTCTCCCTATAAGCACAATCAGGAACCTTTCCCCTAAACTATCTAATGCAGAGTATCTCACAGGAACATATGCAGTGCTAGTGTAATATGCAGAGTATCTCACTGGAACATATGCAGTGCTGGTGCAATATGCAGAGTATATGACAGGAACATATGCAGTGCTGGTGTAATATGCAGAGTATCTCACAGGAACATATGCAGTGTCTGCAATTTGATTTGTGAAGTAGGACTGACTCCTAATTCTCTCCCTATAAGCACAATCAGAATCCTTTCCCTAAAGTAGTTAATGCTATGTAGAACGCTGAGTATTGTAATTCGATTTTTGAAGCAGGACAATCCTATCTAAATCTCTCCCTGAGAGCAGAAGCGGCAGCCTTTTCCCTACCCTAGCTAAAGCAGAGTGACGAGCTGTGCTATGTGCCTCTAGCTTATATAGAGGCTGGGTCACATGTTGGGTCACATGCTGCACTGGCCAATCACAGCCATGCCATTAGTAGTCATGACTGTGATGGCTTCTAGGTCACACAAGTAAAACAAATGGTGATTGGCTGCCCTGCAGCGCTCCATTACATAGCCGAACACCGGACCCAAACCCGAACTTACAGCAAATTGTTCGGATTCGGGTTCGCTCAACCCTAGTGAGAAGATATACCCCACATTGTGGGGTAGTTTTAGTGGACAATAACGTTGGCTCTAGCTGTCCTAAAAACAATGGCTGGTGTTGGCCAACGAGAGTCCCTGAGTAGAAATTGTTTACACAGCTGAGCTATTATCCTGTCTTCATTAAGAGACAGTTTAAAGTCTGATCTTCAAAAACCAATGTACAAATTGACATGCATTATAAATACACATGATAATAAAAGAATATACGGTATGTTGACATGAAATAAATGAAAAATAATGTTTAGGTTGTCAATGACATCTTAGAACAGAGGGAAATATATGATCATTGCATCTGTTGATTTAGAAACTTTGTTAGAAGAAAGACATATATATATATATATATATATATATATATATATATGAATGTAATTTTAATATAGAAGTGTTTATAGAAGCTAACCCATATTATGAAAGATATCAAATTCTGATTATAAAAATATAAATTAACCTGTAACACATATTCATCAAACACATATCAAAATGATTCATGTATCCACATTAATAATTATTTTGCATTGATTGAGGGATATAACCTCTGCATATTTAGAAAAATGTTTTTTAAAAAGATATACATTTATAAAGGAAGATAGAAGCATGTTATGTAGGAATCAAAAATATACTAAGTGTATCGTATATAATACAAAGTTACCAGAGTGTGTATATGTATATGTATATATATAGGGATGGATATATATATATGTATATATATATATATATATATATATATATATATATATATATATGTGTGTGTAGATAATCTCCCCAATAATATAAATATTAACGTATAGATAATCTCACAATAAAGGTGAGACACCTGGTGGTTGAAAGTGATATTACTTAAGAATCCGCAAAGCCCAGGGAACAGTTAATCATTAAGTTGTCAGCCAATAGAAGCCAGACACGTCTTAACAGGAACTCCCATATGGGCCACAAACCTATGAATTAAGGACACATATCGGCTGGGGAGAACTTGGTATAATTTTATAGTCTTATTGTCCGGATGGGTATAAAGGATCAGATCAGAGGAGCATAGGGAGATCACCCCATGAAAGGAGAGAAGCAGGAATGAAGCAATGACTGAAGTATGACTGGAGGGATGACTCAGAACTGACTCCCACGGGGAGGGGCACACTAGCACAATGCATGAGGACACATTCTTATCCCATGAAGATCCATAAAAAAACACTGCAGCCATTTAACTTTGGTCACTTGCAAATAGGAAATAGCCATTTTGGAATCTGTAATTATGCCATTTTTGACTTTATCTTGAACCTAGTGTTGTTCCTTAAAAATTTTGAAATATTGATGTTGTTCTCCAAAGTACAAAGTATTGAATATCTTGTAGTTATGGTTTGTTCTCATAATCAATAACTGGTAACTTTTTTCCTTAAAGAGTACAATTATATTTTTATTTTTACATAGTTCCAATTTTATTGACAAAACAAACGTCCAATATATTTCACATTGTTAACCACTTATTTACCTGCAGTATAGTAACGGTTGGACATGTGAAATAGACGCTTTTGTTTCATTGTCATTTACATAAAGTTATTGTAACCATAATGAGAACCTATCATGGCGCAAATATAAAATGTACTGCATGCCCATGTTGGGGTATTTTATTGATTTTCAAGTCGCTCATGTAACGTAATTGGTATTTTAATTTCATGTAAATATTCATATTTTTGTCAACCAATAAATTAGCTATTTTGTATGATCGTACGTCTCCGTGAATAAGTTTCATATTATAGACCATGTCATATAGATTAAATTGTATTTAAAAATATCTTCATTAGAAAAGAATTCAAAACAAATTACTGTGTGGGTAAAAATGACCTTAAAAAAGCACAACAACAGGGAGTTCATCTGTCACTTTACCTCCTATCGAGCCCTATCCCGCATAGACCTGGCATATGCATCCTCTGGTGCTTTACGCTGGACAAGGGAGGCACAGCATTTGCCCCGTGGAATCTCGGACCACGCTTCCCTCCATTTCACTATCTTCCTAGCCAGGTCCCCTGGTCTGAAACAATGGTGTCTGTCCAGGTTCTGGGCAATAGATGAAAGGATACAGGAGTCAATGGTGGAGGCTATTTGTAACTTTTGGGTGTTAAATGGAGACTCTGCTATTGCCGCGACCTTATGGGACACGTTTAAATCTTGGACAAGAGGGGAGTATATCTCCTGCATCTCTGCCCTGCAGAGAGAGGCTGCTTGGTCCCTGTAGGAACTGGAGAGGGGGCTGCTTGGTGTGAGGCAGTGTACATTGCATCCCCAAATGCCACCAACCACCTGACGTGGCAGGGGGCCCTGCGGGACCTCTCCCTGCATATTGTTGAACAAACCAAAAAATCGATGCTATACTCTACGCAGAGAATATTTGAACATTTCAACAAAATTGGCAGGCTTTTGGCCTGGTTGGCAAGGGGGCAATCAGCTTCTACACACATAGCAAGTATCAGGGGCATCTGCTGTCTGCTTCTGCGGACATCAACTCCAGGTTCCTTGATTTTTTTCAGGAAGTTTACACCTCTAGGACCCAATTCTCCCCTTCTGAACTGCAGGAGTACTTGGGGACTATCCCCTTCCCGCCTCTGTCAGAAGCCCATGAGAACCAACTTGACGAGGATATCTCCCTGGAGGAGGTTCAGGCTGCAATCGGGGGTCTGCAGAGTAGGAAAACCCCAGGTGCGCATGGTCTGCCTACGGAGTTCTACTCCCAACATGTAGATCTCCTTCCTCCTAGACTTACAACTCTCTTCTCTAGGCTCGCGAAAACGGATGTCTTGCCTGAGTCTATGGAGGAGGCAATTATTGTCCTGATCCCCAAACCCGTAAGTACCCCAGGTAATGCGCATTATATAGATCCATTTCATTGCTTAATGTGGATGCAAAAATTTTAGCAAAAATACTGGCCACACCTTTAGCTTCCATCATTTCCACATTGATTAATGTTGATCAGACAGGATTCATAGGTCGTCTGTATGGCCATTCTTATCCATCTGTTGATGGTATTCTTGGATGCCTGCTTCCCTTTGTTAACTCCTGCATAGAGGACAAAAAGAGAGGTCGTTCTTCGCCAATCTTTCATTCTTTCGAGGTATCTTATGAGTGTGTTTCTTACGAGTTTGTTGCAAGTGTCTCTTTTTTTTTTTTGCTGTCCATGGTTTTTGGAAGCAAAGGGATGATGATATTTTGGGTTCTGTGGAACGTTGAAGAGACCTTGGGTAGAAAGGCCGGGTATGGCAAGATAATTATTTTGTCTAAATGTATTAGGCAGTATGTTTCCATCATTGACAGGGCTTTGATTTTGCTCACTCTTCTGGCTGATATTAGGGCAACAAGAAGTGCAGTTTTTAGAGTGAGGTTGTTGTCTGAGCTATCTTCCATCGGTTCGAATGGAGGGGAGAGAAACCCTCTAAGCACCGTGAACATGTCCCAAGTTGGAGTTCTATTCATTTTAGCCGATCTAGCTCTTTTAAGTGACATCAGAAATCGCTTTATCAGCAGATTCTTTGCAAGTCTGGTATCCATGAACGAGGAGAGTGCTGCCACTTGTACCTTGAGTGTGCCTTGGGAGATATTTTTGTCAGCTCCATCTTGTAGGAAATCCAGAATTGTAGGGATTATCCCTCTGTTAGGGAACGGTTTGTTTTTGTTCCACGAGACAAACTTTTTTCTTACTTTCTTGTAGATTTCCCTAGTCATGGGCTTCCTACTGTCTAGGATCATATTGATCATCGTGTCTGACAGCCCTTTGCTCTGACGTCTTACCCTTTCAGTAACCAAGCCGAAAGCTTCAGGATTCTATGGTTCGGATGGTTGACTGGGCCCTGTGATAGAAGATCTGGCTTTGGCTGAAGGCATCTACTCCGCTGTTACCATCTTTAGGATCCATTGAGAAGAATGTTGGTGATTTTGCGTTTGCTTTGGAGGCAAACAAATCTACCTTGGGTACACCCGTTTGGTTCAGCGACCACTCCGATTTGTTTTATGGTCTTCCGGCTCAGGAAGTCTGCCAGCGTATTGTCTGTTCCTTTCAGGTGGATGCCTGATATTGACCTTATGTTTGATGTTGCGCCTTGCAGGATTGTTTCCGTCAGCCTCATCAAGCTTTGGAACTTTGTCCCTCCTTGCCTGTTTAAGTATGCCATCTCTGTGGCGTTTTCCGATTGTACCTTTTACCTCTCTCCCCTGTATAGCTGGTTTGAATGCTTTTAATGCTTCCCCCACAGCTTTTAGCTCTCTCATATTTGAGGAGGCTTGGGACCATCTGGAACTCCAATTTCCCTGTTTGTAAAGGCACTCCATGTGTACCCCCCAGCCTAGGGTGCTGGCATCCGTGTTGATCCTGACTGGGTCGGATCGAGACCATTTTCGCCCTTTGATGTATCAAAGGGGATTGAGCCACCATTGGAGTGTTTATTTGACTGTGGTCAGAACGGGAATGGACTTGTTCAGGGATGAGTGGTTGCCATCCCACTGGGACAGAATGTAATTCTGTAGAGGTCTCATGTGAACCTGTGCCCAGGTGAAGGCTGGGATTGAAGATGTCATCAGCTCTAACACTGTCATTCCCTGTCTGATTGTAATGGTATTGGTCTCTCTTAGAGAGGTTACTGCTTGCGTGATTCTTTCGTTCTTTCCTTCCGTTAGGAAGGTCTTGGTTAGTCTGCAGTCCAGTACATAGCCCAAATACACCATTCTCTGGCTTGGAGTCATCTGAGATTTTTCTGCATTCACTATCCACCCCAAGATTTGCAGATAGGACATACTTGTACACAGGTTGTTCTCTAGGGTGTCTGCTGAATCTACAAAAAACAGTAGATCGTCTAGGTATGGCATTATGCCAATACTTTGTTGTCTTAGACCTTTTAGAGCTTTTTCCATTATCTTTGAGAAGAATCTGGGTGCCGAAGAGAAGCCGAAAAGGAGAGCTGTATATTGCAGGTGCAGAGTGGTTGCTGGCTCTTGTATTGCGAATCTCAGGAATTTTTGATGATCCTCCTTCATGGGGACACGTAGGTAAGCATCCTGTAGGTCTATTGTTGCCATAAATGTCTCCCATGGTAGGATGTTTCTAATAGAGTAAATAGACTCCATTCTGATTTTGTTGTATTTTATTCCTCTGTTGAGTGGCTTGAGGTTCAGTATGAGCCTTAGCTTGCCTGATTTTTTTTCTTTGCAAAGATATGGAAATAAAACCCCCTTTGTTCCTCTTCTTGAGCAAATCCCTTTCTGATCTAGAAGATTTTCCAGGGACTCTAAAAGGGCTTTTGCTCGATCTTCATCCTTTGGTAGCACGGTTACTAGGTACTTAGTTGGGGGGCAGGTGGAAAATTCTATTGCGTAGCCATCCGTTATGGTGCGTAGAATGAATTTTTTGTTGCTTCCATCCAATGGTGGGAAAAAGCTGCGGGTCTGCCCCCCATCTGATGACAGTCATTGTTTTTTGTTCTTTGGGTTAAGAGGCTTGACGATGAATACACCCTTGCCTTTTTTGTTTTGTTGTCCCCAGAGCTTCTTTGCTCCCGGCTTGTTAAATTTCTTGATTTGCCAAAAGGGCGCCTTCCCTTGTTTCTTTTTGATTTGGGGAAAGCCCTAGTTCTTTGCAGCTGTCCTGTCTAGTACCATTTCTAGTTCAGGCCTGAACAGTAGGTTTCCAGTGAATGGAATTCCCCACAGTCTGTTCTTGGAAGGGATATCACCTTCCCAAGATTTCAGCCACAGGGCTCTTTGGGCGGAGTTGAGTAGTGATGTGACCCATGAAGATATTCTGATGGTTTCAGCTTAGGCTTCTGCCAGAAAAGCTGCCGCTTTGGTCAGTGTAGGGATGGTTTTTATTAATTCCTCTCTAGGCGTGTAAATTTCCAGCAGTTTCTGAAGCTTGGCTTACCAGATTAGCAAGGTGCGGGCTGTGCAGGTGGAATCTATTGCTGGATTCAGATTTGCATCCCCTGCTTCCCAGGCCCTCTTTAACCACTTCATTACTGGGCACTTAAACCCCCTTTGTGCCCAGACCAATTTTCAGCTTTCAGCGCTGACACATTTTGAACGACAATTGTGCGGTCATACAACACTGTACCCAAATGAAATTGTTATAATTTTTTTCCACAAATAGAGCTTTCTTTTGGTGGTATTTGATCATCTCTGCGATTTAAATTTTTTGCGCTATAAAAAAAACAGAAAATTTTGAAAAAAAAACACAATATTTTTGTTATAATAATATCCCAATTTAAAAAAAATATATATATATATTTTTCCTCGGTTTAGGTCGATACGTATTCTTCTACATATTTTTGTTAAAAAAAAACGCAGTGAGCGTATATTGATTGGTTTGCGCAAAAGTTATAGCACCTACAAAATAGGGGATAGATTTATGATTTATTTTTAATTTTTTACTAGTAATGGCGGCGATCTGCAATTTTTTTTGTCAGGCCTGCGATATTGCGACGGACATATCGGACACTTTTGACACAATTTTGGGACCATTCACATTCATACAGCGATCAGTGCTATAAAAATGCACTAATTGCTGTATAAATGTGACTGGCAGGGAAGGGGTTAACACTGGGTGTGTTCTAACTGTGTGGGGGGAGGGGACTGACTGGGGAAGGGTGACCGATGCTGTGTCCCTATGTACAAGGGACACAGATCGGTCTCCTCTCTCCCCGACAGGACGTGGAGCTCCGTGATGACATTGCGGCCGCCAGGCACACGTATTGCGATGCGCCGGCACAGTGTTTACCCGATGCGCGCCCCCCATTGACGCGCAAGGGTAATGCACATAAAAGGACGTCCAAAGACGCCCACTCGGCACTTGAGAGCCGCGCTGTGGACATCTTTCGTCTATAGCGCGGGTCTCAAGTGGTTAAAAGGGCTTCGATTTTTTTGTCCATGGGGTCGCTTAATGTGCCCGTATCGTCAAAGACTAAGTCAGATTTATTTGTGACTTTTGCCAGTGAGGCATCCACTTTGGGGCATTTAGCCCAGGTTTTAATGTCTGTCTCTGCAAATGGATATCTGCGCTCGACCACTGCTGGTATGAAGAGTTTTCTCTCTGGGTCTTCCCACTCTTTTTTGACGATATCTTTGAGAGTTTGGTGTACAGGAAAAGTTCTAGGTTTCCTGGGTTGTAGCCCTTTATACATCTTGTCATGTAGTGTGAGCTCTGAGGCTTTTTGCTCTATAATACCTAGCGTGTCTGCTATAGCTTTTTGGATTGTTCGTATTCCTCCAAGTCCTCCTCTTGTTCCTGACGTTCTGCCTGTTGCCTGTTAGCTGATGGGACGCATGTCCCGCTGGTAGATGGCGGTGCTGGCCTGACTGGCATTTGCAGGTGATTCTATCTTCTCAATTGCTGAGCGTATCGTTGCCATGGTGTTCTTTATCTCTTTTTTAAAAGAGCTGAGCAGATCTTTCATGTAATCTTGCCACTCTTTAGCCACCATTTTGTCTATGCATTTTTGGCATAGGTTTTTTTTCCATTCAGGTGAAAACCGGTGGCTGCACCAAGCACATGTTTTGTTGCTTTTTGTTTTCCTTTCCTCCGGGGTCCTTACCTGAAATCAAGTACAAAAGGTTCCCAGTGAGGAAGGTGGTTAAAGACTGCCTGTAAATGGGCAGTTTTTTCAGTAAAGTTGAGACAGAGGTGACCCTGGAGTATTCAGGCTTACCTTGGAGCTGCCCTGGCTTGCAGGATCTGCAGGGCAGGGTGGAGAAGCATCTGCTTAGAGGAGCCTTTTTAACTGCTTCCTGCCTAAAGGGGTTGTATAGGTTTTTTTATTTTCTAAATAGGTTCCTTTAAAGGGGCTGTAAAGGATTTTTTTTTTCCTTAATAGCTTCATTTACCTCATACTGCAGCTGCACTAGAAAATCACATTGAAAACCAGGTCAAATTGACAATGCATCGGTGTGAACCTAGACTTAAAGTGGTTGTAAACCCTGTTACAACACTTTTACCTACAGTTAAGCCTTTAATAAGGCCTTTAATAAGGCTTACCTGTAGGTACCGTGAATATCTCCTAAACTTGCACTGTTTAGGAGATATTCACTGTATCCGAATGTGCCAATGTCATTGGCACATGCGGACTAAAGAAACTGCTCGCTCATGCTGTTTCTTCAGGAGCTGTGCCATGCCTGGCAGCTCCCTGGCGCTCTGGTCAATCGTGGCTCCGGTCAATCACAGCCCGGGCCCCCCCGAAACCTGAAATAACTAGACATGTCACCAATCGCAGCAGTGTACGGGGACCGCTGCAACAGCTTGGATGGAAGGTAAGTATTTCATACTAGCTCATTATGCCTTTGTCTTTGTTGTTGGTTATTTTTTTTTACAGATTACAACCGATTTAACCTGTATGTATTGCCTGAAAATGTAACACATCAGGAAGTTTAATTTGACACTTTTGGGTTATGTAGTAATTACTTGGTAATTTTCATTGCGTTGACTTCCTTGTAAATCAAAGCATTGGTGATTGCAAAAATATTTGCTGCATGATGTTTCCATAAAGAAAAGTTCAGTTTGTGGCCCTGTTACCTAAGTAGTTCTAACATACTTACTTGAGTCTTTGTCTTGAGGCAAAAGATTATACTGTCTAAGTATGCTTAATATCCAGAAATCTAAAATGTATGCACTTGTTTATCGACCACACGTAGCAGATGGATGTATCAAATCTTACACATATTTAGAGACTCTGTACTCAGGAAAAATAGGAGAAACGAATTTGGTGAAAATATATGGAATAGTAATAATTACACAAAACACATACTAAACAAACTAAAACTTGAATATTGTTTTGCCCATTTTATAAAATAATAAAATAATAAATAAACATGCTTACAAAATGAAGGTTTGATATGTGCAAAAAAGTATGGAAATATTTTGTGTGCATAGTGCTTTAAACGTTATTGTTGAAAAAATGGTGCTTACCAAAACTTGTTCTGGTCAGAAAAGTTTTGACTACCCTGGGACCAGGGCCATCTTTAATATTGCTTGGATCTTGGGCAAACATTTTCTTGGGCTACCCCCTATGCAATTTCGCTCTCACATGACCCTCCCCCGTACTACCGCTATTATTACACAGGACCCCCCTTCCTCATACTACACCCATCATTCCACAGGATCCTCACTCCCATACTAGCCCCATCATTACACAGGACCCGCTCCCTCCACAGACCCCTGCACCCCCCAGTGGTCTCACCTTGATAGTGTCCAGAGGATGTCAGGCGAACATCAGGCACACTCTGCCGAACGCATTGGTAAACAAGTTCTTCAGTGGGCCCATGGTCTGCAGCTTGTCAAGTGGCGTAACAACCAGGGGGGCAGGGGGTGCGTCTGCCCCGGGCGCTGAGCTGAGGGGGGCGCCTGTGACCAGCAGCTCTGCGGATAGTATAATGAGCGGCTCCTCCACTGAGCGCACAGCCCCCCACCGGTACCTCCCAGCGGCCGGCACAGGCACGCCTGGAAGGATGCAGGGGATGCCCTGTTTGGCATAACACCGGCGCGCGCTGCGGAGGCTCCAAGATGGTGACGTTTCTGCAGTCCGGCGGCGCCTGCAGGAACTCCTGCTCAGCCAAGCAAGTAAGCGCCGCTGGGATGTGATGCAGGGAGAGAATGGTTTAGCATAGCCTGTCCCAAGTCTTCCCCAGCGCACACCCTGCCTCTGCCACAGGCTGAGGCTGGGACTCCGTTGGAGAAGAGTGTTGGCCCGGCCCGGTCCATAGCTTAATAGGGAGCTCCACACTGCAGCCCTGATATCATGTTTATATAAGGGGGGGGGGGCGGAAAAAAAATCTGCCCCGGGCGCCCATGACTCTGGTTACGCCACTGAGCTTGTCGAACATGATGAGAGAGAGGGGGGCAGTGTGACTGTGTTCGGGACGGACAGGCACTCTCCCCAGACAAGGTTTATCTTACCGAGCTGGCCAATCACCACCTAGGCTGAAGACTTAAAACCCAACCAATTACCAGTGCCCCCAACATTCAATTCCGCCCTCATCTCATAAGTGTTAACCAGATCAACTTATTAACTATTGGTGGGCAGTAACGCCGGCTTAAGCGGACACTCAGCTGCCACAAAAATGACTGGGCCTGGGGCAGCTGTCCCTTTAGCCCTGTGTTAAAGATGGTCCTGCTTGGGACTTGATAGGACAAAACCAGCATATGTAAAATAGCAGTTGAAAATAAAACTTTGCTACTTATGACAAATGATAAGTAAGGTCATCGAGAGCATGCCTGGGGTTAGATCACCAAAACTCCTGCCTGAGAGTCAAGACAAGTGCGCTACATATAAACAGCAAAAAATTGCAATGTGATTTTAAACATTAAAGGCATAAAATCAATTAAGTCCCAATTAGGGAAAAACATCCAGATGATAGGTCAGATCTATTTCATATCACTTGGGTAGTATGCTTGACTGGAGGTAAAACCGATCAGATAATCTACCAAATAGATGGCCGCTTACCAGACAGTTGGACCCCGAGGGGTCTGTCGGGCACTGTAGGGCACACTGCCTCCTTTCCCAGCAGAAACCCGTTAGGACGAAGCGCAGTGTCGGGCGGAGCGAGTATCGTTAGACGTCACCACGCTATCAGCTGATCGGCTCAGGAGTCTCATGGTTCGATCCAACAGCGGAACTACCTAGCACCTGTTTTCGATAAGTCTTTGCTGCTTTCTAACAGTGCCAAGTTTGTTTTAATGCTGGCGCCCTGCAGGGGCCAACAGTATACATGTTTTTTATGATGATGTCAACACGATTGGAATAATAAACCCCCGTTTTTTAAACAAACTACTGCATTATGGAATCCTTCTCTTCTTAATCCACATGGTTTGTCCACCTGTTTGGAAACATTATCCTGTCCTGGAGCATTCGGGAGCCGTTTTTCTTCAGTTGAAAGACACTGCCTGAAGTGTCAGGAACTTCCTTGCTTTCGTGTAGAGGGAACCATCTTGGATCATCCAACCAGGGGAGACATCAGTGTGCCCTACAGTGCCCGAAAGACCCCTCGGGGTCCAACTGTCTGGTAAGCCGCCATCTATTTGGTAGATTATCTGATCGGTTTTACCTCCAGTCAAGCATACTACCCAAGTGATATGAAATAGATCTGAACTATCATCTGGATGTTTTTCCTTAATTGGGACTTAATTGATTTTATGCCTTTAATGTTTAAAATCACATTTTAATGTTTTGCTGTTTATATGTAGCGCACCTGTTTTTCCGGTATACACTTGTCTCAGGAACCCATATATTGGTTCCTTTTTTTCTAGGTGCAGCACTATCATTTTGTTTATATTGTTTTGTTTATTCATTTATTTATCACTCTACCACCTACACCTGATAGGCCGCGTACACACGATCGAATATATCCAATCCCTCGGACCGTTTCCATCGGATATGTCCACCGAGCTGTTTTGGTCCAATGGCTGTACACACCATCGGATCAAAATCCCCGCCAGCAGACAGCGCGGTGACGTGGCGGTGACGTTGACGCCGCCACGTCACCGCACAGGAAGTAAACAACTTCCACGCATGCGTCGCATCCGTACGACGCTTGTGCGGGCAGATATGTCCGCTGGTGAGTGTACTGACCAGCGGACATATCCGACGGACATGTCTTGAGCGGACAAATTTTAAAGCATGTTTTAAAATTTGTTTGCCGGTCGGACATGTCCGCTAGCCCATACACACGATCGGATTTGTCTGCTGAACTGGTCCGTCGGACCAGTTTGAGCGGACAAATTCGATCGTGTGTACGCGGCCTCAGGGGTGGGAATAGCGCGGATTGCTCTGCCTTACATGAGAGTCAAGACAAACTAGCAATTGTGCATGTGGAGCAAAAGTAGGCACACCATTAGACCCATATTTAGACTTTTAAATGACTGAGTTATACCTTTGAGGGACTTGACGATGTTGTGTAGAGCAATCAAGCATTGCATGCGAGTTACAAGTTTAGACCTTAAATATAAATAATTTGTATACTATGGGCAGCTTTGCATGTATACACTTTGTGGGACAATATGCTTTCTTCAATGCCAGTAATTTATCTTCGTATTTCCTGGTTATTTACTGTATATATGAATCAGGTTTGCTTTCTTTCATTCAATGACCTTTATTTATATTTGCCTTGAGGTTGTCTAGTTTCATGCATCACCTTTTATTGTTTGGTGTCTTGACAGCTGTATAAATTAGCTACCATCATAACAATAATATATACAAATCGCCTATATTTTTTCCAACAATGCCATTCACATTCTATTTCTTGCAAATTTGTTGCAGGTGCAGTCAATTAAAACTGCTTTTACATTAATGTGTCTAGTGATGTAGAACATATACATTACAGTTAGTTATACTGCTATGGTTATTTTAACCAGTTTATGACCTCCTAGGGCATATGGTGCATGCTCTAAACAAGTAGCTTGGGTGTACATCATAGGGCCTCATGCACACTGTATGCTCTTGACGCTTTTTGCTCCTACCGGAAGCAAAAATGCAGTAAAAAGCCACGTTTTACATTGGCGTTAATGCGCATTCACACATCTGGCCTTAAAACATTCTATTGGCGAGTGGCTTCTCTGCTGACAGCAGAATGTAAACAAAACAGGCCGAAATAGCTGGTTGTTAAAGCAGTTGTAAACCCTCTTAACTTAACTTCACATTTGACCTATACATTAACCACTTAAGTACCGCCGCATTCCGATGTACGTCGGCAGAATGGCAAGGCTGGGCACAAGGGCATACAGGTACATCCCCTTTAAGATCCCAGCTGTGGGTCACAAGGGCTGCCGCCAGGGTGCTCGACCCGGTCCTGAGCCACGTGACCACGCCCGCGGGAGCTGTGGACCCGATCACCGCCGGTGTCCCGAGATGGGGGTCACAGAGCTGAAGAACAAGGAGAGGTAAGTGTAAACAAACCTTTCCCTGTTCTTCCTATCGGAAGTGTCAGTGATCGTCTGTTCCCTGCCAGGACATGCCCCCCTAAAATAGGAATCACACACTAGGGCACACTTAACCCCTACAGCGCCACCTAGTGGTTAACCCCATTCACTGCCAGTGTCATTTTCATAGTAATCAGTGCATTTTTATAGCACTGATCGCTGTAAAAATGACAATGATCCCAAAAATATGTCAAAAGTGTCCGATGTGTTCGCCGCCATTACTAGTAAAACAAATATATTAATAAAAATGCCATAAAACTTTTCCCTATTTTGTAAATGCTATAAATTTTGCGCATACCAATCGATAAACGCTTATTGCGATTTTTTTTTACCAAAAATAGGTAGGAGAATATGTATCGGCCTAAACTGAGAAAAAATAATGTTTTTTTATATCTTTTTGGGGGATATTTATTATAGCAAAAGTATTTTTGTTTATAGCGCAAAAAAAATAAAAAAAATAAAAAAAATAAAAAACGCAAAGGTGATCAAATACCACCATAAGAAAGCTCTATTTGTGGGAAAAAAGGACGCCAATTTTGTTTGGGAGCCACATCGCATGACCGCGCAATTGTCAGTTAAAGCGACACAGTGCCGAATCGCAAGAACTGGCCAGGTCCTTTACCTGCATAATGGTCTTAAGTGTTTAATACATTTTCATTATCTTTGGTTTTTATGTTTATTACCACAATAACTATCATATTGCAAAGTCACTATGTTCATCAATACATAAATTCTTCTCATATTGGATGTAACTGTCCGCTTGTCATTGTGGATCTTGTTCAGCACTTGCTTCTGGGTGGAACCTTTCTGCCTCCCTTTTAGTTCCCGGGGGGAATGTTTAACTAGCAGGATCACAAAAACCACTCCTTTCTTCCTGTCTTAGAAAGAAAGTCCTTTCCTGTATCAGAGGCCACATGTTAGCTTTATGCATAGGACTTCATGGAAAATGTTTGCAGAAAATCCCTAAAGCTTAAAGTTTTGTACCCCCTTTGGCAAGCGGATCGAGGTATGCAGAAAAGTGTGCATTGTTATAAAGATGTATATGTTCTAGATGTAAACCGTGTTCATGCTGTTTGGTTTTAAACACAATATAATCCAAAGCACCTTGCATGTAACCATGTTTCTTTGAATGTTCAATGTAATTAGATGTGTGTGCAGACAACTGCAATTAACCCTGTAACCCCCTTTTGTGGTGATAACTGTAAATAAGTGTGTTGTATGTCATTTACAGTTTTCACGGTGCAACAGTGCGATGGTGCTACGGTGCTTACGATATTCATGTTTACGGTGCTCAAGGAGATAAAGAGAACAATATTCAACCCTGCTGCGCACCTTTGTCGCAAAAGAATAAAACTACTGCACCCGTCAGAAGCTCTCCTCTTGTTATTTATTCGATGCCATAGGGGCCGTAACAGTGAAAACTCGTCGCTGCGGTGGAGACTCGACGCTGCGGTGGAGACTCGACATCACCGGCTGCGTCGCTGTCCTCATCAAACCGTGAGTAAGGCTTCCCAACGCCTCGCAGGACACGTGCGGACGCCATCTTGGCGACAGAGACTTGACTGAAAAGAAAACTTGTCACGTGGACTTTTAAATATAGCGGGCTCTTTATATGTGATCCTAAAGCCGCCCTTGACTAGTATGCGAGCCAAATAGTTAATATTTCTTGATCGTACATCACGGGACACAGAGCGCATAGCCATTACATATGGGTTATATGGAGTACCTTCAGGTGTGGACACTGGTGTAATCAACTTCACAGGAAGTTCCTCCCTATATAACCCCCTCCCACTGAGAGTGCTTTAGTTTTTCCGCCAGTGTCTTAGGTGTTGGTCACGTCTAGCTGTCCCTCGGAGGTCTCGGGACCCAGGATAGCTAGCCGGATCCGTCCGAAGTGCTTCAGAGCCAAGATGTACGGTACCCGGGCCCTGCTGGAGTGGGGTTTTGCCTATAATGCCTCTCCTTGGAGGGCTGGATTCTGGGCTCCAGTGCTTTAGTCTCTTCCAAGAACTAAAAGTTACTGATGCCAGGATGCTATATAGGTCCAGGGGTGTGGGTTCCTTAACACAGGACCCCGGTCCCTGAAGGTCCAAGACAATACCCACGGAGATGGGGGAAGGCTGGGCCTCTTGCATTTTGCAATACCCTGCGGCGTGGAGCAGGTAAGAGGGAACCTGCGGGACTTGGTTCGACAGTAGGTATCCCCCTGGGGGTTCTGGGTTGGCTAATGGTATGCTTGTGCATCAGCCACTATCTCCACTATGTCTGTTGAGGCAGGATGGGATTCTAATGTTTACCCAGATAACATGTAGATATATGTATACTTGTGTAAGTTATATATTTGCTACTCACCCCAGGTCTGCCTGTTAACACTGATACTGCAACCCCACATGTTTTAAAGAGGAAATTGCTGGTTAAAACTCCTGTTTCTTAGGAAGCCCATGGGGACAGCTTCCTCGCTGTGTGTGCACTACAATAAGATTAGTGCTTACCTGGTGTCTGTTGGTGCTGCATAACGCTGGTCCATGTTGTTCCTCTGCTCTGCTTCCTCCATGTGGGTTCGGCGTGGTGCGCGCGATCGTGCGCGCGATCGTGCGCGCGATCATGCGCGCGTGTGTGCGCGCGCATACGCGCGCGCGTGCACGCCGCCTTTTATAGCGTCGGCGTGCGTCGGGGGGGCGGGCCAGCAGCGTCAGGGTCTGTATAAAGGAAAAACTTTTCTCTGGCTGGTCTTTCCCTCCTGGAGGCAGAGGAAGAAAGGATACAGAGCGTGCAGCTGGGTCTTTTGGCCACACAGGGACACCTAGTGGCGGTTTAGTGGATCTTCAGGTCTAGGACTTAGGTCCACTATAGACCAGAAAAAGAAAAAAAAAAAAAAAAAAAAAAAAAAAAAAAAAAAAGGTTTTTTTTTGCTTAAAGGGACTCAGCCTTAGATCCAGCAGTATCTGAGTCTACCTTGGACTCCGGCTAACGGGCATTGGTGTGTCAATACTCACAGGCTTCCTCGGTATTGCCACCTCCCAGGCGGGTAAAAAAGATTTTTTTGAAAAAAAAAAAAAAAAAAAAAAAAAAAAGAGAAATATAAAAGAAAAAGAGAGAAATTAGTTCTTTTTCATTTTCTCTCATACCTGCCCTCATATTGGTTATTCCTAGCTACAACAGTCAGGTGTTGGCTATAGGGGTGACCCAAGGTTGTACAATGGCTCCAAAGGGATCTGGACCAGCCAAGGCTGCTAAAGGTACCAAAAAGCAAAAGGGGTCTCCATCGGGGTCAGAGGATTTGGGCCAGGCTTCTACGGCCCCACCCTCGCCAGTCAGGACACCGAGTGGCATAGTACAAGAGCCATTGGGGGTGCTGGGGGCAGAGGCGGCCCCCGATCCACCCATTCCCGTTTACGTGACGGAAGAAATGCTAGCAGCCACCATGTGTGGGCTAGAGAAAAGGTTAACTGCGTTGTTTTCCCGTCCTTGCCCAAGTAGCAAGCGGGCTAGATCCCCTTCACCCAGTGTGGGGTTTTCAGATGCGGAGGTCTCCTCTTCAGAGGAACGGGACCCACAAGGGGATCAGGCAGACCCAAGTCCCGACGGTTCAGACAGGGAAAATTCCACTATAGATGAATATTTTTCGGCCTCTCAAGCGGAGGGCCTGTGGATCCAGTCTTTGACAGATATGGTTCGCACTGCCTTTAAACTTCCAGTGCCAGAACTAGTAGCCCCGGAGGTATCCTCATTGGGTTCTTTAAAGGCCCCATTAACTGGTGCATCCTTTCCAATGCACCCCCTTCTGCGGAACGTGATTTACCAAGATTGGGCTCGACCTGATAGAATCTTTGTCCCTCCTAAAAGATTCTCTATTCTCTACCCTATGGAAGAGGAATATGTAAAGAAATGGGCTCTCCCTACAGTGGACGCAGCCATTTCCTGCGTGAATAAATCCCTGACTTGTCCGGTTGAAAATGTCCATATGTTCAAGGATCCGGTCGACAAGAAATTCGAGACCCTACTGAAAGCAGCTTTTACCTCAGTAGGTGCCATGGTTCAGCCAGCAGTAGCAGCCATTGGTGTTTGTCAGGCCTTGAAGGATCAGGCAAAGCATATATTGAAGGACATGCCGGCTCAGCATACTCATGAATTAGCAGAATTCCCTAGGGCTCTCTGCTTTGCAGTAGATGCTATTAAGGACTCCATCCAACAGGCATCCCGTTTATCTCTACTGATGGTTCACATGCGTCGTCTTTTGTGGCTAAAGAACTGGTCAGCAGAGGCACCCTGCAAAAAGCTTCTAGCAGGGTTTCCCTTTCATGGGGGAAGACTATTCGGGGAAGACCTAGATAAATATATCCACACCATATCAAGTGGAAAAAGTACTTCCTTACCGGTCAAGAAAAGACCGCGTGGGCCCACGTTTAAACGACAGGCCATTGCAGGCTCGGCCCCTTCGACTTCCCGTCAGTATCGACGGCCTCCCGGGCGTTCAACAGTTAATAGCCGCCCACAGGGACAAGCCGCGGCAAACAAGAGGCCCTGGTCTCGCAAGCCGGCTAAACCAGTCATCAAATCAGATTCATGAAGGGGCGCCCCCACTCTCTTGGGTGGGGGGAAGACTTCAGTTTTTCTCCGAAGTCTGGAAGGCCAGAATTCCCGACTCTTGGGTTCGGTCCGTAGTAGCCTCAGGCTACAAACTAGAGTTTCGAGAAATCCCCCCTCCTCATTTTCAGGGGTCAAGTCTTCCAAGCGACCCGTTAAAGAGGGCCTCTCTCGTAAAGGCGTTGGATCGCCTCTTGCTCCAAGGAGTAATTGTAGAAGTACCAACCCAAGAAAGGGGTCTGGGATTCTACTCCAACCTTTTTGTTATACCAAAACCCAATGGCGACGTCAGGCCTATATTAGACCTCAAACGCCTAAATCGCTTTCTAAGGATTCAGACCTTCCGTATGGACTCCATACGTTCAGTGACAACCAGCCTGCATCAGGGCGACTTCCTAGCATCTATAGACATAAAGGATGCATATCTGCATGTGCCAATTTACCCAGCACATCACAAGTTTCTTCGTTTTACGATAAACCAAAGTCATTATCAGTTCGTAGCCCTCCCTTTCGGGTTGGCAACAGCTCCACGGGTATTCACAAAGGTGTTAGCCCCGGTACTAGCCGTCCTAAGGACAGAAGGCATCTTGGTCCTAGCATACCTGGACGATCTCCTGGTTATCGACAGTTCAGCTTCCAACCTCAATCATGCAGTAGTCCGCACAGTGCGGCATCTAGAAGAGTTCGGGTGGATTGTGAACCAAGAAAAATCAAGGTTACATCCCACAAGACAGTTGGAATATCTAGGCTTTCGGTTAGATACAGAATGCCAGAAGGTATTTTTACCTCAAGAGAAGATCAGGTCGTTGATTCAAACGATTCAAATAGTCTTAGGCAAAAAGAAGCCGACTATTCGCCTATGCATGCGACTGCTGGGGAAGATGGTGGCCGCCTTCGAAGCAGCGCCCTACGCCCAGATCCATACCAGAATTCTGCAAGCAGCTATTCTCTCTGCTTGGAACAAGTCCATACAGGCATTAGACCGTCCATTAGTTCTTTCTCCAGAAGTCAGGCACAGCCTGTACTGGTGGCTGATCCCTCAAAAATTATCAAAAGGGAAAACCTTTTGCCCCATCTCGTGGAAAATAGTAACCACAGATGCCAGCCTAACAGGTTGGGGGGCAATCTTAGGAAAACGGACCCAGCAGGGACAGTGGTCAGAGGCAGAAAGTCTGCTTCCCATCAATGTCCTAGAGATCAGAGCTGTTCGGTTGGCCCTGGTCGCCTGGACTCTCCCCCTGCAGGGTCTGCCAGTAAGGATACAGTCCGACAATGCCACGGCGGTGGCATACATAAACCACCAGGGGGGCACAAAGAGCCTGGCGGCTCAAAGGGAAGTAAACCTAATTTTTGCATGGGCCGAAGCCCATGTACCCTGCATCTCAGCAGTGTTCATCCCAGGGATAGACAATTCTCAAGCAGATTTTTTGAGTCGTCAACAGTTGCTCCCGGGAGAGTGGTCTCTTCACCCCCAGGTATTCCAAGAGATTTGCCAAAGATTCGGAGTTCCCGATGTGGACATCATGGCAACAAGATTCAACAAGAAATTGGACAAATTTGTATCCCGAGCCAGGGACCCCTCGGCCTACGGGACCGATGCGTTGGTTTGCCCCTGGCACCAGTTTTCTCTCCTGTATGCGTTCCCTCCACTACAGATGATTCCCCGCCTTCTACGAAGGATCAGGGTGGAGCGCAGGCCGGTGATCCTGGTGGCCCCAGCCTGGCCCAGAAGGGCTTGGTACGCACTCATCGTGAGGATGTCAGTAAGGGCACCGTGGCCACTCCCCCTGCGCCCAGATCTGCTGTCTCAGGGCCCGATCTACCACCCTGCTTCACAGCAGCTAAATTTGATGGCTTGGCGGCTGAATCTCTAATTCTTAAGGGCAGAGGCCTCTCGGCCCAAGTCATATCTACGTTAATTCAAGCTAGAAAGCCAGTCTCTAGAAATATCTATTACAGAGTCTGGAGAACCTATGTGGAGTGGTGCGAGTCTCAAGGAGGGCATCCTCGCAAGTTTTTTATTGACAGGATCTTGCGATTCCTCCAGGTTGGCGTTGACAAGGGGTTGGCTCTTAGTACTCTAAAGGGGCAGGTGTCTGCCTTATCGATATGGTTTCAAAGGCCTTTGGCCACACATTCGCTTGTAAAAACCTTTTTGCAGGGGGTCTTGCATGTAAATCCCCCTATTAGAGCTCCCCTCTGCCCCTGGAATTTAAATCTGGTCTTGTCAGCTTTACAAAAGCAGCCGTTTGAACCTCTGACAGAAATCCCTCTTGTGCTGCTAACCCGAAAGTTGGTTTTCTTGGTGGCTATGGCTTCGGCCAGAAGGGTCTCCGAGCTGGCAGCCTTGTCTTGCAGGGAACCGTACCTTATTCTGCATAAGGACAGAGTGGTTCTGCGGCCTCAGCCTTCTTTCCTTCCTAAGGTCATATCCAGTTTTCACTTGAATCAGGACCTAGTCCTACCATCCTTCTTTCCTACTCCCCAGTCCAGAGAGGAAAGATTGCTTCATACTTTGGATGTGGTCCGAGCCATGAGGGTTTATCTCAAGGCTACAGAAAAGATTAGGAAAACAGATGTGCTTTTCATTCTTCCGGATGGCCCCAAGAAGGGTCAGCCGGCTGCCAAGTCTTCCTTGGCTAGGTGGATTAAGCAGCTGATTTTTCAGGCCTATGGTCTGAAGCGCGTTCCACCTCCCTTATCAGTTAAAGCCCATTCTACGAGGGCCATGAGTGCCTCTTGGGCGGCACACCATCAGATCTCTATGGCACAGGTTTGCAAAGCGGCAACCTGGTCTTCCGTACATACGTTTACTAAATTTTATAAGTTGGACGTCACAAAGGCTGCGGACGCAGCATTTGGGCAGGCGGTCCTACGGGCAGCAGTATAGAATCCTCTGGCCCGGTTCACGCCCCCTTTTTCTGTTGGTGGAGCTATTTTACCTCCTGATATAGTTTCTGTTTGGCTATTTTTTGCCTTACGGTCTCCCTCCCTTCATAGAGCATTGCTTTGGGACATCCCATATGTAATGGCTATGCGCTCTGTGTCCCGTGATGTACGATCAAGAAAAAGGGATTTTTAATAACAGCTTACCTGTAAAATCCTTTTCTTGGAGTACATCACGGGACACAGAGCTCCCACCCCTCTTTGTGGGAACATTGTGTAACCTCAGAGAAATTGCTTGCTACAAAACTAAAGCACTCTCAGTGGGAGGGGGTTATATAGGGAGGAACTTCCTGTGAAGTTGATTACACCAGTGTCCACACCTGAAGGTACTCCATATAACCCATATGTAATGGCTATGCGCTCTGTGTCCCGTGATGTACTCCAAGAAAAGGATTTTACAGGTAAGCTGTTATTAAAAATCCCTTTTTTGCTAAATCAAGTTATTATATTCGTGTTTAGAGGCCTAGTGTCAGATTTAAAGCAATGCTATCTTCCAAGTTCCTAATCCACTAAACTGCAGTTACGTAAAGGGTTAATTGTCTGGTTAGAAAGTGTCAGCAGTATATTCGTTTAAAACATTTTGTCATACTGTGTGCATTGGTTGCTAATCTTTAGTTACAAGGGTAAATGCCTGTTTTCTGTCGTAGCCCTTAGGAGCAAGTTTGAACCAACACTCATTCAAGTTAGGTTTCAGGCACACACACTATTGAAAGGCACAGGCACACTAGAACAAAATGCTGTCACCTGCTGAAGAAACAGACAAACCCACAGAGTCACAACAGGTGCGATCCAGCTCCAGAGAGCGAATCCTAACAGAAAAGGGCAAAGAAATGCATGAAGAAACAGTTAAGAGAAATGAAAAGGCATTCAACAGGGTGTACAACTCTTGGAAGGAGATAGCAAAGGAATTTAGGAAAAGGTTAAAGGATTTCTGCTCAACTGAAGACCTTAATACAAGATTGAAAGAGATTAAAGCCAAAGAAGCGTTAGTACACCAACAGTATGAGTCCATGTGCCGAAATAATTCCACTACCCCGCACATTGTTAAGAAAATGGATGCATGCACCGCATTAACGGCTGAAATCTGCAACCTCATCAGCAAGCGACTAGAGAATGTAGATGAAATCTTTAACGATCAACTTGAGAAGGAAAAGGTGAGAATGGTGCTTAATAAAGAAGAGCATGAGTCAGTCTTTGGAAACTCAGAAACAGAAACTGTCCTCTCAGAGTCATTACCAGACTCCAGCGCAAGCTCGAGAGCCACTTCCAGATCTAGCAAACGCGCAGACGCAGAAGCAGATCTTGCAGCCAAGATAGAACAGGCAAAGGCAATGCAACAGATGCGCGAGGAGCAAGCTAAGCTGAACAAACTAGAGGCAGAAATTAAACTGAAGTTGGATGAGGAAAAGACAAGACTACAACAGCTACAAGCAGAAAATGAAGTCAAGGTAGCTGCAGCTAGAGTGAAAGCCTATGATAGTCTTGAATTTTACAAACAGGAGACAGACCACCAGGTGCAATACCTCTACCAAAATAATGAACCTCGAACCTCTTTGAATCCAAAGGCTGTGCCATTTAAACCTTCAAATACACCACTTGAGGTGTCAAGACCAAAAGAAGAAGTTAGTCTGACCCCAGAACTTGCAAGTCTGCTTATCTCCAACCGTCTCCCTATACCTGAACCAACTGTATTTACAGGTGATCCTTTGAAGTTCATAGATTGGAAGATATCCTTTATGGTGCTGATTGATCAGAAACCACTCCCTGTGTGCGAGAAAATGCTGTACCTGAAGAGATATCTCGGTGGTGAAGCTCATAAGGCAGTGGAAGGGTTCTTCTACCGAAATTCAGAAGACGCCTATCTAGGTGCTTGGGGAATCCTACAGGACAGGTATGGAGGTCCATTCATAGTGCAAAGAGCCTTCAGAGAAAGGTTGGCTAAATGGCCAAAGATATCAGCAAATGACCCTGTAGCATTAAGAGAGTTTGCGGATTTCCTTCAAGGTTGTGTGGAGGCCATTCCTCATGTTAAAGGCCTAGCTATTCTAAATGATTGTGAAGAAAACCACAAGCTTCTCAAGAAACTGCCTGAATGGATTGTACGCAGATGGAGTCGCATCGTTGTGGACGAGCTTGACAAGTCTCAAGAATACCCAACCTTTGCTCGTTTCACAGAGTTCCTGCAAAGGGAAGCTAAGATTGCATGCAACCCCATTGCCTCTCCTTTCCTCCTCAGTACCAAGACTACAGATGAGAGAATCCCCAAGAGAGCCAAGGCGCTCAACACAAGCACTCAAATGAAGCCCTCTACCTTCAACGTTCCAAAGATTTCAGCTTCAAGACCAAAACCACCTTGCCTAGTCTGCAAAGACGAAACACACGGTGTCGCTAAATGTCTGACCTTTGCTGCAAAGACCATGGATGAAAAGAAGGCCTTTATTCACGAAAACCATCTCTGTTTTGGTTGCCTAAGAAAGGGCCACACTACAAAGGACTGCAAAGGAAGGCACACGTGTAGCATATGCAGTCGACGTCATCCAACCTGTTTGCACATACAGAGAAACACTGAGCCTGTCAAAACATCAAACGATGATCCAGTAGACATGGAAAGTAAAGCGAACGACAATGTTCCCAAAGTTATGTCCCATACCTTGACAAGACATACTTCTGCCACATCCTGCATTGTTCCAGTTCTGTTGTCAGCTACGACGGAGCCTCAGAGGGAAATCCTCACTTATGCCCTACTTGACACACAGAGTGATTCAACCTTTATTCTGGCAGACCTGGTATCGAAATTAAGTGTGAGCACCAAGCCATTACAGCTAAAGCTCAGCACAATGACAGCTGTTGACACAGTTATATCAAGCCAAATTGCTCACGGTCTGCAAGTGCGTGGCTTCAACTCTAAAGCTCAAGTCCAACTCCGTCAAGCCTATACAAGAGATTTCATTCCAGTAGATAAGTCTCACATCCCCACTAAGGAGACTGCACTCCAGTGGTCACACCTCAAACACTTGGCAAACAAGTTACAGCCACTTCAAGACTGTGAAGTAGGACTACTGATCGGTTATGACTGCCCATCAGCACTGGCTCCCTTGGAGGTTGTTATCGGCTCCGAAAATGAACCCTTCGCTCAAAGGACTATGCTCGGCTGGAGCATTATAGGATCAGCAAATCCACATCTTGATAGACAGGGTAGCCAGAGCTTCGTACACAGAGTCGCAGTAAAAGAAATGCCAATGCCGACGGTCACTGATGTGTTAAAGGTTTTAGAAATGGACTTCATTGAAAGAAATTATGAAGATAAGTACGTGTCTCAAGATGATGTTCGCTTCGTGCAGTTTCTCTCGGAAACTATAACGAAAAGGAAAGATGGACACTACGAGATGCCATTACCCTTCAAAGACAACAGTCAACTGGCTCTACCAAACAATAAGAGGCTGGCCCTTATTCGACTTCATCATCTAAAGAAAAGACTAAAGGCAAATAGACAGTACCATGAACACTACACTGCATTCATGGAAGAAACAATCAGAAAGGGTGATGCAGAACCAGCCCCTTCATTATCAGAGGAAGAGACAGTGTGGTACATCCCACATCACGGGGTTTATCACCTCAAGAAGCCAGACAAGTTAAGAGTTGTCTTCGATTGTTCAGCAAAGTTCAAAGGCATCTCCCTAAACGATACCTTGTTGACAGGTCCTGACCTGATAAATTCTCTAGTGGGAGTCCTCTGTCGCTTCAGGAAGGAAGCAGTTGCTGTGATATGCGACATTGAAAAGATGTTCCATCAATTCTACATCCCCACAGAAATGCGCAATTACTTAAGGTTCCTTTGGTGGGAGAACGGTCAGTTGGAAACAGAACCAAAAGAATTCAGAATGGCAGTCCACCTTTTCGGTGCCAGTTCCTCTCCAGGATGTGCCAATTTCGGCCTTAAGTATCTTGCACGACAATATAAGTCAGAATATCCCTCAGCATCAGCCTTCATCGAGAAGAACTTTTATGTCGATGACGGCCTAACCAGCGTTCCAACAGTCAGTGAAGCTTCGAATCTAATCCTTGAAACTCAAAGATTATGTAAAAATGCTGGCCTACGACTGCATAAGTTCAACTCTAATAGAAGGGACGTCCTGTCCTGTATAGCTCCATCAGAAAGAGCAACAACTAGTGTACCTGTCAAACTTGACCCAGACTCAACAACAGAAGGACAAGTACTGGGCATTCAGTGGTCAATTGAAAACGACACCTTCAGTTTCAGTGTTGACATAAAGGATCAACCCTCAACTCGTCGTGGTATCCTGTCAGTCGTAGCTTCTCTCTATGATCCTCTAGGCTTCATACCCCCCTTCATACTGAGTGGCAAGTGCATTCTCCAAGAGCTTTGCCGCAGGGGCATCAGTTGGGATGAACCACTTCCTGAGAGCTTATGTCCACGGTGGGAGGCTTGGATGAGTAGTCTGCAAGCTTTAAGGGAAACCAAGATACCCAGATGTTACCATCCCCCAGACTTCGGTAACAGAATGAAAGTGGAACTACACCACTTTTCCGATGCCAGCAACATAGGATATGGTGCCTGTTCGTACCTTAGGTACAAGAATGACAGAGATCAAGTCCATTGCAGCCTCGTAATGGCTAAAGCGAGAGTCGCACCAACGAAGATTGTGAGCATCCCAAGGCTTGAACTCTCAGCTGCTGTCACCGCAGCAAGGTTGAGTGTCATGTTAAAGGCAGAACTTGAAATAGAAATTGACAAAGAATTCTTCTGGACAGATTCCCAAGTAGTCTTAGCCTATATCAATAATGAAGCAAGAAGGTTTCACGTGTTTGTAGCCAATCGTGTTCAACTCATAAGAGAGATTACAGACCCAACTCAGTGGCACTATGTGGATACGACACAAAACCCAGCCGACCATGCATCCAGGGATCTACATGTAGCAGATATCCCCCCCTCAAGCTGGTTATCTGGCCCTAGTTTCCTTTGGAAAACTGAAGTGCACGCATCTTCAAGATCTTCGGCAGAACAATTCTGGAGTCGGTGGAAAAGAGAATACCTAATGAGCGTTTCCACAAGACAGAAATGGCACACACCTCGACGTAACCTCAAAGTAAATGACATTGTCATAATCAAAGAAGATATGTCTCCCAGATGCCAGTGGCAACTAGGACGTGTAATTGAAACTACAATAGAAAAGGATGGTCTAGTTCGTCGTGTCAAGGTGTTAGTAGGTGACAGAAGATTGCAAGATAAGAAACACTATGTATCAAAACCTTCACTTATTGAACGTCCTATTCAAAAGCTAGTAGTCCTCATAGAAAGCAAATAAGTTCAGTTTTAGTGATACACTAGCATACCACCACACGAGACGGTAGCCAGTTACAGAGGTACCTATAGGCTAAATTGTGTATGATGTACCATGTTTTATAGCGGCCTTAGTTATGTTCTGTAAATTATGTATGACTTTTAAGTTATATTCATCATAACATAATTTGGTGGGAGTGTAACTGTCCGCTTGTCATTGTGGATCTTGTTCAGCACTTGCTTCTGGGTGGAACCTTTCTGCCTCCCTTTTAGTTCCCGGGGGGAATGTTTAACTAGCAGGATCACAAAAACCACTCCTTTCTTCCTGTCTTAGAAAGAAAGTCCTTTCCTGTATCAGAGGCCACATGTTAGCTTTATGCATAGGACTTCATGGAAAATGTTTGCAGAAAATCCCTAAAGCTTAAAGTTTTGTACCCCCTTTGGCAAGCGGATCGAGGTATGCAGAAAAGTGTGCATTGTTATAAAGATGTATATGTTCTAGATGTAAACCGTGTTCATGCTGTTTGGTTTTAAACACAATATAATCCAAAGCACCTTGCATGTAACCATGTTTCTTTGAATGTTCAATGTAATTAGATGTGTGTGCAGACAACTGCAATTAACCCTGTAACCCCCTTTTGTGGTGATAACTGTAAATAAGTGTGTTGTATGTCATTTACAGTTTTCACGGTGCAACAGTGCGATGGTGCTACGGTGCTTACGATATTCATGTTTACGGTGCTCAAGGAGATAAAGAGAACAATATTCAACCCTGCTGCGCACCTTTGTCGCAAAAGAATAAAACTACTGCACCCGTCAGAAGCTCTCCTCTTGTTATTTATTCGATGCCATAGGGGCCGTAACATTGGATTTTCATGCATACGCTGTAACGATGTGTATAAATATTTGAGTTTTAGGACCATTTTCAGACCTGTATAATGCCTAAATCCTGTAAAACTTGCAAGTTAGCCAACAAAAAATATGACTTAAACTCTAAACTTTCTGCATACCAACATTTATAAAACTTTTTTACACCTATGTTTAAATGACAAAGTGTAGAGCTAATGTCATAATCGATTCCTGAGAAAATATTTAGCATGGTTGATTTATTTGGCTGACTGACAGTCCTTACCTCCCTTCCCCCTTAGGGAACAATACACCAAGACGAACACAAAGGACACCCCAGGCACCTTTCCTGTTCTTGAGGTAAGCTAGGTGTCAGTATTTGTTATCAAAACATTGTTACCTTTAGTACAGATGACTAACTCAGTGCTTAATGTGCAAAAATATGTTATTAGAATTCTACAGGTGTTGACACTGACCCACCCATCTTTAGTACCCTACATTTAAATACAATCATTTGTTTCAAGAGCAATTATGTGCTTTATAAAGAAAAAATAGTCGTATCTGTCATATTTTGACAATCTTCACAATTGTTTCTTTTTTATAAAAGAGAGCTGCCAAACATACAATAGGAAAATCAAACAAAGTAACATCTACAAAATGGAAACTAAAAATACAATATAAAGGTTTGTTGTTTTAGTGGCTTATTGAACCTAACCATAGAAAATTGTTCAAGGGGCATTCCTCAGTGCTGTCGCAAACATATTTCTCTTCTCTTTGTGTTGAAATAACAAGCATTCATTCTCATTTTTACCTTTTATCATACAAACAATAATTGTTAAATAATAAATACAGTATATGTACCTTACTTATCGGCGTTGTAACGGATTGACCCGTGACAGACTGAGATTCTCCTATGTCTAGGGTCGCCTTATGTCCACTAGGGCCATAGGGTGACAAAGAAATTATATCATATATTACATGAGATGGGACATTAATAATTATTCAATGCAAAGACAACTGCTTTTAAAATGCTAAGTGACCCAGCTTGTGAAAGACCTTTCATTCTGTTGAAAAGGTGTTAATTGCATTGGGGCCTGAAAGACATTTTGATTGTGTGATTCATTGTGTTTAAAACAATGTGTTAAAGTCTCCATTCAGATGTACTGAATTAGCATGTCAATTATGTTTAGGAATGTATTGCTTCCCAGGTGTCCAGACCCTTTAGGGACGGTACGTCTGTCTAGATAATGTGATTGAGGTTCCTTATACTGTATGTGTGTGAAGATTATCTGTGATTGTGTATTATTCAAGGTTAATTGAACTCTATTGATGATGCGGTGCCCAGATGTCTAGCTACTGATTAGATAATTGGCCTCAGTGTGTGAATAAAGGGGGTGGAGATTGCATTGTCCAGTGATTAACTTTGTAATGCTGTACCAGATATATAAGCAAGCTAAGATACCATTAAAGTGTTCATATCTTTGGAAGCAAGTACAGAGCAGAGTCTCGTCTTGATTATGGGAAATGGAATGGATCGTGTATGCAAGATTGTCGTAGTGTGTCAGATAAGCTTGTCGTGGTTGGATAGAAGGTCGTAACGGTCGTGACCGTTACAGGCGTACACCGCGCACTTTTTTCCCCTTAAAATAAGGGGAAATCGTGGGTGCGAGATATACGCCGATACCCGCTTCCCGCACTCAGTTTGAACTGAGCCGCCGTCATTTACCGAGTGCAGTACACTCAGGTACATTCGGCCAGGCTCGGCTTCGCTCGTGCTCACGCAAAAACGTCACAGAGCGTGAGCACAAGCGAAGCCGAGCCTGGCAGAATGTACCCGAGTGTACTGCACTCAGTATATGTTGGCAGAGGCGTTCAAACTGAGCGCGGGAAGCGGGGATTCGACTTGAGGCAGCGCTGGAGAAGCCGGGAGGACACCGGGAGGACACCACTGGAGCTGAAGATGGACGCCGGACCGGACGATTGACGCCGATGGATGCTGCGCAAGACACCAAAACTGTAAGTACTAACAGTACTAAAATGTTCTTTTACATTTCCACATTAGGGGTGCGCGCTATACGCCGGAGCGCGCAATACCCCGATAAATACGGTAAGTGATATAATAGGGTTGATGGGTTCAGTATGTCTCTTTGCTGATGACACAAAGGCATGAAATAGGGTTGATATCCCTGGTGGTGTCTGTAACATGGAACATGATTTTGCGTTTCTGGAAAATTGGTCAAAGCAGTAGAAACCGCAGTTCAAAGTTTCTAAATGTAAAATAAGCTACCTAGGGGAAAAAATCCCTTGACAGAGTACAATATTGGTGGGGACAGTGTTGGCCGGAAACTATAGAGGAAAAAAGATTTGGGAGTAGTTATTTCAGGTAATTGCAAAATGAGCAAACAATGTCGCCAGGCAAAGAGAATTCTAGGATGCATCACCAGCAGGAAGGAGGAGGTCCCGATTCCATTTTATAAATCTTTAATGAGACCTCATTTAAAAATACTGTGTCCAGTTCTGGAGACCTTGCTCACAAAAAGACATTGATAAGATAGCATGTTTAGAGAGACAACAAAAATGGCAAAAGTTCTGAGGGATAAAACTTATCAGGAGAAACGTAGTATGGACGGTCTGGAGAAAAGAAGGGAAAGGGACAATATGAATGAAATCTTTAAAAGAGAAGTGCAGGGATTTGAAAAAACAATCAATCATACTCACCTAGATTTATACAGCATCGATCTGATGCTGCATCTGTTGCCCGCCACCTCTATGAAAGAGAACTGTGCAAACAAAGACCAATGATTATTCAGTTCTCGGTCTTCAATGGGCTCTGCTCTGCCCATCCCATGCTGAGAAGCAGAGCCAGCTGCTGGTCCAGGCATCTGGGTGGATCCCATCATTAAAGTTAAGTTCACTCCAGAGCCTGAACTGGCTGAGTGACATCAACAAATTTTAGCCCACTGTTGGCTGAATTTATTATTATAAGTACTTCTAAAGCACCATCAATTTCCGCAGCACTTTACATAATGTACATTTACATCAGTCCCTGCTTTCAAGGAGCTTACAATATAAGGTCCCTAACTCACAGTCATACATATACTGTACATACTAGGGCCAATTTAGATAAGAGTCAATTAACTTACCAGCATGTCTCTGGAGTGTAGGAGTAAACTGGAAGAACATGCAAACTCTAGACAGGGAGTGCCATGATTGGGATTCGAACCAACAAGCCTAGTGCTGGCTGCTAGTCGGAAGTGCTAACCATTTAGCCACTGTACTGCCCAGCCCAATATAATACTGGTCACAGGAGTGCGCTCCTTCAGTGGTGTTGCGGACCAGATTGTCACTTGTCATGCTACCTGACACAAGTTGTAGATTTTCACTTGTCATATCACCTGCCACATGTTGCGGATTGTCGACCTGCCACGTCACATGCCACATGTTGTGGATTATCACTTGCCACAAGTTGCAGATTGTCTCTTGCCACGTCACCTGCCACAAGTTGCAGATTGTCACTTGCCATGTCACCTGCCACAAGTTGCAGATTGTCACTTGCCATGTCATCTACCACAAGTTGCGGATGGTCCCTTGCCACGTCACCTGCCACAAGTTGCAGATTGTCACTTGCCACATCACCTGTCACAAGTTGCAGATTGTCACTTGCCACATCACTCTGCAGACTGCAAGGTGAAGAAGATGGAGGGAGGAGATGGGTGAAGCCAACACTCACTCAGGGGCAGCAGATGCCTGTCGTGTGGAGAAGATGGAGGGAGGAGGTGCTGGTGGGTGGGGCCAACACACTCAGGGGCGAAAGAGAAGGAAGAATGATTGCGTTCTGCCACTGACAGTAGAAATTGGACATTTTAACTTGTCTGTCTAAACTGCAGCAACAACTGTTCCCCTATTTGAGGCTCCAGCTCCTGTCACATCGGCTCTGAGACTTACTGACGTCTGAGACTCGAGTCTGACGTGACTCACTAATGTCACTCATTGCTAGACACCAGGCGGCCCAGGCGCTAGCAACAAGTGCAGGGAAGAGGCTCCACCCAACTCCTCCGGCTCCTGGTCAGTGGGGCACAGCGGCGTAATAGCACTAGACAAGTCTTTCTCTCTACGCCGCTGAATGGCTGATGTGAGAGAGAGACTCGGGCAGAGGCAAGTAACAACCTGTCAGTCACCGGGTCCCACCCAACTGCGGGCCCCATAGCACCCACGTGGTTTGCTATGGCAGTAGTTCCGCCTGTGCTCAGTGTACAGGTATATAGTATTGCAGGGTTGCTCCAGTCTTTTAAACCATCTCTGCAAGATCAAGTCAGTCATTTTCCTTAGAAAGTACAACCAAGTGACAGAAGAAAGCATCACATCCAATTTCCAAAATACAGATTTTCTTGCAAACACTGAACTGCTCAAGATTAGTGGAGGACAGTAACCAGTTAATGGGTCTGTGAAGCTTTTAGCCTAATCCAGCAGTAAGGCTACTTTGACACTTTGCAACGCTATTTGGCAGCTAGCGGGGTGCTTTTAACCCCTGCTAGCAGCCTAAGAAGGTTCGGTGGCGCTGCCCATTCAATTTCAATGGGCAGGGGAGCTTTAAGAGCAGTGTATACACCGCTACTACAATAAAGTGCAATGTGCAAATCTCTGTGATGACAAAAATGCTGTGACAAAAAATGAGTGTACTATCTGTACTAAAAGAAGAATATTGCACAATTTAAATTTATGTAAACAATAGAAAGGTGGTGATATCAAGATATTCCCAAGCAATCTGAACCTTAATATACTGCTGTATTAGTAAGGTAACTTATGTTACCAGCAAGTGCTGAAGTAATGGTAAAGTGCAGATGTGCAAAGATTGTGACATCAAAATAGTACAAACCAGTACTAATCCTTTTTCATCTCAGAAGGTAAATGGTACTGCAAACAAATGCTAAAGTGACGGTGCAGTGCAGCCTGCAAAATGAGTGGCAATTAAATAATGCTGAATGGAACTTGTTGCATAAAAAAGTGCAAAAATGGTGTTGCTGAAAAAGTCCAAAACAGTTCCACATAAAGTGATAAGTACTAAAGTGTTTTGATTACTTCGGTGATATCCACTCTGTGAATCCTCTATTGGTGGTATATAGATGGCCCCTTACCTCACTGCTGTGAGGTTACAGCATATGTAAAACCCTATGCAGATCCGGTCTGCTGCTGCCTGGGTGATCCCTTGGAACGTGGGGGTATATTGCCTAGATGTTGCCTGGGTAATCATCTCCTGATGAAGTCAAAGTCATGTGGTCTATGACGAAATGCGTAAGGACACTACAAGCACCGGAGGTGACGTGGACGAGCCATTAAACTTTGGTATAAGGCCAATCCTAGCACAGCTATGATGTAACCCAATCCTCCTTCCACACCTGCTACAAGAGACATATCCTGCCAACTGATGCCAAGTGTAAATGATGTGCAGAGTGGTGCAACGGTAATAACACACACAGTCCAAGTGCTGTGCAAGAACTTGTACTGAAATAATGCAAAGACAGTTCACAATAAATACGATGGGAAGACGACCCAACTGGTAGAACTCACAGGAGCATGCAGAGAGCGGATTTTAGCCGAGTTGATAGCGCCTGTTAGGAGGGGCAGATTACAGCCTGGTCATCTCATGCTCAATCAGGAAGATGTCCAAAGAAGTTGCAAGCCCTACACTTTCCCTCCTCATCAGGAACCTTCCCCTGAAGCTAGTTCTTTCCCTACCAGGTAGGGTTGTATACTTGAAAAATTTGAATATCGTGCAAAAGTTAATTTATTTCACTAATGCAACTTAAAAAGGTGAAACTAATACATGAGATAGACTCATTACATCCAAAGCTAGATAGTTCAAGCCATGATTTGTCATAATTGTGATGATTATGGCTTACAGCTCATAAAAACCCCAAATCTAAAATCTCAGAAAATTAGAATATTTTGAAAAGGTGCAATATTCTAGGCTCAAAGTGTCCCACTCCAATCAGCTAATTGAGCCATGACAGCTGCAAAGGGTTCCTGAGCCTTTAAATGGTCTCTCAGTCTGGTTCAGTAGGAATCACAATCATGGTAAAGACTGCTAACCTGACAGTTGTGCAAAAACACATCATTGACACCCTCCATAAGAAGGGAAAGCCTCAATACGGTAATTGCAAAAGAAGTTGGATGTTCCCAAAGTGCTGTATCAAAGCACATTAATAGAAAGTTATGTGGAAGGGAAAAGTGTGGAAGAAGAAGGTGCACAAGCAGCAGGGATGACCGCATCATGGAGAGGATTGTCAGGAAAAGGCCATTGAAAAGTGTTGTGGACTTTCACAAGGAGTGGACTGAGGCTGGAGTCAGTGCATCAAGAGCCATCACACACAGACGGATCCTGGACATGGGCTTCAAATGTTGTATTCCTCTTGTCAAGCCACTCCTGAACAACAAACAACGTCAGAAGCGTCTTACCTGGGCTAAAGAAAAACACACCTGGTCTGTTGCTCATTGGTCCAAAGTCCTCTTTTCTGATGAGAGCAAATTTTGCATCTCATTTGGAAACCAATAAGCCAGAGTATGGAGGAAGAATGCAGAGGCAAACACTGCAAGATGCTTGAAGTCCAGAGTGAAGTTTCCACAGTCTGTTTTGATTTGGGGAGCCATGTCATCTGCTGGTGTTGGTCCACTGTGCTTCATTAAGTCCAGGGTCAACGCAGCCGTCTACCAGGAGATTTTGGAGCACTTCATGCTTCCTTCCACAGACAAGCTCTATGGGGATGCTCACTTCAATTTCCAGCAGGACCTGGAACCTGCCCACTCTGCCAAAAGCACCAAAACCTGGTTCAATGACCGTGGAATTACTGTGCTTGATTGGCCAGCAAACTCTCCTGACCTGAACCCTATAGAGAATCTATGGGGCATTGCCAAGAGAAAGAAGAGAGACATGAGACCGAACAATGCAGAAGAGCTGAAGGCCACTATTGAAGCATCCTGGTCTTTCATAACACCTCAGCAGTGCCACAGGCTGATAGCTTCCATGCCACGCCACATTGAGGCAGTAATTGCTGCTAAATGGGCCCAAACCAAGTACTTAGTACATATCCATGCTTCTACTTTTCAGAGGTCCGATATTGTTCTATGTACAATCCTTGTTTTTATTGATTGCATGTAATATTCAAATTTTCTGAGATTGTGGATTTGGGGTTTTCATGAGCTCTAAGCCATAATCACCACAATTATGACAAATCACGGCTTGAACTATCTTTCTTTGTAATGAGTGTATCTTCTATATTAATTTCACCTTTTAAGTTGCATTAATGAAAAAAATGAACTTTTGCACCATATTCAAATTTTTGGAGTATCACCTGTATGTCCCTACTCTACCCACTCGCAAAATGAACGCCACAATCGGAGCCAGGGCCTTAAATGGGCTCTGCCTGACTTAAGATTGCTGCTAGAGTAACATGTGGCAGCAACATCCAACCGGATGGCTTCCTCAGTGACCCAGGAAACCACAGAGGAACCATATTCCTCTTGACTTTCTCTCCAACAGCAATGCCACTTAAGGCTAGGGAAACTATTGTAAATTTCGCCAAGTGCTGGGCTACAGTAATATAGAGATGAAGAAATGTCCCTTTATTTCTTTCTCCGTCTATTGAGATATGATGTTATGCTGTGCCATCCTCCTCCGGCCAACAGGGGGGGGGGGTTAAGCCAAGCAAGCCCATAGACCTCTATGCAGAGTGCTGAGAATCCTGGGAGTGGTAGTTTGAGACAGCATCCCTATGAGATGAATGGACTCCTTACAATACAAATCCCAATATAGTCTATATGGAGGAGTGGGTAGAGGATTTTTATTAAACTGCCAGGAAAAGTTCTTCCTTTTGGCACCAAGGAGAGAGGGAAAGCAGAGCACCTCTATCTGAGTATTCACCTACCAGCAGGGATGCAAGCCTGAGACTGAGGATTCCCAGGGGCAATGCATCATTGCCCACATCATAGATCCTGCACCACTGCTGCAGATAGGCAGGAGCATTCCCCGACCTTCTGCTTCCCACCACTGATCAGCAGGAGCTTTCCGGGAATGACTGAGAGGGCCCCCTTCTACAGCAAGTGTCCACAGCAGCATCCTAGGAAATGTTGAGAGAGCTTTTTACCCATTATTGGCACTGCTAGCAGAGACTAAGCCACTGAAAGCAGAACACCAAGTGTACCCAATCCATACCTCACCCTATACCGCATTATATTGAACCATTACCATATATAAATCACATTTACCTTGCACCTGTGTTGAGAATATACTGCACCTATACTGCTAAGGAAGCAGCAGTTACCTTACCAACCACTGACGTTACTCAGCCCACTCACTTTTAGGAAACAAAGGAACAGGGAAAGCACTTGTCAAGACTGTGTCTGTGTTTATTTGCTTTTCTCTTTTTTTGTATGAAGGAATAGAGCCTGTAATTTTGCTAGCAATTCAAATAGACTTTTTGTGTGTTGTCAGTTTTGCTATAGTAGGTTGTATACATTGCACAGATATGTCTCTTCACAGGCAAGGTCAGGGCATTCCTTAGGCATGTTATTTAAAGGTGTTTTGTAATTTTTACTGTTTCACGTTCAGCTCAGTACTACTCATGATCCACTTGCCTAATACAGGGAGAGCCTTTATATCAATATTATAGAAACAACAGCATCATGGAAATTATGCAAAAAGAAGATCTTACCTTATTCATGCATATATTTCATAAATACGAATAAGCACCACTCTTACCAACTGGCAATTGACATATAGAAATACTCACTCTTCGAGAATTCGATGAAATAATAAAAAAAAAAGTGTGGTTAAAACTGAAGGAAACCTCATCTCCTTTTCCTCCCCTCCTCCACAATTCCCCCTTTCGCACTAAATACCCCAACTCCAATTATTCTTCCTTTCACTTTGCCACGACCTGGATGGGGTGAGTGCAGGGCCGGCGGGCGGCCTGGCGGGCATCGGGCGATTGATTGAGCGATGGGTGGGCGGATTGAGGAGGCTAGGTTAGTTTGCCGCCGCCGCCCCAAAAAAATTGAGCATCAGCCGACTTCTGTCCCCGCCGACCAGTGCAACCTTTCAGACAGCTATTACAGCAGCAGAGCTAAAATAAAGTGCTCCTAAAGCCTGTCAGCTCTGTGCTACAGGTAGTGGGCGGGCTGGCAACAATAAGAAGCAATGAAACACTGAAGCACCCAGCAAGCTCCCACCATCCCGGCCCAGTCCACCCCTGATTTTGTGTCTCAGTCCCATGGTAGGGCCGGCCCTAGGCAGTATAGCAGTGCTCAAAATAATGGCTGCGTGGGACACGCAGCCATTATTTTGACAGGCTTCCTGTCACTGAAACCGGCCCAGTAAGCCATCAGCCCAACGGGAAACTCCCGGTAGTCCCGATGGTCAGTACATGCCTGATTTTAGGGACTACAGATGTTGTGTCATTGTACACAATTATAGCAAGAAAATGTCACCAGCACACCATGGATCACCAAGCTTTATTCAGCGATCACATCGTTACAGCAAATAGCAATATTTGGGGCCCTAGGGTTATCTCACATGCCTGATGAAGGGGTCCTGCGCAGTGGCGTAACTAGAGACTTGAGGGCCCGGTGCAAGAAATCATGAAGGGCCCCCCCTCCACAGTGGCATGACAGTCAGGTGGACCCCTCACACTGGCAGGCGGCAGTCGGGCACCTCAAACGGGCTGACTTGGCGGAATTACAGGGCCCAGTCGCAACGGCGACTGCTGCGACCCTGATAAATCCGCCATTAGTTAAAGGTGTGTTACAGGCAGAGTTCAAGGTGTGCTATGTACAGAGTTCGGGGTGTGCTTCATACAGAGTGCAGGGTGTGCTACGTACAGAGTCCGTGGTGTGCTACGTGCAGAGTCCGGGGTGTGCTACGTGCAGAGTCCGGGGTGTGCTACGTGCAGAGTCCGGGGTGTGCTACGTGCAGAGTCCGGGGTGTGCTACGTGCAGAGTCCGGGGTGTGCTACGTGCAGAGTCCGGGGTGTGCTACGTGCAGAGTCCGGGGTGTGCTACGTGCAGAGTCCGGGGTGTGCTACGTGCAGAGTCCCGGGTGTGCTACGTGCAGAGTCCCGGGTGTGCTACGTGCAGATTCCCGGGTGTGCTACGTACAGAGTCCCGGGTGTGCTACGTGCAGAGTCCCGGGTGTGCTACGTACAGAGTGCAGATTTCAGAAGTGCCACATTTCTGCGGAAAAAAAGCCTGGAGTAAAAGTATACAGTGCAAACACTGTCTACAGCCATGAAACATACAGCCACAGCACCTGTGATCATCATTATCATGCTGATAATTACACTGTACTTCATGTGACTGTACTGTATATAGCCTATATACACTACAGTCACATGAAGTACAGTATAATATAGGCTGTACAGTGTGATCATCACTAAGCATGATAATGATGATCACAGGTGCTGTCTTTCATGCCTGCAGACAAAGTTTGCTCTGTATACTTTTACTTTAGTATACTATAGCAACCACTGCAGTCTGAGTCTCAATACATGGACACTCACATACATACATACATACATATTCACATGCACACACACATTCATACATACATGGCATGCAAACACACACACACAGTAGATAAAAAACGGCAGTCTTTTACCTTAGCAGCTCTTCCTGCCGGGTACTGCACTGTAGGGGGAGACAAAGAGCACACACTTTGCTTTCAGTTTGTAATGACTGAGACAAGCTCCCCGCACAGTGCCGATTACAGTTCGGCTTGGGATCGCGGAACTTTTCTGTGCTCCTTCTTTTGAAGCACTGTATACAGCAAGGGGCCCGGTCACCATGGCGACCTCAGCACCCCTATAATTCCGCCACTGGTCCTGCGATTCTCTGAAGCGTTGCTATTTGCTGTAATGATGTGATCGCTGGATAAAGCTTTGGACCCATTCTAGAGATTCGTGGTGTGCTGGTGACATTTTCTTGCTCTGACTATTTACGGTTCTAGCTGGTGGTTGCTTCCATTTAAATACATACTGTATATACACATGCCATTCCTACAGGAACATGTGCTTTGAGAACAGTGTTGGAATCACTGTACACAATTATTTTACATTCACAAGAACTGGAGGGTGTACACATTTTCTGCTACTGGATTGGATTCTAAGTTACCTTTAATACCAAAAAAGTAATCTTAGATTGCTTCTGTCAGGTCCTATTTACAGTGCCTTGAAAAAGTATTCATACCCCTTGAAATTTTCAACATTTTGTCATGTTACAACCAAAAACGTAAATGTATTTTATTGGCATTTTATGTCATAGACCAACACAACGTAGCTTATAATTGTTAAGTGGAAGGAAAATGATCAATGGTTTTCCAAATGTTTTACAAATAAATATGTGAAAAGTGTGGTGTGCATTTGTATTCAGCCCTCATTACTTTGTAGAACCACCTTTCGCTGTAAGTCTTTTTGGGTACGTCTCATTAATAGATTTGCAAAGATTTCAAACAAACTTCTTTTTTATGTTGTCATTATGGGGTATTGTTTGTTGAATTTTGAGGAAAATAATGAGATTAATCCATTTTGGAATAAGGCTGTAACATAACAAAACGTGTGAAAAGTGAAGCACTGTGAATACTTTCCACATGCACTGTAAGCCACTCAGTGCTTCACAACACTCCAGTTCCATCTCCGAGAACTCACCAGAATGCTATGAACCCTTTATGGTAAAAAGTGGGTCTAATTGCACTCCTAGGGATATGTTTCACCAGCAGTTTCTACCATTTCTCCTGTTAACCCTCATGCCATATATACATCACAGGGATTTTTTCAACTAATATAAATTGGCATTATATTATTTACATGAGAAGGAGGCACGTAATCACTAGAATAGATTGGGCATTGTTTATTTTTTTGGCCCTGTATATGTATGTAAGATTTTAGACTGTTTGACTTTGTTGTTAAAGACATTGGCCCAGATTCAGGTACATCTGCGCATTATTGGACCGGCGTAGCGCACCGCCTTTACGTTAGACTTGCGCAATTTTGTCGCGTAATCACCCTATTCTCGTAGCTTTTGCGCAGAAAATTGCGCATGCGTAACGTTTTTTCAGAGGCGTAAGGCGGAGTAATACAAATTGGGAAGGACGTGGGCGTGTTACATTGAAATGAGCCGTGACCCCATGCAAATAAAGGGCCGGCCGGCTCGCGCATGCGCGCTTGAAGGAGACCATGGTCAGCTCCGCTGTGCGCATGCTCACAACTCGGGAGCGGCGCAATCAGTGAAATTGGAAGTGGACCCGGGCAACTTAGTGAACTACGCAAACAGCATAAATAGACAGACA
The DNA here is from genome assembly GCA_029574335.1 of Rana kukunoris. NCBI lineage: Eukaryota > Metazoa > Chordata > Amphibia > Anura > Ranidae > Rana > Rana kukunoris. The sequence continues at coordinate 461,154,580 of CM056050.1, forward strand.
CAAATGCACTTCCTTTGCAAAAGCACATCCCTTTGGGATCTTCCTATACAGCAAGGTGCTTTTGTTTATTAGCGTTTGTTTGTTTGTTTGTTTGTGACGTGTCTTTGAGATATTTGGGGACTGTTTTGCAGAGTGATTTTTGTCTTTTATGTGTTTTCTTTGTTGTTATTTTGTTTAAAATATATTTTTGCTGGGCATTTTTTATTTTTGCTCGTCATTTATTTAATTTTTTTGGTTCTGTTTGTGTATGATTTTGGAATGTGGGGGTGATATTCCTGCGGGAAAAGGGGTGTCACCCTCATTTGTGGTGGAGAAGTGATCCCCAAGTCCGTGTGAATGGTGTATGAATGTACAGTGACATAATTGGAGCCATGGCATGGCGTTGCAGCTCACAAGTCCTGCATGGTGGACTGGTGCCAATCCAATGTGATGAGGATGTGATGTGTCTGTGGTAGGGACCACAGTGGTGTGCATGCATGCATTCTCATTGTGCCATGATTAATGTGTGTGTTTAACGTGCAAAGATGCATATGTAAGCTGGCATGAGATGGGGTCATAAGATGGGGTCCCAGTGCATATGCAGAGTCACCTTGAAGGGAAAAGACAGGAGGGTGTTAGTAGTGCTTTTGCCCCTTGTGATGTGTGCATCATGGGGGGGGGGGGGGCAGTCATGCCTGCCACCCATGTCACTCACCAACCAGCCAGCTGTCCCCATACATGTTCTGTTCGAAATCTGTGGGGATGGGGCTCTGATTGTATATGTAGCTGTCATGGGTGTCATGGGTAGTGTCATGTGTTGGGCTGGTGATGTCCTCCTGCAGGGTTGTGGTTAATTCCATGATGGCATGAGGGGTGAATCTGAAGATGCGAGACACCTCAGAATCACTCATGCCAAAGATGTCTATGCGTGTGTGATATATCCTCTCCCGTGAAGAGTGAGGGGCTTGTATCAGATAAGAATATTGTATTAGATTAGATTAAATTGTAAAGTTTAGATAAGCAAAAAAAAAATAATCTCCCGTGCCCTCCTTAGTGCCCTCCTCAGTGCCCTCATCCTTCTTTGTTCATCTAAAGTCAGTAGTATAGCTATGTGCGACGATGCCCCTGGCATGTTGGCATACAGATTGTTGTGCAACACGTGTGACTGCTGAGCTCCTCACTAACAGTGTTGCTTTATCTAACAAGTAGACTTTTTTTCTTTTTTTGGACCAGCTTTTATAAGCTCTAATTTTAGACAGGACAATTTGCTGTTGCGCACACTGCGTCGCCTGCGCTGCCCCAACGTTGTTTTGTGGATCCCCGTAAGTCCCTCATTAGCATATTTGACTAGCAAATCAATGGTGTGTCTACCGCACTTTTGCGCGGACGGATGCGCCAGTCTAACGAAATTACGCGGGACAAAAAAAAGATTTTTTGCGTATCTCGTTCTGGGGATGCCGGGGCAAAGAAACGCACACGCTCATTTCGACTTAAGCACGCGCATCTCCTGTTGCGCAGGCGTAATCGCTCTGTGAATCTGGGCCATTTTTTTTATTTGTAAATAATCAGGCTCACCATGGGTGGCAAATATGCCCCAACTCTGGCAAAAAAAATTTTTGGGGAGAGATATATTGATTACATCTTCTTCATATGGAAAGGTGACCTGGGTTCATTACAGCATTTTTGTGATAAGTTGTATGACAACCACTTGAGGATCAATTTTTCATGATTTGTTGACTTTTAATTAAGAATGAAAAATTTGTACAAAAACATGCTTTTAGGCCCTGTACACACGATCAGACCGGTCCGATGAAACTGGTCCGACGGACCGTTTTTATCGGACCACGCTGAAGTGGTCTGACGGTCTGATGTGCGTACACACCATCGGACCACAAATCCGATCAGACCAGAACGTGGTGACAACGTAGAACACAACAACGTGCTTCCAAGCATGCGTCGACTTGATTCTGATCATGCTGGTTTTTGGTCTGATGCTTTTGTGTACTAACCATGGAATCTGTCCGACAGGTGTCCGTCGGACAGATTTAAAGCAAGTTTTTAAAACTTTGGTCCGACGGACAACGGTCCGATGGGCCGTACACACCATCGAATTGGTCCGATAAAACTGGTCTCCAGACCAGTTTCATCGAACCGGTCTGATCGTGTGTACGCGGCCTAAGAGTTTAAAGAGAAATTTCTTTATTGCATGTTCCAGGTGACATCATGTAAGATGCATCAATATGTCCCACATGGGCAATTCACACATCCTTAATAATTATTTTGTTCAAAGTGAAGCTCCTAATTTTTTTTGTTGGGGGGGGGGCTGATTTATTAAAAGTCTGCTTCATGAAGAAATGAGTAGGGTAGCCAAAATACATAGAAAGGCCCGGATTCACGTACCTGGGCGCATCTTTATTCTGGCGTAACATATCTTGTTTACGCTACACCGCCGAAACATTGAGAGGCAAGCCTGGTATTCACGAAAATACGTGCAACGTTGAGGCGGCGTAGCATATAGTTGTCGACGTAAGCCGACGTAAGTCAAATTAGGTGGAAGTGGGCGTGATTTATTATAATGAAGCGTGACCACATGTAAATGAAGGGCCGAACGAACAGCGCATGAGTCGTCCCGTGGACGCTTCCCAGTACGCATGCACAGAATCACTTCGGGACAAACGCCTAAGATACGTTGAATCACTGAACGTAACCTACGCACAGCCCTATTCACGTAGTACTACGTAAACGACGTACAATACGACGGCTATTCCCTCGTCCATACCTTTGCATGACTTACCCCTGCTTTATGTGGGGTAAGTTTATGCCGGATGTACGACTTACGTAAACCGCGTATATTAATGCGCCGGGCGCAAGTACGTTCGTGAATTGGCGTATCTTACTAATTTGCATATTTAACATGGGTACGCCGAATGCGTCCAGCGTAACTATGTGCCCACGATACGCCGGCGTAGGCAAGTGACGTCGGGTGGTTGAAGCCTTGTTTTACGACGTATCTAGCTTCGCGAATCGGCGTAACAATACGACGGAGCACATTTGTACTTACGACGGAGTATCTCTAGATACGCCTGGGAAAACATTTTGTGAATCCGGGCCAAAGGGTTTAATAGCGTATAAAACAATTGAGCAAATATGATTAATGAGTCACAAAAGTGTGTTGTGGTGATGCACTTCAATTCACAAAACAAGTAAAACTGAGGATATTATGTACTGGCCCATATTACAGAAAGATAAGACTTGGGCCCATCGCTCCCCAAAAGACCTTTTATTATATAGTAAATAGAAGGGTACTGAATTTGAAAAACATCTTAGCCCCTAGTGTAGTTGACCCCAATTCTAATAGGTGTACAAATTTTATTGTGAAAAGTTTTTTCAGATGTGGTCGGTGTGTCGCATGTAAGAATTGTCACGCACAAAGGAAGACCACCGGGCTTAGTACTAATGCTAACAGAAAAAGGTTTATGCAAGTTTATTCCTTGTAATAGCACTTTTGTTACTTACCTCAAAGATTGCCTGCTGTGACACTTTGGGCGCAAAGCCTGGTGGAGTGCCCCTTTAACCTAAACTGATCAAACCAGCATCATTGCAGTTCCTGACCTGATGTTCTGCCAGAATCTCTGCAATCAACACCTACAGGCACTCGTGTTCTTCCTCTCCCTTGGCACCATCTGTTCCACTCTCAGTGGGGCCTGGGCTGGAGATACGAGAGAGGTAGACCTCGTCATTTTAGTCTCCTACCAGGTACATGACAACTATTGGTAGAATCAAGAGAATGTTTGAGATGCGTATGATATGAGTGAACATAGTCAAAATTAGAAAAGGATTTAAGATACATCATTTGTCATTACATTGTAGGTATTATAATAAAGAAACCTCACAGGGATGTTCTGAGGGATTAACACAATTAAAAGATATGGGGAAATTCCAATTTGGTTGGGGAAATCTTGGAAAAATATAAAAGTGGGTTTATGTCATGGATACTTTTAACCCTAAAGGGCTTAATGTTCAGATGAACCTCAAATGCTTTATAAATAATAATTGGATAATACTAATAGAACAAATAATGAAAACTAAGGTTGATTTTATCTAAGTTTCTATTGCAACCTATCCTAAATTGAATGTAAAACAGAATTACAGGTACTTTTTTGTGATATTTAGAGATGCTGCTGCCATCTAGTGTCATTTTCAAATATCAGGTTTAGCAGTAATTGATACATATAATACGTGTGTCGCCACACTGTGGGCCAGATTCACGTACATCTGTGCATTATTGGACCGGCGTAGCGCAACGCCTTTACGTTAGACTGGCGCAATGTAGCGGCGCAATCACCCTATTCTCGTCGGTTTTACGCAGAAATTTGCGCCTGCGCAATGTTTTTTCTGAGGCGCAAGGCGTGGGAAGGATGTGGGCGTGTTACATTGAAATGAGCCGTGACCCCATGCAAATAAAGGGCCGGCCATCTCGCGCATGCGCGCTTGAAGCAGACCATGGTCAGCACCTCTGTGCGCATGCTCACAACTCGGGAACGGCGCAATCAGTGAAATTGGAAGTGGAATAGGGCAAATTAGTGAACTACGCAAACAGCATAAATAGACAGAGACAAACGCACTTCCTTTGCAAAAGTACATCCCTTTGTATCCCTCCCTATACAGCAAGGTGCTTTTGTTCTGTTGTTTATTAGCATTTGTTTGTTTGTTTGTGACGTGTCTTTGAGATATTTAGGGACTGTTTTGCAGAGTGATTTTTTGTCTTTTATGTTTTCTTTGTTGTTATTTTGTTTAAATTATATTTTTGCTGGGCATTTTTTGTATTTGCTGGTCAATTTTTTTGTTTTTTTGGTTCTGTTTGTGTATGATTTGGGAATGTGGGGGTGACATTCCTGCCGGAAAAGGGGTGTCACCCTCATTTGTGGTGGAGAAGTGATCCCCAGGTCCGTGTGAATGGTGTATGAATGTACAGTGACATAATTGGAGCCGTGGCATGGCGTTGCAGCTCACAAGTCCTGCATGGTGGGCTTGTGCCAATCCAATGTGATGAGGATGTGATGTGTCTGTGCTAGGGACCACAGTGGTGTGCATGCATGCATTCTCATTGTGCCACGATTAATGTGTGTGTTTAACGTGCAAAGATGCCTAATGTGAGCTGTCTCCTGGCTGCTCTTCCCTCAGAAGTCGGGGTAGCCTTGGTTAGGGGGGTTCCGTATAGGAGTCATGAGATGGGGTCCCAGTGCATATGCAGAGTCACCCTGAAGGGATAAGACAGGAGGATGTTAGTAGTGCATGTGCCCCTTGTGATTTCAGCATCATGGGGGGGACAGTCATGCCTGCCACCCATGTCATTCACCAACCAGCCAGCTGTCCCCATACATGTTCTGTTCGAAATCTGTGGGGATGGGGCTAGGATTGTATATGTAGCTGTCATGGGTGTCATGGGTGGTGTCATGTGTTGGGCTGGTGTTGGGCTCCTGCAGGGTTGTGGTTAATTCCAGGATGGCATGAGGGGTGAATCTGAAGATGTGAGACACCTCAGAATCACTCATGCCAAAGATGTCTATGCGTGTGTGATATATCAAGTGAAGAGTGAGGGGCTTGTATCAGATTAGATTATTATATCCATCAAGGTTTTAAAGGGCTATTGAAAGATAGTGAGACTGTGTTTGTAATTTGTATGCATGTTATGTATTGATGTATATATGTATGTATATTGTTTGTAAAAATGTTTCTTAAAACAAAGAATTTTTTTGTAAAAAAAAAAAAATCCTCTCCCGTGCCCTCCTCTGTGCCCTCCTCCGTGCCCTCCTCCGTGCCCTCCTCCTTCTTTGCTCATCTAAAGTCATTAGTATAGCTATGAGCATGGATGCCACTGGCATGTTGGCATACAGATTGTTGTGCAACACGTGTGACTGCTCTGCTCCTCACTAACGGTGTTGCTTTCTCTGACATGTAGACGAATTGTCTAATTTTAGACCACCTTTTATATGGTCTAATTTTAGACAGGCCGTGCAGCTGTTGCGCACAGCGCGTAGCCTGCGCTGCACCAACGTTCTTTTGTGGATCCCCGTAACTCCCTCATTAGCATATTTGAATAGCAAATCAATGGTGTGTCTAGCGCAGTTTTGCGCGGACGTATGCGCCTGTCTATCGAAATTACGCTGGACAAAAAAAAGTAGATTTCTTGCGTATCTCGTTTTGGGGATGCGGAGTATCGAAACGCATGTGCAAATTTAGACTTATGCCACGCATCTCCTGTTACGCCGGCGTAATCGCTCTGTGAATCTGGCCCTGTGGTTTTTTTTTTAAATAAGATTGTTACCTCTTTTCTAACCACTTGCCTACAGGGCACATTTACCCACTTACTGCCCAGGCCAATTTTCAGCTTTAACCACTTCCATACCGGGCACTTACGCACCTTCCTGCCCAAGCCAATTTTCAGCTTTCAGCGCTGTCGCACTTTGAATGACAATTGCGCGGTCATGCTACACTGTACCCAAACAATTTTTATATCATTTTGTTCCCACAATTAGAGATTTCTTTTGGTGGTATTTGATCACCTGCGATATTTATTATTTGTGCAACGACTAAAAAAAGACCGAAAAGTTTAAAAAAAATAAGGTTTTCATTTTTTTCTGTAATATTTTTGTAAATAAGTTAGTTTTCTTCTTTGATTACGGGAACTGATATGGCGGCACTGATGGGCACCGATGAGGTGGCACTGATGGGCACCGATGAGGTGGCACTGATGGGCACCAATGAGCACTGATAGGTGTCACTGATGGACACTGATAGGCAGCACTAATAGGTGGCGCTGGTATGCGGCACTGATGGGCACTCATAGCCGGCACTGATGGGCACTCATAGGCGGCACTGATGGGCACTCATGGGCGGCACTAATGTGTGGCACTGATGGGTACTTATGGGTGGCACAGATGGGCACTGATAGGTGGGCACTGGGCATGGATGGGCACTGAGAGGTGGCACTGATGGACACTGAGGGGTGGCACTAATGGCATGGCTGGAAATCACTTTTTTAATCCCATGTTATGGCCGGTCAGTGCCCATGTTGCCAGTCAGTGCCCATTTGTGGGCACTGATTGGCATCTATTCTAATTTTTTATTTTTATTGCCCCCTTCCCTGGTGGTCCAGTGTGGGCATCCGAGGCATGTCAGGAGAGCCGCCGATCAGCTCTCCTCTACTCGTGTCTGTTAGACACAAGTGTGTGGAGTGTGGAAGAGCCGATCAAGAGCCGATCAACGGCTCTTCCTGTTTACATCGTGATCAGCCATGATTGGACACGACTGATTGACACCCTGCATCACTGATCGCCCCGTTGCGCGCCCCCACGGGCACGCGCCGGCATCTAATTCAGCTCGACGTCAATAGACGTCTAGTCAGGATTACACAACCACTTCCCGGACATCAATTTACTATTGACCGGGAGGGAATTGGTTAAGTGCTGTCACACTTTGAATGACAATCGCGTGGTCATGCAATGCTGTACCCAAATTGTTATTATTTATTTTCACACAAAGCTTTCTTTTGGTGGTATTTATTCACCACTGGGTTTTACATTTTTTGCTAAACAAATAAAAAAACGCCAACAATTTTGGGGAAAAAAACCCTTAACCGATGGGCACTGAGAAGCTGCATTGATTAGGCGGAACTGGTGGGCACTGATCATAAGGTAATGATAGGCAGCACTGATGATGAGGCACTAAACTCTATTTGTGGGGAAAAAAATGATAACAATTTCATTTGGGTACAGTATTGCATGATCACGCAATTGTCTTTCAAAATGTTACAGCGCTGAACCTGAAAATTGGCCTGGGCAGGAAGGGGGTGAAAATGACCTGTATTGAAGTTGTTAAAATAATGCAGCCACCACCTCTAATGCCGCGTATACACGATCATTTTTCGGCATGAAAAAAACGTTGTTTTTCAAAAAAGTCATTTAAAATGACCGTGTGTGGGCTTCACATAATTTTTCAGGTTTTGAAAAACGACAAAAAATTTTTTTGAGCGTGCTGCATTTTTTAACTTCGTTTTAAACAATCTCGTTTTTCGGGTTGTAAAAAATGATCGTGTGTGGGCTAAAACGACGTGAAAAAACCCACGCATGCTCAGAAGCAAGTTATGAGACGGGAGCGCTCGTTCTGGTAAAACTACCGTTCATAATGGAGTAAGCACATTCATCACGCAGTAACAGACAGAAAACCGTGAATCGTCTATACTCTGGAAAACAAAATGCGTTTTAACCACTTCCTGCCCGTCGGCCGTCATATGACATCCTTGACTTTGTGCAGGGATATCTGAATGATGCCTGCAGCTACAGGCATCATTCAGATATCATCTTTTTCAGCCGGCGTATCCCTACACCGTAAGAATGATCATGGCGACTGTTCCGCCTCTTAATCGTTCTTACGGGAGGCGAAAGGGGACATCCCCCCTCCCTTCGCCCTCTGGTGCTTCTTCCGACTCACCGCTATGATCAAAGCCATGATCGTTTTTTTAAGGCTTTCCAACCTAGAGGGGAGATGGGGGGTCTTATTGACCCCATAGCTCACTGTAAAGAGGACCATTCATGCTATATTCCTATTACAAGGGATGTTTACATTTCTTGTAATAGGAATAAAATGGATCACAACATTTATGTTTGGGGGAAAACATGTCAAACTAAAATAAATAAAGTTAAATGAACAATAAACATTTTTTATCTTAAAGTGCCCCTGTTCCCGTGTGCTCGTATACAAAAGCGACCGCACACGTAAGTCCCGCCCACATATGAAAACGGTGTTCAAACCACACATGTGAGGTTTCGCTTTGAACGTTAGAGCAAGAGCAATAATTTTGTCCCTAGACCTCCTCTCCAACTAAAAAGATGTAACCAGTAAAAATATTTAAAGAGTCACCTATAGGGATTTTTAAGTAGCAAAGTTTGGCGCTATTCCACAAGCTTGTGCAATTTTGAAGGGTGACATGTTTGATATCTATTTACTCGGCGTAACTTCATCTTTCACATTATGCAAAAACATTGGGCTAAGTTTAAAGTTTTTTTTTTTTAAAGCACAAAACGGTTTTATTTCCAAAAAAACGCGTTAGAAAAATTGCTGTGCAAATACCATGCGCGATAAAAAGTTGCAACGACCGCCATTATATTCTCTAGGGTCTTTGCTAAAAAAACATATATATATATAATGTTTTGGGGTTCTATGTAATTTTCTAGCAAATAAATTATTATTTATTATGTAGGAGAGAAATGTCAGAATTGGTCTGGGTGTTCCAGAACGCCTGATGGTGCTCCCTGCATGTTGGGCCTCTGTATGTGGCCACGCTGTGTAAAAGTCTCACACATGTGGTATCGCCATACTCAGGAGGAATAGCAGAATGTGTTTTGTGGTGTAATTTGTGGTATGCATATGCTGTGTGTGAGAAATAACCTGCTAACATGAAAATTTGGTGGGAAAAAATGACAACTTCAAAAAACTCACAATGCCTCTTTCTAAATACCTTGGAATATCTTCTTTCCAAAAAGGGGTCATTTGGGGGGTACTTGTACTTTTCTGGCATGTTAGGGTCTCAAGAAATGAGATAGGCCATCAATTGTTCAGGTGTGGTAAATTTTCAGATATTGGCATCATAGCTTGTGGACCCTATAACTTTCACCCAGACTAAATAATATCCAATTTTTTTTATTTTTTTTACCAAAGACATGTAGCAGTATACAAATTTATGAAGAAAAATTACCTTTTTGCTAAATTTTATAATAGAAATGAAAACATTTTTTTTTTTTACAAAATGTTCATTCTTTTTTTCATTTATAGCAAAAAAAATAAAAACCGCAGAGGTGATCAAATACCACCAAAAGAAATTTGTGGGAAAAAAGGACAAAAATTTCATTTGGTTACAGTGTTGTATCACTGAGTTATTGTCATTCAAAATGTGAGAGCACCGAAAGCTGAAAATTGGTCTGGGTATTAAGGGTGTTTAAGTGCCCAGTGGTCAAGTGGTTAAAGAAGTACCAGTTGAAAATTACAAACAGATTCTACTTAACAACAAACCTACAGTCTCTGTCTTGTTTGCACCACCTGTATACTGCTGTTCAAAGTATATAGGGCCAAAGGGGCTTGTAATGACCAAAATCGCTGCTCCAGAAAAAACTCCAGAAAAAACGACCCTTTAAAAAAAAAAAATTTCCGTTGATACATGTTCCCTGGGGCAAGACCTGGGTTCTCAAAGACTTTTTTCGACAATAACTTGCATATGAGGCATTAAAATGAGCACTTTTGAATTCATACTTTCGAGTCCCATTGACGTCAATGGGGTTCTAAATGTTTGCGCAAACGGTCGGTCCGTTCGAAGGTTCTGGTGCGAACTGAACGCGGGGGTGTTCGGCTCATCCCTACTTATAATCTTGTGTAGCGTCAAGGGCCGCTGGTTTGATAATGGGATCGGCATGTTGAAGTTACCCTCACTTGTCTAGGGATGCACCAGAAACACTTAGCAGTAAATTAAATGTCCAGACAGGCAATAAAGATTTTTCTCAGTGCTTTAATTTTCCAGGCCAACACAGCCTAACATCAACTCGATGAAAGAAGAACAGGTTGATGAAGAAAAGAGATTCTTAATGTCAGGCCTGGATAAATGCACAGCGAAACTCAGCCGTTAATAATGCTAACTTGCACACGTCACCGCTCTAATGCCTACTAGGAGGAACGGGCCTCCCTCACTGACCCATCTCTAGGCCTCTGCCACAGGCAAATGTGAATTTAGATAATTTTCTGAAGTCCGAACAGAGCAGATCCTCCCAGCAGCTATCTGTGCATCCGGCACCATGTGACAGCAAAGCGTACCTCTTGGCGACGCTCGGGACCCCAGTCAACCACCAGAGTCCCCTCAGATTCGTCTCCGACCGAGACTCAGCATAACCTGGAACTGGCCAGGCGGGCCACACCGGTGGGGTCCCTGGGTGCGCACACCCTAAAGGTGGATGCTGCACCCTGACCCCGGGACCCCTCGCAGGAGACGCCACAAGAACCCGAACACCTGACCTTGTCCCAGATATACCCCTCCCCAGCATGCCCAGTGGGAGGGGAAAACTTTCTGGCTGCTGAGGAAAGGTCAATCTGCCGGAAATCTCTCCAGCTTCCACTGCCGGCCAAGGATGACTCGCATCCCCAGAATGCAGTCCGAGCCAGTGGACCTTTCCAGAACGACTCAGGTCACAAATGCAACAATCACAATTGGGAGCAAAAATAACTCTCCCAATTAACTATTCTTTTTGAGAGCAATACCCGTGCAAGGGGGCGCTACACTTGGGATGAATTAAACTGGGGTTCCATTTGTACTGAACTGACCTCTATGTGTTCCATTTCATTTGTTGCTTTAGATTTTAGTGCACTTACAAGATCACAGTGCAACATGTGTGTATGCTATACTGCGTTGACTGTAACAGACATTCATGAATTGCTCCACAAATTTACTGTAAAATTTCTAATGAAGTTATTTCTCAATCATGCTTTATATCCAGAGTCTTGATTTGTGCTTTGACTCGTGGTTCATGTTATCATGTTTTCACGGTTACATTTTGTAGCTATTCATGGGTAATTACTTGTATTGTCTGTGCTAAAAGAGAATTACCATGCACTCTCCGGAACTGCACTGTCTTACCAATGTCTGATATTTATATTTTCACTATCCCTAAAAGCCTCTTTCCTTTTGCTCATCCACCATTTATAGCTTTAAGTAAACAGTCTTAAGAGCACATCTTCCATGGTGATCTGGACCTTAATAAGCTAACCCTAATTTAAATAAGTAGATTTGTGTCTAGTGAGTGCATAGTTTGAATTTCTGTTATAAAGTTTACCTTAAAGGAAACCTAAATGGATTTTGGAGAATTTTATTGGATTGTTTTAAACGTTAAGTTTAAACAGATATTTTATATCCAATCATCATACAAAAATCTAACTACCATAATGTCAGGGATATTAATCAAAGGTTAGTTGGAAGACATAACTCAGTGTCTGACTGCTTCCCTAAACCTCTGTTTAGGGAAGGTTGTTTCAATTTGTTTACACTTCAAGAAACTTAAGAAGTAAGAGTGAATGTTAAGGGAAAAAAAACAGTTTTGGATGGGGAATGAAGTCTCTACCAAGTTTTTATGTGGTCTGTGTCCTTGCTGGAGAGATTCAAACTTTTAATTCTTCTGGAGAAAGTAAGGAATATCCTAAATGTTAAAGTTGTCATAAGATCAAGAGGGGCGAATAAATCTTCCAATAGGGACAGATGTTTTGGTGACAACTGTATGAATTTTCCACATTTTCTAGACATTTTCTTTTCCTTGTTGTATCTATAAAACAAGTAGTGAATTGAAATCTCCCCAGCAATAAAATGGCAGCAAAAAAATAACTGCATAGGGATTTCAACCCAGCGAGCGCTGACCGGAGTGTTTTCCATGACTAAGCACTGATCGAGTGCGAAACGCGTCGGCTGTCCTGTTTTCTGTGATTGCTGTGACTGTACATGTTTTTGGATTTACAATAAAGACAACTTTTTTCGTTTGAAAATCCTTGGAGTGCGGCCGTCCTTCCCTCTTTTCTTCATCATCATGACCGGAGTGTTTGGTTGAGGTGGTCCCCCTGTGAGAACACAATAGCACAGCAGGGAGATCACTGTACTAACACTAAATAGTTAGTACAGGGACCTAAAAAACAACAGAGGATAGCCTCAAGGACCCCCTCTCTATATCCTCAAAAAAAGGTAATATGGGAATCCCTAGTCATGCATTATTTGACATGCACTCATCTGATATTCTTGTTTAAGTGGGCCGTATGTAGAGAGGCCATGAATGTTAACTATATTAAGTTTACATGACAATGTATCTAGTATTACTTTGGTATATATTTGAGGGTCTTACTCCATTCTCCCTACTAGATGGTGAAAAACATATATACTTTCAGGTACTGTTTGGTGCCTCTACATCGAGGTGCGCATGTACGGTAGAGACCAAGCGGCTATTTTAAGATCAGATGGGATGCATGCCCAACATGGTTGCCGTACCTCTGAGGCAGCTGGTAGTACCAGGGAAACCGGTCAGGTTGGCGTTTTTTTCCTCCACTTTACTTAATCGGGACGCATGCATGGCTGAGCGATAAGTATATTGATTACTGGACATTTGTATTATGGATTCTCAGGACTGCTTTCACGTAGTGATGCCCAAACTCATGAGTTCCAGGGAATTGTTTGTCTACTAGTTGATATTTAACCAGAATTGGGATGCTTACATTGTACATAAGAGACTCTGTGGGTCATTGATTGCTAAATGGTGATTTACAAAAGGCGCGTGAGGGAGGTACAGAAAATGTCCATGCCTGGAGTCCTCCTCTGGACCACGCCTCTACTTTTATCCATAACAGGATTTGTAAATGTGATCTGTGTTGTAACATCAGGACTTTGACACACTATCTTCTAGCACATATATGCATTAATAAGTTTCTCAGCAAAGCATGAGGGAGGCTGTATGACATCATAACTCTCTCCTGGAACATGCCATTACTCATTTGCTATCAAATTATATACGTGATCGACATTGTTTCACATAAAGGATCTACAACATCTTGGAAAATAGACTTCATTGCATGTCATCTTATCTTAATGAGTGAGTACCTTATTAAGTACATGAGTGTTGGGAGCAGGGCGGCCATCGGGAATTATGGGGCCTCTTACACAGCTTCAGGCATGGGCCCCCTGGAGCAGAGAACCGGGGGGGGGGGGCCTTTACTAAAAAAAGAAAAATATATATAAAAAAAGGGGGTTTGCCACATGGGGCCGTGGGGACCTCTGAGCCCTTTAATAAAATAAAAAAAAAAAAAAAATATATATATATATATATATATATATACTGTGTGTGTGTGTATGTATATATATATATATATATACTGTGTGTGTATGTGTATATATATATATATATATATATATATATATATATATATATATATAAAAATATATTAAAAAAATGATTTTCTTTTTTATAAAAAAAAAGGGGGGTTGCCATCCGGGGCCCTGGGGATCTCTGGGCCCTTTAATAATGATAATAATAATAATAATATTATATACAGTATATATATATAAAAAAATATATATATTTTTTTTTATATAAAAAAAGGGGGGGTTGTCATCCGGGGCCCTGGGGATCTCCGGGCCCCTGGGACCACCAGACCCCTAAAAAAAATTGGCCCTTTAATAAAAAATGTAATACAAATATAATAAAAAAAATATATATTTGTTTTAAAAAAAAAAAAAGGGGGGGTTGCCATCTGGGGCCCTGGGGGCCTCCGGGCCCCTGGAGACCTCCAGACCTCAAAAAAAATTGTCCCTTTAATAAAAAATTAAATAAAAATATATTAAAATATATATATTTTTTATAAAAAATAAATAAAAAAAGGGGGTTGCCATCTGGGGCCCTGGGAGCCTCCGGGCCCCTTACAGGTGTACTGCCTGTACCCTCCCGATGGTGGTCCTGGTTGGGAGTACCTGAGTATCGTGTGTACCCGAGTATTGTGTGTACCTGTGTATTGAGAGTACCTGAGTATTCAGAGCGTTGGGAGTACCTGAGTATTGTGAGCGTTGGGAGTACCTGTGTATTATGAGTGCCTGAGTGTTGTGTGTATCTGAAAAATGTGTGTGGATCGTTAGTACCTGTGTTTTGTGTGTACCCATGGGCAGTGAGTACACGAGTGCTGCGAGTTAATTATGAAGAAAGGTTGCAAGCCCTGAACTTATTCTTTCTGGAGAAGAGACACTTCATACTGGTGACCCCACAATAGGGAATAAAATATTTTCACAGAAGGGAGTTTAATAAGACACGTGGCCACTCATTAAAATTAGAAGAAAAGAGGTTTAACCTTAAGAGGGTTCTTTACTGTATAGGTGTCAAGGATGTGGAATTCCCTTCCACAAGCAGTGGTTTCAGTGGGGGGCATCGATGGTTTCAAAAAATGAGATAAGCACCTGAACGACCGCAACATACAGGGATATACAATGTAATAATGACATATAATCACACACATAGGTTGGACTTGATGGACTTGTGACTTTTTTCAACCTCAACTACTATGTAACTATGTAATGTGCGAGGGAGCTGGATCAAACTTCTGTATGCCCTTTCCCTCTTAACTTTGGGTCCTCCTCTAGACCACACTATAATGTATCATCTTCAAGCATCCATGGTGATTTTTGTCATTTACTTTTGTGGTGAACAGAGATTTAAAGTTTATGAAGCTTTATATATCCTAATGGACATTCGTCTCTATTTAGACATTACATGCTGTGTCCATTCAATCAATATATGATCCACCAAACCCCCATGGACATATTTTCTTTTTCTTTTTTCCTTTGGGCATCAAATTTATCACATAGAGGTTTGTCATTGCATCATCAGAATAATATATTGAAATCCAAATATATACAATATGTGCTAGGGCACCCGTTTGTAGGACAGTGGAGGCATTTTAGAAATTTGCTTTTAACATTTGTGTACAATAAAGTCAATTTATACAGTGCTCTGACTATTAAGGTTTTTGTATATATAGAACTTTTCCATGTCTGGTTGAGTCCATAAATAGTACTTTGATTTTTAGGTAGTACAGAGACCTCCTTACAAGCTGCTCAGTTTTTTTTTTTGTTCAACCCGCTGGGTTTAAACAAAAAAACATACTGGGCCAGATTCTCAAAAGAGATACGACGTTGTATCTCCAGATACACCGTCGTATCTCTGTATCTGGCCCTGGGTAGCTATGCGACTGATTCTTAGAATTAGTTACGCATAGATTTTGCTTAGATCCGACTTGCGTAAGTCACTTACACCGTCGGATCTAAGTTGTAATGTTATGCTGGCCGCTAGGTGGCGTTCCCGTAGATTTCAGCGTCAAATATGCAAATGAGCATGATACGCCGATTCCCGAACGAAGTTGCGCGCCGTCGACGTAGTGCACGTAGTTTGCGTACGCGTAAGGTTACCCCTGCTATATGAGGGGTAACCTTGCGTAGGTCCGGCGTAAGCCATGTTAAGTATGGACTCGGGACAGCGTCGTGTTTTTCCATCGTTTACGTCATTTACGTAACTCGTCGCGAATAGGGCTGTACGTTAATTTCGTTGCCGTCAAAATCAATGTATTTGCGGCATACTATGGAGCATGCTCAGTGGGCTACATTTACGGCCGGCGCATGCGCAGTTCGTTCGGCGCGGGGGCACGCTTAATTTAAATACAGCATGCCCCCCTCCTTCCCTATTTGAATTACGCAGCCTTACGCCGCCCCATTTACGCTACGCCGCCGCAAATTACGGAGCAAGTGCTTTGAGAATACAGCACTTGCCCTTAAAAAGTGTGGAGGTGTAGCGTAAATAGGTTATGCTACGCTCCGCACAAAAAGCGGAGATGTACGAGAATCTGGCCCATTGTGTGTACCAGGCTTTAGACTGGGAGGAAATATTCTTCTAAAAGGACAGTAGGAAATTAAAATGTTTCACAACAACTGTAGCCAGAGCTTTTTTTCTCAGAAAATAGGTGCAGGAACTCAACCACGACCCGTTCAGATTTCACAAACAGTAGAAGGGTCTTAAAGGGGCATTAAATACCAGAATTGCATTACATACAGTGTGCAGAGTTCAGGGGGTTACAAAGCAGTCACTTGTAAACACAGAAACCAGACTTCTGTGTTCACAAGTGATTGTGGTGAGCGGGCACCAAAGGGTCTGAGCCAAAGGTGGTGGAACTGAGTTCCACCAAGTTCCCCCAGAAAAAAAGCCCTGACTGTAGCATACTACAAAATGAATTCCAATGGGCAGCATGTTTTGACTTTTTCACTGCCTGAGATGGTTTTGCATTTTGTACACATATTTAAGTAATCATTTTAGGCCAGATAATTAGTTAAAACACCAAATGTTATGTGATTTCTGAAAGCAGAGGCTTTAGAGCATAAAATTATGGTAGTTCCAAATTTTTTTGTGACACGACTTTGTCACAAAGGTTTATCAAGTGCAAATTGTCACTAAGGTAATACACTAAAGTTAATTTTAAGACACAAATGCAATTTATTACCCAATTATTTAGTAACCTATAAAAGATGAGTAAATACCGTAGATAACAAATATGTCAAGCCTTAACATTGTGTAAACCCAACAACAACATACTTTGGTACTCAAAATTTTACATAGTCAACACTTTAAAAGCTCCTAGAGGTCATCAGTTGATAGTTATGAATATTAAAAAAATATATATATATTGTGTGTGCACATGGGGAGGGAATTTTTTTTTTTTTGGGGGGGGGGAGTTTTTTTCAGTAATAAAATTGTTGGGACTTTATATCAGACATAGACTGCTCCAGAGTTCATATGTGCCCATCCCTGAATCATATAGAAAAAAGAGGGAAAGGGGAATGGGGTGTAGTTACCCCATTCCCCTCTTTTTTTTATACTTTTATGTTTTCACTTAACTTTTGGTTCCTTATGTGATAAAAATAAAGTTATGTGTAGGGATGAGCCGAACACCCCTGCGTTCGGTTCGCACCAGAACCTTCGAACAGACCGACCGTTCGCGCAATCATTTAGAACCCCATTGAAGTCTATGGGACTCGAACGTTCAAATTAAAAAACTATCATTTTAAAGACCAATATTCAATTTACTGTTGGAAAACGTCTTTCAGAACCTGGGTCTTGCCCCAGGGAACATGTATCCATGGAAAAAAGTTTAAAAAACGGTAGTTTTTTCAGGAGCAGGACTTTTTTTTCCATTGATACATGTTCAGTCGGGCAAAACCCGGGTTCTCAAAGATGTTTTCACAGGCAAACTATAGACACACAGCAGGTACAATATTTAAAGGAATTTTTTTCTGTCTCAGCAGACAGATTCGATCGTGTGTACGGGTGAGCCGACGGATTTGGCCAGCAGAGCCTGCTTTAAAATCTGTCTGCTGGGAACTCGTCGGACCGATATGTCTGCTGGTTAGTACGCTAACCAGCAGACATATCTGCCCGCACATGCATCGAATGGATTCGACGCATGCGCGGAAGTGTTTTACTTCCTGATGCGGTGACGTGGCGGCGTCAACGTCACCGACACGTCACCGCGCTGTCTGCCGGCAGGGATTTTGGTTTGATCGTGTGTACAGCAATCAAACCAAAACAGCCAGCAGACAAATCTGATCAAATCGGTCTGTCAGACCGATTTGAGCAGATTAATTTGCACGTGTGTACGGGGCCTAAGAAGAAAAATGCTCTTTTGATGGTCTGGTTGCAGGGACGTAGGAGCTATAACCGGATCCATTCCTCAGGCTGATATCAAAGGCCTAAGATGGTTGGTACCCGGGCCTCATGTAAGAAGAAACCAGGCTTGCCTGCAATGTCTCTCTGCGGAGGTCTGGGCTCTGGGATCCAGACTTTGGTGTACTAATACATCTGTGGCACGAAAAGTTTCTGGCAGAGTCTTCTACAGGTCCAGGTATGAGGTTTTTTCCTAATAAAACCATTGGTAAACCTGAAGGTTGGCACAACTTGTCCGCCATGATGGGTGAAAGCTGGAACTACTTTTAGTAGCCTTTCCTGTGGCGTAGATCAAGTAATAAGAAAATCATTTTATTTATGTATTATTTTTTTGTGAGTAGGATGTCTTTTCTGGTTCTCATTACTGGAGGTAGTAAGTGCAGCCTGGTTGTTTCTTACATTAGCCTTCCAGGAATACATGCTCTGTGAAGTTGGTCAAATACAACACCACTCACCTGCTTTTGCTGAAGGCTCTGCCACAATACGCATACAGGGGTCCACAAGATGACCCCAGTAAACTTTCCCCCCTCTTCCTGGGCGCCGCCATGACAGTGTTGCGATTGATGCGATTATGGACTCTGTTCAACAAGCATCTAGCTTAAATCTCCTGCAGGTACACATGTGCAGGTTTGGTTATAACATTGGGAGGCCGAGGCTTCCTGCAAGAAATAATTGCCAGCGTTCTGCTTTGGGGGAGAATGCATGTTTGGTTATGACCTGGATAAATACATCCATAAGATTACTGGAGGCAAGTCTACTCTATTGCCGGTTAAGAAGAAGAGTAAGCCTCCCTCTTTTAAAAGTACTCTTTCTCTAGCCCCTGGAAACTCAGTCTCCAGGGAGTGGCGACGGCCGCCCCAGTCTAACATTAGGGGAAAGGCCCAGGGCCAAGCCCAAGGGCAAAAAAAACTTGGGGTTCAAGGTCTAAACAGACCCCCAAAACTTCCCTATCAAGGGATACCCCCGCTCGGCCGAGTGGGGGGAAGGCTGCTGCATTTTGCAAACGCCTGGCGAAACAAGGTTCAGGACAAGTGGGTCATCGCCACAGTGTCCTCAGGCTACAAGCTAGAGTACAGATAACTTCCGCCACCCGGTTTTCTGAGGTCAAGAGTTGCCAAAGATCCAGAAAAAAATAAGGCCTTTACTGTTGGCCTTGGAACACCTGTTGTCCCAAGGGGTAATCATAGAGTTAGCCCCAGAGGACCAAGGGTCAGGTTTCTTTTCAAACCTGTTTACGGTTCCAAAACCAAACGGGGATGTCAGACCTATCCTAGATCTAAAAAGTCTGAATCAGTATCTGAACATTCGCTTCTTCCGCATGGAGTCTGTCCATTCAGTTATTTCCACCCTTCAGGGAGGAGAATTCCTGGCATCAATAGACATCAAAGATGCATATCTACATGTGCCAATATTCCCCGTTCACCAAAGGTTTCTAAGGTTTGTGGTGAATCAGCACCACTTTCAGTTTGTGGCCCTTCCTTTGGGGCTGGCTGGTTGTTCACAAAAATACTGGCCCGGGCCCTAGCAAGGCTAAGGGCATGAGGCATAGCAGTAATAGCCTACTTGGACAATCTGTTGTGTTGATCATAGATCAGTCCGCCGCAGGCTTGGACCACAATGTGCACAGCACAGTGGAGTATTTCGGTTACCTAGGCTGGGTCCTCAATCTGAAAAAATCTTCCTTGCAGCCTCAAAGGATAGAGTACTTGGGCATGATTATAGACACGTCCCAAAGCAAGGTATTACTTCCCAAGCCAAAGGCAAAAGTCATAGGAGCCTTGGTCCGAGTGGTAAAGGCAAAAAGAAGGCCTTCCATCCGTCTATGCATGAGATTATTGGGAAAGATGTTAGCCTCATTCGAGGCTGTCCCTTACGCCCAGTTTCACTCCAGACCGGGGTGGAATTCTGTCTGCTTGGAACAAAGATGCCAGAACAAAGATGCCAGAGCCTCAATTGGTGGTTGCTCCCCCAAAATCTGTCAGAAGGAAAATCCTTCTCTTCAGTTACCTGGAAAGTGGTGACCACAGACGCCAGCCTTCTGGGCTGGGGGGCAGTGCTAGAAGAAACATCTGCCATGGGGAAGTGGTCCGGGGCCCGAAAAGCTTCTACCCATCAACATTCTGGAGATTTGGGCAATTAATTTGGTCCTCAAAGTTTGGTCTCACAGACTGCATGGCTGGCCTGTTTGCATTCAGTCTGACAATGCTATGGCCATGGACTATATCAATCACCAAGGAGGCACCAGAAGTCTGGATGCCCAAAAAGAGGGAAATCACATCTTGGCCTGGGCAGAAAGGCATATTCCTCGCCTCTCTGCGGTCTTCATTCCAGGGGTAGAAAATTGGCAGGCGGATTTCTTAAGCCGCCAGCAACTGAGTCCAGGAGAATGGTCTCTACACCCTGACATGTTTCAAATCATATGTCAGAAATGGGGAACCCAGGTGTGGACCTGTTGGCTTCCAGGTTCAACGCAAAACTGGACCCCTTTGTGTCAAGAACAAGAAATCCATATGCTCAAGGGTCAGATGCCCTGACAATCCCATGGGATCAGTATTCCCTGATTTATGCGTTCCCTCCAGTTCCGCTTCTCCCACGATTCCTTCAGAGTCAAGAAGGAGGGAAAGTCAGTGATTCTGGTCGCTCTGGCCCAGGAGATCCTGGTACGCAGAAGTTGTAAGGATGGCAGTAGGAAGACCTTGGGTTCGTCCATTACGCCCAGACCTACTATCACAGGGTCCAATATTCCATCCTGCCTTACAAAGTCTAAATTTGACGGTTTGGATGTTGAGACCCACATTCTGAGGAAACATGGGCTCTCAGGGCCAGTCCTATCCACTCTGGTTAATGCTACTACAGAATCTGGAGGGTATATGTTTCCTGGTGTGAACCCAGAAAGTGGCATCCTAGAAAGTTTGCCATTAATAGGATTCTTGCCTTTCTTCAGTTGGGCTTAAATATGAAGTTGGCCTTGAGCACTAACAAGTGCCAAATATCGGATTTGTCTGTATTTTTTTAAAGACCACTTGCCTCTCATTCCCTAGTCCGGGCCTTTGTACAGGGTACACATCGGTTGAATCCGCCAATTTAGTTTCCCGTGTGCCAATGGGATTTGAATTTGGTGTTGTCTATTTTACAGAAGCTACCTTTTGAACCTTTATACCAGGTTTCTCTAAGTCTGTTGACACAGAAACAGTTTTTTCTTGTAGCCGTATCCTCAGCTAGGAAGGAATCGGAATTGGCCGCTCTTTCGTGTAAAGAACCGTATATAATTATTCATGAAGACAGGGTGGTGCTGCGACCTCACCTGAAATTCTTACCTAAGGTGGTTTCAGGTTTTCATCTGAACCAAGATATAGTCCTACCATCTTTTTTTTTCAGATCCGCTGATTTTTCAGATTTTTTTCAGATCCGCAGTCTGCGGAGGAAGAGAGTCTATCTAAAAGATATAGGGCCAGATTCACGTACAGTGGCACATATATTGACCAGAGTAGCGCACCTCTTTACGTTAGACCGGCGCAATGTAGAGGCGCAATTACTGTATCCTCGTAGTATTTGCGCAGAAATTTGCACCGGTGCAACGTAATTTCAGAGCCGTAAGGCGGTGTAATTCAAATTGGGAAGAACGTGGGCGTGTTCCATTTACATGAGCCGTGGCCCCATGCAAATGAAGCGCCGGACGGATTGCGCATGCGCACATGAAGCAGACCATGGTCAGCACCTCTCTGCGCATGCTCACAACTCGGCACGGCGCAATCAGTGAAATTGGAACTAGGCCCAGTCAACTTAGTGAGCTACGCAAAGAGCTTAAATAGACAAAGACGCCCTTCCTTTGCAAAAGTACATCCATTTGTATCCCTTCCTATACAGCAAGGTGCTTTTGTTCTGTTGTCTGTTCGCATTTGTCGGTTTGTGACTTGTGTTTGATATATTTGTTGACTGTTTTGTATAGTGTTTCGGATAGTGTTTTTCTGAGTGTTGTTTGGTGACTGTTTTTGATACTTTTTGGGTGACTGATTTTTGGTGACTGATTTTTGTTGATTGTTTTGGTTCCAGTTTGTGAGAACATGAGTGAAAGGAAGCGAAAGTTGAATTTTTCTTTGTGGGAGAAGGCAATTCTTGCCCGGGCCATTACCCAATATGGCCGTTTCCTGCACGGCCCGGAGAGTGCCAACACCACCCCGGCCAGGAAGGCTGAGATATTGCAGACCATCACCGACGAGCAGTGGTGTAACTAGAACCTTCAGGGCCCCAATGCAAGAAACCATGAAGGGCCCCCCTGGCCCCTGAACAGGGCTTTTTTCTCCGAGCACGGTGGCGGAACAACAGGATCCGGTCGCAAGTGGGTGGCTGCATATAAAGGAAACGATTTCTCCATTCCCCCTGCTTCTCCTCCTCTCCCTCCCGCAGACATTCAGCGGCTGCAGGAGGAAAATGGAGAGATTGGTTCCTCTATGCCAGTGTTTCACAGGGCACCCTTGAAGTATACTCCTAGGTCAGTGATGGTGAACCTTGGCACCCCAGATGTTTTGGAACTACATTTGCCATGATGCTCAACTACACTGCAGAGTGCATGAGCATCATGGGAATTGTAGTTCCAAAACATCTGAAATGCCAAGGTTCACCATCACTGCTCTAGGTAAATGGGGCTGCATTGCAACCACTCATGCATTGCATGCAGTTGCAGCATAGTGGTGATGCATTTAAGGGGTTAAAACAGGCGGTCAGGAGGCAAAATGTTGCCTATTTACCGGCTGTCAAATGCCTCTGAAAGGCGATCTGAGCTTCGATCGCTTTTCAGCGGAACAGCATTTTTTTGCTGGTACTATGAACAAGCACAAAAAAATTGGTTCTGATTGTACACATATAGGGGGTCATGTAAACACACATACATACACACACATTGGGCCAGATTCAGGTAGATGGGAGTTTCTTTACTCCGGAGTAACGCTTCTCATTTACGTTACTCCGCCGACACTTTCGGCGCAAGTACTGTTATTCACATAGCAGTTGCGTGTAAACTTGCGCCAGAGTAACGATAATGCGCAGGCGTAACCCGACGCAAGTGGAAGTGGGTGTGATCATATGTAAATGATGGGCGGAGCCCAGTGCAGAGGCTTACGTTCAGCGCATCATCCACGGAGCATGCGCAGTAAGTGAGGCTCCACTCGCCCCCTTGTGCGCATGCTCACAACTTCCGTCGGCACCACTTCACGGCAAATGTCAGCGCAATGTGTTCCGTTGCGCGTATAAAAGCGCTAGCGGAAACGCCATTCCGGCGCAAAAGTATTTCGGTTTCCCCCCACCCCAGGGAAGATACTTTTGTGCTGTGATGGCTGCTCCCGCTACCCCCAGAGAGAGGAGGAACCTCAACTTTAATGCCCAGGAGGTCTCAGTGATCATCTCCGCTATGGAGACATTTAATCATTTCCTCCATGGCCAAAAAAGCCGAAAGACCAGCCGGGAGAGGAAGCAGGCCATCCTGGACACCATTGCCAGCAGGGTGAATGTGCTAGGGTACTCCACCCGGACTGCTGGTGACATCCAAAAAAAGGTGAAAGACCTGCGGCGCAAGGTCCGTGGCAAGGTGGCCACCATCAGGAGGCATGAGAGGGGCACAGGTGGTGGTCCCCCATGTCCGGTCAGCCTGACCACGGAGGAGGAGGTGGTCGCTCGCTGCCTGGAGAGGGAGCAGGTGGAGGGGGTCCCTGGCTATGACTCCGTGGAGGAAGGCTCCAGGACAGGTAAGTGTTTTTTTATCCCCTATTTGATGTGTTGCATGTGGGGGGGGAGGGTACATGTGCCAAGTGTGTGGGACCACCAACATGTGTCTGCTTTGTGTCATCCACAGATGACGGAGCTGGGCCATCATCTGTCGGCGGCCAGTCCACCCCATCCCCCCAACGCCATCGTGTGCCCGAGCCCCTGGGTGGTGAAGACACCGAGGTGGAGGAGGAGAGTGCCCACACCACACCTGCCGAGGTGGTTGTGGAGGATCCTGCTGTGGCAGAGCAGGACTTTTCCTTAGTGTTGGAGGACTCCTCCCCTTCTCCAGGGCCGTCTGTCATCCCCTCCCCCATCCTTGGAAGCCCCTCAAGGGCGACTCCATCCCCCCGGGGACAACCATCTTATGGCCCCAGGAAGGCGACCCAGAAGACCAGGGGGTGTCGGATCTTGTCCAGGGCCAGTTGGCGAGGGATCACGCCAGACAGACCCAACAAATGGGGGACATAGTTGGGCACTTGGAGAAAGTGGCTGACAGCCTGCGCTCCGTTGGCCAGATAAGCAACGCAGTGCAGGATGTGAGTTGCAACTGCGCTGCAGTGGTGACCAGTTTGGGGGAGGTGCAGGGTGACATAAGGGACCTCACTGCAGCCGTCCATGCAAACACTGCTGCCATCCAGGGAAACAGTGCTGCCATCCGGGACCAGGAGAGGCTGAGTCGGCGGGCCCAGCATTATCAGGTCACCCGTCATTTCAGGATGCAGGCCCATACCAACACATACCTCGGCCGGATAGCCAGGGCCTTGGAGGGCATGCAGGCCACACCTGCCAGGAGTGTCCCACCCGGGGATCAGCCACCTCCAGATGCCCACCCACTCCATCCAGGCAGCTGAGGAGCCAGAGAGGTTCGGCAAGAAGGAGCCCCCGGCATCCCCGATGATTTTATTTTTTTTTTGGTTGGATTTATACTCAGGTTATGAGTTTTTTTTATTTTATTTGGATTTATACTCAGGTTATGAGTTTTTTATTTTATTTGGATTTATACTCAGGTTATGAGTTTTTTTTTTTTTATACTGCACACGTTGCAGTGTGAATGGTGTGTGAATGTGAGGGGGTGGCAGTCCTGCCAGTAATGAATGAATGAAAACTTGTATAGCGCGGCACATGCGAACTGAATCGCCTCTGGGCGCCCCTCGGCCGTGGTGGTGAAGTTAACCCCACGGCTGTATGAATGACGTGTGAGAGGTGTATGAATGGACAGTGACATCATTGGGGCCTTGACGCTGGCGTTGCTGCTCCCAAGTCCTACATGCTGGACTTGGGCTAATCCAATGTGATGTGCATGTGGTGTGTGTGATCTAGTGACGTCAGTGGTGTACACGCGTGCATTGTCTGTGTGATTAATGTTTTGGTTTAGTGTCCAAAGATGCCTACGGCGAGGACCCTCCTGACTGCTCTTCCATCAGCAGACTGGTTCTCCTCTGGCAGGTGGGGACTGTGTGGGTCGGGGGTCAGGTCATCACGTATGTCAATCTGCAGGCCTTTTCTCATAGCAAAGTTGTGCAGAATGCAACATGCACCGATGATCTGACACACGAAGGTAGGAGAATACAATAGGGTCCCCCCAGACTTATCCAGGCATCGGAAACGGGACTTCAGGAGCCCAAATGTTTGCTCCACCACTGCACGGGTTTTGATGTGTGCTTCATTGTATTTTCTCTCTCCTCTGGTTTGGGGGTTCCGGAAAGGAGTCATTAGATGGGGTCCCAGTGCATATGCAGAGTCACCTGTAAGGGAAAAGACAGGAGGATGTTAGTCATGCATGTGCCACTTCTGATGTGCATCACGGGAGGGGATAGTCATGCCTGCCACCCATGTCACTCACCAACCAGCCAGCTGTCCCCATACATGTTCTGCTCGAATTCTGCTGGGATGGGGCTCTGACGGTATATGAAGCTGTCATGGCTGGACCTGGGGTGTTTGGCAAGGACGTGCCATATGAGGCGTTGGGCATCGGCTATCACCTGTACGTTGATGGAATGCCAATGCTTCCGATTGTGGTAGATGTGCTCTGTGGCACTGGGGGGCTGTAGGGCCACATGTGTGCAATCAATGGCCCCGATGGTGCGTGGGAATCTGGCAATGCTGTAGAAATCTGTCATTGCCTTCAGCCGCAGCTCCTCAGTGGTGGGCCTGATGAACTGGTTGGACATGCGTCTGAGGATTGCAGGGACAACCTGATGCACACATCTGCTCATGGAGGACTGTGACATCCCAGCCACCACTCCACTTGTACACTGGAATGATCCACTTGCAAGGAAATGAAGTGTTTCACCAGTACTTTCACCAGTGTCTGCACTGCTTGTGAGCGGTGTGTCTTGCTGGTGATGTCATCCTGCAGGGTTGTGGTTAGTTCAAGTATTGCATCTGGGCTGAATCTGAAGATGCGATACACCTCCTCATCCCCCATGCCAGAGAGGCTCATACGTGTGCGGTATATCCTCTCACGTGCCCGCCTCCTTCGTTCCGGGGGACCCATCAGTAGTTCTAGGACCACGATTGCCCCTGGCATGTTGGCACACAGAGGTGTTGTCCTTGCAAGTGTGGTTGTTCAGCTTGCTAGTTTCGTCGATAATGCTGCTGCTGTAGCTGCTCTCCTGCTGACCTGAGGCCGTCTGGAGTAAAGATAAAGCAGCCATTTGTAGAAATAACTTTGCGCCGGACGGACGAGATACGCGCGGCGCATGTAGCCGGCGTATGGTGCTAATCCGTTCGCGAATTGGGAAATCCCCCTCATTTGCATATTTGCAGGGGAAATCAATAGGCGCGACTGATGCGCCAAGCGAAAATATGCGCTGACGAGACTCTGGCGTCGGAACGTTAAGCCGGTCGGAAATGGCCCGTTTTCTGGCGCATCTAGGTTGGTGGGTACGGCCACATAGAAACGACAGCGCATCTTCACAGTTACGCGGCGCATATCGAAATACTCCAGCGCAACTCTACCTGAATCTGGCCCATTATATATATATATATATATATATATATATATATATATATATGCACATATAAACCAGTGGTGGTTGGTGCTCAAAATTTTTGGGGGGGTGCAAGCAAATTGAAAAATTCTTAAAAACAAAACAAAACAATTGCAGTCTCACTGTGCCCCTGAAACGCAGCCACTGTGCCCAGCAAATGTAGCCACTGTGCCCAGCAAATGTAGTCACTGTGCCAAGCAAACGCAGCCAGGGGGTGGCTGGAGAGAGGGGGCGGTGCCCGTGCGCCCTTATGGATGCACCATCACTGATATAAACACATACACATGCTCACATACATAAATATACACACATACATGCCGATGAGCGCACACACACAGTAGATAAAAAACGTCAGTCTTTTACCTTAGCAGCTCTTCCTGCTGGGTACTATATATATATATATATATATATATATAAAAATACGTATTGTAAAGTGCAAATGCATTAAACAAAAAAACACCACACTGTGTAGTAATAGTTCCCTTGGGGAGTTTCTAAAATAAGTTGCAATGACTGGGGGCACCTTCTGCACTATGTCTCTATGCAGGCTCTGATATGTGGGGCCCAGTCACCAGGCTGGTCACTCCTCAGTGCCCATCAAATGCAGCCTCATCAGTGCCCAGCAATGCAGCCTCACCAGTGCTCAGCAATGCAGCCTCACTAGTGCCCAGCAATACAGCCTTATCAGTGCCCCATCAGAGAACAGATGTCCCCATCAGAGTGCCCTCATCAGAGAGCAGGTGTCCCCAGCATAGTTTCCCCCATCAGAGTGCCCCCCATCAGAGTGACACCAGCATAGTGTCCATATCAGAGTGTCCCCATCCGCCATCAGAGTTTCCCTATCAGAGTGACCCCATCAGAGTGTCCCCTTAAGCGTGTGCCCATCCACCATCAGAGTGTTCCCATCTGAGTTGTGAGCCATCACAAAGTAGAAACGTGTACCTAAATAAGTCCTTGCAGGCAGGGGGCAGGTGCGGAACTTGAAGAAGGCGCGTGTTGCAGGGCAGGGAGCTGGGCAGAGGAACTTGCTATAAAAAGCGTGGTGCACAGGTGATGTCATTGGTTGCTAGGACAATGGTGGTTCTAGCAGCCAATGACAGTATTGCAGTGGGGATCTAGCACTGCAGATTGGCGGGCACTGTCCTGTATAGTATAGCGCCCACTGGAGGAGGAGGACGGGTGTGCTGGGATGTGTGGCAGATGGGTTGGACCGCCCCTCCCATTGGCATGTTCTCCCCTTCCCGTACACTTCACTGCCTGCCTGCCATAGCTGGAATATATTAGGCCAGTGGCGTAGCGTGGGTTGTCAGCACCCGGGGCAAGGCAAGTAATTTGCTCCCCCTAACCTGTAGGCTTTTAGCACTCCCTGAGTCCCTTCACTTCCTACAATAGTACTGACCAGCCAGATTCTTACACTGACCACTATACTACACTTACCACTACATTAAGTGTAGGTAAGTAAAACCCTGGACAGAGGCGTGGCAGTGGATGTGGTATACTTGGATTTTGCAAAAGCGTTCGATACAGTTCCCCACACACGGCTCATGTGTAAGGTAAGGTCTACAGGATTAGATATATCAGTTTGTAAATGGATAGAAAACTGGCTGAAAGACAGAATTCAGAGAGTTGTGGTTAATGATTCTTACTCTGAATGGTCCAAGGTTATCAGCGGTGTACCCCAAGGTTCAGTGTTGGGTCCCTTACTTTTCAATATATTTATAAATGATATTGGGTCTGAGATCAAAAGTAACATTTCTGTTTTTGCAGATGACACCAAGCTATGCAGTGGAATAATGTCCTTGCAGGATGTCTCCAATTTACAAGCCGACCTCAATGCTCTGTCTAATTGGGCGACTAAGTGGCAGATGAGGTTTAATGTTGATAAATGTAAAGTTATGCACTTGGGGGCTAAGAATATGCATGCATCATACATGCTAGGGGGAGTACAACTGGGGGGATCTGTAGTGGAGAAGGATCTGGGTGTTTTAGTTGATCATAAGCTCAATAATGGCATGCAATGCCAAGCTGCGGTTTCCAAAGCGAGCAAAGTCCTTTCTTTTATTAAGAGAGGTATGGACTCCAGAGATAGAGATATCATTTTGCCCCTGTACACATCATTAGTAAGACCTCATCTGGAATATGCAGTCCAGTTTTGGGCACCTGTTCTCAAAAAGGATATCGGGGAACTGGAGAAAGTGCAGAGAAGGGCAACCAAACTGATAAGAGGCATGGAGGAGCTCAGCTATGAGGAAAGATTAGAGGAACTGAATTTATTCACTCTTGAGAAGAGGAGAATAAGGGGGGATATGATCAACATGTACAAATACATAAGAGGTCCATATAGTGAACTTGGTGTTGAGTTATTCACTTTAAGGTCAACACTGAGGACAAGGGGGCACTCTTTACGTCTGGAGAAAAAGAGATTTCACCTCCAAATACGGAAAGGTTTCTTCACAGTAAGAGCTGTGAAAATGTGTAACAGACTCCCTCCAGAGGTGGTTCTGGCCAGCTCAGTAGATTGCTTTAAGAGAGGCCTGGATTCTTTCCTAAATGCACATAATATAACTGAGTACTAAGTTTTGTAGGTAAAGTTGATCCGGGGTAAATCCGATTGCCTTTCGGGGGATCAGGAAGGAATTTTTTCCCCTCCGGTAGCAAATTGGTTCATCGCTCTGCTGGGGTTTTTTGCCTTCCTCTGGATCAACTGTGGGTATGGAGTTGGGTGTATGGGAGGATGTACTGTGTTTTACTTTGTTTTATTTTTTTATTTTTTTATGGTTGAACTGGATGGACGTGTGTCTTTTTTCAACCTGACTAACTATGTAACTATGTAACTATGTAACTATGTAACCTACCCGATTCCAACACTGACTTACCTGACCACTACAGTAACCTACCTGCTTCCTATACTGGCCACTACACTGACCTACATGTCCACTACCCTGACCACTACACTACCTAATTCCTACACTGTCCATTACACTACACTGACCTACCTGCCACTGCACTGTCCACTACACCGACCTACCTGTCCACTACAATACTCTAGCCACTACACTGACCACTACACTACACTGACCACTACACTACACTGACCACTACACTATTCATTACACTACACTATTCTGTCCACTAAACTACACTGACCTACCTGTCCACTACCCTGACCACTACACTACCTAATTCCTACACTGTCCATTACACTACACTGACCTACCTGCCACTGCACTGTCCACTACACCGACCTACCTGTCCACTACACTACTCTAGCCACTACGCTGTCCATTACACTACACTGACCACTACACTACACTGACCACTACACTATTCATTACACTACACTATTCTGTCCACTAAACTACACTGACCTACCTGCCACTACACTGTCCATTACACTACACTGACCTACCTGACCACTACACTACTCTGTCCAGTGTCCACTACACTACTCTGTCCAGTGTCCACTACACTACTCTGTCCAGTTTCCACTACACTACTCTGTCCACTGCTCTGTTCACTACACTGACCTACCTGACCACTACACTACTCTGTCCACTGTTCAGTTCACTACACTGACCTACCTGACCACTATACTACTCTGTCCACTACACTGTCCATCACACTACACTGACCTACCTGCTACTACACTACTCTATCCACTCCGCTTTCCATTACACTACACTGACCATTACACTACACTGATCACTACACTATTCTGTCCATTACACTACACTACTCTGTCCACTACACTACACTGACCACTAGACTACACTGACCACTGCTCTGTTCACTACACTGACCTACCTGACCACTATACTACTCTGTCCACTACATTGACCTACCTGCCACTACACTACTCTGTCCACTATGCTGTCCATTACACTACACTGACCACTACACTGTCCATTACACTACACTATTCTGTTCACTACACTACACTGACCTACCTGCCACTACACTACTCTGTCCACTACACTGTCCATTATACTACACTGACCACTGCTCTGTCCACTACACTGACCTACCTGCCACTACACTACTCTGTCCACTACACTGTCCATTACACTACACTGACCACTGCTCTGTCCACTACACTGACCATTACACTACACTGACCACTAGACTACACTGACCACTGCTCTGTTCACTACACTGACCTACCTGACCACTATACTACTCTGTACACTACACTGACCTACCTGACCACTACACTACTCTGTCCACTGCTCTGTTCACTACACTGACCTACCTGACCACTATACTACTCTGTCCACTACACTGTCCATCACACTACACTGACCTACCTGCTACTACACTACTCTATCCACTACGCTTTCCATTACACTACACTGACCATTACACTACACTGATCACTACACTATTCTGTCCATTACACTACACTACCCTGTCCACTACACTGTCCATTACACTACACTGTCCATTACACTACACTGACCAGTGCTCTGTCCACTACACTGGCCTACCTGACCACTATACTACACTGTCCATTACACTACCCTGACCACTGCTCTGTCCAGTACACTGACCTACCTGACCACTATACTACTCTGTCCACTACACTGACCTACCTGACCACTACATTACTCTGTCCACTGCTCTGTCCACTACACTGACCACTATACTACACTACAGTTTACACTACAGTATTCATATACTGACTGTAACTGCTTGTCTCTCTCTCTCTCTCTCTCTCTCTAGCTGGCTGCTCCCTCCCCCCAGACCTATCCACAACCCCCAGGGCCAGCAACACTACCAGTGACTCTTATAACCTCACCTGCAGCTTGTGTCTTCCATCAGGCAGATTCAGGCTGTAGGAGGTAAAGAAAGTCCGGATGAGAGTGGGAGCCTGGAAGAGGTGAATAGTTTACAGCAGTCTGGAGGCTAGGCGGAGGCGGGACTCCGGGAGAAACTGCTATAATGGATTGGCAAGGGCCAGCGTGATCGTGGATAGGCCAACGCCGCCGTGATCGTGGATAGGCCAGCGCCGCCGCACATGACCCTATTCAAAGAATCAGAGGACGCCAGCCGCAGGACACAGAAAATAAACATTAGGGGGAAGGAGCCGGCGGTGACATGGCCCTTCCCTGCATACCCACGCTATGTCATTGCTTTAGGCCGAGCCCTGAATGTGACAAGCTCCCCGCACAGTGCCGATAACAGTTCGGCTTGGGATCGGGGAGCTCGTCTCCACTCCTCCTATGGAAGCACTCTATACAGGGGACCCTCGAGGGCCCCCTGCAGCAAGGGGCCCGGTTGCCATGGCGACCTAAGCAACACCTATAATTCCGCCACTGCCGACGAGGTAAACTCGATGGGGGGGAGACCCGGACAAGCCAGGGGATCGCCAAGAAGATTAATGACCTCCGGCGTGTGGTCCGTGGGAAGCTGGGCAAGATTGCAGCCCATGCCAGGGGCACTGGAGGGAGCCCACCATGCCCTGTTAGGCTGACTGAGGAGGAGCGTGCGGTGGCCTAGACCCTCAACAGGCAGCAAGTGGAGGGGCTGTTTCTATCTGGTGTGTAACATGTGTGTGGGGGGGGAGGGAATATGTGGATCCTCCAACCTGTGAATGTTTTGTGTCATCCACAGATGTGCAGGAGGGTGCTGGGCCATCTGGCCTGACCGCACCATCCTTGGGACAACAGCCTGATGAAGACCCCCAGACAAGGCCGGAGTCCTCTGAGGAGGTTGAGGAGGAAGAGTTTGAGTTGGAGGAGGAGGTCATGTCAGGGAATGGCTTGTTTATTTTGGAGGAGTCTTCCCCTATGGCTGGCAGCAGCCAGGCCTCCATCAGGGGTAGCCCCTCCCACTCCTCCCCCAACAAGGCTCCCCTCCCAAGGGGCTCCCCTTCTCCCCGGCCACAAGCCTCATCTGGAGGCAGGAAGGCAACCCACAAGACTAGGGGGGTGGCCGAGATTCTGCCTGCCAACCTGAGAAGGGACCAGGCCCTTCAGACCCGCCATCTGGGACAGGTCAGCCAGGATACACTTGGGCACATGGCCTGCAACTCCCTGGCTCTGATCAATTGCCTAAATGAACAGCAGGCTACCACAGCAGGCATTGGTCAGGATGTGCGGGCCCTCGGTCAGGATGTGAGGGCCCTTACCCAGGCTATCCAGGCCAATACGGCAACAATCAATGCTGGCCTGACCAGAATTGCCGTGGCCTTGGAGGGCAGGCTGCCAGGTGGGCAGAGACCAGGGGATGCGTCTCCTTCCCCGGATTACCCCCCCCATGAGTCGGCCCTGAGGAGCCGGGGCTGTGGCCGCCCCAGGCGTGAGTCACGCCAGCGGCGGTAGTTTTTTTTTCTTTTCTGACTTTTTTATTTTATTTTGCTGGTCATTTTTTTGGGTGCTGGGCATTTTTTTTTTTTTTGGGTTGTGAATTATTTTTGAATGTGGGGGTGACATTCCTGCCGTAAAAGGGGTGTCACCCTAATTAGTGGTGGAGAAGGGTTCCCCAGGACCAGGGAGAAGTGATCCCCATGTCCGTGTGAATGGTGTATGAATGTACAGTGACATAATTGGAGCCGTGGCGTTGCTGCTCACAAGTCCTGCATGGTGGGCTTGTGCCAATCCAATTTGATGAAGATGTGGAGTGATGTGGAGGTAGGGACCACAGTGGTGTGCATGCATGCATTCTCATTGTGCCATGATTAATGTGTGTGTTTAACGTGCAAAGATGCCTAATGTGAGCTGTCTCCTGGCTGCTCTTTCCTCAGAAGACGGGGTAGTCTCGGTTAGGGGGGGATTGTCTGGTTCGGGGGTCAGGTCATCACGTATGTCAATCTCCAGGCCCTTTCTCACTGCGAAGTTGTGCAGCATGCAACATGCACCGATGATCTGACATACAAAGTTTGGGGAATACAACAGGGTACCCCCAGACTTATCCAGGCATCGGAAAGGTGCGCTCCACGACTGTACGGGTTTTGGCATGTGCTTCATTGTATCTTTCCTCTCCTGGGGTTTGGGGGTTCCAGATAGGAGTCATGATATGGGGTCACAGTGCATATGCAGAGTCACCTGGAAGGGAAAAGACAGGAGGATGTTAGTAGTGCATGTGCCCCTTGTGATTTCTGCATCATGGGGGGGACAGTCATGCCTGCCACCCATGTCACTCACCAACCAGCCAGCTGTCCCCATACATGTTCTGTTCGAATTCCATTGGGATGGGGCTCTGACTGTATATGTAGCTGTCATGGCTGGATCCGGGGTGTAGCCTGCGCTGCACAAACTTACTTTTGTGGATCGCCGTAACTCCCTCATTTGCATATTTGCCTAGCAAATCAATGGTGTGTCTAGCGCATTTTTTGCACGCACGATGCGCCGGTCTAACGAAATTACGTTGGTCGAAAAAGTCTAGATTTCTGGCGTATAACGTTTTGGGATACGGCGTATAGATACGAAGGCGCATATTTCCAATTACGCAGGGACATCTCCTAATACTCCAGCGTAAGTGCTTTGTGAATCTGGCCCATAGCATCTACAAAATAGGGGATAGAATTATGACATTTTTATTATTATTATTTTTTTTTTAATAGTAATGGCGGCAATCAGTGATTTTTATCGGGACAATATGGCGGACACTTTTGAAACATTTTTGGGACCATTGACAATTTTACAGCGATCAGTGCTATAAAAATGCACTGATTACTGTAAAAATGTCACTGGCAGGGAAGGGGATAACACTAGGGCGTGATCAAGAGGTTAATTGTGTTCCCTCTGCATGTTCTAACTGAAGGGGGATGGGACTGACTAGGGGAAATTACAGATCGCTGTGCATACAAAGTTTGAACAGACGATCAGTCATTTCTCCCCTCCCCCTCCTGCTCCCCTGAGAGAACCGGATCTGTGTGTTTCAAAGACCATGCCACTTTTTGCGGTTCAGCATTGCTTTGCTTTAACTGACAATTGCGCGGTCATGCGACGTGGTTACCAAACAAAATTGACGTCCTTTTTTTCCCCGCAAATAGAGATTTCTTTTGGTGGTATTTGATCACCTCTGCGGTTTTTATTCTTTGCACTATAAACAAAAATAGAGCTATAAAAAATATCCCCCAAAAATATAAAAAATAAATGAAAAAATGTTCCTCAGTTTAGGCCGATATGTATTCTTCTACATATTGTTGGTAAAATAAAATAAGCAATAAGCGTTTATTGATCGGTTTGCGCAAAAGTTATAGGCCCAGATTCACAGAGTTGGGCGCAGATTACGCCGCCATAGCGCAAACGTTGTATGCTGCGCCACCGCAGCGCAGAGAGGCAAGCACTGCATTCAGCAAACTATTGCTCCCAACGCTGCATCGGCATGGCATACGTTTCGAAGGCGCAGGCCAGCGTAGGTGGAAGTTGGAGTGACCCATGCAAATGCTGGTCTGAGCATGGTGCAGTGTTATACGACTGGCGTATCACGAACTGCGCATGCGCCGTGACATTGCCGTGACGTGGACGCATGAAACAGCGCTGGTTGGCCCCTGTCCCCTGCTTTCTCCTCATAGGCTGCCATTTAAAGCAGCTCCTGCCTCCATGTCCAGTAAGGAGCGAGCACAGAGAGAGCCGCTGCTCTTGTGCACAGCGCTGGATCGATATCGGGCTCAGGTCAGTCTTTAGGTAGGCTGTGGGGGAGCAGAATACAGAAGTTTTTTTTACTTAATGCAGACTTATAACCACTTTAATCACTTAACTAAAAATGTAACAAACATGCCCTAATGCCATTTGAGTAAAGAAAAAAACCTTGAGAAACACTGTGTAGCGCCCCCTACTGTCAGTTATGGGCACTATTGTAAATTTAGTGGGGAGATGTGAGAGTTACATTGCTAAATTCCCTAAATTTGTGTTTCGGACTGGGCTGTCTGTGGTCCCATTCTCTGTGCTAAGGATATGTTACCATCCTTGGGCAGCAGATGGTGCCAGAGGGGTTCCAGAACAGAGTCGCCTTTCCTCAGCAGCCAATCAGAGGAGTGTTTCCCTCACTGGGCATGCTGGGAGAGCGTATATCTGAGGCAGGCGCCTTTTTGTCCGAGTCTTCTACCCGGGTCTCCTACCCGCAGTGGGTCGCAGGTGCGGCACCCACCTTCAGGGTGCGCGCACCCAACAAGGCCCCCCCTACCTGGCCGGGGCCTACACTACGTGGAGCTACGAACTTTGGGCCTCATGGCTCAAGGCAATTGATGCTGTCAGAGACCCCAGTGACTTACTGGGTTCCCCCTTCTACTGAGAAGATCCCAAGCTGGGTGCTGTCCGGTGGGGGATCGGTCTGAGGAGATCCCGGAGGCAGGTGATCCAACAGGGCTTGAACGAACCACCGGGGGGTTTGGTTACAAGACGCTGACAGAACATAGTCAGACTGTCAGCTGGTGACTGGTACTAAAAGACCTACTGGGAGGATTTGCTCTACAACTCTACTTGGCTAACATTGGGCCTGTGAGAGAGGTTTCCATCTTAAAATGCTAATTTAATTAGAGCCGAATCGATGGCAGAGACTTGTTCCTTCTCAGAAGCTTCTTTCTTTCATCAACCTATCCTGTCTACCTCAAGTTGATGTTGGTCGTGTTTGACCGAAAATAAAGCACTTAGAAAACGTCAACCCTTGGCTTGGACATTCCGTTACTGCTCTCACAGGTTGCTACCATCAACTTCCCTAGACACATCAAAGGTAACTTAACTTATGCCGATCCCACATCTAATCAGCAGCTCATGAGGGGGTAGTGCTACCACTGTATGACAGGATACCCTGTTAAATAAAGTTCAAGATGAGCTTAAGATAAGAAGAATGTTGTAACGGAATGAACCGTGACAGACTGAGCTCCTCCTATGTCTAGGGTCACCTTATGTCCACTAGGGCCATAGGGTGACAAAGAAATCATAATTCATATATTGCAGAAGATGGGACATTAATAATAATTCATATTGCAGGACTGGAATATTACAAAGTGGATGTCTTGAGATATCACAAGCTGTTGCCTATTCAATATGGGCACACATGCTTTTGAAAGGTGTTAATGGCATCAGGGCCTGAAAGACCCTTTAATTGTGTGATTCATTGTGTCTAAAACAATGTGTTAAATTCTCCATTCAGATGTACTGAATTAGCATGTCGGCTATGTTTAGGAATGTATTGATGCCCAGGTGTCAGAGACAGTACACGTCTGTCTAGGTAATGTGATTGAGGTCAAGGCATTGTGTAATTGTAGTTTGGAATGTGACAGATCTGTCAGTATCGGTGCCGACCTGTCTGCTAGATAATTAGCCTCAGTGAGTGAATAGTAGACATGTGCATTTCGTTTAGTTTCTAATTCGTTTTTTAACGAAAAATCGGAAATTCGTTAATTTATAATTTTCGTATTAACGAATTTTTAATTTCCGAATTTTCGGACTTCCGAAAATTTCGAATTTCCGAATTTTCGAATTTTCGGAATTCCGAAAATTCGAATTTTTCAATTTTCGTTTTTCGTTTTTCCGAATTTTTCAATTTTCAATTTTCCGAATTTACGAATTTCGGATTTTCGTTTTGTATTTTCGATTTTTTTATTTTCGATTTTTTTTATTTTCATATTTTTTAATTTTCAAAATTCCGAATTTTCTATTTTTTCGAAATTTCGAATTATTCATTTTCTATTTTTCGAATATTCAAATTTTTCATTTTCGATTTTTTAAATTTTCGAATTTTCGAATCTTTATTTTTTTTATTTTTCGAAATTTCTAATTTTCGAATCTTTCATTTTCGAAATTTCGAATTTTCAAATTTTTCGAATTTTCAAATTTTTTATTTTTCGAATTTTTCATTTTCGAAAATGAAAAATTCCAAAAATTCGAAAAATGTGAAAATTTGAAAATTGGAATATTCGAAATTCTGAAAATCGAAAAATTCGAAAATTAAATAATTCGAAGATTCGAATTAGAGAATTCGAAAACTGAAAAAAATCGAAAATTCGAATTTTCCAATCTTCGAATTATTTAATTTTCGAAATTTCGAATTTTCTAATTTCGAAATCTCGAATTTTTTTCACAAATAAAAATTTCGAAATTCTAAATTCGAAATTTTCGACTTTTTCAATTTTCAATTTTCGGAATTTCGAATATTCCAATTTTCATTTTTTTTATTTTTCGAATATTTCACTTTCGAAAATGAAAAATATTTTTCTAATTTCGAAATTTCGAATTTTCTAATTTCGAAATTCCGAATTTCGAATTTTCACATTTTATTTCACAAATAAAAAATTACGAAAATTCAAATATTCGAAATTTCGAAATTGTAACATTAAAAAATCTAAAGTTCGAAAATCTAAAATTCGAAAATGCTAATTCTAATTTTTGAATTTCCGAAAAAAAAAATTGTTTTCATTTTCGTTTCATTCGTTTTTTTCGGAAATTTCGTTTTTTCCGTTTTATTCGTTTTTTGCTTTTTCGGAAATCCGAAAATTCCGAATTTTCGAATTTACGAATTTCCCGAATTTCCGAAAAAAAGCAAAAAAACGAATAAAACGGAAAAAAATAATTTTCAGATTTTCCCGAATTTCCGAATTTCCGAAAAAATAAAAAAAACGAATGAAACAAAAACGAAAAAAATGTTTTTTTTTTTCATTTCCCAAATTTCCGAATTTCCGAAAAAATAAAAAAACGAATGAAACAAAAACGAAACATTTTTTTTTTCATTTCCCGAATTTCCGAATTTCCGAAAAAATAAAAATAAAAAAAATAACATAAACAAAAAAAACGAATTTTTTGTCAGTGCACATGTCTAGTGAATAGGGGGGTGGAGATGGCATTGTCACTTTGATTACTGTCACATGCTTGTAACTGGATATAAAAGCTGAGAAGAAAACCAATAAAGTGTGCACATCTTTTGAAGCAAGTACGGAGCTGAGTCTCGTCTTATTCTGGGAATTGATATGGATCGTGTATGCAGGATTGTGGAGTGTCGGATAAGCTTGTCGCGGTTGGATGGAAGGTCGTAAGCGGTGGTGACCGTTACATTTGGTTGGCAGCGGTGGGATGATTCCATTTTCAGAAGGACGGCTACAAGGACACGACAATGGAAACGGTGTATGAATGGATGAAGCTCTCTTCCCTCATGGACTTACTGGAGAGCCAGGGCAGACCGGCCAACAACCGTATGAAAAGGGACATTATCGCAGAACTGGTCGAAAAGGATAGAGCTAAAAGGCCCGCCATAACAGACAGGACACCCAAAGAAGCAAGTTTTGATCAGGCGGTTAATATAAGACTGACACATTATGGTCCTAACCCTCCACCGGAGATCAGGGACCGAGTTATAGCGGCTCTGAATGCCACCTTGCTACAGCGAAGAAGTGCTGCAGCAGCTGAAGTCACAGCAGCACCAACTAAAGAGAGAGGAGAGGTGCAGATACCAGTCTCCATGGAAGGGGAATTCCAAAGAAGGTTACAAGAGATGCGGATACAGCATAGAGGACCAGTATCAGAGGAGGTCCTGTTGGGATGGTCGGATGTGATTCGGTGCCAACTCTGGAAGGAAGCATTAGCTCGGGAGCAGCATCACCAAGGAAAGGTCCTGCCCTCCATCTATGCAAGGTACTGGCTGCAGTATGACGTATGAATGCTGTTGTTGGGGGAACAACCGAAGCAGGAGTGGACAGCGGAGTTAAGCAGGCTGATCCGGGCAGAGATGCAGCTAGACGAGAGCTACAGAGCCCTCCGGTGGTATGTAGCCCAAGAGTGCCGTGGTCAGCAGATGACAGCCCCACAGAAGGCTATGACTATGATGGCCTGGGATTGTTGTATTGGAGGATGTCCAGTGATCCCGACTTTGGGGATGATCGGGAGTGGCGCTTGGAGGACATAATGGAGCACAGAGAGGAAAAATTGAATATCTCGGGAGGCCACTGGTCACAGCAAGATTTAGAATTTCTGGCCATTCAAGAATGGGAGCTGGAGGTCGCCTACAGACAGCTGCTAGACTCGGCTCAGCAGCAGGGTGGGGCTCCCATTGCCTGGGACTATGAGGAAAGTTCAGGTGACAACTGTGAACTCCTGGCTGATGAATCGGCAGTGGAAAAAATGGAGATTGCCATCCCTAAAGCCGAAGCGGATGGTGTGGAGTTCCAGAGAGCCTGGGCGGTTGGCCCCTCTCTCCAGCAACAAGCTGAGGTGGTAAAGCTTTTACCCCCAGCTGAATCACTGGCAACAGAACAGAGGGTCACGGACCTCTGCTCTCCACTAACGGAAGAGGGGGACCCTGTGGTAGTGGATGGGACTGTGTTCTCCACTCACAGCAACCCAGCGGAAGAGCTGGCAACAGAGCAGAGTGCCCCAGGCCTCTGCTCCTCACTAACAGAAGAGGGGGTCCCTGTGGTAGTGGATGGGACTGTGGTCTCCACTCACAGCAACCCAGCGGAAGAGCTGGCAACAGAGCAGAGTGCCCCAGGCCTCTGCTCCTGACTAACAGAAGAGGGGGTTCCTGGGGTAGTGGATGGGACTTCAGTCTCCACTGGCACAACCCCAGAAAATGGTACAGGACTGGGACAGGAGGATGTCGGCTTTGCTTTGCAAGCACCGGTGGTTTTCACCAAGCACCAGTGGATGGGACTTCAGTCTCCACTGGTATACCCCAAGAAGGGGGGGCAGTTGGCCCAGACCCCCAACAGCAAGATGGACTGAGCCCAGCCACCCTGCCTTCTCCCCAGCGGTAGGCATGTTCTCTGAGAGAGGCAGAGGTTGGCGGGGTGAGTAATGCTCAGTTTGGAGCCATTTATTTGGGTTACAGTATGGATACCAGCATTGGAGGACTGGAACTACTGATGGACTTCGGAGTCAACCCGTTTGGGGTTCCCACCTGTGTTCGTCTCCCACCGAAAGGGGAGAGATGTAACGGAATGAACCGTGACAGACTGAGATCCTCCTATGTCTAGGGTCACCTTATGTCCACTAGGGCCATAGGGTGACAAAGAAATCATAATTCATATATTGCAGAAGATGGAACATTAATAATAATTCATATTGCAGGACTGGAATATTACAAAGTGGATGTCTTGAGATATCACAAGCTGTTGCCTATTC
Organism: Rana kukunoris; assembly: GCA_029574335.1. Lineage (NCBI taxonomy): Eukaryota > Metazoa > Chordata > Amphibia > Anura > Ranidae > Rana > Rana kukunoris. The sequence goes on from CM056050.1 coordinate 461,195,701, forward strand.
AAAATGGGCACACATGCTTTTGAAAGGTGTTAATGGCATCAGGGCCTGAAAGACCTTTTGATTGTGTGATTCATTGTGTCTAAAACAATGTGTTAAATTCTCCATTCAGATGTACTGAATTAGCATGTCGGTTATGTTTAGGAATGTATTGATGCCCAGGTGTCAGAGACAGTACACGTCTGTCTAGGTAATGTGATTGAGGTCAAGGCATTGTGTAATTGTAGTTTGGAATGTGACAGATCTGTCAGTATCGGTGCCGACCTGTCTGCTAGATAATTAGCCTCAGTGAGTGAATAGGGGGGTGGAGATGGCATTGTCACTTTGATTACTGTCACATGCTTGTAACTGGATATAAAAGCTGAGAAGAAAACCAATAAAGTGTGCACATCTTTTGAAGCAAGTATGGAGCTGAGTCTCGTCTTATTCTGGGAATTGATATGGATCGTGTATGCAGAATTGTGGAGTGTCGGATGAGCTTGTCGTGGTTGGATGTAAGGTCGTAAACGGTGGTGACCATTACAAATGTTATTATAGGGGTCTATTAAGCCCTAATTTACAATACGGTTATATATGGTTTTTCTTAACCACTTCAGACCCGAGGACGTCCAGGGACACCCTCGGCTTTGTGCGGTGATATCTCAATGATGCCTGCAGCTGCAGGCATCATTGAGATATCGCCGTCTTCAGCCGACGATTCTGTGCACCAGAAGAACATTCAAAGCGGCAGTTCCATAAACAAAGCCGCTATTGCGGCTGTCGGCATGTAATCAGTGATTTTTTTTCACCGATTTCATGCTTGTAAGCCTGTAGGAGAGATGTGGGGTCTTATTGACCCCACATCTCTCCATAAAGAGGACCTGTCACAGTGATTCCTATTACAAGGGATGTTTAAAAAAAAAATGTAAAAAAAGTGTAAAAATAAAAAAATTAAGTAAATGCCCCTGTCCCAGTCGCTCGCGTGCAGAAGCGAACGCGCATGCAAGTCCCGCCCACATATGTAAACACCATTCAAACACCACATGTGAGGTATCATCACGTGCGTTAGAGCGTGTGCAACAATTCAAGTACTAGACCTCCTCTAACTCAAAAATAGTAACCTGTAAAAAAAATTAAAGCGTCGCCTATGGAGATTTTTAAGTACCGAAGTTTGGCGCCATTCCATGAGTGTGCGCAATTTTAAAGCGTGACATCTTAGGTATCTATTTACTCGGTGTAACATCGTCTTTCACATTATACAAAAAAATTGGGCTAACTTTACTGTTTTGTTATTTTTTAATTCGTGAAAGTCTTTTTCCCTAAAAAATGGCGTTTGAAAAATTATTGCGCAAATACTGTGCGAGAAAAAAAGTTGCAATGACTGCCATTTTATTCCCTAGGGTGTCAGCTAAAAAAATATATATAATGTTTGGGGGTTTTGATTAATTTTCTAGCAAAAAAATTGTGATTTTTACATAAAGGAGAAAAGTGCCAAAATAGGTTGATAAATAGGTTTATTCTAATATGAAGAACAATTATTACAGTTAACATTTCACTGCATAAGATCACGTGTAAATGAAAAGAAAAGCTCCTTTTAGCAGCTGTTACGTCTCAAAAGTACTGGTTCTAGTGGTGAGCTTTAGTGGAATTGCAGAGAGCAGCAGAGATTTACTCTTTTAGGTAAAAGTTAGAGGCAGACAAATCTTCCCAATGTCATTGCCAGGAGGCCAAATATGGTAAGGTATGCCCCCAACAAAGCTAGCTCTCCTGCCAGTAATAAAGGAATGAATTACAAGCAGAAAGGCAGACCTAACCAAAAAAAAAAATAGTATGATGGTAATAGTATCTTTCTCTGTAGCATACAATTCATTCTACCAGAGAAGATACACATGATAATGTGTAAAAAAAATTGTTTTAGGCTCTTATTTTACACTCTTAAAAGCAAAATGCAGTTTTTGTTGGTAAAGTTTATTTATACTATTATGCACAATCATTATATTTCAACCTAAACATCTAGCATCTCTTTCTGGAGAAAAGATATAGAAAAAATGAATTGTGACCTCTGAGGCCTCGTACACACAGATGGACATATCCGATGCAAACGGTCCTCGGACCGTTTGCTTTGGATATGTCCGCCGGGCTATTTTGGTCCGATGGCGTGTACACACCATCGGAGACAGCGCGGTGACGTGGCGGTGACGTTGACGCCGCCACGTCACTGTACCAGGAAGTAAACAACTTTCATGCATACGTCGCATCCATACGACGCTTGCGCGGGTGGATATGTCCGCTGGTGAGTGTACTGACCAGCGGACATATCCGACGGACATGTGTCCGGCGGAAAAGTTTCAAAGCATGCTTTGGAAATTTTCCGCTGGAGAAAACAGTCCGAATCCGTCCGTTTGCCCCTACGGACGAGCGGATTTTTTGGCTGAAATGGTCCGTCGGACCATTTCCAGCAGGAAAAATTCCATCGTGTGTACGAGGCCTGAGAGTAAACTTTAGAGGCTATTTAAACATGATTTTGTAGCTGTTTCTGATAGTTGTTCTTAGCTCTGCTAAGAAAAATATGGCGATTATCACTGCTGACCTGTTTTTGATATTGCTAGTGATCAGATTTAAGAAAAACATGAGTGCCCGGATTCACGTAGCACTTACGCCGACGTAACTACAGATACGCCGCGTAAGTACAAATGTGCGCCGTCGTATCTATGCGCCGGATCAAACAAACTAAGTTATGTCGAAAAATAGTCTTCTTCCGACATACGTAACTTTCCTACGCCGGCGTATCGTGGGCGCATATTTACGCTGGATGCAAATGGAAGTTTCGATTCAGATATGCAAATGAGGGAGATACGCGGATTCACGAACGTAGATGCGCCCAGCGCATGTTTTAAACGATTTGCGTAAGGGTTACGTCCGGCGTAAAGTTATTCCTCATATAGGAGGCGCAACCCATGCAAAGGTATGGACCAGGGAACAGCCGTCTAAAAATGGACGTTGACAAGGTTGAAATACTGCATTGATAACATGTTACTACCTTGTTCAATTTGTTTTAAAGTGCAAGCTTTGTGGTTGTCATCCTCATATTTGCTTCACTATTAAAAAAAGAGGCCCTGTCATTCTGTCTTTTTAGGGCTAGGCAACAGGTTCTCATTAAAGTCTACTACCGACCTAATAATCACCTTTACGATGCTCCCCATGGCTCCTGCCTCTGTTTCAGCCACTAAAAAATACCCAGTGTTTCTGGTTATGGGACAGAATGTGCCCTGCTTCCATGATGCAGTGCTTGACCCTAGCAGCCAATTACCAAGGATTGCAGGAAAGAAATTTGCTTGATTCCCTCATATTTTTATATATACATATATACATATAATTAAAAAATAAAATAAAATAAAAAATGTTAAAAAAATGTATAAAAAAGGGGGCGGACCTCTGGGCCCTTTAACCACTTGCTTACTGGGCACATATACCCCCTTCCTGCCCAGGCGAAATTTCAGCTTTCAGCACTGCGTCGCTTTAAATTAAAATTGCGCGGTCGTGCGACAAAATTGACGTCCTTTTTTCCCCCACAAATAGAGCTTTCTTTTGGTGGTATTTGATCACCTCTGCGTTTTTTTTTTTTTTTTGCGCTATAAACAAAAAAGAGCAACAATTTAGAAAAAAAACACAGAATATTTTTTACTTTTTGCTATAATAAAAATCAATTTTTTTTAAAAAAAATATATTTTTTTTTCTCAGTTTAGGCCGATATGTATTCTACATATTTTTGGTAAAAAAAAACAATCGCAATAAGCGTATAGTAATTGGTTTGCGCAAAGGTTATAGTGGCTAGGAAATAAGGGATAGAATTCTGACAATTTTTTTTTTACTAGTAATAAGGCGATCTGCGAATTTTGTCAGGACTGCGATATGGCGACGGACACATCGGACACTTTTGACACATTTTTGGGACCATTCACATTTATACAGCGATCAGTGCTATAAAAACGCACTAATTACTGTATAAATGTGACTGGCAGTGAAGGGGTTAACACAAGGGGGTGAGGAAGGGGTTAAATGTGAGTCCTGGGTGTGTTCTAACTGTGTGGGGGGAGGGGGTGACTGGGGGAGGTGACCGATACTGTCTCCCTATGTACAAGAGAAACAGCATCTGTCTCCTCTCACTGACAGGACGTGGAGCTCTGTGTTTACACACAGAGCTCCACGTCCCTGCTCTAAAACTGCCGATCAGCGGGTACCTGGCGGACATCGCGACCGCCAGGCACACGCATCGGCATCTCGGGGAAAACACGATGACGTCAATTGACGGCAGCTTGGATATTCAGATCCCCTAAGCTGCCGTCAATTGAGCATACACGGGGACTGAAGTGGTTAATAATTTTTTTTATCATTTATAAAAAAAAGGGGGGGTTGCCATCCGGGGGCCCTGGGGACCTCTGAGCCCTTTAATAAGAAAAAAAAAAAAGGGGTCTGAAATTGTCATCGTAGGTGCATGTCCACTGTGAGAGAGATAATAAAAAAAAATCCAGAAATCACAATTTATGAATTTTTAACTATTTATTTGTATGATACAGCTGCAAAGAAGTATTTGAACACCTGTCTATCAGCTAGAATTCTGACCCTCAAAGACCTGTTAGTCTGCCTTTAAAATGTCCACCTCCACTCCATTTATTATCCTAAATTAGATGCACCTGTTTGAGGTCATTAGCTGCATAAAGACACCTGTCCACCCCATACAATCAGTAAGAATCCAACTACTAACATGGCCAAGACCAAATAGCTGTCCAAAGACACTAGAAACAAAATTGTACACCTCCACAAGGCTGGAAAGGGCTACGGGGAAATTGCCAAGCAGCTTGGTGAAAAAAGGTCCACTGTTGGAGCAATCATTAGAAAATGGAAGAAGCTAAACATGACTGTCAATCTCCCTCGGACTAGGGCTCCATGCAAAATCTCACCTCGTGGGGTCTCAATGATCCTAAGAAAGGTGAGAAATCAGCCCAGGACTACACGGGAGGAGCTGGTCAATGACCTGAAAAGAGCTGGGACCACCGTTTCCAAGGTTACTGTTGGTAATACACTAAGGCCTTGTACACACGGCTGAATATATCCGCTGTGAACGGTCCCCGGACCGTTTACAGCGTATATTTACGCCGGGGTGTTTTGATCCGATGGCTGTACACACCATCGGATCAAATTTCCCGCCGGCGGACAGCGCGGTGACGCGGCGGTGACGTTGACGCCGCCACGTCACCGCACCAGGAAGTAAACACTTCCGCGCGCATGCGTCGGATCCATTCACAGGATACGACGCATGTGCGGCAAGATATGTCCGCTGGTTTGCCGTACTAACCAGCGGACATATCTGACGGCCAGCTATCCGGCGGAATTATTTCAAAGCATGCTTTGAAATTTTTCCGCCGGATGAATCCGGCAAAAAGCGTCCGTTTGCCCCTACAGACGAGGGGATTTTTCGGCTGAAATGGTCCGTCGGACCATGTTCAGCGGAAATATCCCCTCGTGTGTACAAGGCCCCAGACGTCATGGTTTGAAATCATGCATGGCACGGAAGGGTCCCCTGCTTAAACCAGCACATGTCAAGGCCCGTCTTAAGTTTGCCAATGACCATTTGGATGATCCAGAGGAGTCATGGGAGAAGGTCATGTGGTCAGATGAGCCCAAAATAGAACTTTTTGGTCATAATTCCACTAACCGTGTTTGGAGGAAGAAGAATGATGAGTACCATCCCAAGAACACCATCCCTACTGTGAAGCATGGGGGTGGTAGCATCATGCTTTGGGGGTGTTTTTCTGCACATGGGACAGGGCGACTGCACTGTATTAAGGAGAGGATGACAGGGCCATGTATTGCGAGATTTTGGGCAACAACCTCCTTCCCTCAGTTAGAGCTTTGAAGATGGGTCGAGGCTGGGTCTTCCAACATGACAATGACCCGAAGCACACAGCCAGGATAACCAAGGAGTGGCTCTGTAAGAAGCATATCAAGGTTCTGGCGTTGCCTAGCCAGTCTCCAGACCTAAACCCAATAGAGAATCTTTGGAGGGAGCTCAAACTCCGTGTTTCTCAGCGACAGCCCAGAAACCTGACTGATCTAGAGAAGATCTGTGTGGAGGAGTGGGCCAAAATCCCTCCTCCAGTGTGTGCAAACCTGGTGAAAAACTACAAGAAACGTTTGACCTCTGTAATTGCAAACAAAGGCTACTGTACCAAATATTAACATTGATTTTCTCAGGTGTTCAAATACTTATTTGCAGCTGTATCATACAAATAAATAGTTAAAAAAATCATACATTGTGATTTCTGGAATTATTATTTTGTTGATTATGTCTCTCACAGTGGACATGCACCTACAATGACAATTTCAGACCCCTCCATGATTTCCAAGTGGGAGAACTTGCAAAATAGCAGGGTGTTCAAATACTTATTTTCCGCACTGTATATATATATATATATATATATATGTATGTATATATATATATATATATATATATATATATATATATATATATATATATATATGGAAAAAAAAGAAAGAAAAAAAAAGAGAGAAAAAAAAAGAAAGAAAAAATTATATAATTTTATTTATAAAAAAGGGGGGCCCTTTGATAAAAAAAATACAAAAAATATATAAAAAAAAAAGTTTTTTTTTATAAAAAATAAATAAAAAAAAGAAGGATTGCCATCCAAGGCCATGGGGACCTCCGGGCCTTTTAATGGAAAAAAAAGATATTTATATAGATAAAAATATATATATAAAAAAAATCAAAAAGGTGGTTGCCATCCAGGCCCCTGGGGACCTCTGGACCCCTTACAAAAAAAAGGGGGTTGCCATCAGGGCCCCTGGGGACCTCCGGGCCCCTTACAGGTGTACTGCCTGTACCCCTCTGATGGCGGCCCTGGACAAGTATACAAATTTCTAGTTATCCTCACACTAGCATGCCAGCAAACTCATGGGACAAAACTAGCAGGCAAAGAAAACAAAAGAAGCAGCAACTTTCACTCTTATTTCACACACTTATTTCACCATTGGTTTGTCCTATTCTGGCAATCACCCACCTCATCAGTTTACACCCACTATCTCATTCACTTGTATTCACTGATTCTCATTACAGCAATTTTTCACCTAATTTATACTCCCAATTATTTTACTCGTATTGGACCCCTAAGTATGCCTTTACTCTCCCTATATACAGTGCAGAAAATAAGTATTTGAACACCCTGCTATTTTGCAAGTTCTCCCACTTGGAAATCATGGAGGGGTCTGAAATTGTCATCGTAGGTGCATGTCCACTGTGAGAGACATAATCAAAAAAAAATTCCAGAAATCCCAATGTATGATTTTTTTAACTATTTATTTGTATGATACAGCTGCAAATAAGTATTTGAACACCTGAGAAAATCAATGTTAATATTTGGTACAGTAGCCTGTGTTTGCAATTACAGAGGTCAAACGTTTCTTGTAGTTTTTCACCAGGTTTGCACACACTGGAGGAGGGATTTTGGCCCACTCCTCCACACAGATCTTCTCTAGATCAGTCAGGTTTCTGGGCTGTCGCTGAGAAACACAGAGTTTGAGCTCCCTCCAAAGTTTCTCTATTGGGTTTAGGTCTGGAGACTGGCTAGGCCACGCCAGAACCTTGATATGCTTCTTACAGAGCCACTCCTTGGTTATCCTGGCTGTGTGCTTCGGGTCATTGTCTTGTTGGAAGACCCAGCCTCGACCCATCTTCAAAGCTCTAACTGAGGGAAGGAGGTTGTTGCCCAAAATCTCGCAATACATGGCCCCGGTCATCCTCTCCTTAATACAGTGCAGTCGCCCTGTCCCATGTGCAGAAAAACACCCCCAAAGCATGATGCTACCACCCCCATGCTTCACAGTAGGGATGGTGTTCTTGGGATGGTACTCACCATTCTTCTTCCTCCAAACACGGTTAGTGGAATTATGACCAAAAAGTTCTATTTTGGTCTCATCTGACCACATGACTTTCTCCCATGACTCCTCTGGATCATCCAAATGGTCATTGGCAAACTTAAGACGGGCCTTGACATGTGCTGGTTTAAGCAGGGGAACCTTCCGTGCCATGCATGATTTCAAACCATGACGTCTTAGTGTATTACCAACAGTAACCTTGGAAACAGATGTCCCAGCTCTTTTCAGGTCATTGACCAGCTCCTCCCGTGTAGTCCTGGGCTGATTTCTCACCTTTCTTAGGATCATTGAGACCCCACGAGGTGAGATTTTGCATGGAGCCCCAGTCCGAGGGAGATTGACAGTCATGTTTAGCTTCTTCCATTTTCTAATGATTGCTCCAACAGTGGACCTTTTTTCACCAAGCTGCTTGGCAATTTCCCCGTAGCCCTTTCCAGCCTTGTGGAGGTGTACAATTTTGTCTCTAGTGTCTTTAGACAGCTCTTTGGTCTTGGCCATGTTAGTAGTTGGATTCTTACTGATTGTATGGGGTGGACAGGTGTCTTTATGCAGCTAATGACCTCAAACAGGTGCATCTAATTTAGGATAATAAATGGAGTGGAGGTGGACATTTTAAAGGCAGACTAACAGGTCTTTGAGGGTCAGAATTCTAGCTGATAGACAGGTGTTCAAATACTTATTTGCAGCTGTATTATACAAATAAATAGTTAAAAAATCATAAATTGTGATTTCTGGAAAAAAAATTTTTGATTATGTCTCTCACAGTGGACATGCACCTACGATGACAATTTCAGACCCCTCCATGATTTCCAAGTGGGAGAACTTGCAAAATAGCAGGGTGTTCAAATACTTGTTTTCTGCACTGTATGTTGGCAATTGGCATTTGCCCTTAGCCCTTGTACCATTATATTACCTTAATATATGTACCCATACAATTAATTGGCTGTATTTCAGCAATTAACTTTTTAACCAACCTACCCGAAATAATTCTTTCTACTAATCATGGGCTTCATGGGTGTTCCTCTGCAGGTGGCTGCCCCTCCGCTGCTCCCGGGGGGTGCTCTTTGTGTGGCTCCTTGCAGGTTCCCTGGGGTGGGCCCCTCCGCTACTTTGGGTGGGCGGGGGCAGTCCAGGCCCCTCCGGACCTCACAGCGGCTTTTTATGTTATCCATTTCCTGATTCAGTGGTAACTATATCACTATGGCATTCTATTGTTTTATATGCTGTCATGTACTTACTTTGAACTTATACCATAATATTATTATTTTCTAGAAACATTTTTGCCCCCTGAAGAGACCGGATTGGTCGAAACGCGTCGGGGCTCAACGATACAAAACTGTATATGTATAATTTATGCTTACTGTATTCAGGAATGTTGACCTTTATTTTATTTATACAAATGTTCCAACTTGTTCTAACTCATGTGGGTATCGGGGATTTTGGCAATAAATACTGTTTTATATAACCTAAACAATACTTCTACATTTTTTTATATTGCTGCCTAAAAGCCCATTTTGGGAACCCTTCTCTCTCTCTTTTTTGTAATTTCGGGGCGAGCAGCTTAATTACGTTCTCAATATGTGTCCTTTCTCTTTCGAATGAATGGAAAATTTATTAAAATTATAGGGCCAGATTCAGCAAGACTTGCGCTGGAGTAAATCGATATGCGCCGCATAACTGTAAAGATGCGCCGTTGTATCTACGCGGCCGTACCCACCAACCTAGATGCGCCAGAAAACTGGCCTTTTCCGATCGGCTTAACTTTCCCTCGCCAGAGTATCGTTAGCGCATATTTTCGCTCGTCGCATCCGTCGCGCCTATTGATTTGCCATGCAAACATGCAAATGAGAGAGATTTCCCGATTCGTGAACGGATTAGCACCATACGCTGGCTACATGCGCCGTGCGTATGTGGAACGGCTAGCGCAAAGTTATTTCTACAAATAGCTGCTTTATCTTTACTCCAGACGGCCACAGGTCAGCAGAAGAGCAGCTACAGCAGCAGCGTTACCGACGAAACTAGCAAGCTGAACAACCACACGTGCAAGGACAACACCTCTGTGTGCCAACATGCCAGGGGCAGTCGCGGTCCTAGCACTAGTACTGGGTCCCCCGGTACGGAGGAGGCGGGCACGTGAGAGGATATACCGCACCCGCATGAGCCTCTTTGGCATGGGGGATGAGGAGGTGTATCGCCTCTTCAGATTCAGCCCTGATGCAATACTTGAACTAACCACAACCCTGCAGGGTGACATCACCAGCAAGACACACCGCTCACAAGCAGTGCAGCCACTGGTGAAGGTACTGGCAACACTTCATTTCCTTGCAAGTGGATCATTCCAGCGTACAAGTGGAGTGGTGGCTGGGATGTCACAGTCCTCCATGAGCAGATGTGTGCACCAGGTTGTCCCTGCAATCCTCAGACGCATGTCCAACCAGTTCATCAGACCAACCACTGAGGAGCTGCGGCTGAAGGCAATGACAGATTTCTACAGCATTGCCAGATTCCCATGCACTGTGGGGGCCATTGATTGCACACATGTGGCCCTACAGCCCCCCAGTGCCACAGAGCACATATACCGCAATCGGAAGCATTGGCATTCCATCAACGTACAGGTGATAGCTGATGCCCAACGCCTCATATGGCACGTCCGTGCCAAACACCCCGGATCCAGCCATGACAGCTTCATATACAATCAGAGCCCATCCCAATGGAATTCGAACAGAACATGTATGGGAACAGCTGGCTGGTTGGTGAGTGACATGGGTGGCAGGCATGACTATCCCCTCCCATGATGCACACATCACAAGGGCCACATGCATGACTAACATCCTCCTGTCTTTTCCCTTACAGGTGACTCTGCATATGCACTGGGACCCCATCTCATGACTCCTTTCCGGAACCCCCAAACCAGAGGAGAGAGAAAATACAATGAAGCACACATCAAAACCCGTGCAGTGGTGGAGCAAACATTTGGGCTCTTGAAGTCCCGTTTCCGCTGCCTGGATAAGTCTGGGGGGGGCTTTAATGTATTCCCCTACCTTTGTGTGTCAGATCATCGGTGCATGTTGCATTCTGCACAACTTTGCCATGAGAAAAGGCCTGCAGATTGACATACGTGATGACCTGACCCGGCAACCAGACAGCCCCCCCCTGCCAGAGGAGACCTATTCAACTGATGGAAGAGCAGTCAGGAGGGTCCTCGCCGTAGGCATCTTTGGACAATAAACAAAAACATTGATCACACGGACAATGCACGCATGCACACCACTGATGTCCCTAGATCACACACACCACATCCACATCACATTGGATTAGCCCAACTCCAACATGTAGGACTTGGGAGCAGCAATGCCAGCGTCAAGGCCCCAATGATGTCGCTGTCCATTCATACACCTTTCACACGTCATTCACACAGCCATGGGGATAACTTCTCCACCACGGCCGAGGGTGACACCCCTTACTGGCAGGAGTGGCACCCCCTCACATTCACACACCATTCACACTGCAACGTGTGCAGTATCAAGAAAATAAAAATCTCATGTCCTGAGCATTAATAATCAAGAAAATAAAAATCTCATGTCCTGAGCATTAATAATCAAGAAAATAAAAATCTCATGTCCTGAGCATTAATAAAAAAAATCATCTGGGATGCCGGGGGCTCCTTCTGGTGGCCCCTCTCTGGCTCCTCAGCTGCCTGGATGGAGTGGGTGGGGGTGAGGGGGCATCTGGAGGTGGCTGATCCCCGGGTGGGCCACTCCTGGCAAGTGTGGCCTGCATGCCCTCCAAGGCCATGGCTATCCGGCCGAGGTAAGAGTTGGTCTGGGCCTGCATCCTGAGCTGCTGGGCCTGCATCCTGAGCTGCCGGGTGACCTGGTATTGTTGGGCCCGCCGACTCTGCCTCCCCTGGTCCCGGATGGCAGCAGTGTTTGCCTGGATGGCTGCAGTGAGGTGCCTTATATCACCCTGCACCTCCCCCAGACTGGTCACCACTGCAGCGCAGTTGCAGCTGACATCCTGCACTGCATTGGATATCTGGGTCACGGAGCACAGGTTGTCAGCCACTCTGTCCAGGTGCCCAACTATGTCCCCCATTTGCTGCGTCTGCCTGGCGTGATCCCTTGCCACCTGGTCCTGGACCAGATCAGACACCCCCCTGGTCTTACGGGTGGCCTTCCTGGGGCCAGGAGATGGTTGTCCTCGGGGGGATGGAGTCGCCCTTGAGGGGCTTCCTAGGATGGGGGAGGGTATTACAGAGGGCCCTGCAGAAGAGGACACTTCCAAAAATAAAATTATGTCCTGCTCTGCCACAACAGGCTGCTTCTCAACCACCTCTGCAGGTGAGGTGTGGGCACTTTCCTCCTCCACCTCGGTCTCTTCACCACCCATGGGCTCGGGCACAGGATGCCGTTGGGGGGATGGGGTGGACTGGCCGCCAACAGATGATGGCCCAGCTCCGTCATCTGTGGATGACACAAAGCAGACACATGTTGGGTGGTCCCACACACTTGGCACATGTACCCTCCCCCCCCACATGCAACACACCAAAAATGGGGGTAAAAATCACTTACCTGTCCTGGAGCCTTGCTCCACGGAGTCATATCCAGGGACCCCCTCCAACTGCTCCCTGTCCAGGCAGCGGGCGACCACCTCCTCCTCCGTGGTCAGGCTGACCGCACATGGGGGTCCACCACCCGTGCCCCTCTCATGCCTCCTGATGGTGGCCACCTTGCCACGGACCTTGTGCCGCAGGTCATTTTTTTTTTTGTATATCGCCAGCAGTCCGGGTGGAGTACCCCAAAACATTCACCCTGCCAGCAATGGTCTCCAGGATGGCTTGCTTCCTATCCCGGCTGGTCTTCCGACTTTTTTTGCCATGGAGGAAGTCATTAAAAGTCTCCATAGCCGAGATTATAACAGAGACCTCCTGTGAATTGAAATTGAGGTTCCTCCTCTCTTTGGGGGGAGCGGGAGCAGCCATCTCTTTGCAAAAGTAACTTCCCTGGGGTGGGGGGAAACGGAAATACTTTTGCGCCGGAATGGCGCTTCCGCTGGCGCTTTTATACGCGCAACGGAACACATTGCGCTGACGTTTCCCGTGAAGTGGTGCCGACGGACGTTGTGAGCATGCGCACAGGGGGCCGAGTGAAGCCTCACTCACTGCGCATGCTCTGTGGATGATGCGCTGAACGTAAGCCTCTGCGCTGGGCTCCGCCCATCATTTACATATGATCACACCCACTTCCACTTGCGTCGGGTTACGCAAGCACATTTCCGTTACTCCGGCGCAAAGTAACGGACAGGCGCTTGGTGAATACTGTACTTCACTCGCTAGTTTGCGTCAGCGCAGCGTATATGCGATGCGATACGCTGGCGAAAATATGCGCGCATCTACCTGAATCTGGCCCATAATGTTTTCATAAGACTGAAGTACGGATCTACCGAACCCCACTTAGGTAAGGGCATTAGGATCCATCCTGTAATGAACTAGGAATGTTCCATATGAAAACCATGTTACTGCCTTGTATATTTCTCTCACACCATATTTTTTACACTGTATTTGCGCAGCGGTCTTACAAACACACTTTTTTTCTAATTAAAAAATAAGACAACAGTAAAGTTAGCCTAATTTTTTTTTTATATTGTAAAAGATAACTTTTACCCTTAAAATCTCTATAGGCGACATTTAAAAAATTCTACAGGTTGCATGTTTCGAGTTACAGAGAAGTTCTAGAGCTAGAAGTATTGCTCTCGCTCTACCAATCTCGGCGATACTTCACATGTGTGGTTTGAACACCGTTTTCATATGCCGGCGCTACTCACATATGCATTCGCTTCTGAGCTCGGTGCGACGGGGCACGTTTAAATTATCATTTTTTTCTTATTTATTTTACCTTTTATTTTTTATTTTTACATTGTTCTTTTAAAAAAGAATTGTGTCCCTTGTATTCCTATTACAAGGAATGTAAACATCCCTTGTAATAGAAAAAACAAACCATGACAGGGCCTTTTAAATATGAGATCTGGTGTCAAAAAGACCTCAGATCTCTTTTTTATGACAAAATTATAATTTTGTCATATTAAAAAAAATGGCCCTTTAAGAGCTATGGGCGGAAGTGACGTTTTAACGCCACTTTCCCCGTGCAATGGTATGAAGACGGGTGAGGGACATCTTCTCCTCGCTCATCTTCATACGTAACAGCAGAGAGGACCTGATCGCCTCCACCACTGCTGACAGCTCCAGTAAGCCGTGTAGGGTACAGGAGAGCGGAGGAAGGGGTGGCCCTCTCCCGCCGCCGATAAAAGTGATCTTGCGGCAAATCCGCCGCAGAGACCACTATTATTGAAAATTGCACCGCCTGCTGAAGAAGAGGATTCTGGGGCTATGGCAGCTAGCTGCTGCCATAATAAAGATATCCCTCTTCAAACAGCTGATGTTTATTGGCGTGCGGCGGTCCGGAAGTGGTTAATGTTATGTTTTTTAAGTCTATTTCTAATTCTGTCCTCTGTTAGCCATGAGGGTGCTTCCTGTGACATGTAATGAGGATAAACATTGCAGTTTTGGTTACTGAAGCCCCCCAAATCCCTTGTGAAGACAGAGGAGAAGAATAAATTCAAAACCTTCCCACCATCTCTCCATCCTTAGCAACCAGATTCCATTTACCATCCTTTATGGGACCAATATGAACTTACCTCCCTTTCTTACTATTTATGTACTTAACAAATTTTTTTATTTATTTTTTACTTCCCTCCGCTATGTGCCTTTCATGATCTATCTTAACCGCCCTGATTGCACCCTTACATTTCTTGTTGCATTCTTTGTAATGTTGGAATGCTTATGATGATCCCTCAGCCTTGTATTTTTTGCTTTTATATGCATTTTTACATTGGAGTTAAGCCACACAGGACTTTTATTAGCTCTTTTAAATGTATTTCCCATTGGATGCACTGGCTAATGTCCTTATTTAATATGCTTTTAAAGCATACCCATTTTTCCTCCATGTTCTTTGTTCCTAAGATTTTATCCCAATTTTTATCCTCTAGCAAGGATCATAGTTTAGGGAAGTTGGCTCTTTTGAAATTTAGTGTCTTTGTATTCCCGTTATGTTTCCTATATGTGTGATTTATACTACAACTAATTGACCTGTGATCCCTATTTCCTAAATTGCCCTGGATTTCCACATCCGTGATCAGGTTTGTATTAGTAGTAATCAGTAGGTCTAGTAACACTTTGGGCCAGATTCAGAGAGCCATTACGCCGGCGTTACAGGAGATGCGCGGCGTAAGTCTAAATCTGCGCATGCGTATCGATGTGCCGCATCCCCAAAACGATATACGCATGAAATCTAATTTTTTCCGACCGGCGTAATTTCGATAGACCGGCGCATCCATGTACGCAAAACTGCGCTAGACACACCATTGATTTGCTAGTCAAATATGCAGATGAGGGAGTTACGGGGATCCACAAAAGTAAGTTGGTGCAGCGCAGGCTACGCAATGTGCGCAACAGCTGCACGTCCTGTCTAAAATTAGTCCATATAAAAGGTGGTATAAAATTAGACAATCTGTTTACATGTCAGCTAAAGCAACACTGTTAGGGACGAGCTGAGCAGTCACACTTGCAGGACAACAAACTGTATGCCAACATGCCAGGGGCATCCATGCTCATAGCTATACTACTGACTTTAGATGAGCAAAGAAGGAGGAGGGCACGGAGGAGGGCACGGGAGAGGATTTTTAATTTTTTTCCAAAAACGTTTTATTTGCTTTTATAAACATTACAAAAAAAATATACGTACATATATACATCAATACATAACATACATACAAATTACAAACACGGTCTCACTATCTTTCAATAGCCCTTAAAACCTTGATTGATATAATAATCTAATCTAACACAATATTCTTATCTGATACAAGCCCCTTATATCACACACGCATAGACATCTTTGGCATGAGTAATTCTGAGGTGTCTCGCATCTTCAGATTCACCCCTCATGCCATAATGGAATTAACCACAACCCTGAAGGAGGACATCACCAGCCCAACACATGACACTACCCATGACACCCATGACAGCTACATATACAATCCTAGCCCCATCCCCACAGATTTCGAACAGAACATGCATGGGGACAGCTGGCTGGTTGGTGAATGACATGGGTGGCAGGCATGACTGTCCCCCCCATGATGCTGAAATCACAAGGGGCACATGCACTACTAACATCCTCCTGTCTTATCCCTTCAGGGTGACTCTGCATATGCACTGGGACCCCATCTCATGACTCCTATCTGGAACCCCCCATGGTACCCTGTTGTATTCCCCAAACTTTGTATGCCAGATTATCGGTGCATGTTGCATGCTGCACAACTTCGCAGTGAGAAAGGGCCTGGAGATTGACATACATGATGACCTGACCCCCAAACCAGACAATCCCCCCTTAACCGAGGGTCCCCGTCTTCTGAGGGAAGAGCAGCCAGGAGACAGCTCACATTAGGCATCTTTGCACGTTAAACACACACATTAATCATGACACAATGAGAATGCATACATGCACACCACTGTGGTCCCTAGATCACACACACCACATCCTCATCAAATTGGATTAGCACAAGCCCACCATGCAGGACTTGTGAGCAGCAACGCCACGCCACGGCTCCAATTATGTCACTGTACATTTATACACCATTCACACGGACCTGGGGATCACTTCTCCCTGGTCCTGGGGAACACTTCTCCACCACAAATGAGGGTGACACCCCTTTTCCGGCAGGAATGTCACCCCCACATTCCAAAATCATTCACAAACCGAACCAAAAAAAAAAAAAAATGACCAGCAAAAAATAAAAATGCCTAGCAAAAATATAATTAAAAAAAAAACACAACAAAGAAAACACAGAAAAGACAAAAATCACTCTGCAAAACACTATCTAAAACAGTCACCAAATATCTCAAAGACACGTCACAAACAAACAAACGCTAATAAACAACAGAACAAAAGCACCTTGCTGTATAGGAAGGGATACAAATGGATGTAGTTTTGCAAAGGAAGGGCGTTTGTCTCTGTCTATTTAAGCTCTCTGCGTAGCTCACTAAGTTGCCCGGGCCTAGTTCAAATCTCACTGATTGCGCCGTGCCGAGTTGTGAGCATGCGCACAGAGGTGCTGACCATGGTCTGCTTCATGTGCGAATGCGCGATCCAGCCGGCCCTTCATTTGCATGGGGTCACGGCTCATTTCAATGTAACACGCCCACGTCCCTCCCAATTTGAATTACTCCGCCTTACGCCTCGGAAATTACGTTGCACCGGCGCAAATTTCTGCGCAAATACTACGAGGATACGGTGATTGCGCCTCTACATTGCGCCGGTCTAATGTAAAGGAGGTGCGCTACTCCGGTCAAAATATGCGCTAATGTACCTGAATCTGGCCCTTTGTTTCTAGTCGTGCATTTACCATCTGACCCATGAAAGTGTCCTGCAAGACATTTATGAACTGGCGAGCCTTTGATAAATGCGCGGTTCCTTCCACCTAGTCTTTATAATGACACTTCCCATTCTTGCCGCTAATCCAAATTTGATAGGCGCCCCACCTCTGCCTCCTTCCTCTGGTTAGGGGGCCTATAGCATACTTCAGGCATGTCCAAAGTCCGGCCCCGGGGGCCAATTGCGGCCCCCGTTCCAGTTTAATGTGGCCCTCCTAGTAATAGGAAGTCCCATCTCCTGGGCTGCCATTGGACGACTCCTCTGTCTATCATAGGAGGCGGGAGAAATTGTATTAAATAGGCTGCTATGTAAACAGGAGATTGTCCTGTATGTAATCAGTGCTCATCCCGCCCCCTCCCTTCCCTCCCAGGCTGCAGATGGACATCCATCATGCTGCATTCATGGCAATGGCAAGGCTGCAGATGGGCACTGATTAGGCTGCATTGATGGGCAATGATCCATTTTTTGCTTAACAGTCTTTTATTTACATTTTTTTTCCCTGAAACTTCCCTCCTAAAGTGAAGGTGCGTGTTATACACCGATAAATACAGTATATCCAAATAACACGCCCAAGCTCATCTTTTCACCACACACAGCCACAAAGGCAAGAGAATTCTTGTTGAGCAGTGTATTAGTTGCTCGAACAAACACACAGACCAAATTTTAATGATTCAAAGAATGTCAGGCAAAATGGTCGGCCCTCACGCATGTTCACTTAATCAAATCTGGCCCTCTTTGAAAAAAGTTTGGACACCCCTGGCATACTCCCTGTATTACTTTACTCTTATTTACCTCCCTTTTTAGCTCTACCCATAAGGATTCCTCTTCCTCCCTTGCTCACTTAGTGAAGTCATCTCTCACATTTACGTTACATATTTTTTTATATACAGGCATACCCCTCCCCCTCTTTTACCCTCTCTATCCCTTCAATATAGGGAATACCATTGAATGGTTGCCAGCCAATAATGAGAGCTTACATTTTAGACTTAAGAGACTAAAGAGAATGTGAAACGAGGGAACCTGTATACATGTGTTCAGTTTTTTTTAGAGAAGAGTTTGCTTGCTGTAAATTTTGAGCAGAATGAAGTCTCAAAGACATAATGAGGAAATCAAGGAGTCTTGACCTTCTGTGTTTGTTTGAACAGTCCACATCATTTGCAATATTTTTCCTCAAGCCTTAGAATAAAGTTGGATACTTGACCCGACTTGTGGGTCCAAAACTATTAAAAGGATTATTGTGGCATCTAATTTGATATAAAAAAGACAAACTATCAAAGAAAATATTGCACTATTTTTTTTTTTTTTTGGACTGTGAGTCTATTGAACAAGGTTTAAGCCATGTGGGGCAAAACTGCCGACAACATGGACCTAGAAGAACACATTAGAGCAGGGGTGCCCAACCTTTTGAAGAGCGAGGGCCAATTTAGCGACTTGGGAGCTGGTCGTGGGCCCCAATGAGCAGAGCAAACAGCAAGTCAGTTTAAATCTGCCGCTCTTTAGAGGCGATCACGTGAAAGGAGCCTGATGCCATGTACACACCGATGGACCGTTTTCATCGGACGTACCGATCGTGTGTGGGCCCATCGTTTTTTTTCCCATCGGTGAAAAAAAAAAAACTGTTTTCAAATTTTCTGATGGTTAAAAAAACGATAGAAAAAAAAACGATCGTCTGTGGGGAAATCCATCGGTCAAAACTCCAGGTGTACGCCGTCCACTCCCTACGCGTTACGACACCGTCACATGTCTTCAACTTGAAGACACGTGACGGTGTCGTAACGCAAGGGAGTGGACGGCGTACACCTGGAGTGACGTAGGCAGGCGTGGAGACGCTGCTGTTTTGTTTACCTTATTGCTTTTACTGTTGTTTTAAATGTGAGCGCAGGTTTTTCTTATTCAATAAACCTTCCCTGTGCTTTGACCACTACACTATTGGAGGCCTCTCTCCCTTTTTATCTCTCCCTCCCCTCCGAGACTTCTGGCTTCACAAGTTATAGGTCCTGAGCGGTTATTAGTGGAGAGACAGGAGATACCCTATAGGAGACACTCCATAGAAGTGAGCGGAAGTAGGAGAGAAGACTTGTCGGTGACTGAGGAGGTGGATGACAGGACAGGATCCCCCTTATAGGCGTCTCTTATCCAATATTGAAGTGAGAGTTCTGAGAGCCCTGTGACGGATACCTACTCACCATCCCCCCTTACCCTCCGAGTGGACATTTAGCTTTTACATTTCCAGTATAATTTTGAGTTTGGCAGCTCAGCATTGCACTGCTGCATACAGGACTTTTCTCTGGATCACTCATCCACAATATATACATATATATTCACTTATATTTATTTATATATCACCTTGTTTATTTACTTCTTATTGTTATATTCTTTATATATTTACTTTACCTCTTTGGTAGTGTTAGTGTTTGCGCATCCCTCCTTTTATCATGTGTCCCACTTGTGTATAGTAAACACTTTAGGTTTGCTGCACTCACCCTTTGTTTTTTGACACATCATTGACACATAGTAGCGCAGAAGCTACCCGACACTATTTTCAAGTACAAATTATTATTTTTTTCCATTTTATTTATTTATTTATTTAGATTTTTGGAGCAACATTTTTTTTCAGGGTGGAACTCCACTTTAAGGGCTTAACCAATTCCTTATATTATAAACATGACAAATATTGATCCATTTGGTATGCCTAGATAGAATTTACCACTGTCAAAATACCAGGCAGTGCTTACACCTTAAAGCTGGCAGGTGGGTTTAGATGATCTGTAGTGGGATGATCAGGTCCAAACTCTCCCTACAGAATGAAGTTTACTACACCCCATAGCTGGAAAAATGGGGGCTATTTAAAAATATAATTTTTATTATAGCTTTTTCCTATTCTATTTGCCAGTGAAGACTGGGAAGACAATTTCAAGTACAGAATACTGTTTTGGACAGTCAGCTATTGTGTTGCAAAAAAAATGCTTCTCCTGAAAATCTCTGCCAGTCATTGATTTTTTTGAGATATTTGGGGCCAGATTCTCAGCTGAGATACGACGGTGTATCTCAGATACACCGTCGTATCGCAGTTTTTTTCAATGGGTATCTATGCGAGTGATTCTTAGAATCACTTACGCATAGATACACTAAAGATCTGACAGGTGTAAAGCAATTTCACTGTCGGATCTTAGATGTAATGACAACGCCGGCCGTTAGGTGGCCTTTACGTTGTTTTCTCATTTGCCTATGCAAATGAGCCTAATACGCCGATTCCTGAACGTTTTTGCGACGCGGCGACGTAGTTTACGTAGGTTGCGTACACGTAAGGTTACCCCTGCTGTATGAGGGGTATGTTTCCGAAGTGCCGTCGTTGCCATGTTAAGTATGGCGTTGGGTCAGCGTCGTCTTTTTCCGTTTTACTAAGTCGTTCGCGAATAGGGAATTGCGTAAGTGACGATCACATCGTTTTGACGTCGGTTTCAACTACGCTTTCCGACGTGAGCTGCAGACCAGTTTCAGCGGACATGTTCGATCGTGTGTACGGCCTATCGGACCGTTTCCAGCGGACCAAAGTTTCGAAACATGCTTGAAAACCTGTCCGCTGGAAACCTGTCCGTCAGACAGGTTCGATGGTTAGTACACAAAATCATCAGACCAAAAACCTGCGCATGCTCAGAATCAAGTCGACGCATGCTTGGAAGCATTGAACTTCATTTTTTCATCACGTCGTTGTGTTCTACGTCACCGCGTTCTGGTCCGATGGGATTTTGGTCCGATGGTGTGTATGCACATCAGACCAACAGACCACTGGTCCGATGAAAACGGTCCGTTGGACAAGTTTCATCGGACATGTCTGATCGTGTGTACGCGGCCTAAGAGGTAAACAAAACTAAAAATGCATTAAACGGGGGCGTGGTCTGGACATGGCTGAGTAGAGACGTGCTTGGACTGAGCGCCCGGCCATCTCCTTCCTATCCCGACCTACAAGCTCTTTTTTCCACATAATGCTCTCATCTAAGAAGCGCCAAACGAAGAGGAACAAAAAGGCTACCACACAACTACCATCGTCTTCCTCACCAGGCGCAATTCAGAGGTTTTTTCACCTTATACAGTCGGTCTCCCCAGAATTCAAGATGGTGACGGCACGTGCCTCACAGTCATCAAGCCTCATGCCTGACACCCAGCCTGCTTCCCCCGATGGCTCGCAGAGACCTGAGATCCATCCCAGCGTCCCGCAGACCCTGCTGCCCGATATTCAACAACCGCCACACTTACCTCTGATGTACAGGGCGGATGAAGAATTGAAAGCCATCCTACAGGCGCTCCCGACAAAGGCCGACATTGAGGGCTTGGTAGGACGAGTGGAAACGGCCCACAGGAAAGAACTGGGACTTGTCAAGAAGGACATTATCTCCCTCTCCACTAGACTCACGGCGGGTGAGTCCTCCTTGTCGACGCTGGACCAGAGGGTGTCGGAGTTAGAGTCCTCACAGAGGATACACGAGGAGTCAGCCGTGGCTATGCATCTCCGCTTATAAGAGATGGAGGACCGGAGCCGCAGGAACAACTTGCGTCTCCGGGGGCTGCCAGAGGCTACAAAGCAGGCGGACCTGATGGATACAGTGGCCGACGTCTTTAAAAGGGTGGCAGAGGAGCAGATCCAGGGCCGGCTGGAGTTTGACCGTGTCCACCGGGCCCTGGGCCCCAGATCAGAAGACCCCGCCAGGCCGCAGGATGTTATCGGTCGCCTGCACTATTACGCCCACAAGGAGATTATTGCCCGCAGGGCTTGGGAGATACAAGACCTGGAGCTAGATGGAGCGACGCTCAAGATCTTACCGGACATCTCACGAGCGACCCTGCAGCGCCGGGCTATGTTGAAGCCCCTGCTGGACTTGGCCAGGGGGAGAGGTGCCACATATCGCTGGGGCTTCCCCCTTGCGGTCACATTCCGAAGGGAACATCGCTTCCTTACTCTGCGAGCTCCGGAGGCGCTACCGCCACTGTTTCGATTCCTAGAGGTGGAGCCGATCGAGATGCCGGACTGCCGAGACCCACGGGTAGAGAGAATCCCACTTCGTCCTCGAGAAGACCCTCCTACAGACCACCATGGAGCGAGCGGCGTCCCCGGAGGATGTCCTGGAGGTGTGAGTGACTCCCACCCGCGCACAGGCATTTCGAATCCCTCAGCGCGCCATCCTTGTCCTGCGTTTCTGAGCTCTCCGGTGCGAAAACCTATTTTCTTTGAGACCTGCCTTCCCCCCCTCTCCCGCTCGTGCCCCCCCCTCGGCCACCAGTCATGTACTCTCCCTGGTCCCCCTGTTGGTCCTCTGTCCCCCCTGGTTAGACGGGAGTCGCTGCTGCCCCTGGATCCCCTGCGGATGTGACAGTCCTAGCCTGGAGGCTCCCACTGCCCCACGGCGATTCACCAGACTATCAGCCTTCTCCACCACCCATGTCAGTGAACCCTGCATGCCGCCGAGCGCAGGCACTTTGGATTCCTCAGCGCCCCCTCCTTGCTCCTGTGCTCTCCGGTACGTGATTTTTTATTTATTTTTTTTTATTTTTATTTTATTTTTTGCCGGTGGGGGTCTGCCTTGCCCCCCTCTCCCCCCCCCCCCCCTTTTTTTTTTTTGGCCATCAGACATGTCCCATCCCCGATCCCACTGATGGTGCTCTACCCCCTTCCTCTTGTTAGACAGCATTGGCCGCCTCTGTGGACGTGACATCTCTTGCCTGGAGGCTCCCATTGACCCGCGGCGGGTGACACTTCACCGGACTATCAGCCTACTCCGCCGCCCCAAGGTGACAGGTGGTCGCATACTGTCCCCTTACACCTTGTGTGCCGTTTTGCCGGAGCTGCAGCGGGGATCGGCCTCCTGTCGGGTGAGCACTCAGACTTACTGTGGACATCTGTTTGGGTTACTGTGCTTGTTTTCTTTTGGTATGTGTAACGGTTACCACCGCTTACAACCTTCCATCCAACCACGACAAGCTTATCCGACACACCAACAACCAGGCAGACATGATCCATTCCATTTCCCAGAATAAACGAGACTGCGCTCCGTTCTCTTAGTTTCCAAAAAATGTATGAACAACTTTATTGGTTCTTAGCTTGCTTATATCCAGTACAACATAATGCAGTTAATCACAGGACAATGTAATCTCCACCCCCTTATTCACTCACTGAGGATAATTCTTTAATTGGTAGCTAGACATGACGGCACCGTATTATCAATAGGGTTCAATTAACCTTGAATAGTAACACAGACATCTGTTGAATAAGTTCTCTATACAGCTTTGTCACACAATGGCAGTGAGAGTGGGTGTCTTTACATTGAATAGCCAACACCTTAGGATATTTCAATAGCCTATTATACAAAAGGTATGACTCACTGGCTGACCTGGTCATGTCATCATGACTCCTTGTGATATCTCAGTCCTGCAATATGAAGTATTATTAATGTCCCATCTCATGTAATATGAATTATGATTCTTTGTCACCCTATGTACAAAAGTGACTCCTGTTACATGGCTCCCTCCTTCAGGAACACTCCGGCAGACCCGGCTTGATCCTTTTCGGGTCAACTTGGGGATGTCCGGAACTAGGAGGCCGGAATGACGTCTGTTTGCCGGGATAACCCATCAGCATTGCCATTTTGCTTACCGGGCCGGTAGCTGATGGTGAAGTTGTAAGGTTGCAGGGCTAAGCTCCACCGCAGCAACCTACCATTGTCTCCTGAGACCCGATTGAGCCACACCAATGGGTTGTGGTCGGTGACTAATGAAAATTCCTGTCCGTACAGGTAAGGGTTAAACTTCTTAAGGGCCCAAACCAAGGCTAAACACTCCTTCTCCACTGCCGCATAGCTGACTTCCCGTGGGAGTAGTTTTCTGCTCAGGTATGCGACAGGGTGTTCTCCTCCATCCTCTCCGATTTGGCTTAGCACCGCCCCCAGTCCAAACATGGAAGCATCTGTGTAAACAAGGAAACGTCTGTTAGGGGCTGGAGCAGCCAAGACAGGGGCATTTACCAGTGCTTGCTTGAGGGCTAGAAACGTGGCTTCACAAGCTGGAGACCACAGGACCTGCCTAGGTAAATTCTTTTTCGTCAGGTCCGTCAGGGGCTTGGCGATGGCACTATAGTCGGGGACAAAACGTCGGTAGTACCCTGCAGTCCCCAAAAAGGCCAATACCTGGGTTTTAGTGCGGGGTGTGGGCCAGTTAGCTACTGCCTCTACCTTGGCTGGTTCTGGTCTCTGGTTCCCACACCCTACTCGGTGTCCCAGGTACTGCACCTCTGCCATACCTAGATGGCACTTGTCTGGTTTTAAGGTCAGGCCGGCGGTCTGAATCTTGTCCAGCACCACCCCTACGTGACACAAGTGCTCCTCCCAAGACTCACTGTAGATCGCAATGTCATCCAGGTATGCACAAGCAAAATCTTGGAAGCCATCGAGGAGCCTATCCACCATACGTTGGAAGGTCGCCGGGGCGTTTTTCATCCCGAATGGCATGACCTTAGACTGGTACAGGCCGAATGGGGTAACGAATGCTGACTTGGGGATAGCATCCTCGGCCAGGGGAATCTGCCAATAACCTTTACACAGGTCGATTGTAGTCAGATAACGTCCCCTGGCTATACGATCTAGCAGTTCGTCTACCCGGGGCATCGGGTAAGCATCAGTGGTGGTCTTCTCATTGAGTCGCCTGTAGTCCACACAGAACCGGGTAGTTCCGTCTTTCTTAGGCACTAGGACTACAGGCGAGGCCCAAGGGCTGTCCGAGGGCTCAATGACTCCTAACTGAAGCATCTCCTTTATCTCCTTCCGCATCCCTTCTCGGACGGCTTCAGGGATACGGTAGGGGGCCTGTCGAAGGGGTGCTTGTCCAGGGGTCTCGACCTTATGCACAGCCAGAGTCGTATAGCCCGGTTTTTGGGAGAAAGTTGCCTGTTTCTCCCATAGAAGCCGCTTAGCCTGTTCCTTCTTTGTGGGACTTAACCGGTCCCCTAGCTGTACAAGGCTAATGAGATCAGTCTGGGGGTCTCCCTCTAGTAAATCCGGGAGGGGCAAATTTTCGGAGTCGTCCGCAGCAGGGGCGCATACGGCAGCGACATCCTCCTGCCGTTCCTGATACTCCTTCAGCATGTTCACATGAAAGGTCCGCTGGATTCTTTCATCTGCACAGCTGGCAATGACATAGGTGGTATCACATACCTGGGCTACTACCTTATATGGGCCTTGCCAGGATGCCTGCATCTTGTCGGTCTTCACCGGCTTGAGCACTAAGACCTTCTGCCCAACCCGGAAGATACGCTGTCGGGCCCCCCGATCATACCATCTCTTCTGTCTCCCCTGGGCCGCCTGGAGATTCTCCCTTACCATCAGAGACAGTTGCTCCATGCGGTCCCTGAGTTCCAGGACATAAGGCACTATGGGGGTCCCCTCCCGTTCTGTCTCTCCCTCCCAGTGTCCTCTAATGAGATCGAGGGGTCCGCGCACCCTTCTCCCATAGAGTAACTCGAACGGGGAGAAACCAGTGGATTCCTGGGATACCTCTCTGTACGCAAATAGCAGGTGAGGCAGAAATCTCTCCCAGTCTCTGCAAGCATCCGAAAAGGTCCTCAGCATCTGCTTGAGGGTCCCATTGAAGCGCTCACAGAGACCATTCGTCTGTGGGTGGTAAGGTGAGCTAAGTAGGGGTTTAATATTGCACACCTTCCACAACTGCTGGGTGAGCACTGCGGTAAACTGGGTTCCCTGGTCAGAGAGGATCTCCTGAGGGAACCCCACTCTAGTGAATATCTTAACCAGGGCATCAGCTACTGTCTCTGCTTCAATGTTGGACATAGCGACTGCCTCTGGGTAACGGGTGGCATAGTCCACCACGGTGAGAATATACTTCTTCCTGGATGGACTAGGTCTGGCCAAGGGACCCACAATGTCAACAGCTATGCGGTAAAAGGGCTCCCCAATAATAGGCATAGACATAAGTCTAGCCTTAGGGTGGTCACCCCTCTTGCCTACCCGTTGGCATGTGTCACACGTTTGGCAGTATTGTCGCACATCCTGGTTAATATTGGGCCAAAAGAAATTCTGTGTGATCCTATGGGCTGTGCGACGGGACCCTAGATGTCCTGCTAGTGGTACATCATGCCCGATTCGCAGAATCTCCAGCTGGTATTTTTTAGGTACCACCAGCTGTCTTTTCTGTGAAGGGGCCTTACTTCTCTGGGCTGGCTTGGGGATCCTATACAGTCTGTCCCCCACCCATTCATAAAGCTCCCCATCTATTCCCCTTTCCCGAGTATCTGCCTTAGCCCTATACCTCTGTAAGGTCGGGTCCTCCCGGGTTTCCCTCCCGAATACGTTTGGGGTATCCCAGCCTAGGGGCGCCTGATCTATAGTACATGTCGGGGAAGATAGTCCTACCTGGGTCTCAGCAGCAAGCGGGTCAGTTCCAGCATCACGGGCCTGGGCGCGGGTAGTCACTGGGTTGGCTTCATCAGGGCCCATGGGAGCGTAAGCAGAAACAAGAGGGGCCAAATCATTCCCCAGTAGTACATCCGCTGGCAAATCTTTCATCACCCCCACATTAACGTGTCCTGAACCAACCCCCCAATCCAAGTGAACACGGGCAACGGGCAGACGGAAGACAGTGCCTCCCGCCACTCTTACAGCTACTGTGTCTCCGGTGTGCTGGCTCTCTGGAATGAGGTTCTTCTGTAGCAGGGTCATGGTGGCCCCAGAATCATGTAGCCCATTGGCTACCTTTCCATTGACCCAGACAGTCTGCCTGTGTTGCTGCCTGTTGTCCCGGTTAGCTGCTTGTACTGGATCAGCCTTGTGCAGGATGCCCCAATGTTCTTCTTCCTCAACGCAGTGGGCCGCCGGCATGGGTGTGTGGGGGTTTCCCCTTTCTGGCTGTCTCCATGACTGTGACTGCCTGGCCGGATTCAAGGGACAGTCTGACTTTTTGTGCCCTGGTTGTTTACACCCAAAACACTTGATGGGTTGTAAGTAGCCCTGCGAGTTGAACCTGGGCTGCTGAGGATAAGTGGCCACTGGAGGTGGTGCTGTAGGACGGTACGACTGGGGTTTGTAGGCAATAGCCGGAGGGGGTGCCGGGGATCGATAATCCACCCGAGCTGTTGTCTTGACCACAGAGTTATCCAGTTTGCGGGCATCTGTGTATTCGTCCACCAGGCGAGCTGCTTCCGGCAAGGAGAAAGGTTTTCGGTCCTGGACCCACTCTCTGACTTCCAGGGACAGTTTGTCAAAGAAGTGCTCCAGCAGGAACACCTGCAGCACCTCTTCCCTGGATTCTGCTTGACATCCATCGATCCAGTGGGATGCAGTGCGGTGTAGGTGGCATGCCCACTCGGTATACGAGTCTCCTGCTTGCTTGCTCGTTTCTCGGAAACGCCTCCGGTATGCCTCTGGTGTGACGGCATACCTGACCAAAAGTGCTTCTTTTACCAGTCCATAGTTCATAATATCCTTGTCTGGGATGGCCCCGAATGCTTCACTGGCCCGGCCGGACAATTTCCCAGACAAAATGGTAACCCATTCCTCGGTGGGTACCCGGTGTAGGGCACATTGCCGTTCAAAATCAGCAAGGTACCCATCAATCTCCCCTTCAGCTTCAATGAAATTCTTAAAAGCAGCAAAATGTATTTGTCTCCTTTCCGTTGGTGCTGCTGTGACTTCTGCTGCTGCAGAACCTCTTTGTGGTAGCAAATGTGCATCCACAGCAGCTATAACCCGGTCTATGATCTCCGGTGGAGGGTTAGGACCATAATGTGCCAGTCTCAGTTCAACAGCCCGATTAAAACTTGCCTCTTCAAGTGTCCTGTCTGTTACGCTGGGCCTTTCCATTACGCTGGGCCTTTCTGTTATGCTGGCCCTCTCCGCTCCATCCATTTGGACAAGTTCTGCCCCGGCTCTCCAGTAAGTCCTTGAGGGAAGAGCGCTTCATCCGTGCATACACCGCCTCCATTGTCATGTGTCCTTGTAGCCGTCCTTCTAAAGATGGAATCATCCCACTGCTGTGCCACCAATGTAACGGTTACCACCGCTTACAACCTTCCATCCAACCACGACAAGCTTATCCGACACACCAACAACCAGGCAGACATGATCCATTCCATTTCCCAGAATAAACGAGACTGCGCTCCGTTCTCTTAGTTTCCAAAAAAATGTATGAACAACTTTATTGGTTCTTAGCTTGCTTATATCCAGTACAACATAATGCAGTTAATCACAGGACAATGTAATCTCCACCCCCTTATTCACTCACTGAGGATAATTCTTTAATTGGTAGCTAGACATGACGGCACCGTATTAACAATAGGGTTCAATTAACCTTGAATAGTAACACAGACATCTGTTGAATAAGTTCTCTATACAGCTTTGTCACACAATGGCAGTGAGAGTGGGTGTCTTTACATTGAATAGCCAACACCTTAGGATATTTCAATAGCCTATTATACAAAAGGTATGACTCCCTGGCTGACCTGGTCATGTCATCATGACTCCTTGTGATATCTCAGTCCTGCAATATGAAGTATTATTAATGTCCCATCTCATGTAATCTGAATTATGATTCTTTGTCACCCTATGTACAAAAGTGACTCCTGTTACAGTATGTCTCCCCTTAGCATAACCCGGTGTGTGGGGGGATGGCGGAGCGTGCTCCCGGGGGATTTTCCTTGAGGAGGATGGGGAGCCCTGTTGAAGGGGTGTCTCGGCCACCCCGCGGTCTGGGTTGCCTGTGGCGGGGGGGGGGGTCGTTGGGTGCTGTGGCGGGGGGGAGGGGTGGGATGGCTTTGGTTCCCCTTCCCGGGATGCACGCGCTGGCCGGACCGGCTGATTTTCCTTTATGGGCCTATATACTTGATGCCCGCCCCCTACATTGGATCTCACACCCTGCTAGACGAGGAGGGAATGCACATTGGGAGGGGCTGTTATGACTTGCTGGTGACGCTGATGGTACCCCTCTCTTCTGTTCCATGTTGCTGTGGTTACTGTTATTGTTATTTGATTTATCCTTACTGTAGTAAAGTTCACTGTATGTTATGCTTCTGTTTGCACTTTTAACCTGGTTGGGATGGTTGGGAGAACCGGGACCTTTCCTTCCCGGTTACTGTTCAACCTCTCCCCCAATTAGGCCGACGCACACCCCCGAAAGATCGGCGGTGTGCTGTCAATTCAAGTTAGTACTTGTTAAGTTAGTTTTTGTGGGTCAAGTGGCCCTGACCTGTAATTTTTTTTATATTTATCCTCTATTGCTTTCTTTGCTTTTCTGCATTCCCCCCCCTCTCCTCTCTTTTACCTTTCCCCCCTTTCTCCTCTCTTGTTTCCCCCCCCTCTCCCTTCTCTTGCTCTTCCCTCCTCTCCTTCTACTCTCGTTCCCTATGTCTCCTTCTCCATCGGTTCGGGGAGATGGATGCTGTCAAAATTATCTTGCTGAATGCGAGGGGCCTCAATTCACCGGAGAAGAGACGCATGCTTATAGATGATTTGAGGAGGGCTCACGCTGATGTTGCCTTTGTGCAGGAGACTCATTTCAGGACTGACAAACACCCTCTCCTGAAAAACAGGTCCTTCCCAGTGACTTATCACTCCACCAACCTTACAGCCAAGTCTAAAGGGGTGTCTATTCTCCTCTCCAGCAGGCTCCCTTGGCGATGCCAAGCGGAAATTAGGGACCCTGGAGGACGATTTGTGTTCATCAAAGGCCTGGTTGGGGAAGTGCAACTTACGCTAGCGACGTTATTCGCACCGTTAATGAACATCAGGATACATTCATTAAGGCTACGCTGGACAAACTCACAGAGTTTGCAGAAGGCCAATTGATCTTAGGAGGGGACTTTAATGTCCCCCTGATCCCCACATCTGATACGTCCTCTGGCCGCTCCTCTATTCCTCCGAGTCACAGGAAATGCATAGCCAATGCCCTGCATAGAGCACAACTAATAGATGTATGGCGACTCCAGCACTCAGGCGAACGCGATTATACATTTTATTTATCTCTACATAAACTATATACCAGGATTGATTTCTTCTTGGTTCCACATAACCAATTGCACTCTGTCGCGAGTACCTCGATCGGCCACATATCCTGGTCTGACCACGCCCCGATATCCCTTACTTATACACTCGCCGGGGGTGCCTGGTCTAGATCCCGCTTCTGGCGCCTGAACGAGAGCCTCCTACAGGACCCAGAGATACTGGCTGAAGTGACCAGAGAACTCACCAACTACTTCCGAGAGAACGATAACCAAGACTGTGAACCGGGATCACTATGGGAAGCACACAAGCTGGTACTCCGCGGGGTGATCATCAAACACGGAGCGTGCATAAAGAGAGCTAGGAATGAGCAGCTCGTCAAGCTTCTTGACAGGCTGGCCGCTACAGAAGCCCGCCATAAACACGCCCCCACTCAGGCTCTGGAGTCAGAACTTGGGTTGACTCGTAGGCAGATTACAGATCTCCTGCACTACAGGGCAAAAGCAGCCCTGCAGTGCTGCCGAAAAGTTTCGTACGAGTCGGGGGACAAGTGCGGGAAAACATTGGCTAGAGCGGTAAGAGAGCAGAAACTGGCAGCTTATATACCATGTATTCAGTGCCCAAATGGCCAGCTGGCCACGCTGCCGGAAAAAATTTCAGGAGGGTTCCGTGACTTCTATTCTACCTTATACAATCTACCGAACAGGTCGCCACCCCAGGCCGCCATAGAGGAGTACATTACGTCTTCTCAAATTCCCTCTCTCCTGGTGAGTACACGGGAGGAGTTAGACTCGCCGATCACATTAGAGGAAGTTTAAAGCGCGGTGGGGGCCATGAAGCCAGGCAAAGCCCCGGGCCCAGACGGGTACACCACTCAGTATTATAAGACCTTTCTTCCCCTAATTGGCCCCCGCATGGTGTCTTTTTTTAACGCGCTGGGTTCGCATGCCACATTCCCCAGAGACGCGCTACGGGCCCACATAACCTTAATTCATAAAGAAGGCAAGGACACAACATCTTGCAGGAGTTACAGGCCTATCTCCCTCCTGAACGTAGATCTTAAGATCTTATCGAAGATCTTGGCCTCTCGTCTTGCACAACACCTCCGATCACTGATACATCTCGACCAGGTAGGCTTCATCCCCACACCTTCTCCATGTTGCATCTACGGGAAATACTCCCTGTGTTTTCTTGAGTACAGACGCTGAGAAGGCTTTCGACAGGGTGAATTGGGCTTACATGTTTTCAGTGCTACGCCACATACGGCTCGGAGACAGGATGACCACCTGGATCAAAAAGATATAATCTAACCCGACGGCCCAGGTAAAGGCGAATGGTCTGCTTTCGTCTCCGTTTCCTGTCGGAAACGGGACAAGGCAAGGGTGCCCTCTCTCTCCCCTCCTTTTCGCCCTGTTGCTTGAAACTTTTTTATGCAAAATCAGACTGAATCTGGAAATACGAGGTCTGCTGGTTGGGGATTCCCAGTGCAAAATCTCAGCGTATGCAGACGATTTACTCTTCTCCCTGACGAACCCTGTAATCTCACTGCCAAACCTCCTTAAGGAATGTGACGCTTATGGAGCCATGTCAAACCTGAACTTCTCAAAGTCAGAAGCCATGGGGCTGGCCATGCCCCCTCACGTTCTGAGGTCCCTACAATCTGGACTACGTTTTTATATGTCAGCGGCCCTGACATATCTTGGAACCCTCATGCCAAAGGACACCTCACGTACGTTTGCTCTGAACTTCCCAACTATCCTAGCGAAAGCTCGCTTTCTGCTGGAGAGTTGGAACAAGGGCCTACACTCCTGGTTCGGCAGGGGTAATCTGATAAAGATGTGTATCTTACCCAAGTTTCTTTACCTTCTCCAGGCCCTCCCTATAAATATCCCGCACTCGTTTTTTAGACAGGTACACACGCTCTTCATCCGATTCATTTGGGCGAACAAGAAACCCCGCTTGTGGCGCGACCTGCTATCACTCCCCAAACAGAACGGAGGCCTCTCCATGCCAGATGTGGGACGATACTATCAAGCCACCCACTTAGGCTGGATACTGAATTGGCGACGTAACAGTACAACCAAGTTGTGAGTGCGTCTTGAGCAGGCACAGGCGATGGTACCCTTGGGGAGTGCACTTTGGTGTGATGCTGACCTCCGGTCGGGACTGAAATCCCACCTGACTATTGGGCCCACTTTACACCACGGCAACAGGGCGGCCATGCAGTCGTCCCTCATGTCAAACCCCTCTCCTCTCTACCCGATTCTGGGTAATCCCAAATTTGTTCCGGGCTTACGATTTGCGGAATTTGCCTACTTAAGGAACGCTGGCACAGAGAATGCCTCTAGATTTGTGTTGGTGGGAAGATGGCCGACCATCTTGGAGCTAACGGCGGAGACAGGGGACTTCCGTCTCCCCTTCTGGAGTGCAGTGAAACTGCACCACTTTCTACACTCCATCCCTGACCCCCAGGCCTACACGCATCAGTTAACAACGTTTGTGGAGCTCTGCTCAGACACTGAGCCAGTGTCACAGACACTATCTCAAATGTACTCTCTGCTTACCACACCACCCACACAGCCTCAGTTACCCTTCTTTAATAAGTGTGAGAGAGACTTAGATCGCAGTTTCACAGCGGCTCAACGGCAGCACATTATCAGCTGTGCACTTAAATCGTCGATATGCACCAAAACCCAGAAGACAAATTATAAAATTCTAACCAGATGATATTATACGCCGGCCAAATTGCGCAGGTGTTTCCCGACCACCTCAGATCGCTGTTGGCGCTGTGGCCACGTACTTTCGTAAAATCCATCGGCTATTTTCTAAGTTTATATGGAACTCAACCCAGTCTAGAATTAGCTTTGGGACATTATCCCTACCGAAAAATAAAGGAGGAGTAGGAGTACCAGATGTCTCCATCTACCATAAAGCAACTATTCAAACACGCATTACTGATTGGTTTCACCATTCCTCAACTAAGTTATGGGCACACCTGGAAGGTCACATAAACCCTATAGATCTTTGTGCCCTCCCATGGACCTCGCCTACTCTACGAAAGGGCCTCTCAATTCCAGCAGATCTCACTAGGCAAACACTACATATATGGGATCGTATGATACCCATTTATAAGATATCAAAACAATTGAGCCCCATGACCCCCTTTTTTGGGATGCCAGATTTTTTTCCCGCCCTACACTCAAATACGTTTGGCCCTTGGTATAAACAAGAGCATAGAAGAATTGCTCAAGTCCTCCAGTCAGATTCTTTCTTAATGGTAGACTCCTCATCTACAACGATTAATCATAACCCTGCACAATGGCTACAGAGACATCAAGCTTTATGTTACATAAGATCGATTCCATCAAAACAAGATATCTGTGCTAAACCAACTACATTTGAATCTCTGCTCCTGCAAAAAGAACCAATACCACATTCGATCTCCGTATTATACTCTATCCTTCTACTATCAGTCCATCCAGATCTTCCCCAGTATACACAGAAATGGTAAAAAGAGATCCAAGAGACTGTAACCTTAGCTGATTGGCAAAAAAGCTTCATTTTGACCCATAAAATGTCGATAGCTACAAGAACACAAGAGAAGGCATATAAACTGATGAGCAGATGGTACAGGTGCCCCTCCAATATCCACCAAATGAATCAGGATATACCGGACATCTGCTGGCGCTGTCATGAGTCAAAGGGAAATATGATCCATATCTGGTGGGAGTGTACTCCAGTGAGAAGGTTCTGGAACCATATTTTTGAATTATATAGCAAGCTAGTGGATATAAATATCCACACATCACCCAGAGTGGCTCTCTTAACCATGATTCCAGTGTCTGTAAAGAAAGCAAAGGAGGATGTGCTTGGACACTTCCTCGCTGCGGCTAGAGTAGTTATCCCACGACACTGAAAATCGACGACAATACCTTCCCTGGGGGGATGGGCAATTGAAATGGACTATACAAGAGATTTGGAAGGTCTGTTGGCACGGGAAGCGGGAAGAGAAGAACAGTTCTCCCGAACTTGGTCAGTTTGGTCCAAGTTTAGACAGTCTGCAGAGTTTATACCATGGGTTAAAGGGAGTCCCACCACTGTTTAGCTATGATGGAGCTGTAATATTTAATATGTAATATTTTCACTTTCCCTTTTTTTTTTCTACCATTCTTTTTCTTTATTTAGTTATTTATTTATTTTTTTCTATCTTTTTTTTTTTTTCCTTATGATTATATGATGAAGATTTGCATAGAAGATATGTAAGAACTCACAATGTACTCTACTAATATTTGTAGATTGTATGCAATGATATATATCTGATGCGTATAAGGTAAAACCCCTGTAATACTTTCTATAAAATAATAAAAATAATATTGAACAACCCCCTCTCCTCTCTACCCTATTCTGGGTAATCCCAAATTTGTTCCGGGCTTACGATTTGCGGAATTTGCCTCCTTAAGGAACGCTGGCACCGAGAATGCCTCCAGATTCGTGTTGGCGGGAAGATGGCCGACCATCTTGGAACTGACGGCGGAGACAGGGGACTTCCATCTCCCCTTCTAGAGTGCAGTGAAACTGCACCACTTTCTACACTCCATCCCTGACCCCCAGGCCTACACGCGTCAGTTAACAACGTTTGAGGAGCTCTGCTCAGACACTATCTCAAATGTACTCTCTGCTTACCACACCACCCACACAGCCTCAGTTACCCTTCTTTGATAAGTGGGAGAGAGACTTAGACCGCAGTTTCACAGCGGCTCAACAGCGGCACATTATCAGCTGTGCACTTAAATCGTCGATATGCACCAAAACCCAGGAGACAAATTATAAAATTCTAACCAGATGGTATTATACGCCGGCCACATTGCGCAGGTGTTTCCCGACCACCTCAGATCGCTGTTGGCGCTGTGGGACGGAGGTGGGTTCGATGATATATGTCTTCTGGTCCTGCTCGGGCTTGAGGGGCTTTTGGGAAGAGCGTGCGTCGCATAACACAGGCCTTCACGGAGTATGAAATTCCAGATGATGCAGCGTTCTTCCTGTTACACCACTCCACGATACCCTTTAAACGGTCCAAGAAATCGCTGCTGCGACATTTACTAAATGCTGCCAAGGCCTGCATTCCTTTGTTCTGGAAACAGCAAGCCCCCCCCGACAACTTCATGTTGGCTGAAAAAGGTGGAGGAGATGAACAAGATGGAGGACTTAGTCCTCACGGCGCAGCATAGGCGTGAGCAGTACTCGGACACCTGGAGCATTTGGAATGTTTTTATTTTTTCTGATGAAGGGATGGCCCTTCGGCAACAATAACTCGGCTGTGAATTGTCACAGGACACCGGGGTCTTCCCCCGCTGGCACCCACTCCCTGGACTGATCCCCCCCTCCTCCCTTGTGTGCCCATTCCCTCTTACTTCTTTCTATTCTTCTTCTTCCTCCATCTATACCTTGCTTGTTATGAGTTCCCATGAGAAAACGTAAAAAAGGAAGTGGAGGGGCCCCGTACCTTCTGAGGCCATCACTAGGATAGAAACTCTGGTTGATGCATACTCCTAGTTATTTTCATGATCATATTTTTTGCACTGTTTTGTTGTGCGTAAACCCAGTTATGAGAATTGCACTGTTGATGTGTATGTAACAGTTTACTGTAATTACACTGGCTGTGGAATTGGGACCTCTCCCCTTGAGGTGTTATTCAATAAAGATTATATTTGAAAAAAAAAATGCATTAAACAGGCACAGTAAGCACAATTTGGTAATGTTACAGGTCCTGGGGTGAAGAATATTAATACTAACGTCTTCTGCAAGCAATCGACGGGGCCCTTTTCTTTTAAGAGTAGGTTTAATCAAGCTGAAGTAAAACTAATCATCTAGGATGTTCCGTTAGGTAGCGGTCTATAAGGACAAACTTGCTAAAGGCGGTAGTTCCAAACAAGCACCCTATGACATTAGAAAGGGAAATTGGTGTCTGCATGCAGTATCTGTAACTGTGCTAAGAGGGATGTTGGGTTTGCACCCTTTAATCAATCCTCTTAGAGACGACACAGAGATGAAACGGAAATGCTGAATCAGGCTCCTGGCAATGTAGTAAGGCACTGGATCACCTCCTAACGGCCCATCAAGATGACAAAGCTCGCAAGGTGGCCGGACAAATGCTGACCTGATTTTCCCAGATGGGTAGTGCGATCCCTGGAGCGATGTGGGTCATTTCTGCTGATCTGAGTGATGCTGGGCTGCTGGGCAGGGTCACTGGGCTGAACAGTGGTGGATTGTGTGGCTGTTTTCATTTCTGGCTCCCTCAACTTGTCCTCTCCTGTCAGCAGGGCCGATCCTCCCTATAGGCGCACTATGCAAGCCGCTTAGGGCCACGCAAAGCTGCAAAGGGCCCCCAAAATTACTAGAGGCTCCGCCTGGGGAGAAGTCATTTTCGCACCCTCAACCCGGCTTCGAAAATCGCTGACTGAGTCATTTCCGACAGCAGAACACCCCCCTCCCCCCGCTTCTCAACTTTCTTTAATGTGACATGTCACTGTCGGCAGATTTTGCTTAGGGCCCCAGGGAGGTCAGGATCGGCACTGCCTGTCAGTCTTCTGGCGGGACTCTCCCGATAGTCTCAGGAAAAGCGTGGCTTTCGCTCCTCCTAAATTTGGGTCACACACTGCCTCGTCTCAGTGTAGCTCTCTCTCTTTCCCCATTTTGACTGCAGAATGTGGCACAACAAAGGAGCTATTTGTGGCTTGAGCTCAGTCTCCCATCAGTCAGCCACCTCAGCCTCCTCCCTTATCTGTCACACACACTCCTTCACTCCTTTTTACTGGGCTCCAGGCTATTCCTCCTCTTATTTTCAGGCATGCTGAAGGCTGTAGTTTTCCCCCCCTGTAAAGTCCAAAGTGGCCACCTGTCTTTGGGACTACATGTCTCCTAATCCATTTTTTCACCTCCCTGATTGGCCCCATGTGGCTAGAAGAAGGGAGTGGGCGGGAATACAGTATGTATACAGTAAGTATGCAGCTGCACTCTCCCTCTGTGGTGGCTGGTCAGTTCTCCTGCTGTGACGGTGCCTTGAACGAAGGGAAGGGGGGAGAAAGTCTTCAGCTACTCACAGCACAGCCACTGACATCCTCGCTGTCCCTGCTCCCCATGCTGACATAAGGCGAGGGCGAGTAGGGAAAAGAGACAGTGACAGCCCGCAGTTCTGTCTCTCACCCTGTATTCGGCTCTCTTCCCCTGCTCCTGACAGGAGGAAGAAGGGATGCTCTTTTCACCTCTAACAGCAGTGGCTCGATCTGAGGAGGGGCCTGAAGATGGGGGGGGGGCACAGCCTCTCATCCTCAGACACGCTCCTGATTTGCTGTTGGGGACAGCAAACGAGAGGGGAAATACGCAGCACCCGCTACTAGGGATGAGCCGAACACCCCGTGTTCGGATCGCACCAGAACCTGTGAAAATACCTAACGTTCGCGCAAACGTATCGAACCCCATTGAAGTCTATATGGGACTCGAACGTTTGAATTCAAAAGTGCTAATTTTAAAGCCCAATATACAAGTTATTGTCGGAAAACGGGTTTGGGGACCCGGGTCTTGCCCCAGGGAACATGTATTAATGGAAAAAAAGTTTTAAAAACGGTTGTTTTTTTCTGGAGCAGCGATTTTAATGATGCTTAAAGTGAAAAAAAATAAGATTACTACTAAAAAGGTAATTTAAGACTGCTTGCGGCTTTAATGTAATGTTTGGTCCCTGCAAAATGGATGAAAATTATTGAGAAAAATAGCATGGGTTTCCCCCAACTCCCCCCAGGTCATTACAAGCCCCTTTGGCCCTTTATACTTTGAACAGCAGTATATAGGCGGTGCAAACAAGACATGGGGCCAGATTCTCAGCGGCGATACGACGGAGTATCTCAGATACCCCGTCGTATCGCCTTTTTTTTTGCCTTGTATCTATGCGCGTGATGCTTAGCATCACTTTTGCATAGATACGCTGCAACATCCGACAAGTGTAAAACCATTACACTTGCGGATCGTAGGTGTAATGACCACTCCGGCCACTAGGCCTTTACGTTGTTTTCTCATTTGCCTATGCAAATGAGGATAGTACGCCGATTCCCGATCGCTTTTACGCCGCCCCGTCGTCGCGTACGTCGTTTTCGTCCGCGTAAGGTTACCCCAGCTTCTATGTGGAGTAACCTTAAGAAGTTCCGTCGGATGCCGTCGGGTGCCGTCGGATGCCATGTTAAGTATGGCGTCGGGTCAGCGTCGGCTTTTTCCGTCGCTTACGTCGTTTTACTAACTCGTTCACGAATAGGGAGTTGCGTAAATGACGCTCACGTCGTTTTGACGTCGGTTTCAACAACGCTTTCCGACGTGAGCTGGAGCATGTGCACTGGGCTTTTCCCCGGCCGGCGCATGCGCAGTTCGTTTGACGCGGGGGCGCGCTTCATTTAAATACAAGCCGCCTCATTTGAATTACGCGGGCTTACGCTGGGTCATTTTCGCTACGCCAACGCAAACGACGGAGCAAATGCTTAGGGAATACGGCACTTGCTCTTGTACGATGCGGCGGCATAGTGTAAATGGCTTACGCTACACCGGCGAATTTCTTAGAGAATCTGGCCCATGGACTGTAGGTTTGTTGTTAAGTAGAATCTGTTTGTCATTTTCAACTGGTACTTCTTTAAAGTGTAGCTTCAGCCATAAAATCTTTTTTAAGCTTTTCTGAAAACATAGAGAAGGGTTATCACCCCTCTAACATTTGTTTTTCTGTCTGTGTGCATCTGTTCAGAAGATTGCACCTCACTTTCTGTCCCAATGACAAATGATTTTATTAAAAAAACAAGGATTGGTGATAAAGCATCAGTGGACAGGAGACACTTTTTACAGAAGAGAATTTCCTTTCCTAGGGGTAGATTTCCTCTCACTTCCTGTTGTCTCCTTCCGTTTGCAAGTAAGGCGGCATACACACGACCGAGGTTCTCGCTGGAAACCAGCGAGAACCTCGCTGGAAGCTGCATTCCAGCGAGGACCTCGGCCGTGTGTACGCTCCTGGCTCGCCCCGCCCGTCGGGAATCCCATCGAGCGAAAAGAGAGCAGGCTCTCTTTTTGCTCGACGGCCCGCCTGGATGAATGGCTGGTTGCCATTCCCGACAGGCGGGTCGCCGATTTCGACGTGTGTACACGGCCTCAGAGTAGTTTGGAAGTTGGATGTTTGAAAGTAGGGGCCTGATGTATATACTGCAGAAATTTCGGCCCGAGGTGTTGGTGTTGCCACAACACTGTAAGCCCTTACAGTTAGTCTTGGTGGGCGCTGGAACACCCTGCTGTGAAATATTAGATCAAGAATTGTAGTTAAACGCCCCAGTTGAACAGGGGCAGAAAAATTGGGCCTTAGGCACTGGTGCTGGTGGCACAACACTGTAACCCCTCACAGATACTCTAGTTGGAGCACAGCAATGAGCCTGCTGCAAAGCATTGCATCAAAAACTGTAATTACACGCCCCTGTTAAACAGGGGCAGAAAAATTGGGTCTTAGCCACTGGTGCTGGTGCCACAACACTGCAACCCCTCACAGATACTGTAATTGGAGCACAGCAAAGAGCCACATGCAAAGTATTGCATCAAAAATTGTTATTACATGCCCCTGTTAAACAGGGTTAGAAAAATTGGGCCTTAGCCACTGGTGGCGGCGCCCAGAATCAACAATGTTCTTACTAGCTATCAGCAAGATCATTGAGGAAGAAAATTATATTCAGTCAGCATAACAGGATAGTCACTCAGCATCAACATAGGCAGTCTCCAAGGGATCTGACACTTCCAAAAAAATTATTCAGTTACATCAGCATCAGGTGCTTGGTAGCTGGTGTTCATCCAAGCCTGATTCATTTTTATGAAGGTCAGTCGATCGACGGAGTCGTTGGAGAGGCGCACCCTGTGATCGGTCACAAAGCCTCCAGCAGCACTGAATGTGTGTTCTGAAAGAACGCTGGATGCAGGACAAGCCAGTAGCTCAATTGCGTACTGTGTAAACTCTGGCCAGTGATCCATTCTCAAGACCCAGTAAGCCAGAGGATTTTCAGTGGGGAAGGTGTCCAAGTCTGATGTTGCCCCTAGGTATTCCCGCAACATGTAAACCAGACGCTGGCGAAGGTTGCTGGAACTGGTCATACCTTGGGGCTGCGGACTAAAAAAAATTCTGAACGCATCGGTCAGACGACCACCTTCTCCACCGCTCCTTCTGTGACTCACCGAAGCCTCAGCAACACGTTGTCCAGGACCAGGATTTGGTAATCCCCCAGGTTCTGGGAACACGTTGCACAGACCTTTCTGCAAGGCCTCCCTAAGATGTTTAATCTTCTGCTCCCTGTGCGATGGCATGATAAGGTCCGCAACCTTACTCTTGTAACGTGGATCAAGGAGAGTTGCCAGCCAGTAATGATCCCTCTCCTTGATACCACAAATACAAGGATCCTTACGCAGGCTTTGCAGGATCAGGTTGGCCATGCAGCGTTGGTTTGCTGAGGCATTCGGGGCACAGTCCTCTGGGTCACTGAGGACAACAGGATCTGCAGCCACCTCCTCCCAGCCACGTAAAAGTTAATGGGTTCCTTGGGACTGTAAATGATCCCTTGAAGACTGCTGCTGCTGATGCTGAGTGCTAGGCTCCACCTCCATGCTGATGATACAATCATCATCCTCCTCCCCCTCCTCCTCATCCTCTTCCTGTGTGCTAGGCGGGCAAGCAGGACCACTGTCTGGATAAAGGGGGCATGAGAGGTAAGGAAGTCCTCCTCTTCCTCCCTCTGTTCTGCCTCAAGGGCCCTGTCCATTATTCCACGTAGCGTGTGCTCCAACATGTGAATAAGAGGGACAGTCTCACTGATGCATGCACTGTCACTGCTCACCATCCTTGTGGCCTCCTCAAATGATGACAGGACAGTGCATGCATCCCTGATCAAGGCATACTGGCGTGGGGAAAAAACCAAGCTCCCCTGACCCAGTTCTGCTGCCATATTGGCACAGGTACTCATTGATGGCCCTCTGCTGCGTGTGCAGCTGCTGTAGCATGGCCAATGTAGAGTTCCGTCTGGTGGGCATGTCACAGATTAGGCGGTTCTTGGGCAGGTTGTATTCCCTTTGGAGGTCTGTTAGCCGAGCACTGGCATTATATGACCTTCGGAAATGTAAACAGACTTTCCTGGCCTGCTTCAGGACATCCTGCAAGCCCGGGTACCTGCCCGAGAACCACTGCACCACCAAATTCAGGACATGAGCAAAACAGGGCACATGGGTCAGTTGTCCCTGTCACAGGGCAGAGAGGAGGTTGGTGCATTTCACACTTGGTCAGTGCTTATTCATGGCTCTAGCACCGCATGGCATCTCTTTGCCTGCATTCCTGCATAGCCTTGCGTACGCCTACGTAGCACAGCTGGTTCCGAGGACACATCAGCACAGGAAGAGGCCACAGAGGAAGAAGAAGAGGAGGGGTGGAGGAGAGAGGTGTGTCACAACCAGTAGGAGTGTTTTGGAGGCGTGGTGCCGGAACAACCTTCAACACTACTGTACCTTGCCCTGCGTCCTTCCCAGCTGCCAGCAGAGGCACCCAATGTGCCGTGAAAGAGGTAACGTCCCTGTCCATGCCTGCTGGACCATGAGTCAGCGGGAATATGCACCTTACCATTGACCGCCCTGTCCAGCGGGGCATGGACATTGCCTTCCACATGGTGGTAGAGAGCCGGAATCGCCTTCCGTGAGAAAAAGTGGTGTTTGGGAACT
The DNA here is from genome assembly GCA_029574335.1 of Rana kukunoris. Taxonomy (NCBI): domain Eukaryota; kingdom Metazoa; phylum Chordata; class Amphibia; order Anura; family Ranidae; genus Rana; species Rana kukunoris. Next base: position 461,237,879 of record CM056050.1, read on the forward strand.
TGCCACTGAGGTACCGCACATTCCACAAACTCACGGAAGGGGGCAGAATCTACCAACTGAAAAGGCAGCAGTTGAAGTGCTAGCAATTTCACTAAGCTAGCATTCAACCGCTGGGCATGTGGGTGGCTGGGAGAGTACTTCTTTTGGCGCTCCAGCAGCTGGGGCAGGGAAACTTGTCTGGTACAATCTGCCATCGGTGTACCGATAGTAGATTGCCCGCATGTACTACTAGGTTGTGACACACCTAATTCTACACCTTCAGTCCTATCAGTGCAGGCTTCAGAGAGGACTGAGGGTATAGTGGGGTTGAAGATCCCAGCTGATGAGGGGTGTAGCGGAGTACAATATTAAACTCCACGATCTCCGCTGGTAACCAGGGTAAATCCACAGTCAGCGTTGAAAAGTAAGGCAATGTCCCAAATCCCCCCCAGTAACCGGACAAAACACAGCTCTGAGAGTCATCTGACTTTTTATTCACAGGCTTCCATATTTATAGAATTCCCCATGCAAGGGGTTTTCAAACAGCCAAATAGATTTAACAGGGGTAATACAGGGAGGACCAGATGGGGAACTTAACATTTTGGATAATTCTCCCATCAGGCATTGCTGCACGAGGGAAAAGTCTGTTGATAGCTGGGGTCTGGGGTTATGTGTTGTGGGAGTTCGGTTTAAAACTGCCGAACACCGATTGGGCAACATAAAACAAAGTACTTGAATGCTAGTGGCTTACGGCTGCCAGCATACCAATTACTATGCCCACATAAGACCCAGCAGAATACATAGCCTATAATACAGACAACCTTTTGACATGTAACGTCCAGCGTTCCAGAAGTGGCTAGGTTTGCCACAATGCTCCCCCAGAACCAAGCCGGCATACACAGTCTTATCCCAACGGATCGGCTTGGGGATGTCCAGGGGTGTACTTTCACAGATCACTTTTCAAGTTCAGTTTGTCTAGATAACCCGTCGGCATTACCGTTTTGCTTCCCTGGTCGGTAGTGGATTGTAAAGTCAAACGGCTGCAGTGCCAAACTCCAGCGCAGGAGCCGGGCATTGTCCCCCGCCACACGGTTTAGCCACACCAACGGGTTGTGATCTGTGAGTAGCGAAAAAGGTTGTCCATACAAATACGGCTGCAACTTTTTGAGGGCCCACACCACGGCCAGGCATTCCTTCTCAATGGCGGCGTAGCTTACTTCTCGTGGCAATAACTTTCGGCTCAGGTAAGCTACGGGGTGTTCTCCGCCATCGGCTCCCACTTGGCTCAGCACTGCTCCCAATTCAAACATTGAAGCATCTGTGTGGACAAGAAATCTTTTAGTTGGATCAGGAGCAGCAAGTACAGGGGCATTAGTTAGAGCAGTCTTTAGTTGTTGGAATGCCTGATCACACTCTGGGGCCCAGACAACCTGTCGGGGCAGGTTCTTGCGTGTCAAGTCAGTTAAGGGTTTGGCCAGGGCACTATAATTGGGTACGAATTTTCTATAGTACCCCGCGGTACCTATAAACGCTAGCACTTGGGTTTTCGTCCTGGGGGTGGGCCATTTAGCTACGGCTTCAACTTTAGCTGGTTCGGGTCTCTGTCGCCCGCTCCCCACCCGGTGGCCCAAGTACTGCACTTCGGCCATCCCTATATGACACTTGCTGGGTTTCAGTGTTAACCCTGTCTCTCCAATACGATCTAGAATGGCCCCTATGGGCCAGATTCAGGAAAGGTTACGCTGGCGGATCGAGTGATCCGCCAGCCTAACTGTGGCTTTGAGCCGGCGTTTCTGTTTTCTGTAACCAGAAAACAAGAAACGCCGGGTTGAAGTTCCGATGCGAGCAGCGTAACTGAGTTTCGCCATCGCATCGTTACTTCAACTTAAAAATGGCGCCGGGGGCGTTCCCGCCGATTTCCGCTCAAAAAATATGTTAATGAGCGGAAATCGGCAATTCACGATCGAAATCCGGCGCGACGCAATGACGATACGACGTTTCCGGACGGGATACGCGGCGCATAGATATACCTACATGGGGTTGGAGTATCCTATGTTAGGTATAGGCGTCGTCATCGCGTCGGAAAAAAAAAAAAAAAAACGTCGCTTGCGTAAAACGGTCATGAATGGGAATGTGACGTCATTGACGTTCATTCACAGATTTTGGAGCATGCGCACGGGGATGTTTTGACACTCGACGCATGCGCAGTACGTTGGCGGCGGGATCGCGCGTAGTTAGCATACTACACGCCCCGTACCCGCGACATTTGAATTCCGCCGGCTCATTTGTGATGCGCTGCCGCAACTTTAGGAGCAAGTGCTTCGTGAATGACAGCACTTGCTCCTAAAATTTCGGCAGCGCAACGCAAATCAGAAGCGTTACTCCAGAGCAAAGATGCTCTGGAATACGTGAATCTGGCCCTATGTGTTGTAGGTGCTCTGCCCAGGTCTGGCTAAATATGGCGATGTCGTCTAAATAGGCACATGCGTATTCCTGGAATCCGTCCAATAACCGATCGACCATCCGCTGAAAAGTTGCCGGAGCGTTCTTCATCCTGAATGACATGACCCGAAATTGATACAGGCCAAACGGGGTGACAAACGCGGTGACTTGGGGATGGCCTCCTCAGCCAGTGGAATCTGCCAGTATCCCTTACATAAGTCTATGGTAGTGAGATACTGGCCCCGTGCCATCTTATCCAGCAGCTCGTCTATCCGTGGCATCGGATAGGCATCAGACACCGTTTTGTCATTTAGCCTCCGGTAGTCAACACAGAAACGTGTCGTGCCGTCCTTCTTTGGTACCAGCACTACTGGCGATGCCCAGGGGCTATCGGAAGGTTCAATAACCCCCAGCTGCAACATCTTGTCAATCCCAGTCTTCATATGCGTCCTGACTGCTTCAGGGACACGATATGGGGTTTGCCGCATGGGTAGCTGTCCAGGGATCTCGACTCGGTGAGTGGCCAGCGGAGTGTACCCAGGTAAATTGGAGAAGGTAGCTTTCTTAGCTACAATCAGCTCTTGTACCTGGGCACGCTCCTGAGGGCTTAGCCGCTCCCCCAGCTGAACCCCCTTGGAGGGCTCCATCTGTCCCTCCTGTTCTAAGAGGTCAGGTAGTGGCAGATTCTCCTGATCCTCCGAGGCGGAAGCGCATATGGCGGCCACATCCTCGATCCTCTCATGGTATGGTTTGAGCATATTCACATGGAGCATGCGTCTCTCCCCTACCCCTGAGCAGGGGCCAATCACATAGGTGGTGTCACATCTCTGTTCCACCACCTGGTATGGGCCTTGCCAGATGGCCTGCAGCTTGTCTGTGTGGACCGGTTTTAAAATCAAAACCTTTTGTCCCACCTGAAAGCTGCGGTCTTTGGCACCCCTATCGTACCAGCGGCGCTGACGTTGTTGGGCCGCCCGGAGGTTGGTGCGCACAGCCTGGGTTAGCGCCTCTCCCTCTCCCAATGCTCTCTAATTAGGTCTAGTGGCCCTCGCACCCTTCTCCCAAACAGTAATTCAAAAGGGGAAAACCCTGTTGACTCTTGGGGTACCTCTCTATAAGCGTAGAGCAGATGGGGTAGAAAGCGCTCCCAATCTTTATGAGCCTCTCCAAATGTATGGAGCATCTGCTTCAGCGTACCATTAAACCTTTCGCATAGACCATTGGACTGGGGGTGGTACGCCGAATTTACTATTGGCTTAATGCCACATATCTTCCATAGTTGTTGGGTTACCTCGGCGGTGAACTGGGTGCCTCTATCGGATATGATTTCTTGGGGAAACCCCACCCTGGAAAATATTTTCATTAAGGCCTCTGCCACAGTTTCGGCATGAATGTTGGTGAGGGCTATAGCCATGGGGTACCGGGTGGCATAGTCCACTACAGTTAAAATATATCTTTTCCCGGAAGGACTGGGTTTTGGTAAGGGCCCCACTATATCTACAGCCACCCTAATGAAGGTTTCTTCAATAATGGGAAGAGGACATAACTTGGCTTTGTGGCGGTCACCTCGCTTGCCTACTCGCTGGCAAATGTCACAGGAGGTGCAGTATTGCCTCACATCCTTGGAGATCCCTGGCCAGAAGAAAGCGTGGGTCAACCTGTATCGGGTACGTGTCATCCCCAGATGCCCAGACAGGGGAATGTCGTGGGCAATCCGAAGCAGTTCTTGCCTATACTTCTGGGGAACCACTAACTGTTTAGTCGTTACTGTGGCCGACCCTCCCACTCCTCTTTCAGCAATGCGGTAAAGTAGCCCTTTCTCCCAGGTGTACCGCTCCCCCTCTAGCCCAGCCTGGTCAGCGTGTACCCTGTCCCTGTATACCTGTAGCGTGGGGTCTGACCTCACCTCGGCCTCAAACTTAGTCGGGGTATCCCAAGTGTCGTGTGGGGGTCATGGTCTCTTACCGGAGCCTCAGAGTGTGTCGGTGGAACCGTGGTGCGAGCCTGTTGCCGTGTGGTCACTGGATGGGCTTCCTGGTATGGGGCCTGGGGTACAAAAGCAGAGGTCATCTGGCCCAAGTCATTTCCCAGCATAACATCTGCTGGTAAATTTTGCATGAGGCCCACTTCTACCGTCCCCCCTCCCACACCCCAATCCAAATGTACTTTGGCAATGGGTAGTCGGTACACTGCTCCCCCTGCCACTCGTACTGCCACGGATTCGCCAGTGTGTGCTGAGTCAGGGACCAAATGGGGTGCTATCAATTTTAAAGTAGCTCCTGAATCCCGAAGCCCCTGGACTTCTTTCCCCTCCAAGGTCACTGGCTGTCGATGATGCTGCCGGTTATCCGTGGCTCGGACTGTCATCACCTCATGCAAGATTCCCAGGGATTCTTCCGCTGGAATGCTCAACATCTCTTGAGTGGCTGGCTCCCGTTGATAATGATGGGCAGCAGCCCTTGGTGCCGGGTTCGGTCGGCCTTGGTTCCAGGCGGGTCTGCCCTGGTTTTGGGTGCACTCGCGTGCCATATGTCCCCACTGTCTGCAGGTGTGGGATTGGATGTTGGCACGTCCGTTATATCTGGAGGGTGGTGGTAAAGTCCCTTGGGATTGACGAAAAGGGGAGGCTGTGAGAGCGGGGGGTGGTAGAGTACTGGGTGTTCCCGTGGGTCGAGGATAACTCTTGGTTAGGGGCCCATGATGTCTCCTCGCATCAAAATGCTGATCCGCTAATCGAGCCGCTTCGGTTAGGGTGAGAGGTTTCCTGTCTCGCACCCATTCTTGTGCCTCTGGGGACAAACCGTTGAAGAATTGCTCCAACAGCATTAACTGTCTCAATTCCTCCATAGTAGTGGCTTGGCTGGCTTGTATCCACCCTTGGCAAGCTTGGTCCAGCTTGTGTGCCCATTCAGCATGTGAATCCTTCTCTGCTTTGCGCAGGTTTCTAAACTTGCGCCGGGATGATTCTGGAGTAATGGCGTATCTCTCTAATATCGCTCGCTTCACTTTATCATAATCCTTGCTGTCCTCACTGGGTACAGCGCGATATGCTTCTGCTGCTCGACCTGGCAGCTTGCCTGCTAGCAATGGGACCCATACTGTCCGTTCCAAGTCATGTAAATCACACAGTCTCTCAAAATCCTGTAAATACCCATCAATCTCATCCTTCTCCTCGCAAAACATTTTAAAGGCATGATAGGGAATTTTGGGTTTTACCTGGTTGTAGAGTGACCCAGTAATGGATTCTGCTCGAGACTGTGTATACTGCGGACTGTGTGCCATAACGTACTCCTGCACATTTGCCATTACCATGTGCAGCATGGCATCTGATATAGGCTGTGGCAAAAATTCCAGCCTGGTCCTCATTTCTCTCTGGTAGAGGGTTTCTTCCATGGCTGCTGGTGGTGTAGCGCTGCAGGCTCTGTCTCCCTCCATCAGCTCGGCAGTTAGTACAGCTTTGGATTTGTTGCTGGCTACCTTACCCCTGGCTTCTAGCAGTTCCTTTAATGTCTGCCGCTTTAGCCTAGAATAATCCGTCTCCATTTACATCGGTAGTTCACATTGCACGAATTGCGCTTATCGGCTGTAAGGTTGGATCCCACCGATGCCACCAATTGTAGCGGAGTACAATATTAAACTCCACGATCTCCGCTGGTAACCAGGGTAAATCCACAGTCAGCTTGAAAAGTAAGGCAATGTCCCAAATCCCCCCCAGTAACCGGACGAAACACAGCTCTGAGAGTCAACTGACTTTTTATTCACAGGCTTCCATATTTATAGAATTCCCCATGCAAGGGGTTTCCAAACAGCCAAATAGATTTAACAGGGGTAATACAGGGAGGACCAGATGGGGAACTTAACATTTTGGATAATTCTCCCATCAGGCATTGCTGCACGAGGGAAAAGTCGGTTGATAGCTGTTGTCTGGGGTTATGTGTTGTGGGAGTTCGGTTTAAAACTGCCGAACACTGATTGGGCAACATAAAATTAAGTACTTGAATGCTAGTGGCTTACAGCTGCCAGCATACCAATTACTATGCCCACATAAGACCCAGCAGAATACATAGCCTATAATACAGACAACCTTTTGACATGTAACGTCCAGCGTTCCAGAAGTGGCTAGGTTTGCCACAAGGGGCAAGGGGTGGTCCGCTTTGTTCTTTGGTGTGGGTCTTTCAGGTATGCTTGCCAACGAACTGAATGGCAGGTCGACATATGTCTGGTCAAGCATGTGGTGCCCAAGCGGGTGATGTTTTGGCCACGCGAGATACGCTTGAGACATATGTTGCAAATAACAATGGTGCGATCTGATGCACATGTCTCAAAAAAAGCCCACACCAAAGAACTTTGGCAGTAACGCTGAGACACAGCAGCGCATGTTGAGGCTCAACACGGCCAGCTCCCGAAAAGAAGGACGAGCGTGTGCAACTGCCACGTGCTAAAGAGGATGCACCGTGTCCACCACCAGCACTGTTGCCTCTAGATGCAGAGCCTGCTTGCCCTTGTGACTTTCTGCCTCTCTTTGTTATCCTTCCAGACATTATAATGGCCTGAAGAGGACAAAATCAGTACACACGCCTCGTAGCTTTAGGTGCAAACTGCAGAGGACTTGTGCAGTACACACCAAGTAGCTTTATGTGCAAACTAATGAGCACACTTGCAGTATACACCAAGTACGTTTAGGTGCAAACTACAGAGCACACTTGCAGTATACACTAGGTAGGTTTAGGTGCAAACTATACAGCACAAGTACAGTAAACTTCAAGTAGGTTTAGGTGCAAACTATACAGCACAAGTGCAGTAAACACCAAGTACATTTAGGTGCAAACTATACAGCATAAGTGCAGTAAACAACAAGTAGGTTTAGGTGCAAACTATACAGCACAAGTGCAGTAAACACAAAAGTATGTTTAGGTGCAAACTATACAGCACAAGCGCAGTAAGCTACAAGTAGGTTTAGGTGCAAACTATGCAGCACAAGTGCAGTAAACTACAAGTAGATTTAAGTGCAAACTATACAGCACAATTGCAGTAAACAACAAGTAGGTTTAAGTGCAAACTATACAGCACAAGTGCAGTAAACACCAAGTACATTTAGGTGCAAACTATACAACACAAGTGCAGTAAACTACAAGTAGGTTTAGGTGCAAACTATACAGCACAAGTGCAGTAAACTACAAGTAGGTTTAAGAGCAAACTATACAGCACCAGTGCAGTAAACACCAAGTATGTTTAGGTGCAAACTTTACAGCACAAGTGCAGTAAACTACAAGTAGGTTTAAGTGCAAACTATACAGCACAAGTGCAGTAAACACCAAGTACGTTTAGGTGCAAACTATACAGCACAAGTGCAGTAAACTACAAGTAGGTTTAAGTGCAAACTATACAGCACAAGTTCAGTAAACACCAAGGGCCAGATTCAGGTAGATGGGAGCATCTTTGCTCTGGAGTAACGCTTCTCATTTACGTTACTCTCACGACCCTTTCAGCGCAAGTACTGTTATTCACATAGCAGTTGCGCGTAAACTTGCGCCAGAGTAACGATAATGCGCTGGCGTAACCCGACGCAAGTGGAAGTGGGTGTGATCATATGTAAATGATGGGCGGAGCCCAGCGGAGAGGCTTACGTTCAGCGCATCATCCACGGAGCATGCGCAGTGAGTGCGGCTCCACTCGCTCCCTTGTGCGCATGCTCACAACTTCCGTCGGCACCACTTCCCGGGAAACGTCAGCGCAATGCCTTCCGTTGGGCGCTTAAAAGCGCAGGCGGAAACGCCATTCTGGCGCAAAAGTATATCCGTTTCCCCCCACCCCAGGGAAGATACTTTTGTGCTGTGATGGCTGCTCCCGCTACCCCCAGAGAGAGGAGGAACCTCAACTTTAATTCACAGGAGGTGTCTGTGATCATATCCGCGATGGAGACTTTTAATCATTTTCTCCATGGGAAAAAGAGCCGTAAGACCAGCCGGGAGAGGAAGCAGGGCATCCTGGACACCATTGCTGGCCGGGTCAATATTTTGGGGTACTCCACCCGGACTGCTTCTGACATTCAAAAAAAAAAAAATGATCTGCGGCGCAAGGTCAGGGGCAAGGTGGCCACCATCAGGAGGCATGAGAGGGGCACAGGTGGTGGTCCCCCATGTCCGGTCACCCTGACCGCGGAGGAGGAGGTGGTCTCTCGCTGCCTGGAGAGGGAGCAGGTGGAGGGGGTCCCTGGCTATGACTCCATGGAGGAAGGCTCCAGGACAGGTAAGTGTTTTTTATCCCCTATTTGATGTGTTGCATTTGGGGGGGGGAGGGTACATGTGCCAAGTGTGTGGGACTACCAACATGTGTCTGCTTTGTGTCATCCACAGATGACGGAGCTGGGCCATCATCTGTCAGCGTCCAGTCCACCCCATCCCCCCAACGCCATCGTGTGCCCGAGCCCCTGGGTGGTGAAGACACCGAGGTGGAGGAGGAGAGTGGCCACACCACACCTGCCGAGGTGGTTGTGGAGGATCCTGCTGTGGCAGAGCAGGACTTTTCTTTAGTTTTGGAGGTCTCCTCCCCTTCTCCTGGGCCGTCTGTCATCCCCTCCCCCATCCTTGGAAGCCCCTAAAGGGCGACTCCATCCCCCCGGGGACAACCATCTTCTGGCCCCAGGAAGGCGACCCAGAAGACCAGGGGGGTGTCGGATGTTGTCCAGGGCCAGTTGGCGAGGGATCACGCCAGACAGACCCAACAAATGGGGGAACTAGTTGGGCACTTAGAGAAAGTGGCTGACAGCCTGGGCTCCGTTGCCCAGATAAGCAACGCAGTGCAGGATGTCAGCTGCAACTGCGCTGCAGTGGTGACCAGTTTGGGGGAGGTGCAGGGGGATATTAGGCACCTCACTGCAGCCGTCCAGGCCAACAGTGCTGCCATCCGGGACCAGGGGAGGCTGAGTCGGCGGGCCCAACACTACCAAGTGACCCGGCAGCTCAGGATGCAGGCCCAGCAGCTGAGGATGCAGGGCCAGACAAACAATTTGCTCGGCCGGATAGCCATGGCCTTGGAGGGCATGCAGGCCACACCTGCCAGGAGTGGCCCACCCGGGGATCAGCCACCTCCAGATGCCCCCCCACCCCCACCCACTCCATCCAGGCAGCTGAGGAGCCAGAGAGGTTCGGCAAGAAGGAGCCCCCGGCATCCCCGATGATTTTTTATTTTTTATTTCTGATTTATACTCAGGTTATGAGATTTTTATTTTTGATTTCTGATTTATACTCAGGTTATGAGATTTTTATTTTTGATTTCTGATTTATACTCAGGTTATGAGATTTTTATTTTTGATACTGCACACGTTGCAGTGTGAATGGTGTGTGAATGTGAGGGGGTGGCACTCCTGACAGTAAGGGGTGTCACCCTCGGCCGTGGTGGTGAAGTTAACCCCACGGCTGTATGAATGACGTGTGAATGGTGTATGAATGGACAGTGACATCATTGGGGCCTTGACGCTGGCGTTGCTGCTCCCAAGTCCTACATGCTGGACTTGGGCTAATCCAATGCGATGTGGATGTGGTGTGTGTGATCTAGGGACATCAGTGGTGTACACGCGTGCATTGTCTGTGTGATAAATGTTTTGGTTTATTGTCCAAAGATGCCTACGGCGAGGACCCTCCTGACTGCTCTTCCATCAGCAGACTGGGTCTCCTCTGGCAGGTGGGGACTGTGTGGGTCGGGGGTCAGGTCATCACGTATCTCAATCTGCAGGCCTTTTCTCATAGCAAAGTTGTGCAGAATGCAACATGCACCGATGATCTGACACACAAAGGTAGGGGAATACAATAGGGTCCCCCCAGACTTATCCAGGCAGCGGAAACGGGACTTCAGGAGCCCAAATGTTTGCTCCACCACTGCACGGGTTTTGATGTGTGCTTCATTGTATTTTCTCTCTCCTCTGGTTTGGGGGTTCCGGAAAGGAGTCATTAGATGGGGTCCCAGTGCATATGCAGAGTCACCTGTAAGGGAAAAGACAGGAGGATGTTAGTCATGCATGTGCCACTTCTGTTGTGCATCACGGGAGGGGATAGTCATGCCTGCCACCCATGTCACTCACCAACCAGCCAGCTGTCCCCATACATGTTCTGTTCGAATTCTGCTGGGATGGGACTCTGATTGTATATGAAGCTGTCATGGCTGGACCCGGGGTGTTTGGCACGGACGTGCCATATGAGGCGTTGGGCATCGGCTATCACCTGTACGTTGATGGAGTGCCAATGCTTCCGATTGCGGTATATGTGCTCTGTGGCACTGGGGGGCTGGAGTGCCACATGTGTGCAATCAATGGCCCCCACAGTGCGTGGGAATCTGGCAATGTTGTAGAAATCTGTCATAGCCTTCATCCGCAGGTCCTCAGTGGTTGGTCTGATGAACTGGCTGGACATGCGTCTGAGGATTGCAGGGACAACCTGGTGCACACATCTGCTCACGGAGGACTGTGACATCCCAGCCACCACTCCACTTGTACGCTGGAATGATCCACTTGCAAGGAAATGAAGTGTTGCCAGTACCTTCACCAGTGGCTGCACTGCTTGTGAGCGGTGTGTCTTGCTGGTGATGTCATCCTGCAGGGTTGTGGTTAGTTCAAGTATTGCAACAGGGCTGAATCTGAAGAGGCGATACACCTCCTCATTCCCCATGCCAAAGAGGCTCATACGTGTGCGGTATATCCTCTCACGTGCCCGCCTCCTTCGTTCCGGGGGACCCATCAGTAGTTCTAGGACCACAATTGCCCCTGGCATGTTGGCACACAGAGGTGTTGTCCTTGCAAGTGTGGGTGCTCAGCTTGCTAGTTTCGTCGGTAACGCTGCTGTAGCTGCTCTCCTGCTGACCTGTGACCGTCTGGAGTAAAGATAAAGCAGCCTTTTGTAGAAATAACTTTGCGCCCGACGGACGAGATACGCGCGGCGCATGTAGCCAGCGTATGGTGCTAATCCGTTCGCGAATTGGGAAATCTCCCTCATTTGCATATTTGCAGGGGAAGTCAATAGGCGCGACTGATGCGCCAAACGAAATTATGCGCTGACGGGACTCTGGCGCCGGAAAGTTAAGCCGATCGGAAATGGCCCGTTTTCGGGCGCATCTAGTTTGGTGGGTACGGCCACATAGAAACGACGGCGCATCTTCACAGTTACGCGGCGCATATCAAAAATACTCCAGCGCAAGTCTTGCTGAATCTGGCCCCAAGTACGTTTAGGTGCAAACTATACAGCACAAATGCAGTAAACTACAAGTAGGTTTAAGTGCAAACTATACAGCACAAGTGCAGTAAACACCAAATATGTTTAGGTGCAAACTATACAGCACAAGTGCAGTAAACTCCAAGTAGGTTTAAGTGCAAACTATATAGCACAAGTGCAGTAAACACCATGGGCCAGATCCACGTACATCGGTGCATATATATGCAGGCGTAGCGCATCTCAGATACGTATGAGGCCAGGACCTCCAAGGAGATTGCAAAGAAAATAAATGACCTGCGTCGTGGTGTCCGGGCCAAGCTGGGAGAGATCAGGAGGCATGCTACTGCCACTGGAGGGGGACCAGCCAGCGCTCTCAGGCTCACACCGGATGAGGAGGTGATTGCCCGGTGTCTCCATAGGGATCAAGTGGAGGGAGTTGACGGATATGACTTCAGGGATCTGGCCCTGAGGACTGGTAAGTTTTTTTCCCCTATATCTGGTGTTGAGTATGTGGGGGGGGGGGGACATGTGACAAGTGTGTGGGTCCACCAACATGTGAATGCTTTGTGTCATCCACAGATGCCCAGGAGGGAGCTGGGCCATCATCCTCTGGTGGCCATCCCACAACATCCCCCCCACAGCATCCTGAGACAGACCCCCTAGGAAGCCATGAGTCATCGGAGTCATCGGTGGAGGGGAGTGCCCACACCTCACCTCTTGAGGATGTGGAGGAGGACCCTGTTCTGTCCAACCAGGAGTTGTCCCATTCTGCCGGGCCCTCTGTGTCCTCCACCCCCATCAGGGGAAGCCCCTCAGGGTCCTCCCGCCACGTGTCTGCCCCCTTAAGGGCCTCCCCATATCAACAGCCCCAAGCCACTCATGTCCTTCGGAAGGCCACCCGGAAGACTAGGGGAGTGCCTGAGTCCATCCCGGACCAGCTATCAAAGCAACAGGCCTTGCAGACCCAGCATATGGGTGAGCTTGCTGCCCACATGCAGCGGGTGGTAGACAGGCTGGACTCCTCTGCTACTATGAGTGACAGTCTCCAGGATGTCAGTGTGAATTTGTCAGCTGTGGTCACCTGCCTGGGGGATCTGCAGGCCACCACAGCAGGCCTCGTGGCTGAGGTCCAGTCCCTGACAGAGGCTGTCCGGGCCAATACAGCTGCCACCCAGGATGAGGGGAGGCAGTCAAGGCTGCTGCAGGCCGAAACCAATGCAGTCCTCACCCGCATAGCTGTGGCATTGGGGGCCAGGCAGCCAGACAGGGAGGGACCAGGGGATCCCCCCCACCTGAGGCTTCCCCCATGCAGCTAAGGAGCCGTGGCTCCAGACTGGGCCCAAGACGAGGCTGATGAGTAATTTTTTGGTGTTTTTTTTTTTTTTTACTTTTTTATATACTCTACTGATGAGTTTTGTTTTTTCTTTGTAGACCCAGCACACGGTGGGGAGTGTGAATGGTGTGTGACTGGTGTGTGAATGAGGGGGTGACACTCCTGCCAGTAAGGGGTGTCACCCTCGGCCATTGGGGAGAAGTTATCCCCACGGCTGTGTGAATGGACAGCGACATGTTTGGTGACTTGACACGGCATTGCTGCTCCCAAGTCCTACATGTTGGACTTGGGCTAAACCAATTTGAAGTGGATGTGGTGTGTGTGATCTAAGGACCACAGTGGTGTGCATGCATGAATGCATTGTCTGTGTGCCATGATGAATGTGTGTGTTTAATGTGAAAAGAAGCCTACCGCGAGGACCCTCCTGACTGCTGTTCCATCAGCAGACGGGGTAGCCTCAGGCAGGGGGGGACTGTGTGGTTCTGGGGTCAGGTCATCACGTATCTCAATCTGCAGGCCCTTTCTCATGGCAAAGTTGTGCAGAATGCAACATGCACCGATGATCTGACACACAAAGTTTGGGGAATACAAGAGGGTCCCCCCAGACTTATCCAGGCATCAGAAACGGGACTTCAGGAGGCCAAATGTTTGCTCCACCACTGCACGGGTAGGTATGTAGGCAGAATTGTATCTTCTCTCTCCTCTGGTTTGGGGATTCCGGAATGGAGTCATGAGATGGGGCCCAAGTGCATATGCCGCGTCACCTGGAAGGGAAAAGACAGGAGGATGTTACCCATGCATGTGCCCCTCGTGATGTCTGCATCATGGGGGTCGGACAGTCATGCCTGACTCCCATGTCACTTACCAACTAGCCAGCTGTCTTTGTACACGTTCTGTTTGAAATCCATGGGGATGTGGCTTTGACGGTATATGTAGCTGTCGTGGCTGGACCCGGGGTGTTTGGCACGGACGTGCCATATGAGGTAATTGGCATCAGCTATCACCTGTACATTGATGGAATACCTGTGCTTCCGATTGCGGTACAGGTGCTCTGTGGCACGAGAGGGCTGGAGTGGCACATGTGTGCAATCAATGGCCCCGATGGTGCGTGGGAATCCTGCAATTCTGTAGAAATCCAGCATTGTCTTCTGCCGCAGGTTCTCAGTGGTGGGTCTGATGATGTGGTGGGACATGCGTCTGAGGATTGCGGGGACAACCTGGTGCACACATCTGCTCTTGCTGGATTGTGCCATCCCAGCCACAACTCCATTTGTACGCTGGAATATCCACTGGCAAGTAAATGGAGTGTTGCCAGTAGCTGCAGTGCATGTGAGCGGTGTGTCTGGCTGGTGATGTCATCCTGCAGGGCTGTGGTTATTTCCAGGATGGCATCAGGGCTGAATCTGAAGATGCGATATACCTCCGAATCACCCATGCCAAAGAGGCTCATGCGCGTTCGGTATATCGTCTCCCATGCCCTCTCACGTGCCCTCCTCCTATGCTCCTGTGAAGCCAGTAGTATAGCTATGACCATGGATGTCCCTGGCATGTTGGCATACAGATTGTTGTCCTGCAAGGATGGATGCTCAGCTCGTCCGTAACGGTGCTGCTGCTGTCCGGCTGACCTGTGCACGTCTGCTGATCACTTACACCTGCTTTTATGAGGGGTAAATTTAGGCCGGACATAAAACTTACGCGTGGCGCACTTAGCCGGCGTCGGGCGCGCGCATTTTGTGAATCAGCGTATCTCCCTCATTTGCATATTTGAACAGGAAATCAATGGGTGCGCCAGATGCGTCCAGCGTATATATGCGACCACGCTGCGCCGGCAAAGGACAGTTGCGTCCGGCGCAAATATCTTATTTTCAGGTGTATCTATTTCTGGGGATGCGGAGTATAGTTGCACCGGCGCAAATTTACACTTACGCCGTGCATCTCTAGATACGCCGGCGTAAGTGCTCTGTGGATCTGGCCCCAAGTACGTTTAGGTGCAAACTATACAGCACATGTGCAGTAAACTACAAGTAGGTTTAAGTGCAAACTATACAGCACAAGTGCAGTAAACACCAAGGGCCAGATTCAGGTAGAGTTAGGCTGGAGTATCAGTAATACTCCAGCCTAACTCTCACTTTGAGCCGGCGTTTCTGTTTTCTGAAAGCAGAAAACAAAAAAAGGCCGGGTTGAAGTTCCTATACGAGCGGCGTAATTGTATTTCGCCGTCGTATCGGAACTGCAATTTTAAAAATGGCGCTCGGGGGGCGTTCCCGCTGATTAACGCCGAGAATATGTTAATCAGCGAGAATCGGCAATTCACGATCGTATTCGGGCCCGACGCAGTGACTTTCCGACGTTTCCGTAAGCGATACGCGGCGTAAAGAAAAACAAGCCCCCTAGTGGAGTATCCTATGTTAAGTATGGCCGTCGTCATCGCGTCGAATTTAAAAATGTTTGCGTCGTTTGCGTAAAACGTCCGTGAATGGGGATTGACGTCATTGACGTTCACTGACAGCATTTGGAGTCGAATTTGACAGTCGACGCATGCGCAGTACGTTCGCCGCGGGATCGCGCCTAGTTTAAATAATACACGCCCCCTACCAGCCCAATTTGAATTCCGCCGGCTCATTTTCGCTACGCCGCCGCAACTTTAGGAGCAAGTGCTATGTGAATAACAGTACTTGCTCCTAAAGTTTCGGCGGAGTAACGTAAATGAGAAACGTTACTCCAAAATAAAGATTCGCTCTCCTACCTGAATCTGGCCCCAAGTGGGCCAGATTCTCAGCTGAGATACGACGGTGTATCTCACATACACCGTCGTATCTCAGTTTTTTTCAATGGGTATCTATGCATGTGATTCCTAGAATCACTTACGCATAGATACACTAACGTTCCGACAGGTGTAAAACAATTACACCGTCGGATTGTAGATGTAATGACAACGGTCGCTAGGTGGCCTTTACATTGTTTTCTCATTTGTCTATGCAAATAAACCTAATAAGCCGATTTCCGAATGTTTTTACGCCGCCCCGTCGTCGTTTACGTCGTGTCCGTAAGGTTTTTCCGGCGTAAAGATAAAGCAGGTTAAAGATGGCGCATCCTATGTTAAGTATGGACGCCGTGACCACGGCAAATTTGAAAGTTTTTACGTCGTTTGCGTAACTCGTCCGTGAATGGGGATTTACGTTGATTACGTTCACGTCGAAAACACCGTCATAATTTGGAGCATGCGCACTGCGATTTTACTATGTCCGGCGCAAGTGCAGTACGTTCGGCGCGGGGGCGCGCTTAATTTAAATACAAGCCGCCCCCTTTGATTTACGCGGGGAAACGCCGGGCCATTTACACTACGCCGCCGCAAACTACGGAGCAAGTGCTTTGAGAATACAGCACTTGCTCTAGTAAGTTGCGGTGGCATAGTGTAAATGCCTTACTTTACGCCGCCGCAGATTCTTAGAGAATCTGGCCCCAAGTATGTTTAGGTGCAAACTATACAGCACGGGCCAGATTCTCAGCTGAGATATGATGGTGTATCTCAGACACACTGTTGTATCGCAGTTTTTTTCAATGGGTATCTATGCGAGTGATTCTTAGAATCACTTACGCATAGATACACTAAAGATCTGACAGGTGTAAAGCAATTAAATGTAATGACAACACCGGCCGCTAGGTGGCCTTTACGTTGTTTTCTCATTTGCCTATGCAAATGAGCCTAATACGCCGATTCCCGAACGTTTTTGCGATGTGGCGACGTAGTTTACGTAGGTTGCGTACGCGTAAGGTCACCCTTGATATATGAGGGGTATGTTTCCGAAGTTCCGTCGTTGCCATGTTAAGTATGGCGTCGGGTCAACGTCGTCTTTTTCCATCGGTTACGTCGTTTTACTAAGTCGTTCGCGAATAGGGAATGGCATAAGTGACGATCACGTCGTTTTGACGTCGGTTTCAACGTCGCTTTCCGACGTGAGCTTGAGCATCCGAACTGGGCTTTTTTCCCGGCCGGGGCATGCGCACTTCGTTTGACCCGGGGGCGCGCTTAATTTAAATACAGCACGCCCCCTCCTTCACTATTTGAATTACGCGGCCTTACGACGCCGCATTTACGCTACGCCGCCGAAAATTACGGAGCAAGTGCTTTGAGAATACGGCACTTGCTCCAGTAATTTGCGTAGGCGTAGTGTAAATGCGATACGATACGCTACGCCGCCAGATACGCCATTTTTTGAGAATCTGGCTCTACAAGTGCAGGTTGTTTAAGTAGGTTTAAGTGCAAACTATGGGCCAGATTCAGGTAGAGTTGCGCTGGAGTATTTCGATATGCGCCGCGTAACTGTCAAGATGCGCCGTTGTATCTCCGCGGCCGTACCCACCAAACTAGATGCGGCAGAAAACGGGCTTTCCCCGACCGGCTTAACTTTCCGACGCCAGAGTATCGTCAGCGCATAGTTTCGCTTGGCGCATCAGTCGCGCCAATTGATTTCCCCTGCAAATATGCAAATGAGGGAGATTTCCCAATTCTCGAACGGATTAGCACCATACGCTGGCTACATGCGCCGCGCATATGTCGTCCGTCCGTCGCGAAGTTATTTCTACAAATAGCTGCTTTATCTTTACTCCAGACGGCCACAGGCCAGCAGGAGAGCAGCTACAGCAGCGTTACCGACGATAAGAGCTAGCTGAGCACCACCACTTGCAGGACAACACCTCTGTCCCTGCTTGTCTGTCAACTTTTACAGCCATGGAGGAAGACATCATAGGTCTCCATAGCCGAGATGACGGCTGACAGCTCCTGGCCTTTAAAATTCAGCTTTCTCCTGTGTTTGCGGGGAACGGGAGCAGCCATCTCAGAACAAAAGTAACTTCACTGTGGAGAGGGGGAACAGGATATACTTTAGTGCCGGAATGGCGCATCTACGGGCGCATTTAAACGCCCAACGGAACACATTGCGCTGTCGTTTCCAAGGAAGTGGTGCCGACGGAAGTTGTGAGCATGCGCACTGGGATGCATTGACAGTCGACGCATGCACAGTACGTTGGCCGCGGGATCGCGCCTAGTTTAAATAATACACGCCCCGTACCCGCCCAATTTGAATAACACCGGCTCATTTTCGATACGCTGCCGCAACTTTAGGAGCAACTGCATCATGAATAACAGCACTTGCTCATAAAATTTCGGCAGAGTAACGTAAATGAGAAACGTTACTCCAGATTAAAGATGCGCCCATCTACCTGAATCTGGCCCTATATAGCACAAGTGCAGTAAACACCAAGTACGTTTAGGTGCAAACTATACAGCACAAGTGCAGTAAACTACAAGTACGTTTAGGTGCAAACTATACAGCACACGGGCAATACAGCACGTTATAACACAGCAGCTAGCACAATCAACTGCCTGAAAAATAGGAATAGCTGATCTAGCTAAACTATACAGTGTATAAATATATGTACAACTCCTGGGATGTATATATATATCCTCTACACACTGTAAATTTAACTAAACTGACTAGCTTGCCTGCTCTATCTATCTGTCTAGAAAAAAATACACTGTCTCTCTCTCTCTCTCTCTCTCTCTCTCTCTAGGACTGGTCTTTTCACTAACACTGCCGCAACACACTACACGAGGCCGCCTTGCAGCCTGCCTTTTATAGTGTGGGGCCTGTGCTAAAGCTCTAAGCCATAATTATGCCAATTATGGCTCTCCGTTTTTTGCGCGCTGTGATTGGCCAAGCATGCGGGTCATAGTGCATGCTTGGCCAATCATCAGCGCGCAATGCCGCAGTGAAATATGGGCCGTGGCGTGTCACTCGAATTTGGCGCGATCGACCTGTTTTGTTCGAAATTCGACAAATGATCAAACAGGCAACGTTCGAGTCGAACATGGGTTCGAGTCGAATGCGAAGCTCATCCCTACCCGGCCGCTACATACAGAAGCTTCTTTCTTTCAGCAATCAGAGCAAAGTCCCTTCACAACTAACTAGATAGGCTGAGCTCCTCAGGATACCAGCCAATGTCCCCTTTACACAAATACACAGCTGACTCTCTAGCACCAGAGGGGTGGTAGCAGCCCAAAAGTCTCTAAAATCTCTGGCCCACAAGTTGCTTATGGTTATGGGTTTGTACCTGTATGAGTCACAGTGGATAAGATTTCCTATGGGATTCCTGTTGTTCCTTTCATGCCGATGGAACTTCTTGACTTCCCACCCTTAGTCCACCTTGAACCCCTCTTATTATCTTAAGTACATCACCTCCACCGTGGCCCTCTGGCTTGATATGTGCTTTACCTATGATTCTATGTTGTTTAAGATAATGTACGGGGATGCTCCGGATACATGTCAGGTCCAGCTGTCCGACTCTTGCGGCTGCACAATTAGCGAGGTGACCTTAGGGTAACACACAGCCTCATCATCTGGTTTGATCTTTTATAGTAAGTGGCCAGAGATCCTAGGGTTCCCTGTCTCCTTTTCATGGTCTAGTCTCTCCCCACTTAGGCCATCCCTTTCTACTAGCTGGACTACCCAGGGATATGGGTTCACTCCCTCCTTTTAGTCACTTCTGCTCCTGTAGCCAAAAATGTCTTCTTTCCCTTGCATAATTTTGTCACACCGACTCCTTGGGGAAACCACACCAGTGACAGCCAGGCTCATTATCCACCTTGCATAATTTTGTCACACCGACTCCTTGGGGACACCATTTCTCAAAAAATTCTTTAACAAGTAGTTTCAACACTCTTCACCCCCTTTTTTTTTTCCTTTCTTCAGCCTAGCTCACTCTCTACCCTTTCACTCCCTTTTTTTTCTTGGTGTGAGCAGTAGGAAAACAAGGCAAAAACTTCAATGCCAAGGTTGCTTTACTTTGGCCTTTGGTTCAAAGAGGTCTCTTCATAACATCCTGCAATCATTGACTCCATTTCTCAGCCATGCCTAACATCACCATTGGTTCCCTCAATGTGCAAGGGCTTAATATCCCTGAAAAAGGCAAATTCGTTCTCATGTATATACACAAAGGTAGGATTGACATTGCCTTCCTACAATAGACGCACTTTGCAATACACAGACCTCCCATGTTTAAAAACAAGCATTACTCAATATCCTTTTATTTTCCCTCTTCAGACCAAGTCTGAATGTTAGGAATGACTAGGCACCATACAACCTACCTGACTGGGATCGTTCTTTGTGCGGCTGCTTCACGAATGAAGCTCAAGAAGAAAGAGAAGGGGGGTAGGTGACACGCTTCTCCCTTTTGTATTTGGAGCCTTACGAAATCCATCTTTCTTGGAGGTCATGGGGTAGCTCCTCCAAGATTGGTCTCACTCCGCAAACAGAGTCCAGGACGTTGAGGCCTACTAGGCCGCGTACACATGATCGGATATGTCCGCTGGAACTGGTCCGCCGACCAGTTTCAGCAGACATATCTGATCGTGTGTACGACCTAGCGGACAGGTTTTTCCAGTGGACAAATTTCAAAGCATGCTTTGAAATTTGTCCGCTGGAAACCTGTCCGTCGGACATGTCCGCTGGTTAGTACACCTAACCAGCGGACATAAATCTTCCGCATGCGTCGAATGGATTCGATGCATGTGTGGAAGTATTTTACTTCCTGGAGTGGTGACGTGGTGGTGTCAACGTCACCGCAACTTTACCGCATCCTCAGTCCGAGGGGATTTTCGTCCGATGGTGTGTACATGCCATCGGACCAAAATCCGAGGATACATGTCCGCTGGAAATGGTCCGTCGGACATGTTTCAGCGGACATGTTTCCCCGTGTGTACGCGGCCTTAGGGATTGATCTGTTCTTGCAGACTACAGCTCCTGCAGTAAATCCCCAAGTTCTCGTAACTTTTTATAGTCTTTGGCAGTAATTCTGGGAAAATTGTCGACCCTCTTGAAGAGTGCATCTTTGACTGCCATAGCACTCCTCTAGCCTTTTCCATCCAGATCTACTTAGGGGTGGTTCACGTTGGCTGCCCTGAGCCTCTTAGCATGTTCCACAGATTCTTTGCCCAGCCATTTGGTCAGCAGGCTGAGTTCTTCCCTGGCAGAGAAGCCCAGATTCTTAATAGCATCCTTGAATTTTAACTTTCATATCCTGACATTTTCGGGACGGTCGTCTAAGTTGGTGAGTCCCTGGGCATTCCCCAGGTTTTGTTGCGTTTGCAAATGCGTGCGGACAAAACCCCTGTTTTTAACATATACTGTTAGACAGGTTAATTGGTTGTTCTGCGAGCTGGTCGGTAAGTAGGCTTGCTTTTTCCCTGGGCATTCCCCAGGTTTTGTTATCTGCTTTAGCCTTCCAATGCTACTTACTGCTATGGCAAGCTGTAGATGGGGCGTTGGACACGTTTATGTTTTACCTGTGGTGCTTGTATTGGTCCAGCAACACACTAACGCCTTTGCAGCCATTGTGCTACATTCTGGGTGTTTGGTCTGCTTCTGCACCTTTAGGGAGGGGTGGCTCCCCTTCAGTCCACCTGCCCTTACCTATCCATCAGAATGCATGTGCCTCCATTGTGGGGACACTCATTGTTTAGTGTTAGGACCACAGATTACAGGGTGCCCTGGTGCGGCTCTGTGGCGCACGCATGCGTTTGCAAATGCGTGCGGAAAAAAACCCTGTTTTTAACACATACTGTTAGACAGGTTAACTGGTTGTTCTGCGAGCTGGTCGGTAAGTAGGCTTGGTTTTTCCCTGGACATTTCCCAGGTTTTGTTGTTAAGTTGGTGAGTCCAGTTTGCACCATGCCACGCTGGATCATATACTTCCCCATGTCGGTCAAGCTTGATACATTGGTGTGCTAATCTTGTTCTGCCGTGGTTCCCTGGAGGGATCTTGTGATTGGCTCTTCTTTGATGCAAGTGTTGATTGCTGGCCAATGTGTATAGCTGTATCTCTGTGTTAGCGCAGCCACATGGTGAACCTGTGGTGGTGCATCCATGAGCACACTGGCGTGTAAATGATTTATTTTAATGTCAATATCCCAGGCACTTAGTACCCTTGGAGGAACAGCGTCTTCTCTCGAGTCTAGCAAGTCTTTGGTGTCAGATGAGTCAGCCTCACTGCACTGGTGTTGAAACGGAGAAGGCTCCTCGCGTAATCTTTCGTACGACATCAGGTCATACTTTTGCTTCCCGCCGTCCAGTTGCACAGCTGCTTCCAAGACTTCAGCCTGGGCTATGGCGGCTGCTGCATCCACTTCCTTACATAGGGCTTCTACGATTGCGTCCAATTCAGCCTTTTACGTGCAGTGGCAGCGGCTGCTTTGGCAGCGGCTGTCTGCTCCTCCTCTTCTATTGCACTCTCAGCTCTTATGACTGCCTCTTTCTGGGCATATTTGGCCCTAGCATGTGCAGCCTCTGCAGTGGCTCGAGCCTTGATAGCACTTGCGTTTGCACTGGTGCATTTGACTGCACTGATTTGCCTGACCTTGAGTGAACAATCTGCACGCTTGGGGTGCACAGCTCCTTCACAGGTGAGAAAGGAGCTTGCCCACTGTCCTATGCTGTGACCGGGGACAGCTCTGCTCATGTTCTATCCTCTCCAAGCCTGAACCAAACACACTGTTCCGCTGTGTTTTTCTTTTTCTATCTGACTTGGGACTATGTGGCAGGGGGAAACCTCTTCTATACCTGAGCTGGGGGCGACAACCCTGGGGCCCAGCCTAACTCTTGGGCCACACAGCAATGCCCACTACCAACAACAACTCCCAGACTGAGTACTGCACTCCACAGTAAGTGCTTCGCTACTGTGAGTACCCATGTCCCACCCCCTCACACTCTCTCTTGCTCTCTCTCTTATGCCCCCTCTCTTTCACTTTTACCACCCTCTCTCTCTCAGCCCATCCTCTCTGTCCCCCACCCTCTCTCTAAACCCCTCTTAGTTGCCCCCTCTCTCTCAGTCCCACTTTTCTCTCAGCCCCCCCTACCTGTTTCAAGCAGAAACACTGCACATACTGACTCCTACCACCATGACTACTTCAAATCACTGAGCCAGTGCAGCACTGACACAAGTCTCGCTCCTGGCCCAGCCTCACTTTGAGATTCTCTGTGAGTGTTACGTCACTAGTTGCTATATGCCTAGCAACCAGTTCCACCGCTGACCAGTTAGGGTGGCTGCCACTAGCTGCATGCCCTCTATTTTATTCCAGGACACTGAATTGTCCTGGAATGAAGGTGCCTGGGACCTGGAACAGAGATGAAAATTGCAGAACAGTCCCGAGCAATCTGAGACATGTGGGCCCCGGGACATATCTGCAGCTGGGCTATCACACAGCACTTGCAGGTGTCAGGCAGCCGCAGCCAAAATGCGGGAGACTCCCACATCTAGCAGGAGACTTGGGATATCTGACAATATAACCATCCACCTAATATTGACTAAGTCTCCCCTTTTGCTGGAAAAATAGCCCTTACCTATTGAGGCATGGACTCCACAGTACCATCCACATGAATAGCAGGTCCTGCCCAAAGCATCAGCTGGCTAGGTAAGCCATATTGCATCCTGGTATTATCTCTTCCCCAGGTAAGCGATCCACAGGCACCCGGCCATCCACATGATGTAAAACAAAATGTGGTTCATTAGACCAAGCCACCTTTTTACATTGCTCAGTGGTCCAGTTCTGATGCTCACATGCTTATTGTAGGTGCTTTTGACTGTGAACATGGGCCAAAAAGGGTACTTTCACTGATCTGCAGCTACACAGCCCCATATGTAACAAACTGTAATACATCATGTTCTATCGGAATCAGCATTAAATTTTTCAACAATTTGAGCTATAGTATTGGATCAGACCACACAGGTCAGCCATCACTCCAGACAATCAGCAATCAGCCATGGTCGTAATCAATGCAGATTGGGAACCATAGCTGCTGTTAGAAATCACAGGGTGAAATATAGCCTACCCAAAATAATAGTGTTTTATGCTCACTAAAAATAAACTAAAATCATTATTAGTGGATACAAACACAAAATGACTTACAATATTCCTACTAATTCTGAAAGATAAAAAGAAAGATAAAACTGCACTGAGTGATCAGGAGGGGGTTGGTAAATATGACATATTTATTGACTCCTTCTCCTAAAGTCCATCCTGAAAAGATGCCCCACCTTGTGTGCCTGTAGCAGCTGGAAAGGAGAGAAGGGAAGCTGGCAGCTCTGGGAAGAAGGGGGGCACAAAGTGGGGCACAAAGTGGGGATCCTGCATGGGAGGGTGATTGGTGTGGCAGAGGGAGCAATTACAGGAATAGCAGTGGCCCTCCTGTACTGTTCCAGAAATTGTCCTCCAGCCACACCATTCGCCCTTTCTGCCCAGGCTAAGGTGACCAGATTTTTAAAATGAAATCCGGGGACATATATTTTTTTTACAAGTAATGACGGCAATCAGCGACTCGTCGTCGCCCGCCTCACAGCCTGTCAAGTCTAAAACAGGCCATACACGGTCGAATTTCAAATGAATTTTCGAAATCAGAAAGTTTTTTTTTGTGTGATCCAATGATGCCACCATTGATTTTAAAAATTCGGCCAACCAAGCCTTCATGTTGCTACAGAAAATAATTTTCGTGGCCAGGAATCTTTTTTTTCTCTCTGTGAATTTTCTTTTCTTGCACATGCGCTTTTTTTCTTTTACATTTCTCGCACGATTCTCCCATCACTGATTAAAAAATCGTTTGTTTTTCCAAAAATTTCTCAAATTTGATTGCCGCACAAAAATCAGCTGTTGCTGCAGCCCACTAATTCTTAGATACGATTTTCGAAAGAAAATTATTTTGAATTTCGAACCGTGTATGGCCGGCATTACTCTCCAGGCCCCCGGCTACTACTTGGTGGGAAGCGGAGGAAGAACACTCGGCCAGGGAAGGCAAAGAGATAAGCAGGCAGGCGGCTGGCCGGGACTTGAGCCAAGGCAGAAGAACATGAGAGCGTAGCTGAATGGGCATGCACCCGAAACGGAAGAAATATTCCCTCCACTCCGATCAGCACATGATCATAAGAAAGGGGCACAGATAATGGGAAAAATCCACCTCACTAAGCTAGTAGGAGCGGTAGAGCGGGGGTGTGTAATTCAGATTTTTTTTTAATTCTGCACTGATTGTCTTTGAAATTGCCCCAGCCCCTGTTCAAATCCAATCCAGGGACAAAACTGGGGACAAACTTGGTCTGGGGACAGTATCCTCAATCCGGGGACTGTCCCCTGAAACTGGGGATGTCTAGTCACCCTAGCCCAGGCCCCCCTGCTAACCTGACCCGGTACAGGAGGGCCACTGCTGCCCCCTTATCGACAGTTCTACAAGTACCATCCCACAAGAGCTGCAGCTTTGGCATTGCTCTAACCCAGTCGTCTAGTAATTACAATTTGGCCCTTGTCAGAAGTCGCTCAAATCCTTACTCTTTCCCATTTTTTCTAATTTCAACGCATTAACTTCATTGACAACGTGTTCACCTGCTGCCTAATATATACAACCCACTTCTAAATGCCGTAGTAATGTGTTAATTACCGTTATTCACTTTACCTGTCAGTGGTCATAATGATACGGCTGACAGGTGTAAATAAGTAACAAAATGCATCAAAATTCATAAAACAACACAAAAAAATGACATATCATTGCTTCCCTGCATTATACGTAAACCAGTTTGTTATACAGCAGAGTGAATATGAGGCCCCGTAGACACGACCGAGCTTCTCGGCAGAATCCAGCGAGAAGCTCGCTGGGATCCATATTCTGACGAGAAGCTCGATCGTGTGTACGTTTTCGCCGAGCAAACTGTTGAGCAAAGCGTCGAGCCAAAATACAGAGCAGGTTCTCTATTTCCTCGATGGGCCATCAGGACTAATGGCTCGACGCCTTTTTCGACAGCCTGGTCGACGAACTCGACGGGCGGCCGAGAACCTCGCCGGGCGGAACGATGAGTTTAGCCCGACGAGGTTCTTGTACGTGTGTACGCGGCCTTAGGCTTTCATCTCACTTGAGTCTTAACATGTAGGTGAACAGTATAAGAAATCACAGATGACATCATTTCTAATGGAAATCTTAGTGAATGACACATGCTGCTTAACCTGCTGAGTCTTTAATTTAGCTATGGGAGGAAGGGCTGGAATAGACACACCTGAATCTGGAGACTCTCATTTAGAGTGCAGTTTGATGACTATAAATCCACCTTGTAGTTCCTCTTACCATTTGATAAACTTGGTAATGTAGAAGAAAGTCAAACTAAAATACCCAGCCATGGCAGAACAACGATACTTATGGAACCCACAGTCGACATACGAGAGGTTTGGATGGCAAGGGAGAGACAAGCAGTCCCGCTACACAGAAACTCTGCGAAGTACATGGGTGCGTAATCAAAACACACAAAGGTGAATGTTTGTTTTCCAACTCCTATTTCTTATACTCTACCTGATAAAATGATGTTGTCTCTGCTATAGTTGTTTAAACACTGTCTTGGTGTAACAATGAACATTTGCATCATATAGTGCCAATAAAAAAGCAGCATACTGGGACTGTCCGAATTTAACAAAGTGAAGATGTGTTTTTGTTTTTGTGATTTGACCAGACATATTATAATCTGACATGTACCCATTTAGGCCTCATTCACATGAGTGTACCTAACTCGGTACACCTGGGCTGTGTTTACACCCCCAAGGAAGGCACCGGTGGTCCATGCAGATATATGTACCCAACCAGTAACAGCTGCATAGACCTTCATGTGCATTCCTCTCTTTTTTTTTTTTTTATTCCACATCAGCTACTACTGAACTTTAGAGAGCCGTTCATGGCATGACCTTTCGATCCTCTCTATATACATTTTTGCATCATCTGTGGTTGACAGTTCATGCTCTGTATCTCGCTTTTCAGAGCTATGGCTGAATATTTTCGTATGCTTATAATTTTTTTTTTATATATTAGATATTGTTATTGTGAGTAGAGTAGCATTCCCTTTAGTTAATTTTAATACGTAAACGGTTGATTACCCTCTTCACTACCCACTCACTTAATCCGCAGCTGGTGTTCGTCATGCCCCACCCATTCACCCTCCCTCCCCCCCAAACCGGACCCAACCCTCCCCCCCCCCCCGTGGCCCCCCAGACTCCATATTTCTGTTTCTGATAGTTAGCTGTTTTGTGTCTTCTGTACCATATTGATCTCTCATTTTTGGGTAAGGAAGCTCCTGTTAACACCTTCACCTAATGTATATATTTCCTTTAGGTTCAGCGGATCTCTAGCGCACCGGGCCTCTCAGATTCTCAACATAGCTCCACGTTTTTTTGTACATCCTCCACTTAAGCCATTTGGTCTCGACCTTTTCCTGGGTTTCCGTGGTGTTCTCCCTCAACTTTTCCATCGTATACGTTTCTTCTACCCCGTCCACCCACTGCCATATTTGAGGGCTATCCGTATCTTGCCACTTTTTAGGGATAAGCCTTTTTGCGGCGTTTAGTAAGTGGGGAGTAGTGACTGCTGGTATTTCTTGATGCCATCGCATCCCCCGTGGAATAATACTACCCACGGGTCTTTTTTTAGTTCAGTACCAGTTATTACCTTGATCTGCTGCAGTATGGCGTCCCAATATTTCCCAATCACCGGACAATCCCACCATAGGTGTGCCATTGTGCCTCTGTCTGCACATCCCCGCCAACATCCGTCGGGTAGCCCGTTATTAAAGTTACTTAGTTTGGCTGGGGTTATGTACCACCCTGAGATGCATTTATAATTCATCTCTGCAGTACGCGAATCAGTGGCGGAGGTATGAACCAGAGACATTAATTTATTAACCGTGAGTTCCCCCCTAGTGATTCCCAGTTCCCTTTCCCATTTTCCAACAAAGGGGGCAACTGGTGCCCCAATCTTACTAAGAATTTTATATATTTTGGATATAGTGCCCTTAGTGTTCACCCCAGTGCAGATTTTTTCTAATGACGTCAGCTCCAACCCCGACCTCAGTGGTCTGGGGAGCTGCTGTACAAAGTGGCTTAGCTGCATGTAGTGCCATCTGTCGAGGTTCCATGTGTCCACTCTGGATTTCAGGTCCTCGAAAGTGGCCAGCTCGCCGTTCGTTATCGTGTCCCCTAAATACACACATTCTTTTTTAATCCACTTCCCCCCAATTTTCGTTTCCCCCGGTGGGAAAAAAGCATTTTCTTTTAGATTAATGAGTGGCGAGTTAAATTTACTAGCAAGTGACATCTGTACCCTATCCCACATCCTCAACGTGCTTTTTGTCATTTCAAAAACATTGTGTGTAATAGTTCTATATTGTGTAGGTATCCATAGTATTTTACTCAATTGCGTCATGTCTTGTGATTTTTCTATTTGAAGCCATCTTATCTCGTGCTTATCTCTGGCCCATTCCACCGCCCGTGAAAGGACCGCTGCTTTATAGTAACTTTTAATATCCGGTACTACTAGTCCGCCGTCTAGTTTGTCGAGTTTTAGAATGTATAGGGAAATTCTATGTTTTCTATTTTTCCAAATATAGTTCATTAATATAGCGTTTAATGTTCTTAGATATTGTGGGGATAGCGAGATTGGGATTAATTGAAATTTGTAAAGTATCTTGGGGACATAAATCATTTTTAGCATATTGATGCGGCCCATCCAAGATACGGGTTTATTTATTGTCTTTTTTAATTTGTTTTTAATTTCATTTAGCAGGGGTATATAGTTTGACTTATAGATCTTTGTAACCGAGTTGGCTAATTTTATTCCTAAATACGTTAATTCTTTCCGCCAAGGGAAGTTGCATATCTCTTTAACCTGCTTGGCCTCGGTTTTCTCCAAACTTATATTTAATATCTCCGATTTTACGATATTGACCCTAAAATTAGAGATATAGCCGTATTGCCGCAAGGTCCATAGCAGCCTAAGTATGGTATTTACAGGGTCGGAAATAAAAAACAAAACGTCGTCCGCGAACGCGGCTAGTTTATGCTCCTCGTCGCCCACCCGGACTCCCTTAATAGCGGGGTCTTTTCGGATCTTTGACAAAAGGGGTTCTAACGACAAGATAAATAATAATGGGGACAAGGGGCAGCCCTGTCTCGTCCCATTACTCATCCTAAATGAGTTCGAGAGGGTGCCGTTTATCATGATTCTGGCTGTTGGCCGATGGTATAAAGCTTCGATCCATCCTCTAAACCTGTCCCCTAAGCCGATTGACGTCAGTGTCTGCATCATGAACCCCCAGTCTACCCTGTCAAGCGCTTTTTCGGCGTCAACTGACAGGAATAGACTGGGGGGTCCCGCTTGCCTAAGCCTCTGTATCAAGAGGAGAGCCCTTATGCCGTTGTCTTTGGCTTCTCTGCTGGGTACGAATCCAACCTGGTCAGAATGTATTAAAGACTGGAGAACTCCCTTTAGGCGCTCCGCCAAGACCTTAGCAAAAAGCTTAACGTCAATGTTCAACAAAGATATAGGTCTATATGCAGAGCACAGGCAGCTATCCTTCCCCTCTTTTAGGATGATCGCCACCGAAGCAGCCAGTGCATCTTGACTCAGCCCACATTCCCGTCCCAAGCTGTTAAAGTAGCTACATAGTTTTGGTATAAGAATTACGCTGAACTTTTTATAATATGTGACCGTGAACCCGTCGGGGCCCGGGCTTTTCCCAGGAGCCATGTTTTTCAAGGCTTTTTTAATTTCCGCTTCTGTAATAGGTTTATCTAGATTCTCAGTAGTGTCCTCATCGACCTTTATAAGGCCTGCTTCATCTATAAATGTCTGGTTACGAGCTCTCCTCTCCTCTTTACTTCCCGGCTGTTGTTCTATGTTATATAGCGCTTCGTAATATTTCCTAAAAGTTTCGCCGATATCCGCTGTTGAGTGTGCCAGCTCCCCGTTTTCATTTTTAATTTTATCGATAAAATTCCTCGTTTTCTTTTTTTGGGCCATTTTCGCTAATTGTTTGCTGGATTTATTACCCCATAAGTATGATTCCCTAAGGATATTATTATATTTTGTCCTAGCTTCCTGTTCCATATCTTCCTTTAATAGATCTCTTTTTATTGTCAAGTTAAGGAATATCTCTTTTTGGCCCAGTTCTTTATGTTTTTGCTCCAGATGCCTGATTTCTTTAACAAGTAGGTCCCGCTGCCTGTTTCTTTCCTTCTTTCTACGAGCCCCCTCAGATATTAATATCCCGCGGATGTACGCCTTGTGCGTCTCCCATATAGTTGCACTCGATATACCGTCGGTTTCGTTAATCTCGAAGAATTGTTTAAGTTCCTCCTCTACCCTCATTGCGCCCTCCTTATCCTGAATTAGGTACTCATTGAGACGCCATACTGTCCGTTTACTGATCGGTAGATCCGTCCTAATTTTCATAATGATCGGGGCATGATCAGATAAAGTCATTAACCCGATTTCTGTAGCCATAATCGAGTCCAGCAGTCTGTGGTCAACCAATATATAATCGATTCGGTAGTACGTACCATGGGGTGGGGAAAAGAACGTATAGTCTTGTGCGTGGGGATGAAAAGCCCTCCAAGCGTCAACCAATTGACATTCCTTAATCTTTTGTTTTATTTTCTGTCTCGGTAGACTATTTATTTCCCTACCCAGGGAGGTACTATCGAGTCTAGGGTTAAAGACAAAGTTTAAATCTCCCATTATTATCGTATGTCCCTCCGCAAAAGATTTTATTTTACTTAGGATCCTAGTTAAATATTTAATCGGGTGGGCATTAGGTGCATATATGTTAACTAAGGTATATACAGTATTCCCAATTTTTCCTTTCAGACCCAGGTATCTACCCTCTGGGTCTGTAAGCCTCGCCTCCACGGGAATCCCCATTGATATTTAACATTATGTTCCCTCATCTGTTCAAGGAGAGGTTTGAGGAGTCTCCTTCTGTTTAAAGTTTCCCATGCTAGATCAGGGTAGATTTGTAGCTCCACATCGCCATTTCTCATAGGAGATGATCTTTTCAATTTTGACCAAATCTCAGCCTTGTCCTCATAGTATCTGAATCTGATTATTATGTCTCTTGGTCTTTCACTGCCGTTGTCCTTGTACCTCCCTACACAGTGAACTCGTTCTATTTTGAGGGGTTTCCCCTCATCTCTCTCCATGAGTGGTATGAACAGGTTATTCATTATTTTTCTGAGATCCTCGCCCCTTTCTTCTCTCATGCCACGGATTCTCAGGTTTTGTCGTCTATGCCTGTTCTCCTGGTCTTCTAAGCGGTATCTAAGCAGCCTTTGATTGAGTTTCAGAGCACAGTGTTGTCTTTTTATCGCGTTCAGTTCTAGCTCTTGTTTGTCAATTTTTCCTTCTATCTCCTCCACCCTTGATAGTATATGGCTTATATCATTTCTTAACGCACTGATTTCCTCTTTTATAGCATTTTCTAATCTCATCAACATTCCATCTAATTCAGTTCTTGTTGGTATATGTATCTCAGGCCCTTCCTCATCGTCCTTACTTGGGTCTTGGTCCCCGTCATTAGATGTATCTGTAGGCGGTGGATTAGATCCACCCAAGCCTTTTTTAGTTGTCCCTGATTTTGTAGATTTCTTCTCGGTGACCGGGCTTTTAGGGTGTGCTTCTTGGGACATGTAGTGTCTTATTGAGCTTGTGGTTGGGTTTTTTTAGGTGTTTTCGGGGCGGAGCCCCTTGTGGTCTTACTCATACTGTGTCTATTTCTTGCTCTAATTCGCTTCCCCAGTTTAAAATAGAGGGGTTTACTTATGTCCCGACCAATCAATGGATCGAATCCGATCGCTTAGATCCAAAAGTCCCGTTTCCGGTTCTCGCCCCGTAAAGGTTTAGTATGTATTTTGCCCTATTATTCACGCTTTGGGTTGGGTTGATATACATCAAATACCTACCCTATGTAAGGTACTACGCTGTGAAGGGATGTTTGAGGGATTTGTGCTGAGGGTCCAAATTCAGATGTTGATGGACTGGAGGGTTGACTTGTAACTGACTGCTTATGTTCTAAAGCCCATTTGTCCTATATTTGTACCCGGGGGGTTCTGAGGTTAATATCAGACCTGACTTTGCCTATACTGATCGACTATTCAGGTATATGCAGCTTATCCTACTAGTGGGGGGGCATAGGATCCTCTTGTTTTATAACTGTGCTTTACCGAGCCGGTCCTCTTCGGTACGGCCACTGCTGTCCAGAGTAGGGGCTTCTCCTGCTCGGGAACGCTCCCCTGCAGATCACTTCCCCTCGATTATATTTCAGGATCACTCCCCCCCTACAAACTTCTCCAAGGCCCCCTGGGTCGCCCACGCACTTGGCCAGCAAATTTGTTATATTTTCAATATGGTTCCAGTATGGTTCCAGTCTGGACAATGTCCTTCAGATGTCTATACTATTATGCAGTAACTCACTCAGTCCTGTATATATGCCCTCATTACATTATTTATCATCTTTGTCTTCACAGTATCGTAGAACATCAAAAAAATAAAGAAATCCTTGATCTTACCCACTTAGCTGAGTCTGATGCTGGTTTAGCGATGTAAGCAGTCTCTTGGTCAGTAGATGTAATAATGGAGACTTTACCTGATATCCTCCAAGAAGCGTGTTGACCGTTGTTGCAGGGGGTCAATATCTCCTCCCCCCGGGTCAGCCGTAGGGAATAGCAGGTAGTGATCAGGGTATGGCTCCGTTGAGATAGATTGCGGGGCGATCAAGGGGGGAGCAAGCAGGTTTCCGACCAACGAGTGACCGAGGAAGCAACGTCCTTTGTCTGCTCGCATGCCCGGCACCACAAAGCCCACCAGCGTCTATCCCCGAGCTGCCCACGGGTGTCCGGGGCTCTGTTCCTTACCGCTAATCGGAGCTTAGGAGCTAATCGGCTGGCGGACGGGGGGGGGGGGGTGCTGTTCCCGGCCATGCTGTTTGATCGTGGGGGCGGCGGACAGACTCTCACCCTGCCGCACTCCGCCCTCGGATCCTCCGGCGTCTCCCCCTCACTCCCCCAGCTGGATCCACGGCGGCGCGATCAGCATCTCCCTCCGCATGCGTGCTTCACGTGCAGCACGTCATGACGCGGTATCTATCTGTCATGTGCATTCCTGAGTGTGCAATCCATGCCAGAATGATGCACAGCTCAGAACCCAGACAAACTGTAAAATCTCATTACAATCAACTTGAGATTTAGCAAGCCTATGTACCTACCTACCTAAGCTATGATTAAGCACTAAGTTATAGTGTGAAACGCGTCAGCTTGTATCTTGTTTGCTGTGGCATGTATCCTGTGATACTGTTTTAATAAAAAGCAATATTTTTGGAGTGCGGCTGTGCAGACATCCCCTTTAATTTGCATTGCTATATGTATTGCCAGCACCCGTGGCTTCAGATCCGGTGACGAGGTTCATCATTTGTATTTTCTACCTTGAGAGGTGACTCCCTTTCTCTACCTAAACTATCCAATCAGACAGGCCCTTGCACTACATATTTGTTGGTAAATCTAAAGGATATTGTACAATCCAAATTGTAACATGTAGTGCTCTGTTAGCTGACCATGTACTATACAGTCTGTGGCACCATCGAACGGCTCAGAACCCAGACAGACTACCTGTGTGATCTCCTTTAGATTCATCAAAAATTGTTTAATAGGAGAACAAATCGTAACAAAATATTCAATTTGTATCAAATCAGGTAGGTCCTAATCGCCCACATGATCTGAAGATCGCATGAAAATTACCGCTTTCAAATAGATCGTACGATAATCTGATCGTTGGTATACCGCTTTCGAGAGCCCATCACAACAGTTTATCTGATCAGAGAAGCTCGAAAATATAATACAAATACACATCAACACTTTTTTTTTTAACCACCTGCTTACTGGGCACTTAAGCCCCCGCCCAGACCAATTTTAAGCTTTTAGCGATGTCACACTTTGAATGATTGCGCGGTCATGCAATGCTGTACCCAAATAAAAATGTTATCATTTTCACACAAATGGACCTTTATTTTGGTGGTATTTAATCACTACTGGAGTTTTATTTTTTGCTAAACAAAGAAGCCCCAAAAATTCTGAAAAAAAAGTTTTATAGCTTGTTATAGAATTTTTGAAAACCAGTAATTTTTCTCCTTCATTGATATGCGCTGATATGCGCTGATAGGCACAGATGAGGCATCACTGGTGGGTGTCACTGGTGATGAGGCACTGATGGGTTACATTGGGTGGCACTGTATGCAATGGTGGGTGGTGCTGGTGGGCACTGGTAGGCGGCACTGATAGGTGGCACTGGCAAGCACAGATGACTCAGCGGCTGCTCTCCTCCTTGATCAGGACCAATGTTCCTCTGACAGCTGGCCGGTGACCAGCTTCTTTTTTTTTTTTCTCATGCTATCAGCATGAGGAGAAAAAGTAGTCGATTACCAGCTCTGTTTACATCACATGATCAGCTGTCATTGCCTGACAGCTGATCACGTGGTAAGGGGTGCAGGGGGCACGCAGGCCGCTGGAGGACGTCTATTGACTCGCTCTCGGCAAAGTAGGTACGCGCTGTAGCCGTCATTCAGCTATAGCGTGGACAGTAAGAGGTTAATCTGTTTTACAAGACTTTTAGTAATTTTAGTAAACTCTTCATTTTCGACTAGCATGCAAAAAACAGATGATCTGTGCAATATGTTAAAATTTAACAAAGTAGTAAACTCACGAATTAACTGGCCCCTGGGCAGTTTAACCACTTAACGACCGCCGCACGCCTATTTACGTATATATACGTCCCTGCCTTCTAGCGGGTCGGGGGTCCGATCGGGACCCCCTCCGTTGCGTGCGGCGGTCGGCTTACCTCCGGGAGCAATCCGACTCGAGGGGGTGGCGGTTAGTTTCTGTCCGCCCCCTCGTGATCGCTCCCAGCCAATCCTGTGCGCCGCCGCCGCGTCGCTTCCTCTGCCTGTAAAATGTAAACATAGGCAGAGGAAGTGATGCGCTCTCATCTCGGCGGTATTTTCAAACTGCCGAGATGAGAGAAGAGTCACGGTAAGTCGGCACAAACACTACAGTGACACCAGTACGCATAGGCACATTAACCCCTTGCGATCACCCCCCACCCCCACCCCCCTGTCACACTGTCACTGAATGCAGTGATCATATATGTACCGATCACTGCATTTAGTGTCCATGTGACAGTTAGTGTGACAGGCTGTTAGTGTTAGGTTCAGGGTAGCCCCGTACCCCCCCTAATAAAGTTTTAACCCCTTGATCACCGCCCTAGTTAACCCTTTCACCCCCTATTGCCAGCGTCACTAAGCAATCATTTTTCTGATCGCTGTATTAGTGTCACTGTTGCTGCTAGGTAGCTATTTTTTTTTATTATTGCGATTTTTTTTTTTTTTTTTTTTTACTAAAGACATGTGGCTGAATACATTTTTGGCCTAAATGTTTGACTAAAATTTAGTTTATTCAATTTTTCTTATAACAAAAAGTAAAAAATATTGTTATTTTTTTTTTTTTAAATGTCGCTCTATTTTTGTTTATAGTGCAAAAATACCATCAAAAGAAAGCTCTATTTGTGGGAAGAAAAGGACGCAAATTTTGTTTAGGAGCCACGTCGCACGACCGCGCAATTGTCTGTTAAAGCGACGCAGTGCCGAATTGTAAAAACTCCTCTGGGCATTTAGCAGCATATTGGTCCGGGGCTTAAGTGGTTAAGCTATAATGTGCTAGTATGATGGGCTTCCCTCAAAACAGCCCTCAGTGGCATGCTGGCAGCACTTACATCTTCACTCAGGCTACCTTCCAGGTTCACACTTTCTGGCCATTTTAAAGGCTAGGCCGCAATGACTTCACTCCTGCGCATTCACATCATGGTCACGGCACAATGCTCTGAATGGCCGACACACTCAATGTGCTGTCAATTCAGAGTGCAGTGTGCGTGCATCGGTCACGTCACTGGCTGCTTCACACATGAATATCTCCTAAACTAAGGTGACCACATTTTTAAAATGAAATCCGGGGACATATTTTTTCTTTACTAGTAATGGCAATAATCAGCGACTCTCTCCCTGTCGCCGCCTGCCTCACAGCCTTTCAAGTCTTCCTCTCTGGGCCCCGGCTACTACTGGATGGGGAGTGGAAGAAGATCACTCCGCCAGGGAGGGCAAGGAGATAGGCAGGTGGCTGGCCAGGATTTGAGCCAAGGCAGAAGAACATGCGAGCAAAGCTAAATGGGCATGCGCCCGAAACTGAAGAAATATTCCCTCTGCTCCGACCAGCACATAATCATCAGAAAGGGGCACAGATAATGGGAAAAATACACCCCCCTATGCTAGTAGGCACGGCGGAGCGGGGGTGTGTAATTCTATTTTTTTTATTTTAATTCTGCACTGACTGGGCCAGATTCAGGATGGCGAGCGGTTCTTTGCAGGGGCGTAACTTTTCCTATTTATGTTACGCCGCCGCAACTTTACCCCCAAGTGGTGTATTCACAAAGCACTTGCGTGTAAAGTTGCAGCGGCGTAGCGTAAATTGGGTGGCCTAATTCAAATTCGACGGGTAGGGGGCGTATGCTATTTAAATTAGGTGCGTCCCAGCACATGTGTCGACCATTAAAAAATCCCAGTGCACATGCTCCCAGTTATGATGGTGTTTTCGACGTGAACGTAATCTACAGTACGTAAATCCTCATTCACGGGCGAGTTACGCAAACGACGTACAAATTTCCCGCGGTCACGACGTCCATACTTAACATAGAATGCGCCATCTTTTTGGTGCTTTATCTTTACGCCGGGGAAACCCCTTACGGAAACGGCGTAAAGTCACTGTGTCAGACGGGCGTACGTTTGGGAATTGGCGTATCTCGCTAATTTACATATTCTCGGTGTAAATCAGCGGGAACGCCCCTGGCGGCCATTTTAAAATTGCATTTAAGATCTGACGGCGTAATACAATTACTCCTGTTGGATCTTTCCTGCAAACCGGCGTATCTTGTTTTCTGAATACAGAAAAACAGATAAGCCAGAGCAAAATCAGAGTTATGCCAGCATATCACTGATACGCCGGCATAACTCTACCTGAATCTGGCCCACTGTCTTTAAAATTGCCCCTGCCCCCTATTAAATCCAATCTGGGGACAAAACCAGGGACAGACTTGGTCCGGGACAGTGTCCTCAATCAGGGGACTGTCCCCTGAAACTGGGGATGTCTGGTCACCCTATCCTAAACACTGCAAGTTTAGAAGACATTCACTGTATCTACAGGCAACCCTTTTTATAATCTTAACTGTAGTAGGTACAAGTAAAGAAACTGAGTTTGCTACCGCTTTAAGCATAATGCACTTTACATGCGTCTTCATCCTAGGTCACCTGGGAAAAATTGACATGTGACTTAAACAAAAAAGTGTTTTTGGTGAGTTTTTCATTGACTATTATGAAAGGTGCACTTTTGGGGCATTTTTTTCAAGCAGGAACTTGAAGTTAAAAAAATAGACATGTAAACAGTCAAAACTTACATTTTTAGTTTTTATGCGCTACTGTCATAATGAAAAGGTGCGTTTTAAGCGCACCAGTGTGAACAGGGCCTAACACTAATTAATTATAGTTGATACAGGGTCTAAAGGAGATTGTACAATAAGAATGCATAGCGTATGGCCAGTGGCCACCTTTAGGGTTAGCAACATTGATTTCCTGGAATCGCATGATTTGATTAGGCTCTTGTAATACATTATTTTTGGTATATCTAAAGGCTATGTAGAGAGACTGTAAAGGCCAGGTTTAGGTCAGGTTCACACTGCTGTATGGAGTGGCTCACAACAGGGGGTCCAGTGCAGTGGCGTATCTAGGGTATGGCAGCCATAGAAAGTGCCATGGGCACCATATGAAGAGGGCTCTGTTGAGTGGCTGGGCAGAAAGGCACTTACCAGGGTCTAAGGGTCTCTTCTCTCCTGAGCATCGGCAGGATCTCCTTTTCAGCACCCTTGCTAATGGACAATGGCAGCGCTATCCCTGCTGTGTTCAGCCACAGCCCTTCCCTGTTCTCCCAGGCTCTCCCATTCCATCTGGTCGGATTGGCAACGCACAAAGGAGGAGGAGGAACATCAGTTTCTCCCTCTCCTCTGTGAAAACTGAGGCATTATGTGATGATTTCATAACTTCCAGTATTGGTTCTGCGTTTACCTGGCCTAGGAGGACAGAGGAGGGATCAGGGGTCTAATAAACCCCATATTTCTCCATAAAGAGGATATGTCACTACCCAAGGTATCACAAGGGATGATAAATATAACTAATTTTGTTTGTTTTTATTTTTTTGTTAAGGTTATCAGAAAGATGGGTTTCAAATGTTTCGACAGGGGCACAGGTTCAGTGCTTGCCATAGGCGCTATTTTAACTACATACGCCTCTGGTCCAGTGCATCCCTATTCTCCATTTCAGGGACTAATCGAGTCAAAATGTGTGGCTGGATTCAGACCTGAACCTGAAACAGAAGACCCATAGGACTCTTGCAAACAGCTCCACAGCCGTCCCAGAGCTGTGTGAACCATCTCCATTGAGATTCTGTTAGTCTCTTGAAATGCAAAGTGGATGCAGAAAAACCCACATCCAATTCCCACTAGTGTGAACCCAGCCTAAAGGAGAAGTATGGCCAAAGCTAATTTCCTGCGCTGCTGTGGCCCGTTTTCAGCAGGCTGACATCACAGAGCAGGTCCAGGCTCAGGAAAGATTGCAACTAGGGGCGGACTGACCATTCGGGGTGCCTGGGCACTGCCCGATGGCCCATGCCACTAGGGGCCCCATCAGGGTTGCCAGCCTCAGTAAAACCAGGGACAGTATGTAAAAATCTGTGTTTTTAAAAACAAGATCCCAAGATTATAGCTGCCCCGCCTCTCCAGTACCTTTTTTTTATTGTGTGTGTATACTGTGTGGCCCCATAATCTCCTATTGCCCAGGGACCCCATAATCTCCTATTGCCTGGGGGCCCCATGAGTTGTCAGTCCGCCCCTGATTGCAACCATATGGTCGGGATCCTCTCACATACCCGGATTGGCACCCAGCTTACCCTCTCAGCAAGCCCCTGTGAGCCTGAGCGGGCTGCTCCCACTCCCTCCACAGGCCAGCGCTCCAGTAAGCAGGCGGGGATGGTGTTGGCATAGCAGAGAGCCACTGACTGACAGTCACCAGCGCTCTGCTCAGGGAGCAGTGAGAACCATGCGATCAGCAATGTTTGATCACTCGGTTGTCAGTCTTGGAGCCGGCGGAGAACAGATGCAGTATCCACCTAGGTAAGAAGGATTAATAAAAAATAAAAAAATCCCATACTGCTCTTTTAAAATTGACAACTGGAATCTGGATGCTGTATTTAACACAAACTGATCTTCCCGTAGATTGTGGGCATGCCTGAATATTTTATATGGCTAATCGCATAATTACAGGGTGGAGAATAAGTAGTAGAACGTGCTGGTGGAACCTGATTTCTGAGATCCTTGTTTAATGCGCCTTTGTTTTATTTAAGTAATAAGTGTAATTTAGTCCTGACAGTATCTTTTTTACTTGCATAGTACAGTTCTGTTTATTCCTAGATTTAGTTTCCTAAGAAGCAATATTAAAAGATGATCACTGGCACATGTCAGATTTCTTTTAAAATACAATGTAGATTGTAGGAGTGCAGCGTTTTGGCAGGGATTGAAAGTAATCTACTTGGCTTTTTGTCCATGAACAGTCTGATGCATGTAATAGAGGGTCCCTCCCACCCATTGCCATAACAGGAGATGCTAGCCCTATATGTCTGTGTTTATTATTTTTTGTGTCTTCCCCACTAAATTGCTGAGTAGATGGAAGTCTTCCTGTATCCTGCTTGTTCCCATATCTTTGTCCTCGCAGCGTTTGCCAAATATTTTAATTCTTTTCTACAACTAAGGCTGTACTCTCTCTAACCACTGTCAAAAAAAAAAAATAGCCTGTGGACATTTCAGTGGTGCTGTTTGCTGTAGAAATGCTGGATTGCATGTCAGAACTTACATAGTCGTGTACAGTGATTTGGTTTTTCCCATAGGAAAGACTTATTTGGAGACAAGCTACCCAGATCTCTAGGACGCAACATGTCTTCGTCGTATAACCGATCATCGAAGGATTTTCCAAGGTCGCGGATATCCCAGTCGGACTCTCCACCCTCTTCTCCTTCACCGACAGCAAAGACTTTACGCGTACGACAACTTTAACCTCTTCCTTGATCCGTGTGTCTTCGACTAGGTGCAAGGTTGCTACGTTTGTTGTGAATGCACATAATGAACTGCACTTGTTGCACATTTCTTGTGCCAGCCACCCATAACAATCACGCTTTTTCACATACTTCACTCTCTGAAGCCTCTGCTATCCCCTTTTCCTTCTCTCTCTCTCTCTCTCTCTCTCTCGGCTTGCTGTCTCTTGTCCTAATATGGAATTGCCAGGCTGAGGATTCCAGAAAATGCTTCCTGGATTCTGTTTGATCCCACGGCTGGTCACAAAAGGCATTAATAAGGACTTTTTAATTGTGCTTATTTTTTTTATTATTATAAAGCTAGCAAGTTTACATATCTGTGAAATGCAAGTTGCAATTTAATAGTTGTGTTTCCTGAGTAGATGATCTGATGCAGAAAATATGTAAACATGACATTTGTAAGGATATGTGTATTCGCATAATTCCTGCCTCTCCTCCACCAAATCGCTTTTCATTTAGCCTAGGTTCACATTGGAGCGATTTGAGAGATCAAATCGCATGACAAGTAGAAGGCAATGGCACTGCTCCAATCGGTGCAACGCCGATTTTTTTTTTTTTGCAGTGCCGCACGGATTTGCAAAAGTAGTTCCTGCACTACTTTTTCTGATTTCAGGTGCGACTTCAATAGACATCTGTGCATGAAGCCACACAGATGTCTATCAAGTAGCACCTGAAATCGCAAGGACCTTGCTACTTTGAAATCCCGCTACTTCAAGTGATGTAGTACGATTTCAAAGAAGCATCAATGTGAACCAGGGCTTATCCTGATAGATATTGGATTGCTAATATATTGTTGTATGAAAATTGCATCAGCAGCATCCCACGCTAGGAAAAACCTGCACCATCAAGTGAGGAGACCAGC
Organism: Rana kukunoris; assembly: GCA_029574335.1. Taxonomy (NCBI): domain Eukaryota; kingdom Metazoa; phylum Chordata; class Amphibia; order Anura; family Ranidae; genus Rana; species Rana kukunoris. The sequence continues at coordinate 461,278,834 of CM056050.1, forward strand.
CTGTTTGAGCGGTTTGTATTGTATATGCTGAGCTCCCAGTATAATGTTCAGTCGTCTTATAGAATTAACCCTGATTGCTTTGATGGCAGGTTCACACCACAATTTCTGCATTGTGGATGTGTTTTAGTGCTTGTTCTTGATGCCTTTCAGTGCATTTCCCTTTTTTTATTTTTTTTTCAGTTGAGGACATGTGCATTCAGGTGCGTTTTTATTATTATTTATTTTTAAAGTGCATTTTTTGATGCTTTTTGTCACGTTCCATAACAAAAAAATGCAACATGTGCTACTTTTGTTGACTGCACTGGAACACATTGCATTATTGTAAATTAGGGCCATTGGAATCCATGTTAAACACTGTCAATTCAGACTGCGTTTCTGGTGCAGAATAACAATGCAGACTGCGTTTTCTGGTGCAGAATAACAATGCAGACCAGGGGCGGACTCACCATTGAGAAACTCGGGCACTGCCGGAGGGCCCCATGCTACTAGGGGGCCCTATCAGGGTTGCCAGGCTCATTAAAACCAGGGACAGTATGTAAAAATCTGTGTTTTTTTTTTTTTTAATCTGTCCCTGATATGTCCAAAACCTACATGCTTTTGATGTGAAAATCCCAAGATTTTAGCTGCCCTGCCTCTGTACTGCCACCTGGCTTGGTGGCCATCTGTAAGCCTGGGGGCCCCATAATCTTCTATTGCCCAGGGGCCCCATGAGTTGTCAGTCCGCCCCTGATGCAGACTGCGTTTCTGGTGCAGAATAACAATGCAGACTGCGTTTCTGGTGCAGAGAAATGCACTGGACTGCATCCGGAGTAAACATACTGTATATGTACTCACACAATACAAGGTTAGAGTACAGTACATTTATTGCTTCATCAAAGAATAATCCAGTGACTTCAGGTATCCCTGCCCTTTTAATTACTGACTAGCTTTATGCATTAGAAATGGCGATATGTTGGTGTTCAGGTCTTGAACAGCTCCCATATATACAACACATAAGATACTAAAGAGGTAAAACCACATGTTGATGTTACACACTCATAGCAAACGCTGGCTTAAAAAAAAAAATTCTTGGTTTGCATATATTGTAGCCAGCCCCGGACTGGCCATAGGGCACACCGGGCTACATGTCCCCAGGGCCGAATGTTACATGAACAGTGACACGGAGTGATGTTTGTGGCCCCTGAGCTGGGGGAGCCGGCAGGGCCGAAAGCAGGAAATAAAATGCACTCCTGCAGCTGCCTGCCACCTGGAGTGGAGCACACAGTGCTTGCTAATGCTCAGCCCAATCACTAATGATTGATCTCCCCTCTTTCCTCCTCCAACTGCTGGTGTTCTGCCGAATAAGTCCCCCCCCCCCCCCCGGTGGATAAGGACCCCCCTGTACTGCGCAGGCGTGAACTGAGCGTGAAAATAGCAGAACGTAGAGCCGAGAGTCGGCTCTAGACAGCGCCCGCGCAATGTCGGGCTGGTGCTTTTGCAATGTTGATGTAAATGGTTATTGCAACAGGTCAAGGGCGACGTGGGCCTCGCTGTTAGTGGCCAGTCGGCCTAACGTCCTTGCTCGCTCGGCCTCCTTGGGCATTTTTTAACATGCTCCATGTCCACAGGGATGGTAAGGAATGAGCCTGGATGTCAAAAGTGTAGCGCCACCACCTCAGCAGTACAATTTGTTGTGCGCAAGCGCCGTCTAGAGCTGACTATCCGCTCTACATGTTCGTCTATTTTTGGAGGCTCAGTCCACGCCTGCACAGTATCTGCCGGGGGAACTTTTTCAGCAAGACACCGGCTGTGTGCGCTCCACTGAGACACGTGTGAGAGGCACAGCACTCCCTTTTAAACAGGGTCCCCAAGAACACCCACCGCACAGGTCCCCGGCCTCATCCAAGCTGCTTGGCATGTGCCAATATAGTGTAATATACACTATTAACAAAAGTATTGGGACGCCTGCCTTTACACACACATGAACTTTAATGGCATCCCAGCCTTATTCCGTAGGTTCAATGTTGAGTTGGCCCACCCTTTGCAGCTATAAAAGCTTCAACTCTTCTGGGAAGGCTGTCCACAAGGTTTAGGAGTGTCTATGGGAATGTTTGACCATTCTTCCAGAAGAGCATTTCTGAGCTCACACTGATGTGGATGAGAAGGCCTGGCTCGCAGTCCCAACTCTTATTCATCTCAAAGGTGTTCTCTTATTCATCTTAAAGGTGTTCTATCGAATTGAGGTCAGGACTCAGGCAGGCATCTCCCAATATGTCTGGTAACATAGTGTATGCCAGTGTTCAGGTCCTGAACAGCTTCCATATATACAACACATAAGAAACTAAAGAGGCGTAACCACATATGTTGATATATGCTACATGCTCATAGAAAACTCTTGGATAAAAAACAGGAATTCTTAGTCTGCATATATCGTAACCAGGCCCGGACTGGCCATGGGACATCCCGGCAGCATGTCCCGGGCTGGAAGCCAAATACACCGTGACATGGCGTGATAGTGTTTGTGGCCCCTGAGCTGGGGGAGCCAGGAAATAAAAGGCTCTTCCCGAAGCTGCCTAGCACCTGGAGTGAAGAACACAGCGCCTGCTAATGCTCAACCCGATCATTAATGATTTATCTCCCCTCCTTCCCCTCCTCCTCTGACTGTCGGCTGTGTGCGCTCCGCTAAGACACATGTGGGAGGCACAGCGCTCACTTCTAGACAGGGGCCCCAAGAACACCCAACACACAGGGCCCCGGCGTCATCCAAACTGCTTGGCATGTGCATCCATTACTGGCGCGTTCTATCAGCCTTTTCTGGGGTATATGTAGCACTACCCCCGAAGGAGCGGCTGGTTTGTTTTGGATGGCATGTTACCTCTGTATCTCCGCCGTCTAGGGTACTTGATGAGAGTTGTAGTAAAGGGAATGTCCACACAACAGATGTCTTTCTGTGCTTTTATTACCCAGCTGGGCAAAAAACTATCAAAAAGTGGAAAGGGCAAGGGGTAGCAAATAGAAGATGGCAGACGAGGTGTAACTGCATATGGGGAAACAGTCCTGCTTCCAACAATACTTTACTTCGCCACTCCAGCCGGAGTGGGTGTAGCGCACCTGGACAGGCCTCTCTCACAAACCTGGCAGCCAGATTGTCACTCTAACTCGGGATCAAGTCTCTGCCACAGACCCTCCCAAAAGAATGGAGGCAATTATGGTCCAGAATCCTCTCAGTAGATTCAGCACCCGGATCTCCTTCAGGTAGTTCTTTGCAAGTTAGCGACTGACAGGCGATCAACTTCCAGCCTGTCAGATCCCAGGTAGTCCCCGATGAATGGACAGACACCGCCTGGAACACCAGCTTCGTGCTTGGTATTCCCCACCAGACAGGCTCCTCATCGTCGAGCCTCCGCCAATTGGACGGACAGCTCGGAACCCCTCCAAGTTAAGGGCCCAGTCAAACGCTGGGCCCGCACAGCAGATCAGTTGCTCTGGGCCAACGTGGCCCTGGAACACTGCTACCCACACACCCCCCGGCCAGGAGGGCCATATGCGGGGGTGACGTGGAGTGGCCACCGCAATGGGGGGTGCCACACGAGGAAGAAAACAAACCAATCTGTAATGGTGTCTGCCCCCTTTATACCCCTCCCCAGCATGCACAACAAGGCGATCAACTCCCCACTGGCTGCTAAGGAGTGGCACTCGGAAGCACTTGACCCCACTGCTGCCACCTGCCGTCTGGAGGGTGACCTAAATCCCCTGACAAAAGGTCAGCCCACAGTACAGCCAAGCTAGAGCAGAGACCCCAGTTTAAACAATCAAACCAATTCAGAGCTAACTATTTCTCTGAATTTCCCCCCGAAATTTAACATGGCACAGGCTCAGAAAGTAGCCCGGTGCTACAGTAGTTTAGTCATTTAATTGTCTCTGATGTCATCTGAGGCTTGGAATAGAAGCATTGGAGAAATCCCCTCCAATCAATCTATTGATCCTGTGTGTATGGGAGAGTCTGTGTAATGTATCAGGATGATATGATTTTGTACAGCTACCATGTGTCTATTTACAATACACGAGGGGCAGACGTGTCTGATGTTACCCCGAGTCTGGGTGATATGTTTGGGGTTGCAGTCTCCCCTCTAATTCATCCCAAAGGTGTTCTATCAGGTTGAGGTCAGGGTTCTGTGCAGGCCAGTCAAGTTCCTCCACCCCAAACTCGCTTATCCATGCCTTTTTATGGACCTTGCTTTGTGCACTGGTCCAAATAATTTGGTGGAGGGGGAATTATGGTGTGGAGTTGTTTTTCAGAGGTTGGGCTTGGCCCCTTCATTTTAGTGAATGGAACTCTTAAAGCGACACTAAAGGTTCAGGTTTAAAAAATAAAATAAAAACATGTCATACTTGCCTCCACTGTGCATTTCGTTTTGCACAGAGTGGCCCCGAACGTCCTCTTTTGGGGTCCCCCGGTGGCTCTCGCAGCTCCTCCCCACAAGATCTAACCCCCTCTGGGAAGCTCTCTTCTGAGGGGGTTACCTTGCGGGCGCGCTCCCTTGTGATAGTCGGTGGCCATAGCTGCCGAGTGTATCACTCGGCCCCAGCGCGCCGCGTCATTGATTTGATTGACAGGAGCGGGAGCCAATGGCTGCGCTGCTATCAATCATCCAATGAAGAGCCAACAGCTGGGGGAAACCAACACGGGATCGCGCCCACAGAGATTCAGGGCTCAGGTAAGTAATATGGTGGGGGGGGGGGGGGTTACTGCAAGATGTTTTTTTAAGTAAAAAAAAACACAAAGCTTTTTTCCAACATCACTGTGCACAAAGCAAGGTCCATAAAGACATGGATGAGCGTGTTTTGGGTAGAGGAGCTTGAATGATCTGCAGAGTCCTGACCTCAACTTGATAGAACACCCTTGGGATAAATTACTGTGGAGACTGTGAGCCAGGTCTTTTCGTCCAACATCAGTGCCTAACCTCAGAAATGGGCTTCTGGAAGAATGGTCAAACATTCCCATAGACACACTCCTAAACCTTGTGGACAGCCTTCCCAGAAGAGTTGAAGATGAAAAGGGGGGGGGGAAACTCAATATTGAACCCTATGGACTAAGACTGGGATGTCGTTAAATTTCATGTAAAGGCAGGTGTCCCAAAACTTTTGCCAATATAGTGTGGTGTGTGTATAGATATAGGGTTATTATAAGTCTGGATGATTATACTGTATGAATGCTTGACCCAGATGCAGCTGGTGTAATGTGGACGGAGGGGTGCCAGTAGCATTGCTAGTGACAGGCATCCAGCTGCAAGGGTTGTCAACCATAAGTAACTTTACTGAGAGTTTTTACAAATATGTGGCCTAAACATTGACCATTTTATTCTCTAGGGCCCCTTCTAAAAATACTGTAATGTTTGGGGGTTCTAAGTAATCAAAAATTATCATGTGTTACATGTAGGTGAGAAATGTCAGAATTGGCATTGGTGTAAAGTGGTTAATTCCCTAAGGGTCAATTAACATAAAAATTCTACGTCGAGCCTGAGGACCCTTTCACACCAATGTTTTTGCTCCTTTCTTACATTGTTAAAAAATGTTTCACAATCACACCACTGCTCTGTGGGGGCAGTGCATTTTGAAAAGTCCTGCAAGTGCATGCTGGGTAATGGGCTCCCAGAAAACACTAAACATTTACACAATATGCGTTTTCAGTTTTTTTTTAACTTCTAGTTGTGAGCCGTATCTAGGGACAAATTGGAAGTATATGGTTTCCCTAAAGAGCCACAGATGAACTAAGCAGTGGTGGTTGGTGCTCAATTTTTTTTTTTGAGGGGAGGCACGGTAAACAAACCACCCGACCCTGTTCGTCCAGTTGATTGATCTGTCAAATAAGACCCCCCCACCTGTCAATCATCCATCCATTCATCAGCCCCACACTGTGTTCAGATTTGGCAACTTTCCACCACTGCTTCCTCCTCGGTGCCTCGCCTAGCCTAGCCTCCCCCCCCCCCCTGGCTCCTGACCAATATGGTCGCTTCTCTTGGCTAATCGGGTCTTAAGATTTACTTCCTGATTGGACGGGAGGAGAAGCAAGCAGATGATGGCGAATATTGGTTTGCTATCCTCGCACAACAGGGTGGGCCCAAGCCCACGCTTTTTTTTTTTTTTTAAGCCAATTAAAGCTTCATGCTCGTCCCAGAGTCAGAAAACAGTCCAGTATATCTATTTTTTTTTTGCAGGGAATAGAACTCGGATAGGGAATTATGGAATGCCCATTTGACTTCAGAATAATTCCAGGGACAACTTCTCCTATACACACTCCTCACTCCCCTCGCTTGCAAAACTTTGGCTGGCACACGGGTTTGTGGATCTGACAAAAGCAGTCAGATTTAGAGCATTAGCCTGCCTCTCGAGGCCCCTTTTTAAGTGTGTAGCAAATATTCAGTGTTCGGCTTAATCACTCCTATGGCTGCTGATCTTGGCACTACCAGCCTGCCTGGCTGCAGCTGCCAATTTCACTAGCCCTCCTGGCTAACTCCTCCACAGTCCTACCAGACTTATCACTCACCGGCCCACCCGACTTGTCAGGAGATCTGAACATACCAGGGGCGGACTGACCATTGAGTAACTCAGGCACTGCCCGAGGGCCCCATGCCACTAGGGGGGCCCCATCAGGGTTGCTAGGCTCATTAAAAGGGACAGTATGTAAAAATATTTTTTTTCATTTTTTTTTTTACATCTGTGCCTGATATGTCCAAAACCGACATGCTTTTGATGTGAAAATCCCAAGATTTTAGCTGCCCCGCCTCTGCACTGCCTCCTGGCTTGGTGGCCATCTGTAAGCCTGGGGGCCCCATAATCTTCTATTGCCCAGGGGCCCCATGAGTTGTCAGTCCGTTCCTGGAACATACTGACCTGCTCCCGCTGTCCTCTTCTTGCTCCTGTGCCTCCAGCAAGGGGTTTATTCATGTTTTGGGGGATCCTTCCCAAGCACCAGACCCAAGGCCACCTCTCTCCCTAGACTAAGGGACAGATTCTCAGCACTCCATCTCCAACTTCCACCCGAATCCCCTGCTGGCATGACCAGTGCAGATCCTGACCTCCCTGGGGCCCTAAGCAAAATGACATGGCACATTAAAAATGAGAAGCGGTGGGAGCTGACAACAGTGACATGTCACATTAAAGAAAGTTGAGAAGCGGGGGGAGGGGGTGTTCCGCTTTTGACTCGGCCAGCGAGTTTAGAAGCGGGATGAGGGGGCAAAAATGGCTTCTCACCAGGCGGGGCCTCTAGTAGTTTAGGGGGCCCTTCGCAGCTTTGCGGGGCCCTAAGTGGCTTGCATAGTGAGCCTATAGGGAGGATCGGCCCTGGGCATGACTCATGGCTATTTGAGGTGCCAACCCCCTTCCAGACCATTTTTGCTTGGGATTGGTCGAGGCTCCTTTCCTGTAATAAAATTGCTTACTCTGCTCTCACTGCACACAGTGTGCATTAAAAGTTGCAGTACATTAGAGCCCACTGGACTTCTTGGCTGGAAGATGTCCAGCATCCTCTAACCCTCCTCCCCACATTCTTGTGGTCCCCGACCTGTCCCCTTTTTCATTTATTTTATTATTCATTTGATTTCAGTTTTAGATCACAAAGGCTGAGCAGTGCCTAGGTTAGTCTTCATGCAGATGCCCACTCCTCCAAACTGACATCCACCCAGTAAAATGTCCGTAAACCTCTTAAAAATGAACATGGCATATCCTTCTACAGTTTGTACTCGCATCAATCCAAAGCACTGAATGTGATTTCTCGCTGCAGTCTGGTTCCTCTGCTATCTACAGGAGTAGTTTCTGATTAAGCCAACTCCAATGGATCAAGGGAGGAGAGTTCCAGCACACAGCCAGTGATTGGAAGCCTAAGCACATGTCTCTTTATAAGATTGTGTGTGTGTGTGTGTGTGGGGGGGGTTCATGGCTCAGATAACACGCGGTTCTCCTCTTGACCTGTGCAGTGTGTGACATTGGATGCCTGTCTGGAAGGTCATAAAATCTGTATAAATTCTGGACTTTAACAAAGACAAGATATGGTTGCAAGCTTATGTAGTAGGCTTTATTTCATCTGTGTACCACCACGGCTATTGACTTCACTGGGTAGCTGTAAGCACTGATGCATTTGAGTCATTTTGAAAATTGCATGACTGCTTGCATTAGAGCTAAGGGCTCTTGAAGTACTAATGCTGGATGCTGTGAGGTTTTCTAGAAACTATGTGCAACACACTTCAGACCCCTCCGTCACCCATGATCTGCCTGCATAGTATAGAGGAGCATAGGGACCCAGTGATGATCTCTGAGCCTAAAATAAGGTATGTAATATGTGGTAAAAGCAGAAAAGTTAAAGAATTTCATTAGCATTTTAACAAGGGGATAAGCCAGGGAAGGCAAACTAAAAGTAAATTAAACTCCAGCTTTAGTGAACTGGCATAGGCATAGCCACAATCAGTTTATGACCCATTGATATAGGATTGCACAACTGCTTTTGGTTGGCTTTTTTGGTTTGAGGATTATACAGTCCACTCTGCTACATGAATACCTTTTTGTTCTGAAGTCCATTATTCCCACCCACCTCCTATACTAGAATTTTATAGCTTCCCACAGTTAGTAACTGTCAGAAACCATTAATCAGACCGAGACAGCAGTACAGTTAAATCACATTGGTTTAATGATAGAAATAAAAAGTTAAACCGAGTAAGCGTAGTCAAAACATAGCCAGAGTTCAGTAACCGAATCAGGTAGTCGGCCAAGCCATTGTCCCAAGAGCCAACGATAAAGGTAGTTGTACAGCAAGCAGGATCTGTAGCCAGAGGGAATGTCAGTCAAGCAGGTCTTCAACAGGAATGTAGGAGAAAGTCTCTTGTGATGTTAACACAGGCGAAGGCAAAGAGCAATTGAACTGGAAGGCTTTAAGTAGGCAGAGCTGATGAGCAGGATCATCAACATGTGGATCACTGTGGAGAGATGGGAGCTGGCAATTGGCTGACAGCTGAGCTGACAGCACAGAGAAAGATGGCCTGAGCCCAGACTTGATAGTAACCTTGTAATGTCGAACAGGTGCCTTTTGAGCGTGTGGTAACACTACTGCGCTGCCTCTAAATTCAGAGCATAGTTTCACTCTATAGACTTAATTACTTGCACTAGGAAGGGCAAAGATGCTGCAGGAATCGACCCAACTAGTAGAGGTCCTTCCTGCAGGAAGGTCTAAACAGTTGATGGTTAATGACTGATAACTGGATTGCCTCAAATGAATGGTTTGCTGCTGCCTCCCTGGTGGCAGGGTTTGGCAAGTGATGGACAGGTTAGACAAATTTATGGGAGGGGCTGTACATGACCCAGGTGTTTTGGGACTATTGACAAAATACATGGAAAATGGAGGATCCTTGAGAATGAATATAAAAAAAGTGGGCTGAAAGTTGAAGGGAAGGACCTGTCATTGTTATATTTTCTGGCGTATTGCCCAACATGGGAAAAGCAGTGATAGCTTAAACCAAATGCAAGGCTAAAGACCTAGTGTAACAAGGATTTGGGTTTCAGAGCACTGGACTTTTCATTGGCGCAAAACCTATAAGCCAGAGATAGTTGGCACCTAAATAGAAGGGGTTCTGCTGTGCTAGGGGAGATGTTTATGGGAAGGCTTGAGTATTTAAACTAGGATTTGTCCTAAAAAGATATGGAAAATATGCAAGACAAGCCGTGGATTAAAGTGTTCACCAGTAAGAAGTCTGCCAAGCAAAATAGAGTCGGAAGCTTTGGTGCATGAAGAGAGCTATTGTTTAAATGGTACTGTTAAATCTTAGTTTTGTTATTTAGTTTAGTGGGCTGTAAAAATTCCTGATTTTTTGGATAGACGGGGTAAAACTAAAAAGGTAGTAATGTCTGTCTCTACAAAAGTGTTGTAAAAGTGTGGAGGACCACGTTGATGGCATGTATGATGGTGCTGAGACATTATGGGTGAAGTGGCATATTTGTGTCCATACTGCAGATTAATTATTGGAGCTTATTACAGGTATAGCACCCTTCTCCCAACGAGTGTGCGCTATATGTTCAAATTATAGTTGTCTGAGCAGTAGTTGGCTCTGTCTTGGTTCAGTTGGTTGCATGATTTTCCCCCTGACGATGGGTGTCGCTGTCACCACTGGTCAGGGTTAGAATGCAGGCTGAATGCATTGGATGCCTCTTTCCCAGAAGCAGCCCAGGGGGTGTAGTGAATCCGCTGTGCATTCTGGGAGAGGATACTTAATTGGCAGACACCATTTTGTGGGGGTTCCTCTTCTGATCCTCACCTGAGGGCCCTTCTGGCCTCAGGAATGTGTTGGCAGTTTCCACCTCGGGGCCATGTTGGCCTGAGGCCTCGCAACTGAGACGTAGGCCCAGGTGTTGCTGGGGCCTACTGATCCAGGGATGATCCTGATGGAAGGGACAGAGCAATTGAGGACTCAATTGGAGGATGTATCCAGACAAAAGTTTACCTCACAGTGCTGCCGGTACGGCTGAGAGATCCTGGCACTGAGAGCTGTGTTCATTTACATCAGAAACTAACCCAGTGAGGGGTTGACCGAGTCTGTGGCAAAGACTATTGAGCGAATCCTAAGTTCATCTAGTTTGTGGCAGAGACTAATGAGCAATTTCTACTACCAAGTCTGTGGCAGAGACTTTTCTTTTGATCGAGCTTCACACCGGCTGCTAGGACAGTGAGGGTGGGCCTATCCAGTGGTTGCTGAGTCCAACGTGGAAACGGCTGTTTCCTCTGGACCTAGGAGAATATTAGTGACCTGCAAGTAAGATACCTGAGTCCTCCCCATCCCTCTATCCCCCTGTTGGAGAGTTTGTTCAAAAAGACTTTGTGTTGTGCAGACATTTCTTCCGAATAACTCCTAGGCCGCGTACACACTAGAAAATATATCTGTTCAAATCGGTCGGACAAAACGACTTGAACAGATCTGTCTGCTGGCCGTTTTGGTTTGATCGCTGTACACACAATCAAACCAAAATCCCCGCCAGCAGACAGCGCGGTGACGTTGACGCTGCCACGTCACCGCACCAGGAAGTAAATTACTTCTGCACATGCGTCAAATCCATTCGACGCATGTGCGAGAAGATATGTCTGCTGGTTAGCGTACTAACCAGCAGACATGTCGGGCAGACGGATTTGGTCAGCCAACAGATTTTAAAGCATGCTTTAAAATCTGTCGGCTGGCCAAATCCGTCTGCTCGCCCATACACACGATCGAATCTGTCTGCTGGGACGGTCTGGCAGACCATTTCCAGCAGATAGATTTGATCGTGTGTACGCGGCCTAAAAGGAGAACCCCTGAGACGGAACGCAAGGAACAATAAGGTGACGGTAGGCCCAAATCTAAACCAGCAGCTCCTCCCGGGGTAGTGCTACACAGGCCTCTAGTATTAATGAGGAGGTAGACTCTGCTCCTTGTACTGATAGAAGGGGCTGGGCATTGGTAATAATGGGGAATTTTAACTACCCTGAAATTGACTGGAGTAATAGCACTGCTGGGACAGTAAATTTAAAAACCAATTACAAGACATTATTTTGGTTTATAAAAACCCCAACTAGAAATTATGCTCTGCTAATCTCAAACCATACAGAGCTTATTACTAATGTTCATATAAAAGAACATCAGCGTAGCAGTAGCCAACATGGTAAGTTGTAAAGACCTTTTGATACTAGAATGTTAAACGCTCAACTTTTGGGCTGCTTTCCAAGATTAAGATTGGGAGGGAATATTGTCAAAGAATGCTGAACAGAAATGGGAATGTATCAAATCAACTGTATGCAAACACATAGCAAAATACAGTATATTCCCATGGGCAAGAAGTTAAAAAAAAACACCCGCCCCCTTAAAAAATTAAGGAACACTACCATTTGAAAGTCACCAAGAATATAACCAAATGCATAAAAAGTAGGGCTGTTACTGATCAAAATGTTTGTGTTTGATTAATCGTTTTTTTTTTTTTTTAAATCGATTAATCGACTAATTTCGATTAATTATAACGCACATACAGATCCAACTACTTTTAGCTGATCTCCTTGCAGGCTGATTCCCAGTGCAGCTACCAACCACTGGAAAAATGGATAGCAGAATAAAAAAAACACACAAAGGCAGAGCTTGATGGGAATAGCATTAAAACTTTTATAGTCTTCAAGTAGGTAACAAAATAAATAATGCACTGGAGATAAAATTGATGTAGCTACATAAACTGTAAAAATGTTGCGAGTAATACGGTACCAAACAGTAGCAAAAGCAGTCATAAAAACATGTAGCCAAGTATGATACTGGTATAAAAATATGTACAACAATGTCACTGCTGAATCCAGATGAGAAGAGGTTAACATCAGTCTGTCAGCATGTAGATGTCCCATGAAGGGAACTTTCACAACTCCCAGTGGATGGCTGTAGAATCCCAGGGTGATAGAGGGAAGTGTAACAGCCCTTGCGTGTGGCAGATAGTAAGGTCCCGCCAGCATGCAGATATGAAGGCACAGCAAAGGAGCCCTTCAGATGGACACGGCAAGCCCCACCGGTGTCTGCGACGTCACCGGATCTCCGACAGAACTCCCTGAAGGCCCACAAGCCAGCGGAGAGGTGAGTGCCAATCAAAAGAATTTAAATCGATCAAAAAGATTTTGATCTCTCAAAAAAATTAACGATTAATCGATTTAATTAAAAGTTAATTTGCACAGCCCTAATAAAAAGGAAACCAAAATTGCAAATATTTAAGTGAAAAGGCAAACCCCCAAAATACTAAATTTTATTGAATTATATTAACCTCCCTGGCGGTATGATTCTGTCTGGAATTACGTACCAAAAGCGGTACAATTATTTTGCATGGAAATTCTGCGTTTTATACTGTAGGCCTGCAAATCTTAGGAATAACTCACTTAAATTTGTCCAAACAATAGTCTAGTAGACATCTCTGGTATGATAAAGTTTGAAACACAAAATCATAAAATTATAATAAATAACTATAAATAATTATAACAAATAATAATGTAATTATAATAAAAATTATTCACTAATGTAATCAAATCAAAATCACTGAAATTTGCTCAGTTGCAGAGTTGTCGCTGTCATTACTTTTATTTTTTTATGACGAATTTCCCCACAAATTGATATCGCTCAATTCTGCAAGTGATTATAATTTATTATAACCATTTGTGACATAAAGGGACACTTTTGGTTGCTATTGACAATCTACAGTTTGCAGGCACAATTTTTTTTTTTTATTATTATATAAAAGTACATGTAGGGCACTGGGCAGACCACTAGGGACAAGGGGTGTGTGTATTTTTTACATACAGTACTGTAATCTATAAGATTACAGTATACTGTATGTATTGTGTTTGTTAACTTTTTTGAATTTGCCGCCTGTCTCCACCCCCGTGCGCCGTTACGTCGCAGGGAACGGAGATTGGTGGCGCGCGGGCACCGTGTGAGTCGAGCGAGGACGCCGCTCGCTCACACAGCGGGGATGCATCGCTGAATCCAGGGACAAGGTAAGTACAGTACCCCGCCTGGATACAAGATAAGTCAGTACGCGCTGCAGGCTCTGCATATTCACCCGAGCGTGACTCGGGGATACCGATTTTTGCATTAAAAATCCACCCCGAGTCACGCTCGGGGATACCGCCAGGGGCGTTAATAAGAAGGTTGGGTCTGATGCAAGCCCTTTACAGGATAAATCTGAGTTGGTGACTGTGGACATATAAGGCTAATTTATTAAATACCCTCTTCAGCTTTGTGTATATAAAGGGAAATGAGGATAGTATTGGCACAGCCCCCAAAATAAACACAACGGCTCAAAACTGATGAGGTCTAGAAACCTTTAGAAAACGGGTAATAAAGCACTTAAACCAGATAGCATACCCCCTTGGGTCCTTCTATTATTTCAAAGCCAGCAGTTTTAATTTTTCAGATAACTGGTTCCGTACCACTAGATGGGTGCAAAGCCAATGAACTGCCTATCAAAGTCATAACAATTATAGACTTGTAAGGTTTGGAAGATATGAGAATAAAAATATCCGAAAATAAGCCCTACCCCGAATATAAGACCTAACGTGATTATTAAGATGGGCTGCAATATAAGCCCTACCCAAAAATAAGCCGTAGTAAAGTAAATTAAAAAACTGTGGTCTGTTTTGTAGGACTATCGTACTGTATGGAGTGCAGTGTGTCTCCCCTTATGCATGTATTACGGTATAAAATACTTTATTAGCAGCCGCTGCTGACCCGCCAGAGGTTTTCTTCTTTCCTCCTCGCTGACATCTGAGGCCCCTCCCTCTTCAGTGCACAGAGCGGGCTGACATCACCGGGGATCTCGTGTCTTCCCCCTTTCGCTTCTCCTCCCAGCTGACGTCTGTGGCCCGTCCCTCTTCAGTCCACGGAGCGGGCTGACATCAGCAGGGATCTCAGTATGGAGAAGAACAGATCAAGTATGCGACCAGGGGAGCTGTAAAAAAAGGTATTCTCCATGAGACAATGGAAGACACACTGCACCTAATACCAGTGTGATCCTTTTAAAATGTACCATATGTAATCCGTTTTATAAAAGGACTTTAGCCAGGATGTTTTTAAAAAGATGTTGAAAATTTACTCCTGACCTGACATGGGGAGGTGGGGAGAGTGAGAGAACACGGAGGACACAGGAACTTAAAAAAAAAAAATGTTATTGATTTATTCCAGGATTTTTAGAACATACTGTAGAGAGGGGTAAATGGCACGGCACAAGCACTGTGCTTTATGGTTACAACTACTTTAAGATTGTCATTGTACATACTGTAAAATAAATAAATAAGCCCTAGTATGTTTTTTGTAGACAAAATTTATATAACACCCGGTCTTATTTTCGGGGAAACACGGTAGAAGTAAATTGGGGGGGGGGGAGGGAAATGGGAAGAAAAGGGTAGGGGGAATCACTCAGCACTGCCTTAGATATTCTCCAGGTATATGGACAAGAACCTCACTGTACCAATGTGAAATCCCTAAAACAACTCTTTAGTTGAAATATAAAATAAAGTGTAACGAGTGCCTAAAGTAGTGTTTCTCAACATTTTTCCTGTCAAGGCACCCTTTAAAGATCCAAACAATCTCAAGGCAAGATATGGTAATATCCACATGTGTAGGACACCAACATTACTGGGTGTTCTTCCAAAGAAAATACAACTTTGCACACTGGTACTGATTAGTATTCCAATGTTTCTCTTCTCCCTTGGTTTCTCTCCCACATTCAGCTAATGTGACCCTGGTGGTAAAGGAGAGGGGCAGGTGCTCGATATAATCCTTATTAACCAATGACCTCATTGGTTGTTGGGACACTGGCGGCTAGAAGGTTGTAATGTACACAATGTAAACTCGTGGTCTTTTGTAACTGATAGGTAGGCTTGAACCACCTGCTGTACAATGTTGGGCAAATGTCTGGGTGGTTTTGCCAAGGCATATAAAAGATAGTGCAGCGCATTAGCTCTTTTATATTTACTATAGGAATTTTTTTAAATTGACTCCTAGTGTTTAGCTGCTTAATATTAGGGTTTTTTATTGTGCTAATTTGTCTTCTGTTTCACTAAGGCATCCCTGAAGACGCTTGAAGGCAACTCAGGGTGCCTAGGCACCCAGGTTGAAAAAAGCTGGTCTAAAGTAAACCCATATGGTCCATGTAATCTTGTAGGCTTCTGACTTGTTGTATTCCCAGAAGACCATGAGCTCCAAGTGGCAAAGATGAAACACATCCATCCTGCAGTTTTGTACTTTTTTGAGGAACCAGGCATCATGCATAATACAGTAGCAACAGGAACGTTTTGAATCTGCTAACAAATTTGTGATAGAGTTGAAGGATTATATCCCAGAAAGGTGTAATAGGGGGACACATCCCCATTTAGGGATCTTGGTGCCTGGGGCATTATGGCATCTCCAGAATCAAAGCATTGTTATCAAGAGTCAATACTTTGTAGAGCCACCGTTTGCAGCTATCACAGCTCCAAGTCGCTTTGTATAAGTATCTATGAGCTTGCCACATCTTACCACTGCTCCAGCTCCTTTAAGTTGGATGGTTTGCACTTGTGAACATCAATCTTTAAGTCTGACCACAGATTTTCTATTGGATTGAGGTTTGGGCTTTGACTAGGCCATTCCAACACATTTACATGTTTTCCCCTTAAACCACTGAAGTGTTGCTTTAGCAGTGTGTTTGGGGCCATTGTCCCGCTGGAAGGTGAACCTCTGTCCTAGCCTCAAATCACAGCGTGGTATAGGTTTTGCTCAAAATTATCCCTGTATTGAGCACCATCCATCTTTCCCTGAACTCTGACCAGTTTCCCAGTCCCAACTGCTGAAAATGGGGATGGTGTGCTTTGGGTTTGTGCCAGACCAAACGTTTCCTTTGATGGCCAAAAAGTTAAATCTCGTCAGACTAGAGCACCTTCCTCCATACATTTTGGGAGTCTCCCGCATGCCTTCAAACTCCAAACGTGCATGTTTTGGTGTGCGGCCGCCTTTTGGCAGGTTTGTTGTTGTGCCATGTTCTTTCCATTTGGTTATAACAGATTTCACGTTGCTCCTAGGGATCATCAAAGATTTTGAGGGGGGGGGGGGGTTATAACCTAACCCTGACTGTAGAGTTACTTGGTCTTCATGGCAGTGTTTGGTTAGTGGTGCCTTTTTGCTTAGGTGTTGCAGCCTCTGGGGCCTTTCCAAAGGGTCTGAAAAACTGTGGAGAGAGTAGAAGGGCGGTACTAAACACTTGAAAATTTAGAGCCAGTACAATTAGATTTAAATCTCATGTGTGTGCTAAGCAGCCACAGAGAAAAGATGTGACAAATCACATTTGACTGAACCCAGGTCATCTGAAGAATGCAGCAATGTCATAACCCTCTAGTATTGGGTTCTGCAAAAGACACTGCTAGTAGAGGCCAATAATGGTCTGGTAGAGCAGCTTTGCAATAAACATGTGGCTCTGTCTTTGACTGGGAACTGAACTACTATAGTACATCTATAACTCTAGCCTTGGTGGACTTAACTTCCTATAAAGTGGTTCCAGAAATGTATAACAAAATACCAATCATCACCAAAGGTGCTTATATTATAAAGTCTAGAATGCTAATAAGATACATTAGATCTCTTGAGAGATATGAATAATGTCTGTCATATCTGGTTTCCAAAAAATCATAAATGCACACTTTTGATCTGGCCGTGAACACTCCTCGGAGGGAAATATAGATGTATTAAAGATAATTGTCATTAAAGTGATAAAGGTTAATTAAAAAAACAAACAAAGATGTCATACTTGCCTCCACTGTGCAGCTCGTTTTGCAGTGTGGCCCCGAACGCCGTCTTCTGGGGTCACCCGCTGGCTCTCTCGGCTCAGATAACCCCCTATGGAAAGCGCTCTCCCAAGGGGGTTACCTTGCGGGCGCTCTCCCGAGTCCTGCATTCAGTGTCCATAGTCGCAGAGTACATGACTCAGCCACGGCGCCTGCATCATTGAATTTGATTGACAGCAGTGGGAGCCAATGCACTGCTATCAATCCAATGAGAACCCCAGGGAAACATCAAACGCATTCTCAACGCGGGACTTCCAGGGCTCAGGTAAGTAAAACTGGGGGGCTGGTAAGTGTCGGATGTTTTTTTTTTTTTTTTAACCTTAGTGCTTAGGATGCATTAAAGGGTCACTAAAGGAAAACATTTTTCTTGCTGAAATGACTGTTTACAGGGTATAGAGACAAAAAAAATAACGGATTCCTTTCCAAATTGATTAAAAATAGATAAAAATCAATCATATAATGTGCCTGCAGGTTAGTTTCACTTTTGAACAGGCTTCATGTTTCTGCAAAGTAGAAATAGACACACAGAACAAAAACAAACAAATCCAGGGCAGTGTTTTGTTTTTAAAATGAATCTGATTGGTTCTGGGAAGTTTTAGACACACAGTAATGACAGCTTAAACCATCGTGAGAAAGCTCCCAGCACGGTGGTTATAAGGAAACAGACAAGCAGGAAGTGTGGAGATCAGAGCAGGATTACAGCAACTTCAAAGCAAAAACGAACAATAAGGACATGAAACCAGTACTGCAGTAAGGTAAAGGAAGCTATTTAGCTAAAAAAAAAAAAAAATCCTTTAGTGATCCTTTAAGGTGAAAAAACATGAGGGTTTCAACCCCTTTTTAAAGGGTGTGTTTTCTCTGAGTATAATAAAATACTCTTTGACATTTTGATTGGGTAAGATTAGATCTGGAACATATCTCTAAGGACAACAACAGACCTGTTGTATTTGGCAGCTGCATCTCTCATCTGACATCAAAACTACCAAGGACATCATAAGCCACTTTTTTCTAAAGGGATAGTGATGACAGATTGGACTTACTGTGCAAGTGATCACGTTGCACAGAACCAAAGACCAGGTAAACTTAAAGGAGAACTTCCGTAATTTTTAGAACTTTCCATCTATTAAATCCTCTGCCCTGGTTTTAATTTTGGATAGTAAAATATTTTTCTGCCAGTAAACACCTTATACAGCCCACTTCCTGTTTCTTGTCTGGTCATTGGCCTAGGCTTATGCTCTTTTCTCTTGTGAGTTTGCCTGGAAGGGAGGGGGGACGAGTCATAAGAGAGCCAATTAAGGCTGGAGGTGTCTCTGTGTGAATACAGGAAATGAACAGGCAGCAGCTACTGTTACTGGGCCGGTTGAATGCATTAGCTATACTACGCCGACCAGTGTTCCCTGGAGGCACTTTATGTGCTGTGTAATTGATGCTTGTGAGCAGTTTTTTTTTTTAATACTTAATAAAATTGCTAATTGTATAGTGCTACACCACTGGTGCATTTATTTATTTTTATGTTGGCTATTGACGATTGTGCCATGCAGGGGAATTTATCTAAACTGAGTTACCCTGATAGACTGTGGGGGGGGATGTATATACTTTGTGATTGGACTGTGACTGTTGTACTTTCAATGTTTGCAAACTGGTGTTGTGTGACATATTTATGTAGATCTATATATACTTTGATGTTCGTTTTTTATATTTAAAATTGATAAGCTGAATCTCTGGATGTTCTAACTAGAAAAGAACTTTGTGAAAAGTAACGATTACATTTTGGGGCATCAATTTGCTCTGATGACACATCAGTTTTTGGATCAGATCACGGGGCGAGGAAAGTCCTCCAATGCATAACTGTACCTATGACAACTCTCTAAGATGGGAATTGCATTCACTTTGGAAAGATCTCGTTCCATTTCCTGTCCAGGACAGAAAGCAGGGCACTAGTCAAACTTCAAATAGACAATGAATGCACTATATGTTGCTTGTTCACTTGTCAATGCAAGTCCAATTACTAAAAAATCAATCTGATAAATCATACCCTTTTTTTTTTTTTTTAGAAAATATTTGGCATGTGTCTGTGCCTGAGAATTATTATTTTTTTTTTTTTCATTGTATAAACTACAAACTTGCTACTTGCACCTGTACATCCTTATTGCGGTATAGTAAAACTGAACTCTGATGTCCTTACTTTTAATCAGGCTGTGCCCAAACCTCAGGGGTTAATTCATAATTTCTGTCTAACGGGAGCAAGTAAAGCAGTCTTGCCTGCCTGATCCTCTATGCTGCTAAACCAATCTCTGCAGCCTCTTGCCTGTGTTCCGGCAGTATATTGTCTTTGGACATCAGCAAGAGCTCTGCAGAGCCCATGGTCCTGCACTGGACATGGAGACCCCAAGAACATTTCATGCAGGGAAGCACCATCTGTCAGTCGAGCAGAGGATTAAGTAAATGCTTTTACTGTCCCCTATTCTGAATAGGCAGTTAGCCCTTTCAGTGTGGGTGCAGTCCCCTGCAAGGTAAGGCTGTGTTTTTTTTTTCATGGCATTGGGCTTCAAGTAAAGGTTGATCGCCTGGGGATATGGTCAAGATGGTGGAGTGAGCAGATGTGTCTGAAGAGCTCAGCTTGGGTGAGATCTGGACAATTATCCGTTCCTAGGAGTTGTACCTTTGAGGCAATTTGTGGACTCTGGATGCTTCCTTGGTGTCAGAAGAGGGATAAGAAGCTGAGATTACCCCTGTGCGCATCAGCTGAAGCCAGCCGTGTACGCTGTGTCTCCGGGCCCTCCATAGGCCTTTGCAATATGGCATTGCAGACTAATAATGAGAAGGCTGTTGCCGCGGTGCAGCCTGGCATCCAGGAGGTTATGGCAGCTATTGCCACCTTCCAGACTGAACTAACCTCAAAAATAGAGGCAGTTCAGATGGATGTGGGCTTGATCTGATAAGATCTGGATAAAATTAAAAAACATTATTTTTTTTAACTATGACTAAGCACTGAACCCCAGTGTGAAACGTGTCAACTATACACTGCTTGCTGTGCTTTGTAGTGCTTTTTCCTGTTTTACCATTAAAGGCTACCTTTCAAAGGTTTTTTGGTGTGCAGCCATCCATATTTTCTTTTTTGAGTTTTGCTTTGTGCATTGCCGGCACCCAAGGCTTCTGAGAGGACATTGATTACATGCACTCACCCGGAGCGCCAGTTTCTCCTTTCTGGATAAAATTCATACCAGACTTGCTACTGCTGAATAGCGGGTCGGTGCTGTGCAGGACTCTATGTCCAAACACTCTACCGCTATTTGAACCCTGGAAACCAAGATCACAGCCCTTGAGTACAGGGCAGAATATGCAGAGAATCCGAGCCACGACAACCTCCGGATCGTAGGGCTTCCAGAGGGAGTAGAGGGTCGGAATCCTATGGTATTTACAGAAGACCTGCTACACACCCTTCTACCCAGCTCACCCCATACTTCACGGTGGAAAGGGCACATTGGGTGCTGCCCAGACCTGGTCCGGAGGGGGCACCACTTCACACCATCATTCGGCTGTTCAACTTCCGGGACTGGGATGAATTACCCAAGTGGCGTTAGAGTTGCCTTACCGCAAAGTTAAGCTCTTGATGATCTCAAATTACACCATGGAGACCAGAGTCAATGCCTCTCCTTATAAATAGTAAC
Organism: Rana kukunoris; assembly: GCA_029574335.1. NCBI lineage: Eukaryota > Metazoa > Chordata > Amphibia > Anura > Ranidae > Rana > Rana kukunoris. The sequence goes on from CM056050.1 coordinate 461,299,834, forward strand.
TAAATTATATTTTATCATGAGTAAAAGGAATGCATGGGAGAATAAACTCCCACCTAATGCACAGGCAGTTATAAGGCAATCAGTTATAAGGGTGAATACAGACCGTGGAGAGGGCCTCAGAGCAGTACCATGTAAGGCCCTAACCACATATCTTTGATAAATCCTGAAGGAAAAGTTAATCGATATCTTAAGGCAAGGGTAAGGAGAGAGAGAGAGGCCTAAGATCAAAAAGGTGAACAGCAGAGAGGGGTGACAAGGGGGAGGGAGGCAGTCAGCTTCACAACAGGATTAACCAGGGTAGGACATGTTCGATCGTGTGTACGGCCTATCGAACCATTGTCCAGCGGACAAAAGTTCCCAAACATGCTTAGAAACCTGTCCGCTGGAAACCTGTCCGTTGGACATGTTCGATGGTTAGTACACAAAATCATCGGACCAAAATCCCGCGCATGCTCAATCAAGTCGACGCATGCTTGGAAGCATTGAACTTTTTTCATCACGCCGTTGTGTTCTACGTCACCGCGTTCTGGTCCGAGGGGATTTTGGTCCGATGGTGTGTACGCACATCAGACCAACAGACCACTTCAGCCTTGTCCGATAAACGGTCCGTCGGACATGTTTCCTCGGACATGTCTGATCGTGTGTACAGGGTCTAAGGTCCAGGAGCCTGGGATCAAAGTGTTTAGCGGAAGGATATGATCCACCCATGGTTGCCAAATTTTTAGGTGCCGTGAGATCTTGATTTTGATTGTGCCTTTTTTTTTTTATACCGGAAAGTGTGTGTATGTCAAAACTTAAACTTTTTTTGTTTTATAGCGCAAAAAATAAAAACCAGAGGTGATCAACTACCACCAAAAAGCTCTATTTGTGGGGGGGGGGGAAGGATATAAATGTTTGAATACAGAGTTGCATGACCACGCAACTGCCAGTTAAATTAATGCGATGCCATATAGCAAAAAATTGCCTGGTTAGGAAAGGGGTTAAATCTTCAAGAGGTCCAGTGGTTAAAAAATTCCAGCCATTTTGTAGGCAAGGATTTGTCCAACAGTATGGAGGGCCGGGCACTGCAGGATGCCTCAGTGTCGCAGGTTGCCGACCTGACTATTTTTTCAGTAAATTGGTTGCTTTATCTCAAAGTATTAAAGGTCCCACAGTTTTTTTGGTCAAGTCAAGCTTTATTGTCATTCTACTACATGTGAGGACATATGGTAGAACGAAAATGTTGTATCTCACAGAGCCACAGTGCTACATACAAATTAAACATAATAATGAATAAAGACACAGCGAAGAACTAAAAATAAAAAAATAAAAAAATTGGGACGAGAGAGAAGGGTGTCTGTCTGTGTGTTTTATATGTGTAGCTCCCTGCTCCTGATGAACAGGTGCTGTCTCAAATTTAATGGGGGTCCAGTGACCAGTATGAAAGCGAGAGTGATTAACACGCCTCGTAACTCTAAAGTCCCATGACCCCGGGCAGGAAACATGGCTAATTTGGACATTTTCACTTAAGGGTGTATTCAATTTTGTTGCCAGCAGTTTAGACATTAACCACATAGCGACCAGCACATGCACATTTATGTCTACACAATGGCACGGGCGAGACAAATTGGTGCACCTGTATGTCCCTTTAAATTTGTTCTGTCTAGTGACATATCACTGATCTACTGTTCCCTGTGATCGTGATCAGTGACGTTTTACTTTGTTGCTCCTCCCCCTAACAGTTAGGAAGTGATTCTAGGACACACTTAACCCCCTTTAGTGCCACCTAGCCGCTTGAGGACCATCATACGACTAAATATTTTGGCAGAATGGCATGGCTGGGCACAAGGGCATACATGTCTCCTTTAAGATCCCAGCCGTGGGTTGTGAGCGCGCCACCGCTAGCGCGCTCGCGACCCGGTCCTCTTCTCTGTGACCGTCACAGAGAGGAAGAACGGGGAGAGGTACGTGTAAACAAACCTCCCCCCATGCTTCCTAGTGAGCCTGTCACTGATCGTCTGTTTCCTGTCATAGGGAACGACTATTAGCGATGTCACACATCCAGCCACGCCCCCCCGACAGTAAGAATCACACATTGGGGCACACTTAACCCCTACAGCGCCCCCTCTTTATTAACCCCTTGACTGCCAGTGTCCTTTTTACAGTAATCAGTGCATTTTATAGCACTGGTCGATGAAAAAATGACAATGGTCCCAAAATAGTGTCAAGTGTCCGCCATACAGTCATGATTAAAAATTGCAGATCGCCGCCATTACCAGTAAAAAAAAAAATAATAATAATAAAAATGCCATAAAACTATTCCCTATTTTGTAGAAGATATAACTTTTGCGCAAACCATACGCTTATTGCGATTTATTTTTTTGATTTTTTTGGGGGGGGTAGTAGAATATCAGCCTAAACTGAGGAAAAAAATGCCCTTTTTAAAAAAAATTGGGTATATTGTAGCAACAAGTACAAAATATTGCTTTTTTTTCTGGCTAATCAAGCACAGTAATCCCACAGTCATTGAACCAGGTTTTGGTGCTTTTGGTAGTGTGGGCAGTTGCCAAGTCCTGCTGGAAAATGAAGTCAGCATGCCCATAGAGCTCATCTGTGTAAGGAAACATGAAGTGCTCAAAAATCTCCTGGTAGACGGCTGCATTGACCCTGGACTTAACCACTTGACCACTGGGCACTTAAACCCCCTTCCTAACCAGACCAATTTTCAGCTTTCAGTGCTCTCACAATTTGAATGACAATTACTCAGTCATACAACATTGTACCCATTTGAAATTTTTGTCCTTTTTTTCACACAAATAGAGCTTTCTTTTGGTGGTATTTGATCACCTCTGGGTTTTTTATTTTTTGCGCTATAAAAGAAAAACGACTGAAAATTCTGTAAAAAAAAAAAAAAAAAACTTGTTTCTGTCATATTAGCAGGTTATTTCTCACACACAGCATATGCATACCACAAATTACACCCCAAAACACATTCTGCTATTCCTCCCGAGTATTGCGATACCCCATGTGTGGGACTTTTACACAGCGTGACCACATACAGAGGCCCAACATGCAGGGAACGCCATCAGGCGTTCTGGAGCACCCAGACCAATTCTGACATTTCTCTCCTACATGGAAAAATCATCATTTATTTGCTAGAAAATTACATAGAACCCCAAAACATTATATATATATGCTTTTTTAGCAAAGACCCTAGAGAATACAATGGCGGCCGTTACAACTTTTTATCTCGCACGGTATTTTCGCAGAAATGTATTGAACGCGTGTTTTTTAAAAAACTGTTTTGTGCTTAAAACAAAACAAAACAGTAAAGTTAGCCCAATTTTTTTTCATAATGTGAAAGATTAAGTTACGCTGAGTAAATAGATACCCAACATGTCACACTTCAAAATTGCGCACACTCGTGGAATGGCGCCAAACTTTGCTACTTAAAAATCCCCATAGGCGGTATTGCAGAGTATCGCGCAGGGTATTGCAGAGTATTGGGGTATTGCAAAGTATCATGCAGGGTATTGGGGTATTGTCGAGTATTGGGGTATTGCCGAGTACTGGGGTATTGCCGAGTACTGGGGTATTGTTGAGTATTGGGGTATTGTTGAGTATTGGGGTATTGTTGAGTATTGGGGTATTGTTGGGTATTGGGGTATTGTTGGGTAGTGGGGGATTGCTGGGTACTGGGGGATTGCTGGGTACTGGGGGATTGCTGGGTACTGGGGATTGCAGAGCTGGGATGGATTGAGGGATGGCTGGATCTGTGACTGCATTTGTCACAGATCCAGCCACAGCTCAGCTGCTGACACCCCGCTCCCCCCCCCTCTCCTCGCACACTGTACAGAGAGGAGAGGGAGGAGAGGGAGGAACCGGTTTGTTTACAAGTGATGGCGCGATCACGTGGTAAACGGCCGCGATCAGCGGCAATTTACCGTGATCCGTGATGCGCCGGGTCTTCTAGACCCGGCGAGCACGGACACAATCGCGAAAGTGAAGGACGACGTCCCAGGGACGTCGTGTCAAGGTAACCCCGCCGCGCCGTAGCAGTAAAATGCTTATGGTGGGGTGGGAAAGTGGTTAATGAAGCACAGTGGACCAACACCAGAAGATGACATGGCTCACCAAATCAACATAGACTGTGGAAACTTCACACTGGACTTCAAGCATCTTGCAGTGTGTGCCTCTCCATTCTTCCTCCATACTCTGGCTCCTTGGTTTGCAAATGAGATGCAAAATTTGCTCTCATCAGAAAAGAGGATTTTGGACCACTGAGCAAAAGACCAGGTCTGTTTTTCTTTAGCCCAGGTTGGTTGTTCAGGAGTGGCTTGACGAGAGGAATATGACATTTGTAGCCCATGTCCAGGATCAGTCTGTGTGTGATGGCTCTTGATGCACTGACTCCAGCCTCGGTCCACTCCTTGTGAAAGTCCCCAATACTTTTGAATGGCCTTTTCATGACAATCCTCTCCAGGCTGCGGTCATCCCTGCTGCTTGTGCACCTTTTTTCTTCCACACTTTTCCCTTCCATATAACTTTCTATTAATGTGCTTTCATACAGCACTTTGGGAACATCCAACTTTTACAATTACCCTTTGAGGCTTTCCCTCCTTATGAAAGGTGTCAATGATGGTTTTCTGCACAACTTTCAGGTCCGTCTTTTCCACGATTGTGATTCCTATTGAACCAGACTGAACCTTTTGCAGGTGTCATGGCTTAATTAGCTGATTAGCGTGGGACACACCGAGCCTAGAATATTGCAGCTTTTTCACAGTATTCTAATTTTCTGAGATTGTGGATTTGGGGTTTTCATGAGCTGCAAGCCATAATCATCACAATTAGTTCAAGTCATTATTTGTCATATCTCGTATATTAGTTTCACCTTTTAAGTTTCATTAGTGAAATTAACTTTTGCACAATGTTCTAACTTTTCGAATGTCAACTGTACATGTTGATCATATCCCCCCTATATCCTTAAGGGGGAATACATTCAGTTCCTATAATCCTTTCTCATAGCGGAGCTCCTCCATGCCGCTTATCAGTTTAGTTGCCCTTCTCTGCACTTTCTCCAGTTCCCGCTATCTTTTTTGTAAACCGGAGCCCAAAATTGAACTGCATATTCCAGATGAGGTCTTGCTAATGACTTGTACATGCAAAATTATATCTCTCTGCAGTCCATGTCTCTCCATACAAAGGATATTGCTTGCTTTGGAAACTTATAGCTTAGGCTTATGATTACTCTCCACTATTGACTCCCCCAACTGTTCTTCTACTAGTATGTAAGATGTGTGCATATTTCTAGCCCCGAAGTGCATAATTTTACAATTGCTGTACATTAAACCTAATTTGCAACATTTGCACATTGAGGTAGGCTTGCAAGTTGGACACATCCAGTAAGGATGTTTCACTGCATTGCTTGGAGTCATCCTCAAAGACTGAAATGGTACTTTTAATCCCAGACCCTATATCATTTATTATAATATTTAGAAAGTAAATCTCCCAACATTGAACCTTGGGGTACACCACTAATAGGGATGAGCTTTATGTTAATGTCGAGCATTGGCTATTCGCCCGTTTGCCGAACAGCGAACAATTTGGGGTGTTCGTTGCAAATTCGAAAAGCCCCTAAACACCCTTTAACCACTTAAGCCCCGGACCAATATGCTGCTAAATGCCCAAAGGCGTTTTTACAATTCGGCACTGCGTCGCTTTAACAGACAATTGTGCGACGTGGCTCCCAAACAAAATTGGCGTCCTTTTTTCCCCACAAATAGAGCTTTCTTTTGGTGGTATTTGATCACCTCTGCGGTTTTTATCTGTTGCGCTATAAACAAAAATAGAGCGACAATTTTGAAAAAAAAAAAAATTTTTTACTTTTTTCTATAATAAATATCCCCCAAAAACACATTATATATATATAAATTATATATATATATATATATATATATATATATATATATATATATATATATATATATATATATATATATATATATATATATATATAAAAATTTCCTCAGTTTAGGCCGATACGTATTTAAATTGCATTGTTTATTGTGAAAATGACAGTTGCAGTTTGGGAGTTAACCACAGGGGGCGCTGTAGGATGTGTGTGTTTACAACTGTAGGGGGGTGTGGCTGTATGTCTGACGTCATCGATCGAGTCTCCCTATAAAAGGGATCACTCGATCGATGCAGCCGCCACAGTGAAGCCGTGTTTACATACGGCTCTCCCTGTTCTTCAGCTCCGGGGAGCGATCAGGGCGGCTAGAAACGAAGCCGCGCCATCATCCCGGATCGCTCCCCGTGGGTTTCCGACCGCCGCATGTAGCGGGGGGGGGGGTCCCGATCCGACCCGCGCAATAGCAGGGATGTAAATTTATGTCCATCTGCCTGTACGTGCCCTTTTGTGGACATATATGTACATGCGGCGGTCGGGAAGTGGTTAAAAGTGGAAGAAATCTAAAGTGCCCCCCCTTTTTTTTCCTGTGGCCTGCCAGGTTGCGTGCTCGGATAAGGGTCTGGTATGGATTTTTGGGAGGAAATCCCACGCTTTTTTTATTTGGGCTCGGAGTTCCCCCTTAAAATCCAAGCGTGCCTGGATTTTTGGGGGGAACCCCCACACCATTTTTAAAAAAAATTGGCACAGGTTTCCCCTTAACCACTTGAGCCCCGAGCCTGTTTTTCAGATTCGGTGCTTACGAGACTAAAAAAAAATTTTTTGCTAGAAAATTATTTAAAACCCCCAAACATTATATATATTTTTTTTCTAACACCCTAGAGAATAAAATGGCGGTCATTCCAATACTTTTTCTCACACCGTATTTGCGTAGTGGTCTTACAAGCTCACTTTTTTTGGAAAAAATTCACTTTCTTGAATTAAAAAATAAGACAACAATAAATTTGGCCCAATTTTTTTATATATTGTGAAAGATAATGTTACGCCGAGTAAAATGATACCCAACTCGTGGCATGGCGTCAAACTTTTACCCTTAAAAATCTCGATAGGCGACGTTTAAAAAATTCTACAGGTTGCATTTTTTGAGATACAGAGGAGGTCTAGGGCTAGAATTATTGCCCTCACTCTAACGATCGCGGCGATACCTCACTTGTGTGTTTGAACACCGTTTTCATATGCGGGCGCTACTCGCGTATGCGTTTGCTTCTGCGCGCGAGCTCGTCGGGACGGGGCACTTTAAAAAATTTTTTTTTTGGTTTTCGTTTTTATTTTTATTTATTTTATAATTTTTAACACTGAAAAAAAATTATCACTTTTATTCCTATTACAAGGAATGTAAACATCCCTTGTAATAGAAAAAAGCATGACAGGTCCTCTTAAATATGAGATCTGGGGTCAAAAAGACCTCAGATCTCATACTCAGGCTTAAATGCAAAATAAAAAAATAAAAAGAAAAAATAAGAAAAAATGTAAACAAAATAAATGTCTCTTTAAGACGTTGGGCGGAAATGACGTTTTGACGTCACTTCCGCCCAGCAGAGGTATGGGGACGGCTGAGGGACATTTTTTCCCTCAGTCGCATCCCCGGACAGCCAGCAAAAGGACCCGATCGCCTCCACCGCTACCGACGGCTATGGTAAGCGGCGGAGGGCGCGGGAGAGCGGCGGGAGGGGGGGCACCCTCTCGCGCCGCCGATAACGGCGATCTCGCGGCAAATCCACCGCGATGACCGCTGTTATCGTTAACAGGTCCGCCCCACGAAGAGATGGATATCTTGGTTGTGGCAGCAGCTGCTGCCATTACCGAGATATCCATCTTCAAAAAAATTACGTCTTTAGACGTGGGGCGGATCTCAAGTGGTTAATATCCATACCAGACCTGAAGGGCCCGGTAATGGAATTTGGGTGGACCCCCACGCATTTTTTTTTTTCAATTACTTTGTATTGCCGGGACTCGACAATTCACTATAGCTGCATGTAGTTTTAAATGACTTTTTTTCCTTCAGAAATTTCATTTTGTGCAGAGACTGTTATAAACACGGGGAAACGTGCGCTACTTTACATACATACTATAGACACCCCCAGGTATGAAATTTTAAAGTAATTCACTTTTATTGTTTCACTTTAAGCATTAAAATCGCTGCTCCCAAAAACTTTTTTTTGCATTGATGCATGTCCCCTGGTGTAGGACCCTGTGTCATGGATATGCAATAAAATCTGGCAGTTACCTGTGTCCATTAGAGGCCTGTCTTTGTTCTGTCTGCCTCTTTACCACTTTTCCTTCCTGTATGGCCCCACCCAGGCCATCCCAGGAAGTCTATATTCCCTGTTGCACTATAGGTCTGCAGTGCTGTTCAACCTTTGTAGCTAAGAGTTCCTGTGTGCTAGTTAACCTTCCTGTGTACCGATTTGGCTTGTCCCTGACTACTCTTGCTTGCCTGTGACCCCGACCTTTTGGCCTGTCCCCTGGTTACCCTTGTCTGCCTGTTGCCCCAACCTCGGTTTCCATCACTATTGCTAGTCCTGCCTTCCCCTCTCTCCTTGTGCCGCGTGACCTAAGTGATTTCAGGGGTCGCGATCTGGATCCAGTTGCGGCAAAGCCCATCCTCACCAACAGAGGCTCTGGTGAACACAAAACTGGGTCTTGGATTCCACACCCTGGGGGATCTTGGATTCACGATTCCTCTCTGATCACAGCAGTCGGCTAAGAGTTCACTACCCTGTGATGCATCCCTGACCCCAACGGGGTGCACTTGTCACCTGGCCTCAGGTGACCTGACACCCTGGTCCCCAAACACTTTTTATGACAATAACTTGCATATTAACCTTTTAAATTGGCACTTTTGATTTTTCATGTTCCATAGACTTTAACAGTGTTTGCGTGTTGAAACAAATTTTTTGCATGTTCTGCTGCGATCCGAACCGGGGGGTGTTCGGCCTATCCCTAACCACTAATAATCCTAGACCATTCAGAGTTTGAATCATTAAACACTACTCTCAGAATACTGTCTTTTAGCCAGTTTTCTATCCCTTTACAAACTGATTTTTTTTCCAAGTCTGTAGAGCAGGCATTACTGTAACGGTCACCACCGCTTACGACTTTCCATCCAACCACGACAAGCTTATCTGACACACCCCGACAATATTGCATACACAATCCATATCCTTTCCCAGAATAAGACGAGACAGAGCTCTGTTCTTGCTTCCAAAGATCTGACAATTTATTAGTTTCCTTAGCTTGCTTATATCCAGTACAGCATAATACAGTTAATCACAGGACAATGCAAACTCCACCCCCCTTCACACCATGGGGGGCTTCAATCACACTCTAAAAGGCATTCAGGTAAGCTAACCATGTAGACCGGTCGGCACCGTATTTTCAATAGTGTTCAATTAACCTTGAATAGTAACACAGACATCTTTATCACACAATGATTTTCCCTTTTGAATAATACACAATCACAGATAATCTTCACACACAGAAAGGAAACCTCAATCACATTACCTAGACAGACTTACTGACTCTAAAGGGGTTTGACACCTTTGTACCATAGACAATTGCATCTACTCCTAGACAATACATTACGCCTTTCCACAGAATGTGTCCACACATTGAAGAGCCAACCTCACTTAACATTTCAATAGCCTATTTTATACAGAGTGATGCGTCACTTGTCTTGAAGACCTGGTCTCAAGTCAAAATTAGCTCCTTTTGTAATATTCCAGTCCTGCAATATGAATTATTATTAATGTCCCTTATTAATGTCTTCTGTAACATATGAATTATGATTCTTTGTCACCCTATGGCCCTAGTGGACATAAGGTGACCCTAGACATAGGAATATCTCAGACTGTCACGGTGCATTCCGTTACAATTACTAAATGGTGGACCGTGGGCCAGATCCGGACCGAGCCACTGTCCCATCTGGACCCATGGTTGCGTCATTTAAGAGCCGCTTCACTTCCCCAGCCTCGGCCGCTGTTCTTTGCAAGGCTTCACTTCCTGATTCCCTGACAGAGGATGGTGGCGGGGCGGCCGAGACCCGAGCGTTTGCTCGGCTACTGTCATCGCGGGCACCCTGGACAGGTAAGTCTCCTTAGTAAAAGTCAGCAGCTACAGTGTTAGTAGCTGCTGCCTTTTTTTTTTTTTCACCGGACCTTGGCTTTAATATCTTTGAAGAACAAACCCCCCAAAAAATTCTATCTTTTGCAATCCTGTCATTCATTCTGAATTTTTGTGCTCTTTATTTCATTTTTACATATTCATTATAGTGTTTGTAACATTTAAAGGATGATGGTGTTGAATCATTATTTTTTATTTTGGTGTCCCTAAATGGACACTGCTTTTAACTCTTGCATGCATTCCTTAACAGAACACATGCAGGGCATTGATACATGCACAACATATCTGAGGTGGCACTTTTTCCTTGCTCCATATTGTTTGGATCATAATAAACAATGTAGGTAAAAAGGCAGTAGTGGGTGACATTTAATTATGAGGTGTTTAAATGTTCTCACTGCACCATACAATCAAATTCTGATTCTTCTTTGCCCAATCCAATAAGGGAGAATGAAAGCTGATCTTGTTTTTATGTACAATGAGGGATACTTTCTGCAGAAACCTTCATAAACATAACTGTAGCGGAGAGCAATATTAAACTCCACGATCTCCGCTGGTAACCAGGGTAAATCCACAGTCAGCATTGAAAAGTAAGGCAATGTCCCAAATTTCCCCAGTAACCAGACGACACACAGCTCTGAGAGTCAACTAACTTTTTATTCACAGGCTTCCATATTTATATAATTCCCCATGCAAGGGGTTTCCAAACAGCCAAATAGATTTAACAGGGGTAATACAGGGAGGACCAGATGGGGAACTTAACAGTTTGGATAATTCTCCCATCAGGCATTGCTGCACAAGGGAAAAGTCGGTTGATAGCTGGGGTCTGGGGTTATGTGTTGTGGGAGTTCGGTTTAAAACTGCCGAACACTGATTGGGCAACATAAAACTAAGTACTTGAATGCTAGTGGCTTACAGCTGCCAGCATATGAATTACTATACCCACATAAGACCCAGCAGAATACATAGCATATAATACAGACAACCTTTTGACATGTAACGTCCAGCGTTCCAGAAGTGGCTAGGTTTGCCACAATGCTCCCCCAGAACCAAGCCGGCATACACAGTCTGATCCCAACGGATCGGCTTGGGGATGTCCGGGGGTGTAATTTCACAGATCACTTTTCAAGTTCAGTTTGTCTAGATAACCCGTCGGCATTACCGTTTTGCTTCCCTGGTCGGTAGTGGATTGTAAAGTCAAACGGCTGCAGCGCCAAACTCCAGCGCAGCAGCCGGGCATTGTCTCCCTCCACACGGTTTAGCCACACCAACGGGTTGTGATCTGTGAGTAGCGAAAAAGGTTGTCCATACAAATACGGCTGCAACTTTTTGAGGGCCCACACCACAGCCAGGCATTCCTTCTCAATGGCGGCGTAGCTTACTTCTCGTGGCAATAACTTTCGGCTCAGGTAAGCTACGGGGTGTTCTCCGCCATCGGCTCCCACTTGGCTCAGCACTGCTCCCAATGCAAACATTGAAGCGTCCGTATGGACAAGGAATCTTTTAGTTGGATCAGGAGCAGCAAGTACAGGGGCATTAGTTAGAGCAGTCTTTAGTTGTTGGAATGCCTGATCACACTCTGGGGCCCAGACAACCTGTCGGGGCAGGTTCTTGCGTGTCAAGTCAGTCAAGGGTTTGGCCAGGGCACTATAATTGGGTACGAATTTTCTATAGTACCCCGCAGTACCTAGAAACGCTAGCACTTGGGTTTTCGTCCTGGGGGTGGGCCATTTAGCTATGGCTTCAACTTTAGCTGGTTCGGGTTTCTGTCGCCCGCTCCCCACCCGGTGGCCCAAGTACTGCACTTCGGCCATCCCTATATGACACTTGCTGGGTTTCAGTGTTAACCCTGCCTCTCCAATACGATCTAGAATGGCCCCTATGTGTTGTAGGTGCTCTGCCCAGGTCTGGCTAAATATGGCGATGTCATCTAAATAGGCACATGCGTATTCCTGGAATCCGTCCAATAACCGATCGACCATCCGCTGAAAAGTTGCCGGAGCGTTCTTCATCCCGAATGGCATGACCCGAAATTGATACAGGCCAAACGGGGTGACAAACGCCGACTTGGGGATGGCCTCCTCGGCCAGTGGAATCTGCCAGTATCCCTTACATAAGTCTATGGTAGTGAGATACCGGCCCCGTGCCATCTTATCCAGCAGCTCGTCTATCCGGGGCATCGGATAGGCATCAGACACCATTTTGTCATTTAGCCTCCGGTAGTCGACACAGAAACGTGTGTCGTGCCATCCTTCTTTGGTACCAGCACTACTGGCGATGCCCAGGGGCTATCGGAAGGTTCGATAACCCCCAGCTGCAACATCTCGTCAATCTCAGTCTTCATATGCGTCCTGACTGCTTCAGGGACACGATATGGGGTTTGCCGCATAGGTAGCTGTCCCGGGGTCTCGACTCGGTGAGTGGCCAGCGGAGTGTACCCAGGTAAATTGGAGAAGGTAGCCCCTTTAGCTACAATCAGCTCTTGTACCTGGGCACGCTCCTGAGGGCTTAGCCGCTCCCCCAGCTGAACCCCCTTGGAGGGCTCCGTCTGTCCCTCCTGTTCTAAGAGGTCAGGTAGTGGCAGATTCTCCTGATCCTCCGAGGCGGAAGCGCATATGGCGGCCACGTCCTCTATCCTCTCATGGTATGGTTTGAGCATATTCACGTGGAACATGCGTCTCTCCCCTACCCCTGAGCAGGGGCCAATCACATAGGTGGTGTCACATCTCTGTTCCACCACCTGGTATGGGCCTTGCCAGATGGCCTGCAGCTTGTCTGTGCGGACCGGTTTTAAAATCAAAACCTTTTGTCCCACCTGAAAGCTGCGGTCTCTGGCTCCCCTATCATACCAGCGGCGCTGACGTTGTTGGGCCGCCCGGAGGTTGGTGCGCACAGCCTGGGTTAGCGCCTCCAGACGGTCCCTGAACTCCAGTACGTAGGATACAATAGGGGTTCCGTCTGGGCTACTCTCCCCCTCCCAATGCTCTCTAATTAGGTCTAGTGGCCCTCGCACCCTTCTCCCAAACAGTAATTCAAAAGGGGAAAACCCTGTTGACTTTTGGGGTACCTCTCTATAAGCGAAGAGCAGATGGGGTAGAAAGCGCTCCCAGTCTTTATGAGCCTCTCCAAATGTACGGAGCATCTGCTTCAGCGTACCATTAAACCTTTCGCATAGACCATTGGACTGGGGGTGGTACGCCGAATTTACTATTGGCTTAATGCCACATATCTTCCATAGTTGTTGGGTTACCTCGGCGGTGAACTGGGTGCCTCTATCGGATATGATTTCTTGGGGAAACCCCACACTGGAAAATATTTTCATTAAGGCCTCTGCCACAGTTTCGGCATGAATGTTGGTGAGGGCTATAGCCTCGGGGTACCGGGTGGCATAGTCCACTACAGTTAAAATATATCTTTTCCCGGAGGGACTGGGTTTTGATAAGGGCCCCACTATATCTACGGCCACCCTACTGAAGGGTTCTTCAATAATGGGAAGAGGACATAACTTGGCTTTGTGGCGGTCACCTCGCTTGCCTACTCGCTGGCAAATGTCACAGGAGGTGCAGTATTGCCTCACATCCTTGGAGATCCCTGGCCAGAAGAAAGCGTGGGTCAACCTGTATCGGGTACGTGTCATCCCCAGATGCCCAGACAGGGGAATGTCGTGGGCAATCCGAAGCAGTTCTTGCCTATACTTCTGGGGAACCACTAACTGTTTAGTCGTTACTGTGGCCGACCTTCCCACTCCTCTTTCAGCAATGCGGTAAAGTAGCCCTTTCTCCCAGGTGTACCGCTCCCCCTCTAGCCCAGCCTGGTCAGCGTGTACCCTGTCCCTGTATACCTGTAGCGTGGGGTCTGACCTCACCTCGGCCTCAAACTTAGTCGGGGTATCCCAGGACATACGTGTCGTGTGGGGGTCATGGTCTCTTACCGGAGCCTCAGAGTGTGTCTGTGGAACCGTGGTGCGAGCCTGTTGCCGTGTGGTCACTGGATGGGCTTCCTGGTATGGGGCCTGGGGTACAAAAGCAGAGGTCATCTGGCCCAAGTCATTTCCCAGCATAACATCTGCTGGTAAATTTTGCATGAGGCCCACTTCTACCATCCCCCCTCCCACACCCCAATCCAAATGTACTTTGGCAATGGGTAGTCGGTACACTGCTCCCCCTGCCACTCGTACTGCCACTGATCCGCCAGTGTGTGCCGAGTCAGGGACCAAATGGGGTGCTATCAAGGTTAAAGTAGCTCCTGAATCCCAAAGTCCCTGGACTTCTTTCCCCTCCAAGGTCACTGGCTGTCGATGATGCTGCCGGTTATCCGTGGCTCGGACTGTCATCACCGCATGCAAGATTCCCAGGGGTTCTTCCGCTGGAATGCTCAACATCTCTTGAGTGGCCGGCTCCCGTTGATAATGATGGGCAGCAGCCCTTGGTGCCGGGTTCGGTCGGCCTTGGTTCCAGGCGGGTCTGCCCCGGTTTTGGGTGCACTCGCGTGCCATATGTCCCCACTGTTTGCAGGTGTGGCATTGGATGTTGGCACGTCCGTTATATCTGGAGGGTGGTGGTAAAGTCCCTTGGGATTGACGAAAAGGGGAGGCTGTGAGACTGGGGGGTGGTAGAGTACTGGGTGGTCCCGCGGGTCGAGGATAACTCTTGGTTAGGGGCCCATGATGTCTTCTTGCATCAAAATTCTGATCCGCTAATCGAGCCGCTTCGGTTAGGGTGAGAGGTTTCCTGTCTCGCACCCATTCTTGTGCCTCTGGGGACAAACCATTGAAGAATTGCTCCAACAGCATTAACTGTCGCAATTCCTCCATAGTAGTGGCTTGGCTGGCTTGTATCCACCCTTGGGAAGCTTGGTCCAGCTTGTGTGCCCATTCAGCATGTGAATCCTTTTCTGGTTTGCGCAGGTTTCTAAACTTGCGCTGGTATGCCTCTGGAGTAATGGCGTATCTCTCTAATATCGCTCGCTTCACTTTATCATAATCCTTGCTGTCCTCACTGGGTACAGCGCGATATGCTTCTGCTGCCTGACCTGCCAGCTTGCCTGCTAGCAATGGGACCCATACTGTCCGTTCCAAGTCATGTAAATCACACAGTCTCTCAAAATCCTGTAAATACCCATCAATCTCATCCTTCTCCTCGCAAAACATTTTAAAGGCATGATAGGGAATTTGGGGTTTTACCTGGTTGTAGAGTGACCCAGTAGTGGATTCTGCTCGAGACTGTGTATACTGCGGACTGTGTGCCATCACGTACTCCTGCACATTCGCCATTACCATATGCAGCATGGCATCTGATATAGGCTGTGGCAAAAATTCCAGCCTGGTCCTCATTTCTCTCTGGTAGAGGGTTTCTTCCATGGCTGCTGGTGGTGTAGCGCTGCGGGCTCTGTCTCCCTCCATCAGCTCGGCAGTTAGTACAGCTTTGGATTTGTTGCTGGCTACCTTACCCCTGGCTTCTAGCAGTTCCTTTAATGTCTGCCGCTTTAGCCTAGAATAATCCGTCTCCATTTACATCGGTAGTTCACATTGCACGAATTGCGCTTATCGGCTGTAAGGTTGGATCACGTCGCTTGCCACCAAATGTAGCGGAGAGCAATATTAAACTCCACGATCTCCGCTGGTAACCAGGGTAAATCCACAGTCAGCATTGAAAAGTAAGGCAATGTCCCAAATTTCCCCAGTAACCAGACGACACACAGCTCTGAGAGTCAACTAACTTTTTATTCACAGGCTTCCATATTTATATAATTCCCCATGCAAGGGGTTTCCAAACAGCCAAATAGATTTAACAGGGGTAATACAGGGAGGACCAGATGGGGAACTTAACAGTTTGGATAATTCTCCCATCAGGCATTGCTGCACAAGGGAAAAGTCGGTTGATAGCTGGGGTCTGGGGTTATGTGTTGTGGGAGTTCGGTTTAAAACTGCCGAACACTGATTGGGCAACATAAAACTAAGTACTTGAATGCTAGTGGCTTACAGCTGCCAGCATATGAATTACTATGCCCACATAAGACCCAGCAGAATACATAGCATTAAAATACAGACAACCTTTTGACATGTAACGTCCAGCGTTCCAGAAGTGGCTAGGTTTGCCACAATAACCCTATGTATACTCAGTCTTAGTCTTCAGCATTTTGTCTCTACTCCCCCAGATTTCCACAGAGATATTGATTGGTGGTAAATTCTTGGTAGAAATGGAACCATGAAAATCATTAAAATTTACTTGTGGGGTAAAAAATAAATAAAAAAATTGTTCGTATTAGTCTTCGATATACTGTGGTCAATACTATGTTTGTTTTATGTATGACTGCCAGGGCTTTTTTTCTGGGGGAACTTGGGGGAACTCAGTTCCACCACCTTTGGCTCAGACCCTTTGGTGCCCGCTCTCCACAATCACTTGTGAACACAGAAGTCTGGTTTCTGTGTTTACAAGTGACTGCTTTGTAACCCCCTGAACTCTGCACACTGTATGTAATGCAATTCTGGTATTTAATGCCCCTTTAAGACCCTTCTACTGTTTGTGAAATCTGAACGGGTCGTAGTTGAGTTCCTGCACCTATTTTCTGAGAAAAAAAGCTCTGATGACTGCTATGAGATATTTTGAGTTCATCTACTAGTTCTGTGTTTGTTCTTTCTTCTAGTGGGCACCTATCACTATTGGGTAAACACTAGCTGATTTACAAGAAAAAGTTTGGTTGGCAATAGCAGAAAGTTGATGTGCCAGTGACTATTTTCGGGCAAAAAGCATGTATTGAATGTGCTTTTTGTTGCCTGCCTTTTTTTTATACAGCATAAATTAGGGCTTTTAGCACACTGTACATTGCCTTGAAGAATTGTGGTTCTTCAACCTCCATATCTGATGGAGCATTCTGCGGCACTGCAGCATAGCAGCATACACCACTATCTCAAGACACTGCCATTGTCCCCCCCCCCCCCATTGGAATTGGATCAGATACTTAACGAGATAATGGTCATGGAGACTTTGGTTGTGGAAGGCCACCCCAATCCCAAATTTAATCACCATCCTGAAATTGTGGAAAGGGCCTACACTAATTCAGATGCTTTCAATCCTTTATCTCCCAGAGATCGGCCTTATTTATTTCCACTTCTTCTAGCAATTTTTTTAAGCGTTTCTCAAATTGCTCAGTTATCCCATTTCTCCTCCACCTCCCTTTTTTTCCGCTCATTTCTTCCCTCTCCATCTTATACCTTGCTGCGACTATTGGCTTACCATGGTTTATCATATACACAGTGAAGTTGGCAACCTATTCTGCTTGTTGCATCTTACTTGCCACGGTTTTCTGCTTGATAGTTGTCATCCATGACATGTTTTTGCAGTTTTCCATTTTTTTTATATGAAATAAAGTATTGTTTTTGTCCGCCCTACTTGGTGATCATGCAAATGATTAACACGAAAAAACTTATTGTAGCCAGCAGTGACTTGCGCTTCAACAGCGATGGTAATAACATTTCTTGAAATGTGTAGCACAATCGCAGTATTATCAGAAGAAACTCACTACTGACATACATTAAAGGGGTGTTCCAGCCCTAAGTTGTGTTTATTAAAAGTCAGCAGCTACAAAAAGTGTAGCTGCTGGCTTTTAATAAACACTCACTTACCTGCTCCTGCGTTCCAGCGACGCGCCGACCGGGGCTCCGCTCCTCTGCCCCCCTCCCCGGCCGGCGTCTCCATCCTGACTGTGGGCACCCAGCCGTGACAGCCTTCGGCTTCACGGCCGGGCACCCACTGCGCATGCGCGAGCCGTACTGCGCATGCGTGCGCGGCGCGGCTCGCCGCTGATTGGAGAGGCGATCGCATGGGACCTGTCAGTGTCCCATGTGATCGCCTACAGGGAGGGGGCTGGTGTAGGCGATTAAGCTTAATCGCCTAACCAGCCCCTCGGCGGAAGCAGGAAGTGGGACAGGAAGTCCCACTCCTACTGAAGCCCCCACTCCCCCCCCAAAAAAATTACATGCCAAATGTGGCATGTATGGGGGTGAGAAGTGGATTGAGAAGGGGTCATTTTTTTGGGTGGAACACCCCTTTAATGTGCAAATTCAACTTCAATGCAACATGGCCTAATAGAATGTCATTTGTTGCACATAAATTCACATTTCAATTGTTTCATGTCTTTGTATTGGAATGCTTTAAATAAAAAAAAAAATATTTACCCCCAAATTGGTTATTCAGTCAAAACCCAGCGCTGTGGTCGGAGGTGGAAAAGCGGAAACTTTCTCTTCTGGTTAAATTTCTGTTTTAAATAAAGAATAGAGTAATACACTTTGACAAAGCAACTAATGAGCAATCCATTTTCATGAGCCTGAGTGCTGTACTGGTGGCCAACACAGTAAAATATTTGGTGCTTTGAAATGTCAAAGCGTACACAGTCAAAATGCGTATGATGACCTGAACATTGTTTTGATTGCCGAATGACTCAATTATAGTGTTCTAGATGTTTATCAGAGTAGATAATCTGCCTTCTGTACCAACTAATAATTGTGTCACAGATGTGGCAGACAAATGACAGTTGAGATTGGTATATAAAGAATAACATGTGTATGGCTGCTTAATAATGATTATCAAATAACCAAAATTCTCCCTGCTTTGTAAATTGGTTTACACTTTTCACTTATGTGTACTAAATCACTTATTGCTAATTGTTAATGACTGTATAAGCGCAATTTCCTTTCTTTCATTTCACACTTTGACATTTTGTGTATTATCTTCTTAGTTTTTAATGCTGTGTCCTGGATACATTGCTTTTTGTCTGTTTTTTTTTTTTTTTACCATTCTAAGGGGGTCTGTTTTTATAAATGTTGAGTGAAATCAAACAGGTTCTGCTTTTTATTTATATCTAGTGAATTTTGCAGAATAAATGCAAATTAAAGCGGAACATCAGTCTCTCGGGCAACATTGACTTTTTAATCATGAATAATTGACAGTATATCATATTTACTAGTGTTAGGCTGGGATCACACTAGCTGCAGCCATAGCAAGGGGTCAGGTGCGCCCCCCTTTGCCTAAATTCTGAGCCAAAGACACACAGGAGCCTTTTCCAGTGCAGACTGCAGCTGTCTTGGAGGTGTGTGAACTCCATTGAGATGAATTATCTGTCCTTGCTTAGGATGACCACAGCCAGAAATGCTGGAGGGTGTTTTTCAAAGTGATTTCTCAGCAAAATAATGCATGGAGACATGAATTAAGAGGTGGGTTTGCTTTGAATATTAAAAATAAAATAAGTAGAATTTTTGGCTTGGGGTGCTCAGATGCTGTGTAGTTCTACTTACAAAAAAAAAGAAATACATAGAATCCTATATGTATTCGTGTTTTGAAAGTGGCAGAAGACCTGTTATTAGACCTATAGATCAAAACATAAATCCCAGTATCGACAAATAGTTTGTGAACCATTATGAAACACCCATGTGCATCAAAGTCCAAGTGCAAATACACTGATATGCTGTTAAATTTCTCAAAGGAAAGGAGAGTTCAGAAAAAGTTGAAACTAATCCTCATAAGTATTTAGACGAAAAGCCCTGGCCAAGGTATTCCTAAGACTCTTCCACAGGATTCCCTCAAAGGTTACAGATATGCACTGAAAGTGTTGTCTTGGTAGTATCCAGGTGCGGCTGCAATCAAATTAAAATAAGTAGCTCCACATAGTGTAAAACGTTACTTTAATGTAAAGATTGCCATCTTTACAATAAAGTTAATAGTAAGGTTTTACACTGTTGATTGCGGCCACACGTGGATACTACAGAGCTTCAGTGCATATCCATAAACTTTGAGGGGATCCTGTGGGGGAATCCTAGGAATACCCTGGCCAGGGTGTTTGGGCCACATGCTCATCTGACTCCCTTTAAATTCAAGGGTCCACTAATCTGGTAAGACCACATCTTGATTAAGGTGGTGATGTCGTGATCTGGAGACCCTATTGGTGATTTGATGCACTCTTATCTTCATCTGAATACTTATGAGGAGGATTTGTTCCAACTTTTTCTGAACCCTCCTTTCCTTTGAGAACTTCACCAGCATATCGGTGTATTTTGACTTGAACTTTGCTGCACACGGGTGTTACATAATTGTTCACAAACTATATCAATACTGTGATTTATAATGTTTTATGTAGCGCAGCTCCTTTTTTTTATTACTATTATATTATAATATATAATATATTATAATTTAACTGTTGTGCTTTTGTATTTTCAAAGTGATTTATCGTGCCAGTACTAAACTGTTTGTCTTTTTTACAGCATGAAAGAATATCAAGGTAAGATAATTTTGTTGTATGTTCATTACATCAGTTGAATCGTGTCATAACTGTGTATGTAATATATGACAGCAATTGTCAGTGCATAAGTATACAAAAACTGGATTTTTGTACTTGCCTATAAAATCCATTTCTTGGAGTACAATACGGAACACGTTTAATCATACCCACCAGGGTTATGTGCCACCTACAGGTGAATGGACACTGGAAACAAACAGGAAGTCCTCCCTATATAACCCCCCCCCCCCCCCCCCAGGGAGAGTATCAGTTTTGGCGCAAGCAATGAACCCGTAAGAGAAGCACCCTATGTGTTTCATATTGTACTCCAAGAAATGGGTTTACATGTAAGTACTAAAATCCAGACACCGAGCAGGCTTAATAATCATGACCCACCTGGGATGTACCAAAGCACTGCTCTCATGGGTAGGGAACACAGCCACTGCCTCCAGGCCTAAGGCTACACTACAGCCCCCAAGACACTGACTGAACGCAGCAGCTTCTCCAGCATTTACACCCACCTTATGAAAACTTGTAAATGTGTGCATAGACGACGACCAGGTAACCGTCTTGCAAATCTCTTCCCACCCCCCTAAGGCCTGATGCCTGGTGGAGTGAGCTTTCACACGAAATGTACCTTTCTAGCCATAGGCATGAGTAATCGGCTATGGAAATAAAATGCCGCGCAAGTGAACACCAAATAGGAAGCAGCAACTAAAAAGTGATATACACACAAAATGGCCAATAGAACAAATGTAGTTGCGCTGTGATAAACTGTAAAGAACTGTGTGAACTATAACGAGTGATGATAAAAAATGGTGCCCCAGACTACGTAGTTTGCGTGACAAAACTCGCGTAGAAAGGAGACTTGCTGACGTTATCGCGTGACAGTCTGAGCGGACAGCCGTTCGCTTAGCCGGCCGCCTTTATTTTTATGCTTCTATATGATCGTTCTCTTATAAGTGTTTTATCATAAAATTTTACCCTTTTTTTCTACGCTATTTCACTATTGTGAGTCCTATTTTTTTGGGTTATCTCATCCACTTGGTGACATCTGTGCCTTTGAGGATCTATTGAAAAATTCCACTGGTGTGTGCTGCAGTCCATGTTAAAGGCCCAGGCTGGGGTTTACAGCTGCAAGCCATCTTTGCTTGCCATCTGGTAAGCCTGCATTTCTTATAGTGTCTTCACTTATGGTGGTGGATTTCCTCAATTTTTGAATCGCAGAAGAATTCATTTCAATTGTGTTTCTTTGGACTTCACTGAACTTATGATTTAACATAGTTGTTATTGCTTCATTTGCATTTTTTATCATCACTCATTATAGTTCATACAGTTCTTTACAGTGCAACTACATTTTTTCTAATGAGTAATCAGCTGATTTAATCCAATGCGAGTCAACTTGGTAGCCACTTGACCCTTCTGAGAACCTTCCAAGCTGTTAAAGAATGATGGCAGATTGGACCCTAAAGAAGGTCCAGGTGGAATACTAAGCCCTCCTGGGCCAAGCTAGAGTGACCAGAATTACTGGTGTATTCTCCACCTGGACTCTGCGCAACATATGTGGAAGAAGCTAAATTGGAGGAATAGCGTATAACTGAGAGCTGATCCCCAGTATGGCTGTTGAAAATGCCTGCAGATCTCTGGTCCTGGAAACAAATCTCCTTAGCTTTATGTTGAATCTGGATGCTAGCAGATCCACAATTGGCGTTCCCAAACACTGACAAACCGCCCTGAAAACCTCAGATTTTTGTAACCTTGTTCATGGTATCAAGTTTTCGTTGAGACAAGATACTGCAGCGTCCAAAGTGGGTGTACCCCATCTCTTAGGAAACAAAATGCACCATATCTGCCAAGGTACCCACAAGGGTCCTCTGGGCCTGTGACAGTCTGGCCCAGAATTTCCTAGGGCTCAGATTCCTCAGCAGTGGAGTGCAGTATGCCCATGTAGAAACTTGACCTGGGTAAACCTATCCCTGGCAGAGACCACTAGAGTGAGGTACTGCTGAATGCCCTCTTCCCAGTTCTTATCAGCCAATGTGGGAATATCTGCCTGCCAGACCGAAAAGTTGTGAGACCTTAGAGGTATCCAAACCTGCCAAAAGGAAGTACAGGGCGGACAGGTGCTTGGTATCATCCATTGTACCATGCAAGTATTCGACACCCATGGTCTCCATCACCAGTGATATGGGAAACTGGGACTGAAAAGCGTGGCGAAGCTAAAGGTACCTAAAGAACATATGATTTGGTAGCCCCTTCCATTGTTAACTCATCAAATGTAAACAGTCCACCCAATGAAACTATATTCGCCAATGTCTTGCTACAAAAACCGGGCCCACAGTACAGGATCAGGGATGTTATGGAAGTGTGATAGTCGCGGGTTCCTCCACAGCGGAGTGTGAGGAGACCAGCCATTGGATTTCTGGGACCGTTTCCCAGACCCTCAGGATAGTCCGCATCGAAGGGGTGACATTGGGGTTGGACCAAGGCAACCGGTGTATGAGATTGCGCTGCTCAGAGTAGGATGTGAGCAGCGCGCCCTCCAAAGTGGACACCGGGTTAGCTGGCTCCTCTGACAGCCAGCATCTGAGTGACAAGGACTGCAGCCTAATAATTTGGAAACTGGGTAGAGCAAGGCCTCTCAGGGTGATGGGTATTTGTGAAGGTGGATTTGGCGATTCTAGGGGTGCCACCATTCCAAATGAATGAGGTAAGCAAACTCCAGTTTCCTAAAAAACGCATAAGGGATCGACATCGAAGTATGTCTAAAGATATACAAACATTTCGGCATGACAGTCAAAATGACAAGGTTAACCCATCCGACCTGGGTAAGAGGCAGTGTTTTCCAAGCAGCGCATCTGAGTCAGGAGAGACAGCACCAGAGTTGGGTTAAGAGGAATGAACTGTCTCTGTGAATCACTACTCCTATATATCGAAACTGTGAAACCTGCTGCAGAGGGATGTCCGCGGGTATTGATGTCCCTGAGGGTTGCAGCGCGAAGATGACAGACTTCCTCCAGTTCATACAGACGCCAGAGTATTTACCGAACGTATTGATAAGCACCAGGGCAGCCCCAAGAGAGTCAGTGTTGTTGTGTAAATATAGCTGGGTGCCGTCCGCATAGAGGGATAACTTTTTTTTCTTGGACTGGGCCTATAGGGATACAAAAAACCGCCGGGGAGAAACACAGAAGAATTGCCATTGGCTCAATGGCCAATGTGAAAAGGGCAGGGGATAGCGGGCAGTCCTGCCTGGTGCCCCTATAGAGATAAGGGGGGGGACAAAATCTACCCTGTATGGACTCTAGCTGTAGGGGACCTATACAAGGCCTGTACCCATGATATGAATCTAGGCCCAAAGCCGAACCAATGCAGGACCTTCCATAAGTGATTCCATTCCACCAAATCTAATGCTTTCTCTGCATCTAGGGAGGCCACTGCATCGAATTCAGTGAGGGAGCCCTGGGCACCCAAAACTGTATACAGCCTACAGAGGTTTATATCTGTGCCCTTCTCAGGCATAAAAAGCTGTCTGGTCCTCATGAACCAGGGTAAGAAAAACGGCATTGAGTCTCCTAGCTAAAATCTTGGTGAGGACTTTAGCGTCCGCTATGAGGAGGGAAATGGGCCTGTAGGAGGTGCATAGTTCAGGATCCTTACCCGGCTTGGGGATGACAACAATGACTGCCTCAGCCATGGAGGGAGGAAGGGTAGTATTCCTCAAGGTTGCAACAATAATTTTGTGCAGTTTAGGTGACAGCTGTTCCCCGTGTTGCTTATAGAACTCTGGGGGAAGACCATCCACACCCACATTTGAACTATATACAAAACAAATGTGACAGAAACAAAAGAAATACAAAAATAAACCTTGGTCACTTGACCGCTTACTTAACACATAGGTGTCCCTAACTAACGCCTAGGTACAGCCTAGTGCTGCCCCAGTCCCTAACTCCCTGCTGGTTAGAGTTTTGGTAATAGTAGCTACACAGACTTTGTCTCACCGCACAAAGATCACTCCCCAGACTATTCACACAGGTCTGGTTCCAGTTTGGAGCATATCTCTTAGCATGCTGGGAGTTTTTGTAGAGGACCTAATGAGCCCACCTGATACAGCTGGGCTCATCAAGTCCTCCCAGCACTCCCCCTAGAGGTACAAACTGGCATAAAGCCTGAACCTAGGAGAAATATTTACAGCATCTTTGATGCAACCAGGGGATTTAACCTGTCTACTGTCACTAACATATATATATATATATATATATATATAGTTACAGTAGGAGCTACTGTCACTGTAAACTGGACACAGGGTTTGCACACTTTAGAGGTGCAAGACTACAGAGCATAGATGTGGACTGGAGAAGATTGCTTTTGCAACTTTCTCCAAGTTTTGGTACTTTGTCATGGGGCTCTGTAGTATGGAGATTCCATAGTGTCTTGGGTGGGACGGAATCTCCAATCCTGTCTCCAGATCTTGTGGATGACCAGCAGGGTCTGTGCTCAGGTGAGCACAGCCCTTTATAATCATTGTGTAGGAAGATCTCATGGCTCCCAGTTGGAGACGGCTCCCAGTTGGAGACAGCCAGAACAGTGACTGCAAGAGGCAGAGATGTAGATGCTGACGGGAAGCATCTATGTTGAGGATTCCGCTGGTCTGGGCGACCAGGAAAACGTGCAAAGTATTGCTGCAGAAGTTCTGCTACAGAGAGCCAGGTGGGCTAGCATTTTCTGTTGTATGTTTGATGGAGAAGAACCCCCTGCGCGGGAAACCTTTGTTTGGACTTTTATTTTGCCTTGTTAATAAAAATGGGCAACCATGCCCTTAAACATACTTCCTGGCTGGAGTGAATCACTGAAAAATGCCCATACCACGAGAGCTAAACAACCCCAATATATATATATATATATATATATATATATATATATATATATTTAGTATTAGAGCCATCCAAGTTGTGACTTTATTCTTTGTCAGAGGTGGAATCTGAAGTTTCTGTAAAAGGAAACTACAAAGGACACTGCTCTTACTGTAAACTGTCTCTTCAGATAATGCATAGTGCTCATGAAATGCTTTGTAAATACGCTAGACATGTGCAATTATTTTTCGGCACATTGCTTTAAGAGTTTGTGACTCTAGACTCTAGAGCAGAGATGTCCAAACTTTCTAAACAAAAGGGCCGGTTTACTGTGCTTCGGGCTTCAGGAGGGCCGGACTGTAGCCATTTGGAAAAGGTCCTGATGTCGATGGGGGGAAAAAACAATGCCCCATCTTTGGTGTCAGTGGGAGGAATTGTGTCCCATCATTGATGTCAATGGGAGTAATGGTTACCCCATCAGTGTTGTCAGAAGAAATTGTGTCCCATTATTGGTGGCATTGAGAGAAATTGTGCCCCATTATCGGTGTCATGGGATGAATTGTGCCCCATTATTTGTGGCAGTAGGAGGAATTGTACCCAATCGATTATTTCAGTGGGTGGAATTATGCCCCTTCATTGCTGTCATTGGGGGTGAATTATGCCTCATTGTTGGATGAAATGGTGTTCCAAGGGCCGGATAAAAGCAAGCAAAGGGCCACATCTGGCCCTCAGGCCGCAGTTTGGAGACCACTGCTCTAAAGAGAAGTTATCACTTTAGATATATTTTGAACCCCTTTAAAAGAAAAAAAACGTTAAAATAAATATTTTGAGTTACTTTTCTTTGATATCATTGGATGCAATGCAAAGTGCTGTGTGTTACCATATTATACCATGTGCTACTTCAGTGCATAAGTCTAAGAAAGCCATAATATTTTTGCTGCTGTAAACAGAAATTTGGTTGCTGTTTTTACACATTTTGCTGCTTCCATTGTCTTGTTGGATTACTTGTTTAGTTCTAGTTTTACAATTGCATTATCCTATTATAGGATGGATTCTGGTGGCCTAGGCCTAACTACATCTGAAAGCGCCAGTGACCGTGCAGCTGCTAGAGTGAATGCATACACACAGCAACGAGAGAATCGCTTGGCATCACTTGGTAGTAAATCTGACGAAGAATCAAGAAAAGATTTCAAAAAGGTTTGAAATAACTGAATTTTGCAATTTTGACTTAATGCATATTGAATCTGATATAAAAAGCATTATTTAGCTTGACTGAGTAGTTACCTAATTGGGACATTAAAAGCTGAGTTCCATGTGGTTTTGTGTTAAGTCAGCAGCTACAAAAAGTGTAGTTGCTGACTTTTAATAAACACACACTCGCCTGTCCCACGATCCAGTGATGAGGCTGTCCAAACATCACAAGTGTGGGCACCTGGCTGGGACAGCTTGCGGCTTAACAGCCAGGTGCACACTGCACATGCGCGAGTGGCACTGCGCCTTCTCAGGGTCCGGGCAAACTTCTGGGACCTGTGATGTGTCCTAGATTATAGAGGAGGGGAGAGGAAAACTTCTGCTCAAGTCGCCTAGGCGGCCCGAGTGGAAGTGGGAGCTGGATACCTGTCAAAACTAGGTACCCACTCCCGCGCCCCCCCCCCCTAAAAAAAAAAAATGACATGCCATACCTCATGCCACATCACATACAGTGGGGTGTTCGTCTTGGTGTCTGTGTGACATCAACACTTTCCATTCACTGTTTAGCAGCAGGGTTCACTCAGACACTATAAGCTGCAGCAGCAGGATTACATCCTCATAAGTGGATTGATCTATGCAGGCACAGAATGAAACATCCAAAAGCAAAAACAGACAGCGGGGTTGAGCAGGTGAAAATGTGGATTTTTTAAAGTTGTGTGGTTTTTTTTTTCTTCTGTGACTGGGTGAACCCAAGGGATTGGAGAACAATAAATTCCCAAAAATGAACTTTAAAGAACCTAATGTTTTGAAAACAAGGCTGTCTGATTGGCTAGCTTTTAGTGAGAATGTCATTAAAGTGATAATTTCCAAATCATGCTTATAGTGCCTGTACTTCATACCTGCAGCCAGGGCTGCCCTCAGTGAGCTAGACAATCTTCCTATACCGACCCATAATGTCAGCAGGGGAGCTCAGGAGGGGTAGTTGGCAGGGAGGCTCTACCTAAAGTTGTCACCTGCCCCTTTAATAACCGATGTAGTTTGGCTTGTTTAGTATACAATCAGGATTTAGGAGAAAGCAAGTGGGGACCTACAATAACAAGCATGTGCAGTAAATAGCCTGTTCTCCCCACAGAGGCCGCCACTTCATACCACCACCCCCCAAAAAACGATACAAAAACAGCCCCCCCCCCCCCATTAGCCATTTTTCCCATAAAGGCAATCTACCGCCGCTTCTGCTCAACCCCCAAAAAATATACACAAACAGGCCCCCTCATCAGCCATTAGGCCATACAGGCCTCTCAAACCCCCCCCTTCCAAAAAATATAAAAAATAGCAAGAGGAATCTAGAGAGCAGAGCAGTTGCCTTGGGCTCTCCTAAATCCTGGTCGGGTCTCCACTCTCTCCCCAGCGGCCTTCTGACTGTGCAGCAGCATTTGCATTGGTTCGCAGCTCTCCTCGACCTGGGCGCCTCCTGTCTCTGTCTCTAGAGTCAGCAGTCATGAGACCTGTGACTTCACTGACCAAGTGGAGGAGGATCATCGGAAAGATGATGCTTACCCCAGCGGTGTCAATTTAACCATGTCGGTGGCAAAAGTCCACAATATTTGTGATGGAGACTGATTTTCGAGATTTTGCCCGAGACGTCAGTCTAATTTCCAGGAATGTCCCAGACAAATCGGGACTGTTGGCAACTATGAATTTTAATATGGTGCTCTAGAGAGGAACACAAAATAGGGCACAGATATGTAGATATGCCCGATTCTTGAAATGCTGAATTATTTTTCTGCCGATTTGAGTAGAATTGACAGACACCTTTTTTCTTTCACCCTGTTGAATCATGAGCCTATCATTGGCAACTGAGGCCTAAAGATACATTTTGCTTAGTGCACACCAGAATTGATGATTCATAATGCCTATGCTGAATTAATAGCCTTGTTGCAAGAAATATAGTATATGATGGCCTATGTGGCCTATATGGTAAGAAAAGGTTATAAAACCATTTAAGGGATGGCCTACAACATATGGTCGCAATGCCCCTAGGTACAGCAGTTCTGGATTAGATTTTACAATTACATTTTTAGTCTTACTCAAATTAACCTAACCAAGGCCCCAAAACACACGTTACTGGAATGTAAGGTCGAGGAGGCCTCAAACTCAGACTGCTCCTCAAATTTATATCTGTTTCCGCTAAAATTACAATAGCCAGGAACTGAAGGTCAGCGGCTATGCCATTTGACCAACTCAAACATAAACTTTTCTGGCTTATATTAAATGAACAGTTGACAGAACTCATACAGGATAAATTGAAGGGGAAAAAGTATGGGTCCATGGATCAGATATTTGACTAATGAGCCCCAGACTGTTGCTGGCTTGGTTTCCTCCTGACTGCGGAGTCCTTTCTCTTCCCCCTTTTTTTTTTTTTTTCTCCTCCTCTTAATTTTTTTGGTTCTTCTTTATTTTATTTTATTTAGGGGGGGTTGGTATTGAGGGGCCCAAACTGTGTTTTTTGGGAATGGAGCATCTGCCACTACTTGAGGGGAGAAATGCACATTCCTCAGCATGTGGAGTGTACTTTGAGTCCCATTCAACTATATTGATATCATAGGATGTACTGACACGTTTAGATTTTGCAGTCTGTCTTCCAGTTTTCTCTGGAGAAAAATGATCAAGACTGGTTAATAGAGCATAATTATTACAGATTATGCTCATTTACCTCTGAAACATAAGAGGCAAGTTGTCTCAGGGAGCCAGGCATATCGCCATGCCGATTGTGGTTATGTTTTTGGTATGGTATTTAGATTATAGAAGTTCTATTTTTCAGAATCAATACTGAAATCTCTTTATGTTCTGTGAAAAACCTTAACAATATTGAAATCTAAAACTTTTTAAAAAAGTTAGAAAAAATATGAAAATCTATTATATTTTCCATTTAACATTCTGATTTTTAAACTGCATACAGTGGTTTTACAGAAAAATATATTTTGACTTAACACTTTTCTTCTGATGTAATGAATATGTAATGCATTACTAATTGCCATGTCAACCTAATCAAAGATAACAATTTTGAAACCATCAATAAATATCATGTGTGGATTTTAGATATTACACCATAAAACCATTTGGAATGCAAATTTCAGCATGGTCAATATTCTCTCTACTTTCATATATGCTTTCCTTTGATTCATTCTACATAAGGGACTTTACATGCCAGTAAGAGGGATTATAGTATACATGTAGGAAATGTGTGACATAATAAACCACATGCAAAAATTACCAAAGAATTTATTAAATTCAAAAGGTTCTTTACAAATTCCCTCATGCTCCTCTTGGGTTAAACATACTAGAATACCTCCTACATACCATAATTTTCCTATATTATTTATATAAACATTTCCCAAAACAAAGAGGAACATTGTCTTTCCTGTAGGTACAGTACAGGTCACAGGCAAGTATACATAGACCCTGGGATAAAGGCCCATGCCTTCAGATAATTAAACTTTGGCAAGCTTTTGGGGACATGTCCACTGTTCACCTCCCCTATAATGACTGCCCTGTCACTCCTCCATTTTAGAGCAAGCAATGCAGAGTATATGAAAGGTGCATGACCAGTGTTGATAAGATGTCCCACCTTGTTTTGTGTCTGTCCGACCATGAGTACTCACCATACCCCTTGCTTAATAGAGACTAAATTAATGAGACCACAAATGAATTGGAGTACAAATGGCCATATCAGTCTTTTTATTAACAAAAACAACGTATCGGCCTGTTTGTCTTATGACGGCACCCAGAATTCCAACTTGTTCCACTTCGGGACCTTTTGCCATACCAGGCCTCCAGCTCTGAGACAACCCGCAGTGCAACCATTACCGTATTCCAGCTAACCTTAGTAACTGGAATACACCAGAGGGCCACATACCACCGATGAGCCCCCACACTTCCAGCTCAACCATATTTTCTTCTACCTTCAAAAGACCAACCACTGCCTCCACTCACTAGGATGACACCTTACCCTTGGGGCCCATCCACACCGCAATGTACATTGAATGTCATCCTGCAACCCCCAGGGACCACAAATCAATACACACCCCAAATAAATTAACCCCTATCCCCCCTTGTAGTACCACCCGACAGTGGCGGCCCGCCCATATGGGCGCACAGGCGCCACCCACCTCCCGCAGTCACAAAAAAAACCAAAAAAAAAACGGGCCCTTTAAGAACTTTTATTCGGCTAAAATGTCATTTTGACATTTTAGCCGAAGTTCTGGCGGCCGTCTATAGAGGGCGCTGCAGCGCCACTCCCTCTCGCAAATAACACACTTCAATGCATTGAACGTGTGTTGTTGCCAGCTGCCTGGTCTATTCCTATAACCGGACATAGGGCGCCGGTTACCTGAATAGCGGCACCTGGCTGGCTGAGGGGAACTGCCTATGCAAGGCAAGTGGCTCTGATAGGCTTTTCCAGTACCGCCCTCCGGCTCCCGGAAGTCTATGCTCGGAGTGCAGGCAATCTGCGGTCCTTGCATTAGACTGACAGCCGTTTCAGCCAATCAGGTTCCCGGATTCTGGTTATCAGGAACTTGATTGGCTGAAGCTTCTCCACGGCGGCAGAAGACATCGAGGGAGGACATGGAAGCGTCAGGTAAGTGTTTTTTTTTAACAGGGAAAGGGGCATCATGGGGCACAGTGGCAGCATGGGGCACAGTGGCAGCATGGGGCACAGTGGTGACAAAGGGCACAGAGGCGACAATGAGCACAGTGGCATGGGGCACAGTGGTGACAATTAAAGGGCACAGTGGTGACACTTGATGACACAGTGACTCCATATGATGGCATGGCACAGTGGTGACAATTGATGGCACAGTGACTGCATTTGATGGCATGGCACAGTGGTGACAACTGATGGCACAGTGACTCCATATGATGGCATGGCACAGTGGTGACAACTGATGGCACAGTGACTCCATATGATGGCATGGCACAGTGACTGCATTTGATGGCATGGCACAATGGTGACAATTGATGGCACAGTGACTGCATTTGATGGCATGGCACAGTGGTGACAATTGATGGCACAGTGGTGGCGTTTGATGGCATGGCACAGTGGTGACAATTGATGGTACAGTGGTGGCGTTTGATGGCACAGTGGCTGCATTTGGTGGCATGGCACAGTGGTGACAATTGATGGCACAGTTGCTGTGTTGCATGGCACAGTGGTGACAAATGATGGCACAGTGGCTGCATTTGGTGGCATGGCACAGTGGTGACAATTGATGGCACAGTGGTGGCGTTTGATGGCATGGCACAGTGGTGACAATTGATGGCACAGTGGTGACGTTTGGCATGGCACAGTGGTGACAATTGATGGCACAGTGGTGGCGTTTGATGGCACAGTGGCTGCTTTTGGTGGCATGGCACAGTGGTGACAATTGATGGCACAGTTGCTGTGTTTGGTGGCATGGCACAGTGGTGACAATTGATGGCACAGTGGCTGCATTTGGTGGCATGGCACAGTGGTGACAATTGATGGCACAGTTGCTGTGTTTGATGGCATGGCACAGTGGTGACAATTGATGGCACAGTGGCTGCATTTGATGGCATGGCACAGTGCTGACAATTGATGGCACAGTGGCTGCGTTTGATGGCATGGCACAGTGGTGACAATTGATGGCACAGTGGTGGCGTTTGATGGCATGGCACAGTGGTGAAAATTGATGGCACAGTTGCTGTGTTTGATGGCATGGCACAGTGGTGACAATTGATGGCACAGTGACTGCATTTGATGGCATGGCACAGTGGTGACAATTGATGGCACAGTGGCTGCGTTTGATGGCATGGCACAGTGGTGACAATTGATGGCACAGTGGTGGCGTTTGATGGCATGGCACAGTGGTGACAATTGATGGCACAGTGGTGGCGTTTGATGGCATGGCACAGTGGTGACAATTGATGGCACAGTGGCTGCATTTGGTGGCATGGCACAGTGGTGACAATTGATGGCACAGTTGCTGTGTTGCATGGCACAGTGGTGACAATTGATGGCACAGTGGTTGTGTTTGATGGCATGGCACAGTGGTGACAATTGATGGCACAGTGGTGGCATTTGATGGCATGGCACAGTGGTGACAATTGATGGCACAGTGGTGGCGTTTGATTGCATGGCACAGTGGTGACAATTGATGGCACAGTGGTGGCGTTTGATGGCATGGCACAGTGGTGACAATTGATGACACAGTGGCTGTGTTGCATGGCACAGTGGTGACAATTGATGGCACAGTTGCTGTGTTGCATGGCACAGTGGTAACAATTGATGGCACAGTGGCTGTGTTTGATGGCATGGCACAGTGGTGACAATTGATGGCACAGTGGTGGCGTTTAATGGCATGGCACAGTGGTGACAATTGATGGCACAGTGGTGACGTTTGATTGCATGGCACAGTGGTGACAATTGATGGCACAGTGGTGGCGTTTGATGGCATGGCACAGTGGTGACAATTGATGACACAGTGGCTGTGTTGCATGGCACAGTGGTGACAATTGATGGCACAGTTGCTGTGTTGCATGGCACAGTGGTGACAATTGATGGCACAGTGGCTGCATTTGGTGGCATGGCACAGTGGTGACAATTGATGGCACAGTTGCTGCGTTTGATGGCATGGCACAGTGGTGACAATTGATGGCACGGTGGCTGCATTTGGTGGCATGGCACAGTGGTGACAATTGATGGCACAGTGACTGCGTTTGATGGCATGGCACAGTGGTGACAATTGATGGCACAGTGGCTGTGTTTGATGGCATGGCACAGTGGTGACAATTGATGGCACAGTGGTGGCATTTGATGGCATGGCACAGTGGTGACAATTGATGGCACAGTGGTGGCGTTTGACGGCACGGCACAGTGGTGACAATTGATGGCACAGTGGCTGCATTTGGTGGCATGGCACAGTGGTGACAATTGATGGCACAGTTTCTGTGTTGCATGGCACAGTGGTGACAATTGATGACACAGTGGTGGCGTTTGATGGCATGGCACAGTGGTGACAATTGATGGCACAGTGGCTGCATGTGATGGGCACAGTGAGGCTGCAATGTTTTTTTTTTCGTTTGCGCCCCCCCAAAAATTTTGAGCACCAGCCGCCACTGCCACCCGGTATCGGACTCAAATACTGAATGGCAAATGACCATGCCCCATTACGAATAAAATTCAATCCACCACTTTATGAACTTTATTTTTTTGTAAAATCACAGAAATGACTGTGCCACCATGTCGGACTACAAAACCAGCATATCAGTGAAGGCTGTACAGAGCGCTGGAAATCAATCTCAACCTCCCGAATGAGCTAACCTACTGGAGAAACCCCCTCCCCCCAGATCGTTCCCACCAACATGTAGTACCAGAATGTCCGGTGGCCTGTCAAGGCGTGCAAAGTAATGCACCCCATTTACTTCCTTGCTTATCCTCGATACCCCTAACCAGCAGAAACTCGCTACCTCCCCTGAAAAATGCCTAGCTACCATCCATCTTAATGACAGCTCGCCTGGCCCCCAGAACATACGAGTAACCCCAGATCCAGGTGAGGCGTGCTGCACTACATCTGAAAGATGGAACAAAACACTGTATAACCCCCACACAACCATAAATACTTGCCCAGCATGATAAATCCCCCCCCCATTTTCTACCATTAATCAGCCAACACAGAGGGCGAATGTAACTACTGAATCTTCTGGAATCCCATCTCCTACTCCGCTCCACAGCTGCCTCATCCAACCCATACCGAGCAGCCACTGTGGCCACCCTGATACGGAAGGAGTGCGAGGCATACTGTCTTTTTTCAAAAAAGAAAAAACGCTGCTCATAGACCCCAAATTGGCTAAAACAGAAACTTGAACAATGGAGACCCATCCCCATGCTACAGCAATGCCCACCCCCCCACTAGTGGGCGAACCTCTAAAAACTGCCGCACCACCCTCACTGGACAAACGGTGGAACCTGGCAAGGGAAACTGATGCATCCTAGCCCTCCTGGTCGACCTTTGACCTGTGCAGCAATACGCTCCACCTTACTACCAGACAACCTCCTGTACCCAAATACCCCGCCCAGAAACTTCCTAGCCGTACTGGTCCGAAATGCCACCAAAAAGCCAGTGGGGGGGGGAAATGTCTCGAATAAGGCAACTTTGTAGTTGAATAAACAGTGATCCCAGCCATGCCAAATTGGCCTACAAACTTGCAAAGACCACAGGCCACAGGATGCTCTGCCTCCCACTGCTGATCAAAACACTAGGCTCTGTTTCCACTAGTGCAACTTGCCATTCGACTTGGGACTGCAAAGTCGCATGAGAAGTCATGCCCCATAATTTCCAATGAGTACTGTTCACATCTGTGCGACTTCAAAAGTAGTCCCTGCACCACTTCGGTCCCACTTTGATGTGACTTGAGGTCCATAGACCTCAAGAATATACAGGCATTGCTTCAAGTCGCATTAAAATCGTTGAAAAATGCAGCAAATTGGCGCAACTTTAGGGTTGAAACGGAGCCCCAGTGTCTCTTTCAGAGCAGATACCTGCCCCTCTGGAAGCTGCCGCAGCCCTGCCTGGATCTTGTCCACCTCAGTCATGCTTAAAATCATTTTTGTGACAAGCAGCAGCA
Organism: Rana kukunoris; assembly: GCA_029574335.1. Lineage (NCBI taxonomy): Eukaryota > Metazoa > Chordata > Amphibia > Anura > Ranidae > Rana > Rana kukunoris. Next base: position 461,334,859 of record CM056050.1, read on the forward strand.
TGGAATAAACTGCCTGCTTGTCATCTGCCCCTTCTCTGCTGTTCAGGAGACCCCAGCTATTCCTCAACTACCACTACCCTCCTCATCCGGTTGCTCCAACCAATCCCCCATTCTCCACCTACAATCCTTAACCCCATAGTTGCTTCCCTTTCTCACACTGTCATGCAGGCCCTGCACTATATTTTCATTTTATTCTCTCTCGCTCTGGGCCTTACTATATGTAAAAAACATAGAAACCTAGAAAAGTATCGGCAGAAAAAAAGACCACTTGGTCCATCGAGTGTGCACTTTTTTTTTGTCTTTGTTTTACTTGCTTGTCTGAGTATGTCTAGGTTTGCCCCATGCATGTTTGAAACCACTAATGCCGCGTACACACGGTCCTTTTTTGCGATGAAAAAAAACAACGTTTTTGTGAAGTAAAAAACGACGTTTTTGAAACGTCACTTTCAAAGACGATATTGCTTCATAACTAGCTTCTGGGCATGCGCGGGTTGAAAAACGTCGTTTTGAACGACGTTTTTGCTACACACGGTGACTTTTTGTGAAACAAAAAACGACGTTTTGAAAAACGACACAAAAAATTCAAGCATGTTGGAATTTTTTTTTGGTCGTTTTTTTTAAGACAAAAAACGACGTTTTGCCCACACACGATCAATTTAAATGACGTTTTAAAAAACGACGTTTTTTTTTCATCGCAAAAAACGACCGTGTGTACGCGGCATTACTGTTGACTGACTCACTTCCTCTGGAAGTCTATTCAAGGCATTAAATACCCTTTTAGTATATTAATAATTTCTACGTTTCGTTTTGAACTTTCCCCCAGTTAGTTTGAGGTCATGTCCCTGTGTTTTTGATCTTTGATTCCATATTGAAAAGATTGCTCTCTTGACCCTTATTCACCCCTCTTGATATATTTTTAAGGTTTCAATCATGACTCCCCTTTCTCCTTCTTTCCTTCAAACTGTGTACATATTAAGTTCCTGAAGTCCCTCTTGATGATTTATCCCTCAAATCTTTCACCATTTAAATAAAACACAAGGAAAAAAAAAAGATCTTTGACTTGCCTGTAAACGCCCATATTTTTCAGTACACCACAGGACACAGGCTGGACATTTTATAGACCCTGGGCCAGATTCGCAGAGCCATTACGCCGGCGTTACACGAGATGCGCGCCGTAAGTCTAAATGTGCGCATGTGTTTCGATGCGCCGCATCCCCAAAACGAGATATGCAAGAAATCTACTTTTTTTGGACCGGCGTAATTTCGATAGACGGGCATATCCGTCCGCGCAAAACTGCGCTAGACACACCATTGATTTGCTATTCAAATATGCAAATGGGGGAGTTACGAGGATCCACAAAAGAACGTTGGTGCAGCGCAGGCTACGCGCTGTGCGCAACAGCTGCACGTCCTGTCTAAAATTAGACCATATAAAAGGTGGAATAAAATTAGACAATCCGTCTACATGTCAGCTAAAGCAACACTGTTAGTGAGGAGCTGAGCAGTCACACTTGCTGGACAAACTTTATGCCAACAGGCCAGGGGCATCCTTGCTCATAGCTATACTAATGACTTTAGATGAGCAAAGAAGGAGGAGGGCATGGGAGAGGATATACCGCACACGCATAGACCTCTTTGGCATGAGTGATTCTGAGGTGTATTGCATCTTCAGATTCACCCCTGCTGCCATCATGGAATTAACCATAACCCTGCAGGATGACATCACCAGCCGAACACACACCGCTCACATGCAGTGCAGCCACTGGTCAAGGTCCTGGCAACACTCCATTTCCTTGCCAGTGGCTCTTTTCAAAGAACAAGTGGAGTGGTGGCTGGCATGTCACAATCCTCCATGAGCAGATGTGTGCACCAGGTTATCCCTGCAATCCTCAGACGCATGGCCAACCAAATCATCAGACCAACCACTGAGGACCTGCGGCTGAAGGCAATGACAGATTTCTACAGAATTGCCAGATTCCCACGCACCGTGGGGGCCATTGATTGCACACATGTGGCACTCCAGCCCCCCCATGAGACAGAGCACATATACCGCAATCGGAAGCATTTGGCATTCCATCAACGTACAGGTGATAGTCGATGCCCAAGGCCTCATATGGCACGTCCGTGCCAAACACCCTGGATCCAGCCATGACAGCTACATATACAATCAGAGCCCCATCCCAATGGAATTCGAACAGAACGTGTATGGGGACACCTGGCTGGTTGGTGAGTGACAGGCATGACTGTCCCCCCCATGATGCACACATCACAAGGGTCACATGCATGACTAACATCCTCCTGTCTTTTCCCTTACAGGTGACTCTGCATATGCACTGGGACCCCATCTCACGACTCCTATCCGGAACCCCCAAACCCCAGGAGAGGAAAGATACAATGAAGCCCACGTGCAGTGGTGGAGTGCACCTTTGGCCTCCTGAAGTCACGTTTCCAATGCCTGGATAAGTCTGGGGGGACCCTGTTGTATTCCCCAAACTTTGTGTGCCAGATCATCGGTGCATGTTGCATGCTGCACAACTTCGCAGTGAGAAAGGGCCTGCAGATTGACATACGTGATGACCTGACCCCTGAACTAGACAATCCCCCCCTAACCGAGGATACCCCGTCTTCTGAGGGAAGAGCAGCCAGGAGACAGCTCACATTAGGCATCTTTGCACGTTAAACACACACATTAATCATGGCACAATGAGAATGCATGCATGCACACCACTGTGGTCCCTAGCACAGACACATCACATCTTCATCAAATTGGATTAGCACAAGCCCACCATGCTGGACTTGTGAGCAGCAACGCCACGCCACAACTCCAATTATGTCACTGTACATTCATACACCATTCACACGGACCTGGGGATCACTTCTCCCTGGTCCTGGGGAACCCTTATTCACCACAAATGAGGGTGACACCCCTTTTCCGGCAGGAATGTCACCCCCACATTCCGAAATCATTCACAACACAAAAAAAAAAAACTGTCCAGCACAAAACAAAAATTTTCCAGCAACAAAACCCCCCCCCCCCAAAAAAAAAGTAGTAAAAAAAAAAAGTCCAGAAAAAAAAGGGGGAAACCAAATGAATGCCGCTGGCGTGACCCACGCCTGGGGCGCCCACGGCCACCGGCTCCTCAGGGGAGACTCATGGGGAGGGGGGGGTAATCCAGGGAAGGAGGAGCAGCCCCTGGTCTCTGCCCACCTGGCGGCCTGCCCTCCAAGGCCACGGCAATTCTGGTCAGGCCAGCACTTAGTGTTGCTGTATTGGCCTGGATAGCCTGGGTGAGGGCCCTCACATCCTACCTAACGTTTGCTGTAGTAGTCTGCAGTTCGTTTAGGCAGTTTGTAAGAGCCAGGGAGTGGCAGTCCAGGTCCCCAAGCGAATCCTTTATGGAGTACAGGCTCTCCTCCATCCGCACCAAAGTCTGGCTGACCTGTCCCAGATGGTGGGTCTGAAGGGCCTGGTCCCTTCTCAGATTGGTGGGCAGAACCTCGGCCACCCCCCTGGTCTTCTGGGACGACTTTCTGCCTCCAGCTGATGCTTGTGGCTGGGGAGAAGGGGAGGCCCTTGGGAGGGGAGCCCTGTTGGGGGAGGAGTGGGAGGGGCTACCCCTTATGGAGGGCTGGCTGCTGCCAGCCAGAGGGGAAGACTCCTCCAAAAACAACAATCCACTGGCTGACATGACATCCTCCTCCAACTCCTCCGAGGACTCCGGCCTTGTCTGGGGGTCCTCATCAGGCTGGTGTCCCGGGGATGGTGCGGTCAGGCCAGATGGCCCAGCACCCTCCTGCACATCTGTGGATGACACAAAACATTCACAGGTTGGAGGATCCACACACTTGCCACATATTCCTTCCCCCCCCTCCTCCACACATGCTACACACCAGATAGGAAAAAAAAAAACCTTACCTGGCATCACGGCCTCCTGACTGGAGTCATAGCTAGGCAGGCCCTCCACTTGTTGTCTATTAAAGGTGTCAGCCTAACAGGGCATGGTGGGCCGCCTCCAGTGCCCCTGGCATGGGCTGCCATTTTGGCCAGCTTTCCACGGACCAGACGCCGGAGATCATTGATTTTCTTTACGTTCCCCTCGCGTGTCCGGGTCCCCCCCCCCCAATGCATTTACCTGGTCGGTAATGTTCTGCAAAATCTCCTTCTTCCTGGCCGGGGTGGTGTTGGCACTCTCCGGGGCCGTGAAGGAAACGCCCATATTGGGTAAGGGCCCGGGCAATAATTTGTTTCTCCCCCAAAGAAAAATTGCTCTTCCGCTTCCTCTCAGTCATACGTATACAACAACTCTCTCCCAAACAATCACCAAAAATCACACACAAAAACAAGCAGGAAAAATCAAGCAAAAAAACAAACAAAATCAATCAACCAAAAAGTCTCACGACCAGTCACACAAAGACACTATCAAATATATTCTACAAAACACTAGATCAAACAGTCAACAAATATCACAAAGACAAGTCACAACGCAACAAACAGAACAAAAGCACCTTGCTGTATAGGAAGGGATACAAAGGGATGTACTTTTGCAAAGGAAGGGCGTTTGTGTCTGTCTATTTATGCTGTCTGCGTAGTTCACTAAGTTGCCCGGGTCCACTTCCAATTTCACTGATTGTGCCGTTCCCGAGTTGTGAGCATGCGCACAGAGGTGCTGACCATGGTCTGCTTCATGTGCGCATGCGTGATTTGGCCGGCCCTTCATTTACATGGGGTCACGGCTCATTTCAATGAAACACGCCCACGTCCTTCACAATTTGAATTACTCCGCCTTACGCCTCGGAATTTACGTTACACCGGTGCTAATTTGTGCGCAAATACTACGAGGATACGGTGATTGCGCCTCTACATTGCGCCGGTCTAACGTAAAGGAGGTGCGCTACGCTGGTCAAAATATGCGCCAATGTACGTGAATCTGGTCCCCTGTGTTCTAGTCTGCTACCTTTTAGGTGATTGGAAATGGATAAAGCTTTGCTGTGCATACCACTAGAACCCAACTTCACTCAATAAGACTTCCTAAGACTTCCTGATTTATTTTGCATTGTTTGCTAAAAAACTGAACAGACGGAAGTGTGGTATTTGTCCTGTATTGTATGGAATTTACATGCAAGTTAAAATTCCTTTATCTTAAAAGAATATGTGAACTCTTACCTTGTAAAACCACTGTGCTACTAGTGTTAGTGTAGGCAAATCTATATTCTCCCTCAAAGTTCATTTGCAAGTCTAAACTGAGTGAAGCCCCGTACACACGGCCGAGAACCTCGACGAGCAGAACACATCGTTCCCCCCGTCGAGGTTCTCGGCCGGCCATCAGATTCGGCGACCAGCCCGTCGGGAAAGGCGACCAGCCATTCATCCCGACGGGCCGTCGAGCAAATAGAGAACCTGCTCTCTATTTGCTCGACGGGTTTCCAGTGTGGCTGTACTGTGAGTCCGAATAGTACAGATCAGACTGGATTTCTCAGTCACCCTGTGCCCCTATTTGAGACACAGGGTGACTTGGACATAGGTGGTGCATGGGGAGCTGAAACAATGTTTTCCCAAGGGATTCTGGGTTCCATGCCCCCCTCCCCCCAGACTGACTCCATCAGTCAGTCTGAAATGGGAAAGCAGGGGGACTAGTTGGGTCACCAGTTATTTAACACGGAAGCAATACAAGAACACGATACCTTTTAACACAAGTACATGGTAACAGAAACATGTCGGGAATATGAAATGTTGGGGGTAACGCAGGGTAGAGCTGCATACAGCTGCGCTCTTTTGAAATTGTGACAGCAGATGTGAGGAGGTCAAAGGGAGAAGATGCAAATGCAGGAAAATGTTGCATATTCCAACCTAAAAAGGGTGGAACATGTAACATGTTCCAAAGATAACATCTCCTTTTAAATGCATGAATAATATCACTTAACATAAACATTGTATGCGCCTGTTCACAAACCTACAAATTGGCTAAATTACAGATCGTAGTACATACCTAACTAAAGCAAATTTAAAACCATGCCCAGCCACAGGTTTATTCCTTGCCAAAACATGACCGCAAGCCGCACTTCAACTGGACGCTCTAAAAAAAGTTCTGCGTTACTAAAGGAAGATATGAGAAAAAAAGAGTGGTAATACTGCGCTGTCTATGTGAATGGTCTAGAAAAATGCTAGCAACTTAAAATGTGAGATACACACAAAAATAATACTATAAAACAAGAAAAAGCTGCGCAAATATAAACACTACAGTGTAGAACTCAATTGATAGTCCAGTGTAGAGTAAATGAGAGTCCCGTCAAGCAGGTAATGAAAGAAATATATATAATATATAAAATCCATTAATCAAGTGCGGAACATGTTAAAATATGTAAAATCCATTGATCAAGTGCGGAACATGTTATGCTTCTGAAGGAAACTGATAGCAGAAAACAAATGTTCTTTCCTCCAGATAGATAGTGACATCAAATGCAAAAACCTCAGAAACAGTGCATGGATAGATAAACACCTCCACCTTTCAATCACCCCGCCCCTTACCAGAGGGGAAGATCCCAACTAGAGATCTTCTGACAGCAGATGGCTTAATCCCCAGCCAAGGGTTAACGTGACAGGATATCCAAAGGTTGAGTTTTCTCCAGCAGTGGACCGATGATCCGAGTTGTAATGAAATCAGTATGGAGAAGAAAAAAAAGCTACATAGTGTGAACCCATATAACTTTGTTTAATAAAACAATTAAAAATCACACTTACAAGAAAGTAGATAAAATTTGCATGTGAAAAATAGCCGGCCGGCTAGCACACCCGTTCACTCCGGGACACAGTTTGCGGTTTGAAGGACGTCAGCACGCCGCTACCCTACGCCGTTTCGTCTCCTAAAGACTTCGTCCTGGGGCACGAGCGGCGTACTGACTCACCGCAATTTATATCTAACAAATACAGATGGTACCGCCCCCATCTGAGCTCCCAGAATCCTTGAAGCTAATGTGGCCATCTTGGATAAGGGATGTATCCAATATATGGGAATGGCAAATCCAATAATACCTCACCTATCTAATTGCAATTACTGCCATTACAAAAAAGAAAAAAGAAAAGAGATAATATTGTAAATGATAAATGATAAAAACATTTTTGCCACTCACAGTAATTGGTGGATTATGGTGTCAATCATATAGGATCAGGGATCACTCGTGCAAGTCTGTCCATGTCCCTTATCTGTGGTATCTCCCTGCTCTTGGTGTCAGCCTCCATGTGTGTTATAATCATCCCTATTTGCAGTGGGTGACATCTGATCATCCAGAGCGCACTGCGCTCTACAGTATACACAGTAGTCACATGACTTCTTAGTCAGGTGAACAGAAACACCAATCAAGGCGCAGGGAGGGTGTGGGCAAACACTGCCCACACTGAACGCGTCATGTGTACAGTCCGCGTGTCCCCGGAAAGATGACGCGCGCGATCGCAACCACGGCGTGATTGCGCAGACACTGCGCGTCATCCGATCGTGACGCGCGCAATCACGACTTGTTTAGGCGAACATGAGCACGCCCATTCAAAGGGACAACATGCCCTCCCAACCCTTACTAGTCTGATCTTTGCCCATACTAGACGCTGCGCGTCACCCGATCGTGACGCGCGCCATCACGACTTGTTTGGGTGGACATGAGCACGCCCATTCGTCGGAATTGGCCTAGTCATAGGTCAGCACACCACCAAGGAAGTGCAATCATCTATGACGCAGGCAACGCCATTTTGGTAGAGGGAAAGATGCCCTAATACACTGTTTTTCTTTTTTCAAAACAGAGTGATTAAGTCTGTCTGAAAAATATTACAGAGGATTCTCATCCGGCTAATGATCCCGGCGGGAGATTCCTAATGAATGGGCATTAAAAATAAAAATAAATAAAATTTAAATAAAAATTGTTCAATTGCTGAACTTAAAAACAATACTCAAAATAGGAGAAAACGTCCCCCTAAAGGTATATGTCAATGGGGAAAGAGAGTAGCCCCATTTAACTAAGGTTGGGACGAATCCCCCAACTTGATAAAATAGAACATATACGTATAAAGATTCTATTTCTGGACAATATTGCATTTCTGGTATGTAAACCTGAATACAACGAGGAAGAAATTAAAATGTGGCCCCCCAGTGGATAAACTCAATATATATTATATGAGTTTATCCACTGGGGTGCCACATTTTAATTTCTTCCCCGTTGTATTCAGGTTTACATACCAGAAATGCAATATTGTCCAGAAATATAATCTTTATACGTATATGTTCTATTTTATCAAGTTGGGGGATTCGTCCCAACCTTAGTTAAATGGGGCTACTCTCTTTCCCCATTGACATATACCTTTAGGGGGACGTTTTCTCCTATTTTGAGTATTGTTTTTAAGTTCAGCAATTGAACAATTTTTATTTAAATTTTATTTATTTTTATTTTTAATGCCCATTCATTAGGAATCTCCCGCCGGGATCATTAGCCGGATGAGAATCCTCTGTAATATTTTTCAGACAGACTTAATCACTCTGTTTTGGAAAAAGAAAAACAGTGTATTAGGGCATCTTTCCCTCTACCAAAATGGCGTTGCCTGCGTCATAGATGATTGCACTTCCTTGGTGGTGTGCTGACCTATGACTAGGCCAATTCCGACGAATGGGCATCCTCATGTCTGCCCAAACAAGTCGTGATGGCGCGCGTCACGATCGGGTGACGCGCAGCGTCTAGTATGGGCAAAGATCAGACTAGTAAGGGTTGGGAGGGCGTGTTGTCCCGTTGAATGGGCGTGCTCATGTTCGCCTAAACAAGTCGTGATTGCGCGCGTCACGATCGGATGACGCGCAGTGTCTGCCCAATGACGCCGTGGTTGCGATCGCGCGCGTCATCTTTCCGGGGACGCGCGGACTGTACACATGACTCGTTCAGTGTGGGCAGTGTTTGCCCACACCCTCCCTGCGCCTTGATTGGTGTTTCTGTTCACCTGACTAAGAAGTCATGTGACTACTGTGTATACTGTAGAGCGCAGTGCGCTCTGGATGATCAGATGTCAACCACTGCAAATAGGGATGATTATAACACACATGGAGGCTGACACCAAGAGCAGGGAGATACCACAAATAAGGGACATGGACAGACTTGCACGAGTGATCCCTGATCCTATATGATTGACACCATAATCCACCAATTACTGTGAGTGGCAAAAATGTTTTTATCATTTATCATTTACAATATTATCTCTTTTCTTTTTTCTTTTTTGTAATGGCAGTAATTGCAATTAGATAGGTGAGGTATTATTGGATTTGCCATTCCCATATATTGGATACATCCCTTATCCAAGATGGCCACATTAGCTTCAAGGATTCTGGGAGCTCAGATGGGGGCGGTACCATCTGTATTTGTTAGATATAAATTGCGGTGAGTCAGTACGCCGCTCGTGCCCCAGGACGAAGTCTTTAGGAGACGAAACGGCGTAGGGTAGCGGCGTGCTGACGTCCTTCAAACCGCAAACTGTGTCCCGGAGTGAACGGGTGTGCTAGCCGGCCGGCTATTTTTCACATGCAAATTTTATCTACTTTCTTGTAAGTGTGATTTTTAATTGTTTTATTAAACAAAGTTATATGGGTTCACACTATGTAGCTTTTTTTTCTTCTCCATACTGATTTCATTACAACTCGGATCATCGGTCCACTGCTGGAGAAAACTCAACCTTTGGATATCCTGTCACGTTAACCCTTGGCTGGGGATTAAGCCATCTGCTGTCAGAAGATCTCTAGTTGGGATCTTCCCCTCTGGTAAGGGGCGGGGTGATTGAAAGGTGGAGGTGTTTATCTATCCATGCACTGTTTCTGAGGTTTTTGCATTTGATGTCACTATCTATCTGGAGGAAAGAACATTTGTTTTCTGCTATCAGTTTCCATCAGAAGCATAACATGTTCCGCACTTGATCAATGGATTTTACATATTTTAACATGTTCCGCACTTGATTAATGGATTTTATATATTATATATATTTCTTTCATTACCTGCTTGACGGGACTCTCATTTACTCTACACTGGACTATCAATTGAGTTCTACACTGTAGTGTTTATATTTGCGCAGCTTTTTCTTGTTTTATACTAAAGGAAGATAGCCTGGCATTATGCAATGTTGTTTGAACTACTACTCAATCTTCATTTCCAAATACCTGATTTTAAGGCGTGTGTTTTTTTCTTTTTTATATTTAGCTATACGAGGGTGCCTACAATGAAAATGAGAAGCTGAAAAGCAACCTCCGTGAAGCCCAGTTGGAGCTTGCAGATATTAAAGCCAAGCTGGAAAGAGTTGCAAAGGTTAAGTAATACCAACTTACAATTGATATACAACTTGTATAGTAAACCCTTGCAATAAGACTTCTAACACAAGACTGTCTATGATTATTCCAAACACTTTCCAGGTGCATTCCTTCTGCAACATTGTTACTAGTTTGAAAAGCATTAGCACTTGATTATTAATATATAAATTAAACTGTATTTAACACAGAATTAAATCCAACAATTTGCAAAGAACACTAGGGCCAGATTACTGTATTGTATCCTTCATGACCAAATTTTGTGGACCCAAAAGTATCCCACCATCCTAGGATTTTGACAATCTGGACATTGCATTTCTTTAAGACTGAAGATTACATAAGACCTGGGCATACTGTATACTTGGCAGTATGCTTCTAAATTTTAACCAAAGGTAAACCTCTTATGTCTTGACAACTAAAAGCCCAGTATAAGCCAAAAAAAAATGTTATAGATGATGGGGAGGAGTTAGAACTTCTGTGGGTTTCTATTGCCATCTATGAACCCAATTTAAAAATGCTGTGAATCAAAGCCAGTACACCATGAATCTGAGAGAACATCCAAACATTTTATAAAAGCGATCACAACAGGAGTCAAAATTGAATAGTTTTAAGGCTTTAATGTGTAATAAATCAGCACATTGCTTCTATAGGCTATGGTTGGTAGAATGCAATTAAAATACATAGCCATGTGTAAAGGAAACCTTTATTTTAACACAATAACTCCCACACATAATAACTCTGATTGAAGAACACCAAGCAGATTTTCAAATAAACCTCATCTATGCCTTTATGCTTTTTTTGTGATTTGAGTTGCCACCACAGTCCAGCGTAACTATTTTTTTGTTTACATTCAGAAGTCTGCTGTCACAATGGGGTTTATTTACTAAAGCTGGAGAGTGCAAAATCAGTCTATCACTTTTGCATTGAAACCAATCGGCTTTCAGGTTTTATTGCCAAAGCTTAAAGCAGGGGGTTCCACGGTCCGGCCTTTTTTTTTCTGTTAATTTGTACTGTTACTAAGGTTGTACTCTCATGTTTTAACTTGCTAGTGCCCCGCATTCTGAATCGGCATGAAAACGATCTTTATAAAAATTCCTTCAGGGATTTTCCATTTTGCTTGTGGGCAGTGTGAAGCCTACAAGCAAATGGTTCCCGGGAAACGGTGAATGCATGAGTCACGTGACAAGTAAAATCATGTGATTTTTCCTCATTTTGCCTTCTGAATAGTCTCCTGGGAAGCGTGACGCTGTGCTCTCAGGAGACCTTGCTAAATAGTTCCAGCAAACACTGGGGCGCTGGGACCTGAAGCGACACGCCCACTCCCGCAGGAGGAAAATCAGGAAGTGCCTGCTACAGACTCCCGATCAAAAGTATTGCAATCATATTGAAAACAATGCATGGCAATCTGTTTACACACACTGAGATAGTCCGATTAAGCAATACTTTAGATTTAGGGTGAACCTCCGCTTTAACTGAACAAGCTGAGGTTAGAAGCCGATTGGTTTCCTTGCAGAAGTGAGACAGATTTTTGCACTTTCCAGCTTTAGTAAATAAACCACATTGTGTTAATTATTTAGGCTCCATGCACACTAGCTTTAAACTAAAAAAAAAAATGCTGGAAAATAGTATGAATAAAAAAACTGGTAATAACTTTTTGTAGTAGATGCTTTAGCTGCCATTTAGGAGAGCTTGTGTTTTATTAGCATTTTTGCAGTAAAATGGGGGAGCTAAAAAAAAAAAAAACACTATTGGTAGTATTTAGAAATGTTTCTGCTGGAATATTATTATTTTTTTTTTCTGCTCCTAGATGCTGAAGCTCAAAACACATTAGTAGTGTACATTGACACATAGGATAACACTCTTTCGCTTCTAGGAAAAAATGCTAACAGCTTCTAGAAGCAGTGTGCGTTTAGCTTTATGGTCATGATTTGTAGATGATAAAAGGGATATAAACATTTTAAATATATGGCTTGATCATCTTTGGATTACAATGTTATGGTCTACATTTCCTACGTGCACAACTGAAGACTGTCTTATTTCATCAAAAGTTTTTATAGAGTTTTTTTAAACAAGAGCTGAAACAGAATTTAGTTAGCTGAAGTTTTAATAATAATAAACTGATTGCTTCAGGTTACTGTACTGAAGAATCTACATTTAACCGCTTGTTGACCAGCCGCTGTCATTATACTGCAGCAGGTTGACACAGCTGCGCGAATCACTGTAGAGGTATTTCGGTCGCTTTAGGAGCAATAGCAGGCGCACGCCCCATGGGGCAACGGTGGAGGACATGTGCGTGGCCGGCGGGTTGCAATGTCAGCCGGCCACCCATGATCGCTCCACAGAGAGCCAGAACAGGGATCTACCAATGTAAACAAACAGATCCCCATTCTGACAGGGGTGAGAGATCGTTTGTTCCTAGTGATTAATCTACTCCCAGTCAGTTCTCTCCCCCCACAAATGGACACGCCTCCCTAGGGAACACTTAACCCCTTGATCGCCCCCTAGTGTTAACTCCTTCCCTGCCATTGTGTAATTTCTACGGTAATCAGTGGCTATTTTTAGCACGGATGGCTGTACAAATGTCACTGGTCGCAAAAAAGTATCAAGTGTCCAATTTGTCTCCCGGAATGTCGCAGTCCCGCTAAAAACAGCTGATCACACTAGTACTAGCCATTACTAGTAAAATAATAGTCATAAAAATTGCCATAAATATATCCCCTATGTTGTAGGTGCTATAACTTTTACACAAACCAATAACATCAATATACGCTTATTGCTGGGTTTAAAAAAGAAATATAGAAGCATACATATTGGCTTAACTGATGAAGACAGTTTTTTTTTTTTTTTGGGATATTTATTATAGCAAAAAGTTAAAAATTTAATTTTTTTCAAAATTTACGTTTTGTCTATAGTGCAAAAAATAAGACCTGCAGAAGTGATCAAATACCACCAAAAAGCTCTGTGGGGGAAAACAAACATACATTTTGTTTTGTACACAATGTCGCATGCCTGCGCATTTTTCAGTTAAGTGCCATATCGCAAAAGGCCTGGTCACTAAGTGGGTAAATCCTTCCGGGGTTGAAGTGGTTAAATGTATTTAACTCTTTATTGTATAAGGCTGCCATTAAATGCATATTTGATTTAGAAGTAATCGATATCACACTTTATTTATTTCACCTTTTTGTTCACACATTTGTTCACATTATATGAATTTCAGAAACAGGACCAATCATCAAGTCAGGCTGGACTGCTAGAGGCTGAAAAGAGAGTAAGTGGTCAATGTTCTTCCTTCCTAACTACTGGTTTAAAGGCAAATGGAGCTAATTATTTTTTTCTTTTACAGGAGAAGAGGGTTTTGGAACGCAGGATGACAGACATGGAAGATGATCTTAAGGTAAATTAAAATAAAATGAATTGACTTGCTTGTAAATTCCATATCTTGAAGTACAGTAAAGGACACAGGCTGGATATTCATAGATGGGTGATTGGACACAGGCAAAGCTTTTAGACACTCCCCCTCGGGTGTACCACTAAAACCCTAACTCATTTCTGGAGAATGGATTTTATTTTTTAGCAAGCCATGCAGAGTAACTCAGGGCCAGAGGTCCTGTGTCTTGCACTGTACCCTAATATATTGAACTTGCAGGCAAGTCGAAATTCATTTTACCTTAACCTTACACCACAGGACACAGGGTGAATATTTGTAGACCCTGGGATGTCCCCAGGCAAGGCATCAAAAAGGTGGCTAACAGCAAGGCAAAGAAATATACCAGTGACTCTAAAAAACAGAAAAGGTTCAAAGACCAAACTCTGAGTGCTGTAGAAGAACCTTACGGCCATAAGCTGTGTTGGAGAGGCGAAACATCAACCTGGTTGAACTTGGAAAATGTATGAACTGAATACTGGGAGGGAGGGGCAGCATTATAAAGCTAAGCATCAGAGCTTTGATGTCGGAATTCCCAGGAAACCCTTATCAATCTGGTGGATTGAGCATGTAAAGGTATAAAGCTCTTGCAATTGGTTGTCTTATCTGACAATATTGGACTTAGAAGCAGGACCATGTTGGCAAGTCTGTTAAATGCTGTGGCTTTCAGATAGAAAAAAATGATGAAGAAAAATACATGCAAGAGGATCTGGGACGTTGATAAGAGTAAATTCAAAATAACAAAATATTCAGAGAGCTCACTGGCTCAGATTAGGCTGCTCACAGCACAGCTAACCTTCTATGGGTACCCTGCTAGTTACCAGAACAACATGCACTAAAGCAAGAGGCACCAGACCAAATGATAAAAATCCAAATTGATGGTGTAAACTAAAAAAACAGCCAATGCATTCTGGGGGCAAGAAAATTAAGTCTTACAACATATTGTGTGTGTGTGTGTGTGTGTGTGTATGTGTATATATATATATATATATATATATATATATATATATATAAACATACAAGCAACAGAAATAAACAATAAGTACCAAATGATAAAGTATACGATAGGTTCGTTTTGGAATTACTATTTGATGCTACATGGTCCATACATACTATTGTACATATAACTGAAATTAATGCCTGTGAGATAAAACCATTAAAATGCATAATGGTTTTTGTACAATATATCCTGCTTAACCAGTATAAAGATCTGTGTACTTAACATGGTTCTAAAAGATAAAAACGTTATCTCAATGCATTAAGGTAAACATTTTACATTGCGGTCCTACCCCACTTCCCTAAATACTTACCTATGTACTCAATTAATCCAGCACTGTGCTGGATCTCTTCTCTTCCCCTTCACACATGGACTTGAGCAGCGGCAGGAGCCATTGGCCTTTATAACTATTTTTATCCTACTCGGATCTGGTCATGTGATCCCACAGCTCCAGCTCCCCTCTTTTAGTGAGCAGCTGCTGCGGAGACAGAAGGGAGTGCCAACAGCAGCTGGGCTATAGGAGCCAAAGAGTGCCATCACAGCTCTTGAAATTCACAGCCATTTGTCTACCACATCCTCTGTATCTTTAATGTTTCATGTCTACCCATTTCTGGTAGTAAAGTTGGAAGTGGAGAAGAAGCCTGGCACTTTTGGGCCCTGGACAGTAATAAATGAAGGCCATACATTTCCCATCATGCTCAGTCATGTCTGTGAATGTCAGAGTTTCACAATGCCTCATGGGATTTGTAGTTCCGCAACAGCTGGAGGGCCGTAGTTTGAGGATGCCTGGTTTAGAAAGTCAAACACATTATTGGTTTCCTGATAGCTTTAATGAAAACAAGTTAGTACTACACAGAAGACACTAACTGCATTGCAAACAGTGGAGATATTAAAAGGGGTTGTAAACCCTCCTTTTAAAAAAAAAAAAAAACATATCATACTTGCCTCCACTGTGCAGTTCGTTTTGCACAATGTGGACCTGAACCTCGTCTTCTGGAGTCCCCAGCGGTGTTTGCGGCTCCTCCTCGCATCGGTAAACCCCATGGGAGAATCGCTCTCCCTGGGGGTTACCTTGTGGGCGCGCTCCCGAGTCCAGCATTTTCATGCATAGAAACAGAATGCCGGGCTCGGCCCGGCGCCCACATTATTCGATTTGATTGACAGTGGGAGCCAATGGCTGTGCTGCTATCAATCTCTCCAATCAAGAGCCGAGAACCCCGGGCAGAGGGGTACAGCGTGTCCCCCTCGAGGGAACAAACAGGCTCAGGTGAGTAAAACGGGATGGCTAGGGGGCTGGTTAGTTTCAGAAGTTTTTCACCTTAATGCATAGGATGCATTAGGTGAAAAAACATGAGGGTTTACAACCCCTTTAAGTCTCACACTTGATGAAAGACTACAGTAACTATCTGATAACAGAACAAACCTCTTACCTTTTCACATTACTGGTCCCTATTTGTCCAGGCTTCACCCATCATTGTCGGTATACCCCCGGAAGGGTCTTCAGGGTCTGGGAACTACAGAAAGAGGCTATGGCCCTTAACCTGTATATCACACTGAAGCTAACTACACACATGTGCCCTGGTGAGCGCCCAATTAGGATCCAGCAGTGCCAGATCTAGCCTAATGTGGGGTGCAGTAAAAAATGTCAGGGAGGCAAAAGATAGGAGGTAGTTAACGAGGCAGAGTTAAGGGGTCAGTAGTGAGTGACACAGAGGACAGACTTGGTCTAAAAGGGGGAGGGGCTTAAAGGGGAATGAATAATCAGAATCTGTGCCTAGACACTGTATACAGCAGGGTCCCCAGAATCCTCCCCAACATCAGGGTTATTGGCATCCCCCCTCAGGTCAGTGTCTCAGGAGTTCCTCAGCATTACCTCAGGGTTGCCAGAGCCTCATTCCTTGCATCAGGGTCCCCAGAGTTTCCTATGATGAAACGCTGGTGTCAGACCCCTGCCCTCTTCACAAAGTTGTGACAAAACTGGTCAACCTCACGTCATACTGTCAGTTACGCAGCAATGCCACACTCGGCCACATCATGCACAAAGCTTTTTCAGCTTGTGGGACCACAATCTAGGTGCCAACAGGTGGAGAGAAATTGTCACTGGGTTTAGTTAATTAAGCTATTAACTCTTGAACAGTGTTGCCAACCTATCAGATTTAAATCTACTTGCACAACACCCAACATTTACTGGCACAGGCAAGTTTTTACTGGCATTTCCAAAAGTTAGAAAATTACAGTTTTAAGTGCAAATTGGAGTGTTTAGGCTACAAATACAATATGAAATTAGTATGATTTAAAGGGTCACTAAAGGAAAACATTTTTTTTGCTGAAATGACTGTTTACAGGGTATAGAGACATAAAAGTTAACTGATTCCTTTTAAAAAGGATTAACAATAGATAAAAATCTGTCATATAATGTGCCTGCAGGTTAGTTTCACTTTTAAACTGGCTTCATGTTTCTGTGCAGAAGAGACACAGAACAAAAACAAACAAATCCAGGGCAGTGTTTTGTTTTTAAAATGAATCTGATTGGTTCTGGGAAGTTTTAGACACACAGTAATGACAGCTTAGACCACAGCGAGAAAGCTCCCAGCACTGTGGTTATAAGGAAACAGACAAGCAGGAAGTCTGAAGATCAGAGCAGGATTACAGCAACTTCAAAGAAAAAAAACGAACAATGAGGACATGAAACCAGAACTGCAGTAAGGTAAAGGAAGCTATTTAGCTAAAAAAAACTTTCCTTTAGTGACCCTTTAAGGTAGATATTAAAGCAAAAAACATATTTATTTAATTTTTGATATAGTAAGTAGCTCAGGGACAGGACTTGGGAGGGCAAGAAATTAGAATGGCCAGCACACACATGAAAGTGACTTTTTAAGCCAGCAGTTTTCCTATAAGAAAAGACTGCGGTGGAGCAAACACACCAGGGTTTCCCGACCAAAGCTCTCATGGCAGTTTTCCTGACGGGAAACCCTGCCGTGTGAAGGGGGACAAAGTAATGGAGCGGGTTCTTGGTTTTCCCCTCGGGTTTGCCGGCGGTAAAAGGTCAGCCGGGAAACCTGTACGTGTGTACTAGGCATAACTGGAATTTACTGGCAGGAGAAAATTCCCTATTTTTTACTGGCTGCCAGTAAAAATACTGAAGGTTGGCAACACTGCTCTTGAATCTGCCGCCAGCTACTTTTACCAAAAAGCAGGAACATTTCACAAGATTAGCAATACGTATTATGATTTTAAAATAAATGTCTGTACACACACAGACAAGTATATTAAGAGATTTATCATATACCGTAGCACTCTTTAAGAGACAGGTATTCTCTTAGTTTGCATTAAATCCTCAGAGACCGTTTTAACACTTTTCAAAATATAGTTTAATAAAGAAAAGGGTAAAAATGGTGCAAATAAAATATTGCAAAAAAAAAACAAAGCTATATTACAAAGTAACAAAGCAACAACAAGCAACAGAAAAATTAGGGATATGTGAAAGTCTTGTTTCAGCAGATTTCAGGCCATGAGCAAGATGGTATATTGGCCCTCATAAATTGACAAGTCTTCAGTTGCTTGATGGTACTGAAGAGCTGTCAATTTGGGGATCAGTCTTTTTCTCCAATATCAAGGGGGTGTTGTCAGAGACCATCTGACACATTAAGTGGCGGAGGAGTGGCCATGGGATGTCACTGGGTTTATGACTGTATCATGGCCTTCCCTTACACAGTTTTATACTAATATTAATATCTTCCAATATGTACAGGTTGCATTCTTGAACTGGTAGATTATTTGTGTCCAGGGATACTAAACAGTTTTTTTGGATAGGCCTGTCACCCAGGAAGTATGAGTTGGCTACCTCACCTTCTGTAAACTATAGCATAGTCCTGTATGACCTTGATTTGTTTGGTAGGATATTCCCATTTCGAATATATACCTAATATTAACGTGTCTTTGTCCTGTTCAATCCTTTTTATACTCAAATTCCAGCGAGTAACACATCTTTTATAGTTTCAGTAACATCATCAAGGAAAAATAAAGCACTAATGTGATTTCATACATGTGTATATATAAAAAAGGTATAAAAAAGAATACATATAAAAGAATATATAAACACTTAGAGGATTATAATGGAGAAACACATTAGTGGTTCTAATAACAGAGTTAGCTTCAACTTATCAAATATAGTATTTTACAATAATTCTATCACAATCCCCCCTAAAATGTATATTTGAAAAGTAAGGACGGTAATGGAGGACACGGTCAATACAACAAAACATTAAGCAGAAACAAAATTGTGTTACAAATGTGTTATCACCCAAAATACTGTCCCCAGGGTACATTCTAAAGGCACCCCCCTTGTTCATTAGGGCCATCTGCTTCATTAAACCTCCATCCACATTCGCATTACTAACTTAAATTTCATAGAAACATCAGTTTCACCAAATTCCTGTAGGAACTTATTCATTACATTACACTAGTTTTCAGAACTGATCATACAGTATGAATACTCTTGTCACATGACTGTTTAAACAAACAGCCTTTGGTTCAGTCTTAAAGATTCACTGTATCTTTTAATTTTCACTATTTTATCTGACCTTTCTTAAGGTATGCAGATTAACACCATGTTTCATTGTCTTTGAAATGACAAATGGTGCAAAAAACCCACAGTTTAGTAAATAATGAGAGAAAGAGAGAGAGAGAGAGAGTGAGTGAGTGAGTGTGAGAGAGAGAGAGAGAGAGAGAGAGAGATCGAGAGAGAGAGAGTGTGTGTGCGAGAGAGAGAGAGAGAGAAAGAAAGAAAGACTAAAGAAAGAAAGAGAGAAAAAGAGAAAGAGCAAGAAAGAGAGAAAAGGAAGAGAGAGAAAAGAAAGGAAGAAAAGGAGAGAAAGAAAGAAAGAAAGAAAGAAAGAAAGAAAGAAAGAAAGAAACAGTGAAAGAAAGAGAAAGAAAGAGAGGAAAAAAAGAGAAAAAAAAGAGAAAGAGAAAAAGAGTGAGAGAGAAAAAGAGAGAGAAAAAGAAAGAGAGGAAGAGAGAGAAAGAAAAAGAAAGAGAAATGGAAAGAGATAGAGAGAGAGAAAGAAAGAAAAAGAGAAAAATTCCTATATATATGTATATATATAGGAAAAAAAAAGTTTAAAAGTCTATTTAACATAAACTCAGATATCTTTGCATTCAAACCTCTCAATAAACTCTCAAGTCATTTACAACCCATTCCTAGAAAGTCACATAGTTTCTGCCTTCTGCAAACACACAGCAGGATAACACAGCCTGTGGGACTGTGTAACCTGATCTGATCTCCAACAGCTAGGATCACATAGCCTTCAAGGGGAAACCTTTGCTTAAACATCTGTTCGCCACTACTTGGAGAGATTGTACACAATCTATAAGGAAGATACCCCATATACAATACAATCGAATTGTACCGTTTTTTCTAATTTTTAATGCTTTTTCAAAAATTTTAAACATATTTAGTTTGTATATATGGCAAAAATTATGTATATTATATTACCATATGACATGTTGTACTAAAGCAGCGACAACAGATCGTTTAGAAGAGAAATCTCACGAAACGCACAGATTAGTTCCAGCCTAATGAACTGTGAATTGGCCATTTTCACGAGAAACTCCTCCTTTCAATCAGAATCTCCACTCTGTCAGTAACATCACATTATAAAACTTTTTAACATTTGTTTATTTTTATTTTATTTTTTCCTGTTCTTTTACTATTTTTATATCATTTTTTAGATTGAACATAACATATTTAAATATTTTTACTATTTTTATATGTATTTTTTTAGAATCGGTTGTAAACATTGCTTGCAACCAGATCTGTAGGATTTTCTGTTTAAATACCAAATACCATGCTGTTTACCATCATTTAAGTTGTTATACAATTCTTTACACAACTTTAATCAATAATTCTCTCTTAACCCTTTGTTCTGATCCCATGTTTATGCTTTGACATATCATATCCTAACACATTTTCAGTTGTTCAGGCTAGATATTCATAAACATCTACAGACAATATTAAACTCAATTATCTCATTAAAGAACTTCTTTACACTCTAACATTAATTAACTAATTATCCTATTAGATATATCACAGTGATTATGGGACTCAAAACCTGTAATGGCTTCATCTCTTGATTTAAACTTGTCTGGGGCCCCTCTATATATCAGGGCATATATCACACATATATCAGCTATATTCCAACCCACAAATTCCCAGTGGTCACAATCACATGTATTTGAAAAAAGATATATAGTTTCATTCAGACGTGGGTGGCACAGTCCATCATATCTCCAGAGAATGTTTTTGCGAAGGAACCTTTTAATCGTCACCCAGGGGATATCGATAATTATCGGTACCTACAGAAATGTAAAAAACTCGTACACAGATATTAGTTAATTACTTTTCAAGAGCGGTCACATAATTTTTTAAAGTACCAGACTGTAATTGCAACTGTCATCGCCCATAGCAACCTATTTTAGAGACTGTCTTCAAACAAGACTTCAAAAGGGGATAATAAATACTCTTGGGGAATACTATGCCCACTAACAATGAGTGTGATATGGTATATCATGTGGAATAAAACCGTTTAAACGTTATATGTAAAACCGTTCTGATGTGATACCCAGAGGCCTTCATCCTTCATTTGTGACTGTGGACGCAAGGACTGTATCAATGAACTCAAGGATTTATTCACCCTTATTCTACCATCTCGGCCATCCACCAGGCGAGGGCTGCGGCCCTGTCAATTCTCTTTTTTCCGTGTTTGTACAATAGAATTGCAGTATCCTACTCCCCCCCTGTACAAACACAAGGAGAGAAAAAGGGCCGGTGGGCCGCAGAGCACAGAAGCCAGTATGACAGCGGGCCGGGGGCATCCGGGACAGGCCCCTGCTCCTCCAGCCAGGTAGCGGGCGACACCAACTGCGTTCAGGGATAGGGGCAGGACAGGGCAAGATGGGGGCAAGGCCTCGAGCATTCGGGCAGGGCCCATGCTTCCAGAGAGCCAGGCATCGTTCAGCAAACATTTGGGCAGAACAGGGAAGGAAGAATCTTAGGAACAGGCCTAGGCATCACATGACAACAGCTAAACTGGCAAAAAGCCCTTTATGTATAAAAGCATAGATCATATCACCATCAGAGCTAGTGAAAGGCAGTGAGAAATATAGACAGGTCCCCACAGATCACACAATGTATGCGATACTATCTAAATCAGTGTGATCCACCAAAACTCCTTCTTATATATTATCGACAGTTGCTATAAACGTGTAACAAGTTGCAAAACAGCAGTCTGTCTTTTAAAAGAAAAACAAAATGGTGTATGGAGAAGAAGGGAGGGGCAATCAGAGAGGAGGGGGGGCAAGATGGAGTACGAAGAAGAAAGGGAGGGGCGAACAAAAAAGAGCGGGAAAACAGACAAGATAAAGGGTAAAGAAGAGGGGAGGAGCCAAGAAGAGGCGGCAAAAAACGAAGTGGAAGATGGAAGGAGAGTCAGGCAACCATGTTTTTTGTTCAAGCAAGGAATTTGGAAAAAGGATCAATGATGTTTAAAAGGGAGGAGAGAGAGAAAAAAAAAGGTTTATCAAGCACAGATGGCATAGACTGGAGCAAAGGTAGCGATTAAACTTGAGCGTAGGAAAATAAAAGGGTTTCCTGAGACAGACCGGAGAAGAGAGAAAGAAGGAAATAAAGAAAAAAACGTTTACTTGCAATAATAGCACTGTCAATCAGAGCAGAGGGTCACAATATGCAACACAATGGACCTTAAACACAATACAAACAAGCCTAGCACAGCGAGCAGCAGAGTAGCATATCAGAGGAAGGGGGGGAATAACTCAGCAAAGGGAAAAATTTAGAAGCATGTTAGAATGAGCACAGCAGCTAAGGGAAGGGGGGGAAGAGGGGGGAGCTGCAAGCAAGCACAAAAGTGTAAGAAAAAAAAGGTTCAGGCACACAAAGGAACACACAGTAGGTATAAGATTAAGCCAGATACAAACAGAACATGGCCATTTTCAGTAACCCTGTCTGCAGGGCGGTAATATAAAAAACCCTAACCCCGATAATTAAATTTCCGCCTTGAACTCACTTAGACAAGGAAAATCTCCAAAACCCTGCAACGAATTATAAAAACAAAAAACTAAAAAAATCTGTTATGTATACCACACGCCTACACACAACAGACCTGATAAACTGACCAAGATATTACTGCATGTTGGTTCTTTTACCCAAAATGCCCCGTCTTAACAATCAGCCTATTTGTCTCTTAAAAAGAGACCCTCAGCACTCCAATCTGAGTCAACCCCCAATGTCCCCTAGACCCCACTCTTCAGCTCAAACATATGTACACGTGTATGTTGCAGAACATACATACAGGCATACATATACATGTAATCTTGAGACACGCCTAGTCTGTGCGTCTCCAGCTCAGGAATCCGAAAAGGGGGGGTTATTACACTCCTACAGACAATTACCAAGGGAAATGGCCACATTCAGTCAACACAGAACACGATAACAGACAAGACAATAGATTGCAGTACGACAACCCAGCCTGACGGTTCGATGTTTTTGGACAATAAACCGTCTTAGCAAAGCTAGGAACGCACATACAAACTGAATGAGGAGAGAGGGGGCCCAGAGTCAGAAGCCGCACAGGCAAGTTAGTAAAAAAAAAACCGACTTACCTGGTGCTTAGAGTTCATGACGCTCTCCTCCGTCTCAGACTCCCCGCAGCCCTCAAACCGGTCCGTGTGAGCAGCACCTTCCCGCCTCGAGTTCAAAGCCCAGAGAAAAGGGCTGAATTCAGGCAGCTCCCAGGAATTTATTTGCTAGAGGACATCCCAAAACACAGGCACGTAATTGGTTCACATAAAAAAGTACACACCCTCACATGATAAAAACACATCTCCCCAGGTCTCCCACCCCCTTGGACTCAGCATGTAACCCTCATTTTACCCAAAATGCCCCGTCTTAACAATCAGCCTATTTGTCTCTTAAAAAGAGACCCTCAGCCCTCCAATCTGAGTCAACCCCCAATGTCCCCTAGACCCCACTCTTCAGCTCAAACATATGTACACGTGTATGTTGCAGAACATACATACAGGCATACATATACATGTAATCTTGAGACACGCCTAGTCTGTGCGTCTCCAGCTCAGGAATCCGAAAAGGGGGGGTTATTACACTCCTACAGACAATTACCAAGGGAAATGGCCACATTCAGTCAACACAGAACACGATAACAGACAAGACAATAGATTGCAGTACGACAACCCAGCCTGACGGTTCAACGTTTTTGGACAAGAAACCGTCTTAGCGAAGCTAGGAACGCACATACAAACTGAATGAGGAGAGAGGGGGCCCAGAGTCAGAAGCCGCACAGGCAAGTTAGTCAAAAAAAAAACGACTTACCTGGTGCTTAGAGTTCATGATGCTCTCCTCCGTCTCAGACTCCCTGCAGCCCTCAAACAGGTCCGTGTGAGCAGCACCTTCCCGCCTCGAGTTCAAAAATACACGTTGGACGCCAAAATGAAATAGAACTACTAAAGACTCAGATTAATTAATGAATTAATCTCCTGACAATCTCAGGGAAGGCTGGCATTGTCTTTACTGCAATAAGGAAAAGACCAGGATGGTTCTCAGTAGAGGGGGAAAAGAAAATGAATGCAGAGATGAGAAGAGACTGATTGCCAGCAGAGAAAAGGGCTGAATTCAGGCAGCTCCCAGGAATTTATTTGCTAGAGGACATCCCAAAACACAGGCATGTAATTGGTTCACATAAAAAAGTACACACCCTCACATGATAAAAACACATCTCCCCAGGTCTCCCACCCCCTTGGACTCAGCATGTAACCCTCATTGGCCAGTTCACACAGGCATAAGAAAAAGTCAATTGTCAGCTCCTTCGGTCAGCTTTCTCTTGGTCCAGACACAACTGCTTTCCATTAACACAGGATGTGGGGGAAGGGTAGCTTTTCTCTTGAAAAGTCCATCTGTATGTGCACACAAAAAACTTCAGAGTTCTTTACAGTGGGGGGGGGGGGGCATAGGAGATGAAAATGGAGTGACTTTGAGATACAGTCCTTTTTATACTCAAATTCCAGCGAGTAACACATCTTTTATAGTTTCAGTAACATCATCAAGGAAAAATAAAGCACTAATGTGATTTCATACATGTGTATATATAAAAAAGGTATAAAAAAAGAATACATATAAAAGAATATATAAACACTTAGAGGATTATAATGGAGAAACACATTAGTGGTTCTAATAACAGAGTTAGCTTCAACTTATCAAATATAGTATTTTACAATAATTCTATCACTGGTGAGGGTCCTTATTGTAGCCTTTAATGTTTTCATGGTTTCTTATGGCTTGGGCCAGGGGCTCAATGGCCAGAGCAAAAAGGAGAAGGGAAAGGGGGCAGCCCTGTCTGGTGCCCCTGCTCAGGGGGAAGGATTCTGAGTTGTTTCCAGGTATTTTTATTCTAGTTTGAGGTAGGTGGTAAAGGGTGTTAAAACCATGGATGCATTTGTCTGAGATACCGATACCAGTGTCAAGTATGACCAGTTGACACTGTCAAAAGCCTTATGAATGTCTAGGATAAGAAGACATAAGGGGCGGGAATATAGGTTAGCTTCTTGGATCAGGTTAATGACCAAGCTTATGTTATCCACTATTTGCCTCCCCGGAATAAAGCCATTTTGTTCAGTGTGAATTAAGGTTGTGATAACAGAGGCTAGTCTATTAGCAAGCATTCTGCCGAATAGTTTAAGATCATTATTGAGAACTGATATGGGTTGAAAGTTTTGTGGGAGGGAGTGGTCTTTTTGGGGCTCAGGTATTAGAAAAAAAAAACTTTTCATCCCACAAAATACTCCTAGGTTAAAACAGGAATGACCCCCAGGGGAAAATGTAATGGCTGGTTAAGATTTTTTTTTTTGTGAAATAGGCTCTAAAAGAGGTATGTTGAGCACATTCACATGTATTGTCACAGTACAAAAGCGTGAATGTCTCTTTTCTTTTCAGAGAATAAAAGATTGCTTTCTGGTCCTGGCCAATTTTAACCACGGTCTATAATCTGTGGCAGGTCATATGTGCATAGCACCATGTTCAATCATGTTTTAGAGAATCTCAAAAAACATGCAAGGTTTAAAGTAATGTAACCAAAGGATATTGTTGTGCCCTCAAAGAAATGTATGCAAAGTGTCAGAAGCATGATACCATTTTTTATTTTGGACTGGAAAAACCCTTTGTTGCTGTGGGGAGAATTCCTTCCTCAGACACTTATGGATTAAACCAACTATATATATTTATTTGACCTCAAAACCTTTCTAGAATAATTTTTTTACTACTGTGCTATATTATGCCACCTGATTGTTATACTTCTGTTTCAGGTTCTCACAGACCTAAAATCTGATAACCAGCGTCTAAAGGATGAAAATGGAGCCTTGATTCGAGTAATAAGCAAACTTTCCAAGTGACCTTGTATATTAGTGAAAAAGAGAAACAACTTAAGCCATATAATGCATCCATTCTGTAAAAATCTATGCATACCTTTGGGGAAGCCACTTCCAAGAAAACTCTTCATATTTTGGATGCATATTTTTGTGTATATTTTGGGAGAAATTGATTAAAGCAAGCAAATTTATGAACTATTCATATGCCTTAAATGTTAAATTGGATGACTTAATGCACTGAATTCATAAGTCTGTATATATCGTAAGTATAAGCAAACTAACAGCTCATAATGCTGTAAGGTTGTAAAAATAAATGCACCAGAAGGCAAAGAGGAATGTAAAAATCTCACAGCCAATTAAGAAATCTGTTACTAAAAACTGACCTCAGAAAATTTAAATCTTAGCGTTGTAGGTTACTAAATTTTTAAACTATAATTACACTTAAAGCTGCTCTTACAATAATGCTTAAAGCCGTCCCTGCTAAACTGGCTGAATTTCAGGTTGGTTGTATACAAGTCAATCTTTTGATCGACGTGTACAATCAGCCTTTCAGATTTTTTTTTCTGATAAATGCCACCAGTTATAGATGGCAACACTATTATTCACCTTCTATCCAACGCTGCAATGTCCACCTGCCGCTGATAACTTTAGCCAAGCGGCCTCCAGGTATCAATCCCAGGCTGCTTCCATTGGCTGGGCAACAATGGCATCACTCCTGCACATGCATGAGAGCCCAGTCACCTCAGCATTGTTAAAATTCACGTAGCATGTGTTGTCTGCACTAAAGATCCTGCAGGTTCCCTACTTTTTTTTTTTTTTAGTAGGTAAAGTTCCACTTTAATCTAGAGCATTAAGGTAAAAACTGTTTTACTTTAGAACCAGGGAAGAGGTTAATGGATGTGCAAATAAATATATACATATATTAAGGCAATTTATCACTTCATGTTTTGTATTTGTGACCCATTTGATCCTAAAATGTGTATGCCACTTTTACAGTTTTGCACTTTGTTTTGCTCTTCCACATGGTATATTATTGCTAGTTTTCCTTTTTCTTTTCAGAAAACAAATTTGGTCAGCACCATTGGAATGCTCTTCACTAATGCACTCTAAACTACTTTTAAAATGGGAAAAATACAATTATTTAAATATAGATCTCTTTAAAGCTTAATAACTTTGGCACAGCCTCTGTGGAGTGGTAGCTGCCAAATATAAATGGCAAGCAATGAACTGTGACACACGAACCACATTTTGGAACTGCTAGTCCTCTAAGACCCCAAGCTTCACTTAGATTTGATGGAGTAAATTAAACAATGAGTCTCATTTTTGCAAAGTCTCAACTGCTTAATATTGAACCAGCTACTTTCAAACTTTAAAGCGGAATAAAACCTCATCAATGTAACTGTTTCCCAGAACATTTATAGGCGCTTTGAGCGCTATCTGGTTACATAAAAACAAATCCCCACTTGTGTACCCGTGATAAATACATTTGCAATAAGCAATTAAACCATAGTAAAAAAGAAACTGTGCCAAATCTTAAATAATAAACAGTTAATTAACAAGCATAAGAGGATAAATGTAATGGGTATACTCCTTTTTAGAGCAAAACATCAGTTAATTTCATATGCTGATCCTCTAAATACTGATTGGACAACACCACAGTGACTCCATAGACAATCCATAAATGAGTGAGAAGCCCACCACCGAATTTAATGGCTGCTTACCAGTGGGCAAGCCCAATATATCAGTCGGCTATAGCCCAGCCGCGGCCTTTTAACCTCCGAGAAGGACACCAGGATGGATTCACACAGGGTAAGATTCCAGATCTCAAAACTTCTTCCGTGCTCATGTGATCAAGAGGTTGGTTATAAACAGAGAAGGGAGACCATAGCGTAACTCTGCAATAAATAAAATGTATTAAAAAAGAAGAATTGTACTTACAAAATCCCCAAATAAAAAACGCATTTAAAAGTTGCCGGTCAAATGTTCTTATTGCGGAGTTGCGCTATGGTCTCCCTTCTCTCTGTTTATAACTGACCTATTGATCACATGAGCACGGAAAAAGAGGCTGGGCTATAGCCGACTGATATATTGGGCTTGCCCTCTGGTAAGCGGCTATTACATTCGGTGGTGGGCTTCTTACTCATTTATGGATTGTCTATGGAGTCACTGCAGTGTTGTCCAATCAATATTTAGAGGATCAGCATATGAAATTAACTGATGTTTGGTGTTTTTGCTCTAATAGGAGTATACCCATTACATTTATCCTCTTAGGCCGCGTACACACCACTAAATAAATCCGATCAATCCGATCAAATCGGTCTGACATACCGTTTTGATCGGATTTGTCTGCTGGGATATATTGGTTTGATCGTGTACACACGATCAAACCAAAATCCCCATCGGCAGACAGCGCGGTGACGTGGCGGTGACGTTGACGCCGCCACGTCACCGAACCAGGAAGTAAAATTCTTCCACGCATGCGTCGAATCCATTCGACGCATGTGCGGGCAGATATGTCTGCTGGTTAGTGTATTAACCAGCAGACATTTCGAACGGACGGGTTTCCAGCAGACAGATTTTAAAGCATGCTTTAAAATTTGTCTGCTGGAGAAACCTGTCTGCTCGCCTGTACACACGATCGAATATGTCTGCTGAAAAAAATTTGATCGTGTGTATGCGGCCTTATGCTTGTTAATTAACTGTTTATTATTTTTAAGATTTGCCGCAGTTTTTTTTTTTTACTGTTTTGTGCTTATCCCACTTAAGCTGCTGCTTCTAGTGCCTTTCAATTAATTTTGAGTCAGTGTGGTTTTTCTTTTTGAAGCAATTAAACCAATTTTGCAATAAACAAAAATCCAAATTATGTAAAAATAAAGAATGAATAAATACATAAACAAACATGTTCATAAATTAGTCCATATCCGTTTATCGTCATACATGCAGAATGTGGTGATCAATCGTGCAATTTTTAAAGTGGCACTTTAAAAAACACGATCATCACATTCTGCATGTATTACGATAAACAGATATGGACTAATATAAGAAAGATAACGTTTATGTATTTCTTTATTTCACCTAACTGTTTTTTTTTCAATTGTTTATTACAAAATTGGTTTATTTGCTCATTGCAAAAGTATTTACAAAGTATTTATTACACAAGTGGGGATTCGTTTTTATGCAACCAGGTTGCGATCAAAAAACACCTATGTATGTAATTTTCAAGGTACAGTACCTAAATAGAGCAGCAGCCAGTGATTTGGATACTTCACATAGGCTGTTAACCAAAACATGGGAATATATAATTAGTTCTGTTGCCCAGAATAGTGCTCTCAATAGTGCGCTCAAATCCATCAAATGTCTGGTGTCATAAGGGATAACATATGCAACATCATAACCACTGCAGGCCAAAACAGAAGCTAAGAAGACACCTTCCTTGACTGTAAAATATAGGAGGTTTTAGTTCTGCTTTTTCCAGCGATCATGTTACTGGCCAGATTTTAAACTAGTCTAGTGCACAGCCAAGCACTGGACACTAGTAATGCCTCTAGACTTTTTGAAAATGCTAACTGCCCATCAGGCTTGGGATTAAATATTTTAAAACACGGTCCTAGAACAAGCAAGCTTATCTGGAAAGTCAGAACTCCTGATCCCCATGCTTATTTTGACTCATTAACTTGGCCCTGGTTCACATCAGTGCAACTTGTCATGCGACTTGACATTTCAAAGTCACATAAGTTGCACCCCATTTGTGGCAATGGAACTGTTCAAATTGCTGTGACTCAAGTCGCAACAACCTTGAAAGGTTTCTGCACTATTTCAGTGCGACTTGCATTGACATTTGTTTAAATGAAGTTGCACAGATGGCAGCAAGCTGCACGTGAAATTACACTGCTTTGACACCTGCTGGTTTGAACAAGGGCTTAAAAATACAGCAGTCCTTGGATCAGCATAATACCAAACTAGTATTTTCAGAAGCAGAATTTAGTGAAGACAGCATACATACTTTCTTACGACAAGCTCTCCTTAAAGGGGAAGAAAATCCTAAAGCTATTTTTATTTTTTAAATGTTACCTCCCTTGTCATCCAACCTAACTTGTATAAGAAAAGAGCCGTGTACTTTTCTATTTTCATTCCACACCAGTCACGTGATCTTGTAGCTTTGTTTACAGGATTGCTCGACACCAGTTGTGAATTCTAGGAGCCATAATATCATCCATAGGCCCAGCTGTTGCCAGTGCTCCCTTCTCTCCCCTGCAGCAACCGCTCAGTGACACAAGAGCTGGAGCTTCAGAATCACGTAACTGGAGCATGAATATAGATGTTCACCTCTCATTAAGTAGGCAAACAGTTAACAGGTGTTGTATAGCATAGATCCGGGGTCTCCAAACTTTTCAAACAAAGGGCAAGTTTATTGTCATTCAGACTTTAGGAGGGCTGGATTGTGGCCAGTGGGGGGCAGAAAATGTCCTGGGCCCAGCATCAGTGAGAATATGGCATTGGTGGTCAGTAGGAGTAGTGCCCCTATTAGTAGGAGGAATAGTATCCCATCATTGGTATCAGTGGAAGGAAAAGTGCTTCCTTGTTGGTGTCAGTGGAAGGAATTGTGCCTCATATC
The DNA here is from genome assembly GCA_029574335.1 of Rana kukunoris. Lineage (NCBI taxonomy): Eukaryota > Metazoa > Chordata > Amphibia > Anura > Ranidae > Rana > Rana kukunoris. The sequence continues at coordinate 461,365,668 of CM056050.1, forward strand.
AGTGAGGGGAATAGTGCCCCGAGGGCTGAAAGGCTAGCAAAGGGCCACAGTTTTGAGACCCCTGGCATAGATAAATACACAAGGCGGCATTCTTTACACATGGCATGTCCTTTAGCACCCAGAAAAAACTCTCGGCACAATTTTTTTACATAAATGTTCCTATTTATGAATCTCTACTAAAAGTTGGCCACACATTACAATCTTATAGGCCAGTGTTGATGGGTTTTGATAAGCAAGCTTTTGACATCAGTTTGAGACACTTCCAAGATATTTTAGAATTCTGTCTACCTTGGCATTTAGACTGGCCTACTATACAAGTCTGTCTGAATAATTCACTCAATATGTGTCCAGCACCCTGCACTTCACAGTTGGCAAGTTTGAAAATTAGATTATATAATTAGACTAATGTGGCAAGCTTAAGCCCTCATTTACACAGGCCTCCTATGTTGGAGAATTTGATCTGAAAAACACAAACCATTTTTTTACCTCCCAAGATCAATTTCTCCTGTGTTTAAATGTATGTTTAGACAAGCTCAGGGTATCTAGTCTGCCTCCAGATGCACAGATATTTAAAAAAAAATTGTAAACCTAGTTAAACCGAAAGCACCTGAATACAAGCAGACACATTGTGCATTATACCTTTTAAAATCATTACATGCATTTATATATGTCCTATAAATGTAAGCAAATGTACAGGGGTTGGACAAAATTATGGAAACATGTATGTAAAAGAACAAAATCATTACCTGATATGACGTTGGACAGTCTTTGGCATCCAAGACTGCCTGAATTCTCCGGGGAAGTCTAGGATGGTGGATAATAGAACCCGATACCACTCTCTACATGCCACAATATGGGTCACAATCCTTTTCTCCCTTTTGGTCAGTTGACTAGGTCGACCGTGCTTATGCTTACCAGACGACATTTTTCCCAGAAACTGTATATGCCATCATAACCTTTGATACTGTACCTTACGACACCGCAAGAAATTGGCAACTTCAGTTACAGAGACACCAGCTAAGAGGGCACCAACAATTTGCCCTTTTTGAAACTCCGTAAAGCTCAGTCCGTATTACTAGCAGTGAATGACGAAAGTAAGGCTTCCCACCTATCAGCTAGGTGTCTCGTCACAGCGGAAGCAAAAAAAGTTACATCAGTTCCAATGCAAAACACTTTCACCCCTGCAAATAGTGTAGTGTTTCCATATTTTTGTCCAACTCCTGTATATAAAATTGCATGCTTGTGTGCATGAGGCCTCAAGACAATTACTAAATATTGTAGATATACTAAACTGTTTGATACTTTAAAGACTGAAACATTAATTTTGCACAATAATATTGTCTAAGAAAAGCAAAGTGGCACTTAAACAAAAGTAGTTTTTTTCCTTCAAGGTTTTAAAAGCACCCCGTCCTCACTAAAATCACCAAGGCATTAATATATTGGTTTGTGTGCCTGAGTTTTATGTGAAAACATGTTGTTGTCTAACACATTACATGTGACATATTATGATCTGTATGTTTATTGTGTGTACAAAATACAAATATGGTAGTCATCTGGTTACTGCATACAGTTGTTGCAGATTTTGGCCACATTAAAAAAGGAATACAATTTTACAAATCTGTCTTACTCAGAAATGTTGGTGCAATGATTGTGAAAATTAAAGGGATGTCTGTACACAGATTGTTATTTATGAATAAAGCACAACTCTTAAATTGTGTGTGTGTGTGTATATGTCAAACAAATATCCATTTGGAATGGAAACTATTATTTTATACCTGTCCTATGTTGCTCAACTGATTCTAAAGTATCAAAATCTCTACACCAGTATTTTTACCTAACGGTGTTAAATCTTAAGCCTAGTACATTTTTATTTTTTTCTGTCAAACAAAAAAAATTGTGACAGCTCAGAAGGGAGCCGCTGTACTAACAATCATATGTTGGTACGTCGATCTCCCCTGCGGTGCTATTGTGTTCTGACAGGTGATTACCCCCCAGAACACTCAGGGCGGCGCTCTCGGCATTGGCTGAGAGCGATGATCGGGGGGCGATCGGCAGACCTTTTTTGGTCATGCCCCGTTGACTGAAGCCGGACAAAGGGCCTGCTTCTGTCCAAACGGCTGCAGTACACACGGGTCGAATGTCTGTTGGTTTCTTTTGAACAACCGATGCCGCCTGACATTTGGCCCATGTGTATGTACTAGGCTTTAGGCTACTGCACAATTAAGAGAACACTCTCCCTCTGATCTTGCATAGATAAAACGGCACCCCTTTAACTACTTCCCACCCGGCCACTGCACATATATGGCCGGGTGGGCGCTCTCTCCTGAGTGGACGTTCAGGAACGTCTCTCAGAAGGAAAGGGTTTCCGTGAAGCGGAGCGATCACGATGCACTCGTGTCACCCGGACATGGCGCATTATAACGCTGTGTCCAATCACAGCCGTCATGTGATGTAAACAAACAGCCGGTTGCTAGGTGATCGGCTCTCCTCACACAGAAGTCGTCAGTGAGGAGAGGAGGGTGGATCGCTGCAGCTGGCTGGTGATCAGTGAGCATGAGCTGTTTTTTTAGCTTTTTACTCACTGATCACCAGTCTAGTGTCCCACACAGAGTGTAAAACACAAATTAAACACACATTTTCCCAAAACACATTTGCAACATTCCCACCTTTGACAATGCTGCATGGCCATCAACAAGTACCTGTTTGAGTGTGGCACAAAGACAGGCTCAGCGGAGCTCTGCTTTTTTTCCCCAATGCTAAGGGATGCATGCACTATACTGCCATTTGAGAAAAAAAAAAAAGAGAAAACCCCTAGAGTGGGACTTTTACAGCACTACCACACAAATGGTATAGAGTAGAAAAATAATATAAGATACTGTATTTATTTTGAAAACAAATTTTGAACAGGAACGTAGATACAATAAGAATAAAAAATATAATATCTATGAAATTCAAAATGCAAGCTAATCAATAAAAATATGTATATACCTGTATAACTCTTAAAAATAGTACTGTCTATAAATGCATACAGCACTAGGGGTATTGATAACTTAGGTCATAGTCATTTGCAACTACATAGAAATATCCACAAAGTTTAAAAAAAAATTATTACACCATCACAGAGTGTGGTTGAAAAAAGGGAATAACCAAATATTTTATGGGGACCTAGTCCCTAAATACACTAGGAAATACTGTATTCTGGAAGACCCAGATTCAGTCTATATATGTGTACTGGGGTGCAAAGGTTGAAAATCTGAAAAAAAGAGCACATAAAGTAAAATAATTGTACGTCAAGGAACGTCAAGGAACATGGACTTCAAACTGCAACTAATAATGAAAACAAACTAATGACACCTACCAAAACGTGGCAGTGAAATCATTTGCCGGCATTTAGGTTGGTAGGGACACAAGGCTGTAGGCCAAGGCTAAAAATTTCAAATCCTGAGCTACTAGCCAGACCTTAAGGGTTAGCCGTCACCAGATGACCCAACCGATCTATACCCTGCACCGCCCCTAATCCCCCACCTAAACACGCCCTCAAATTATCTCATGAAATTACGCTTAAATGTTTTATGCAGAATTAATTAGGTTACAAAAATAAATATTAACAAATTAACAGTGCAGCCTTATCTGTGCCCACCATTGCAGCCTCAGCTCACCTGTGCAGAGGATCATCACAAGGAAGAGAGCATGGAGGATGAGAACAGCCACAGGATTACAGAGCGGATAGTCCGCTGTTACAGCAGAGTTTACATTACAATTGCCTACGCTCGTGGTTACACACAGTCCCGCCTCCTGACCCCATGCCTGTGATAGACAGAATGCCAGTCCAATGTTGGGACGTGTTCTGTTTATCACAGGCGCTGGATCAGGAGGCGGGGCTGTGTGTAACCACGAGCAGAGCGAATTGTAATGTAAACTCTGCTGTAACAGCGGGCTATCCACTCTGTAATCCCATGGCTTTTCTCCTCCTCCATGCTCTCTTCCCCTGGGGCGATCGATGGGAGAACAGCTCCCGATCAACCCTGCATGCCGGCTGTACTCGCGCCCCATCCGTACTCCCAGGCAGCCCAGCTCCTCGCCAGAAACAATTCTCCACTCGCAAAATGCCAGTGGAAAATTTGAGGACTGCTGTAAACCACCTCAGCAAGAGATTGGCTGTTGCAATCAACATTGCCAGTAAAGGGGACCACAAGGTAAAAATGCAAAAAGAAGAAAAGAATCCACCTAGAAATGGTGGATTTTGATGCCGCTTGGCCCTTCCTGGAACCATCTGGCACAATAAACAAAACATCTGTTTTGCGTATCTGGGCAGTTGCCTGCAGATAAACTTTTACTGCTCTCACTACATCTAGAGAGTGCAATACATTTTCCCCCACTGACCGCGGCTCAGGATAAAGGAAGGCAAAACAATGTCTTGATTTAAATGAAACGCTGATATCACCTTTGGAAGAAAGGTAGGATGGGGGCGTAGTACAAATTTATCAGAAAGAGCTGCTAACTCTGATACTCTTTTAGCAGAAGAGATCGCAATCAAAAAGGCCAATTTCCTGCTCAAAAGAATCAAAGGAATATGGCGGATAGGTTCAAAAGTTTGCTTTTGCAAGACTGACAATACTAAGTTCAAATCCCAGGGACATAAGGGAGACTTAAGTGGCGGGTTTATCTGCAGTACTCCCTAAATGAATGCCGGACTAGGGAATGAGATGCCAACGGTCTCTGAAAAAAGACCGATAGAGCCGATATTTGACCCGTGATGATACTCAGGGCTATTTTCATATCCACTCCTAATTGGCAAAAGGCAAGAATCCTACTTATGGCATACCTTTGAGGATTCTACTCTCTTGATTCACACCAGGAAAAAATACACCTTCCAGACTCTGTAGTAGATAAGCCTGGAGGCTGGCTTTCTAGCATTAATGAGTGTAGCAAGAACTGGACCTGACAGGCTTTGTTTATTTAAGATGTAGGTCTCAGTAGCCAAACCGTCAAATTTAGCTTCTGCAAGAAAGGGTGGAACACTGGACCCTGTGATAGCAGGTTGTGACGTAGTGGAAGCACCCAAGGTCTTCCTACCGCCATCTATATGATCTCGGCGTACCAGGGTCTCCTGGGCCAATTCGGGGCCACTAGGAGTACTGGTATTCCCTCCTCCTTGATCTTGCACAACAATCTCTGTAAGAGAGGGATCGGAGGGAATGCATAGACCAGTGAGAACTGATTCCAAGGAATTATCAGAGCATCCGTTCCGTAGGCCAACGGATCTCTCATTCTGGACACAAAGTTGTCCAACTTCCTGTTGAGCCCTCGACCTAAAAAAGGCCTGCTATGTTTGGGATGCGAATAAATTGGTACCAAAATTACAAGTTAACCCCAAGTACATTAACCACTTTAGCCCCGGACCATATTGCTGTCCAAAGACCAGAGCACTTTTTGTGATTCGGCACTGCATCGCTTTAACTGACAATTGCGCGGTCGTGCGACGTGGCTCCCAAACAAAATTGGCGTCCTTTTTTTCCCACAAATAGAGCTTTCTTTTGGTGGTATTTGATCATCTCTGCGGTTTTTATTTTTTGAGCTATAAACAAAAATAGAGCGACTATTTTGAAAAAAATTCAATATTTTTTTGCTATAATAAAAATCCCAAAAAAGATATAAAAAAACATTTTTTTTCCTCAGTTTAGGCCGATACGTATTCTTCTACATATTTTTCGTAAAAAAAAAAATCGCAATTAGCGTTTATTAATTGGTTTGCGCAAAATTTATAGCGTTTACAAAAAAGGGGGTCGTTTTATGGCATTTTTTTTATTATTTTTTTTTACTAGTAATGGCGGCGATCAGCGTTTTTTTCGGTACTGCGATATTATGGCGGACACATCGGACACTTTTGACACATTTTTGGGACCATTAGCATTTTTATAGCGATCAATGCTATAAAAATGCATTGTATTACTATAAAAATGCCATTGGCAGTGAAGGGGTTAACACTAGGGGGCAGGGAAGGGGTTAAGTGTGGTCCTGGTGTGTTCTAACTGTATGGGGGGGGTGGCCTCACTAGGGGAAGTCACTGATCTTCTGTCCATACATTGTATGGACAGAAGATCAGCGTTTCCCCCGCTGACAGGAACGAAAGGTATGTGTTTACACACATACCTCCCGTTCCCCGCTCTGTAACGATCGTACCCGCCGGCGATCGTACCCGCCGGGCACGCGCGCGGAAAAAAGGAAAGACAATATTATTAGCAAAGAAAATTTTCCCGGTGGGGCTTTAAAGCAGCTTGTTGAAAAGATGGGAATGCAACGTGTGAAATACAACGTTTTTATTAAAAATTGTTATAACATAGAAATATAGGAAATGAGTTGCGACATGATTGCAAATATTAAAATAACCATACACATTCCATAATAAAGCAATAAAAGACATGGCCTGTAATGGTAGCAAGCATGTGTGGTTCCTAACGCGTTTCGACCGTGAGGTCTTCTTCAGAGGATTTTTTGGTTGTGGCTGAAAGAGATTAATTGTATAAATGAATTGTACATTAATTGTCTCGTCTATACACTCCCTCAGGGATCCCTGCCCTGTCAAGGGACATGAATGGTCCCAGACTTCGGGGGAGGGAGAACACAAGAGGAAGGAAGAAGAGAAAAATGTATTGGATTATTAAAGTAAAAATCAGCACATTTACCATTTGCCATATTAAAAAAGGGGGTATGGAGAATCCAAACAGAGCTCCCGTGTGGCAGTGGGGAAGGAGGGTCCCAGTCCGCAAGTCTCCCGATCACAGTCCCCAATCACTGCTGCGTCCAAGGCAAAGCACCATCCAGGGGTGGCTGCATGTAACCATACGGAAGAGCACCTGGCAATGGGTGCCACATCAAGAAAAAAGGGGGGTGGGGTAAGGATAGGTAAGTCCTAGAATGAGTAAAATATACTTGCTTAGAGGGAGCCAATAGGTTGTATGGATTAAAAAGTTTGTGCATGAATGCACACATGAGGAGTATAGAATGTATTCCAAAAAGGAGTAAGATAATAGTGAGGAACGAAGGTCCGAGATGGGGGGGATGTTGGGAATCATGCTGAAAAAAGGTGGGGAGGTGGGAAGTGGGGGAAAAGGAATCTGAAGCCAGAGTCGAAAGAAAACGTGATGGGAGGAAAGAACAATGGTTGTGGGAGGCAGCAAGTGTAGGGGATGGGGAAAATTGGGGTAGGGGGAAATTAAAAGTGGGGTGCAGGGACAGGGGGTGGATGAAGTGGGGGAAGGGCTAGGGTGAGGGTAGAGTGAGCTGATTGAGGCAGTGAAAAAAATGGAAAGGAGTGATGAATGATGTAAGGGGGTTGTGAATGAAGGGTGAGCAATAGGATGAAATAAATACGTGCGAAAAAACAGTGATGATAGGGAAGTGGGGGGGAGTGTAGGGAAGTAGGTGAATGATGGGGGGGGAGGAGAGGCAGGGGGAAAAAGGGGGGAAAGGAAAAGATAGGGAAGGGGGGGGAAGGGGAGAAAGAAAGGAGGAGGGAAAGGGCTTGGGGGGAGGGGAACAGAGAAGTGGGGGGAAGGACGGAAACGGGGAGGGAAAGGGGGGATAGAGGGAAAAGGTGGAGGGGGGAAGGAAAATAAGAAGGAGAATGCTGGGGGGAAAGGGAAAAAGTGGAAAGTGAGGAGTGAAGCTGATGAGAGTGAAAGAACAAGGACGCTGATGAAATGAATTGGAATGAAAAGCAGAGGCCATAGTGAAGTGGTGTGCTGGATCATGGTGGAATAGGTAAGTGAAGAAGTGAGGGACTGGTAAAGGACGGGATGGAGGAAAAGGGGACAGGGACATAGGTTACCTCAAACGTCAGTGCGTAGGTTACTTAGATTGAAATGTTTGGCTGACAGTGCAGCTCAGTCAAGATAGATTGTACCATCTGGAATAAAAATAAGTAAGCAGCCCTATATAAGCCTTGATTCCAATTAGGGATCAGTGCACAGCAAGACAAATAGTATATGAAAGAGGGACTTACCAAAGTGTGGGATGCTTTAACTCCTGGAGAAGCCGTGGGCTCTCTGAGTGCATGCCTCCGGAAGCGGAAATATATGCCGCTATGTGACCTAGGATTGGTCAAAAGTGGAGCAAGCCCCACCTTGGTGGGAGGAGAGGGAATGTAGCTCTCTCCCACATAAGTAATCAAGTGTGGGCGGGTTGCCTGGGTGAAAATCCCGGCGTATGCGGGGTCCAAGAGGGTTCGGACACAGCCGCCACTTCTGCACACCACAGCGTAACGTGTGACGTCATCGCGGGCGTCATTGCTGACGCGCACGCCAGGGCGTCAGGGAGTCCCGGAAGTGGCCGCATATGCCGCCAGCAGGGACGGGTAAGCATCCATCGAGACAGCTTAACCGCCCGGTGGGTGCTCTTGACAGCGCGGTGACGCGCATGTTTCCCCGCCCTGCTGGGATGGGACATGGAGCAAACCCAAGATAGGACAGAAACATGCCGAGGCATCAGCAGGCTGAGGACAGATTGGGAGACAATTGCGAAACAGAAATGGGACCCACTCTCCAAAAGCACACACCAAAAGCCTGTCGGAAAAGGAGAAGAAAATATTCCTTAAAGGCATCATATATGTAGATGTGCAAAATAATCAGGGTGATATTGAAGCAGCAACAAATATTCAATTCCATAGGTCATATTCTAACATGGTTTGTTAAGGAACATTGACTTAAACATTTCGTCATAAACAATACATTCCCTATTAGAAATAAAGTAGTTATCTAAAAAAGCATGTAAAGAAACTTGAACATTGACAACATGTTTGATCCCCAGTGGGTATGGATAAATTGGAGAGAAATGCATATTCAAGGGAGGGAGGAAATGGCAACCATAGTAGGGAATAAGAATATAGTTTTTAAATTTTTCTGTTTTGTTAATTTAAGGGTAGAAGGGGAGGCATACAACATAGGAAGGCAGAAAGGAGCAGAGAAACAAAAGGAGAAATAGAGCCAAATATTAGAACTATTGTGTCTTTCCTAGGGCAAAGTCTTTAAGGGACAAGGCAAACGAACAAGATTCATTCAAACCAGGATAGGTAGCCTGTAATCTGAGGATCCCACAGTGTTCGTGTTGCATACGTATTTTGTTCCAAGCCTCGCCTCTATTGGGAATATAGGTCCAACAGAGAGCGGCGAAAGAAACGAAGGGTACGATGTACTGTTGTTTGGGTGCTACATACTGTCTTCCAATAGGGCGGTGGAGATTTCCAATTTTCATACCGTACATATGTTTGGAAACTCTGCACCAGGATTCCTGCTTGGTTTTTCCTATGTAATGGACGCCGCCATCACGTTCCATGTTGTATCCTACACCCCTACTATGGAACTGGTGAAGTATATTGGATTGAATATGTTGCCATTCGGTAGAGGGAAAAACCCTCCCCTCCTCATGAATGGGCAATGCGAACGGTGTCCGCAGGCGAAGGTACCCAACATAGCGCAATAGGCTGTCTCTCTTGAAAGCGTAGGTGTGATTAATTCAGACCAGTCGATCTTTGATCGATATGGCCCTTGTGTAAATGATTAAAGGATAGTAGGATAAGAGGATGCTGGGTAACCTTACATGGAAATGGCCCATAGGTGGCCTTATTGCATACTCATGGTGGTAACAACAATTAAAAACAATAATCACAATGGAAACAATCAGTAAACCAATGTCAAGCAGCTCATGCCTTATCTCCACTAGGTCAGAAGGGGGGGGGGTGTTTGAGCACCCCAAAAAAAGGTTTTGGAAAAAAGAGACAGGCCTGTGGGCGGAGAGATGTGGCTACACGCCCCGGTATATGAGCAAAGAAAATTTTCCCGGTGGGGCTTTAAAGCAGCTTGTTGAAAAGATGGGAATGCAACGTGTGAAATACGTTTTTATTAAAAATTGTTATGACATAGAAATATAGGGAATGAGTTGCGACATGATTGCAAATATTAAAATAACCATACACATTCCATAATAAAGCAATAAAAGACATGGCCTGTAATGGTAGCAAGCATGTGTGGTTCCTAACGCGTTTCGACCGTGAGGTCTTCTTCAGAGGATTTTTTGGTTGTGGCTGAAAGAGATTAATTGTATAAATGAATTGTACATTAATTGTCTCGTCTATACACTCCCTCAGGGATCCCTGCCCTGTCAAGGGACATGAATGGTCCCAGACTTCGGGGGAGGGAGAACACAAGAGGAAGGAAGAAGAGAAAAATGTATTGGATTATTAAAGTAAAAATCAGCACATTTACCATTTGCCATATTAAAAAAGGGGATATGGAGAATCCAAACAGAGCTCCCGTGTGGCAGTGGGGAAGGAGGGTCCCAGTCCGCAAGTCTCCCGATCACAGTCTCCAATCACTGCTGCGTCCAAGGCAAAGCACCATCCAGGGGTGGCTGCATGTAACCATACGGAAGAGCACCTGGCAATGGGTGCCACATCAAGAAAAAAGGGGGGTGGGGTAAGGATAGGGGTTAAGTGTGGTCCTGGTGTGTTCTAACTGTATGGGGGGGGTGGCCTCACTAGGGGAAGTCACTGATCTTCTGTCCATACATTGTATGGACAGAAGATCAGCGTTTCCCCCGCTGACAGGAACGAAAGGTATGTGTTTACACACATACCTCCCGTTCCCTGCTCTGTAACGAGCAATCGCGGGTGCCCGGCGGCGATCGTACCCTCCGGGCACGCGCGCGGAAAAAAGGAAAGACAATATTATTAGACCTGCAGACAAAAGGGGGGGGGGGTGGTTATTTTGGAAAGTTTTTTACCACTCCCAACTATCTGGTATGTTGTCAGACCAAAATACTTATCTACATTTGACTAAAGATCCCACTGAAGATTATCAGAAAGATCTGACGAATCTGGTCGAATATGGATATAACATGAGGACTTTAAATAAAAAAAATAAAAAAGATATTTAATCCAGAGCTTTATCCGTATAACAACTATATACACACTACCAAAAGGTGCACAAAGATTTACATAATCCACCTGCCAGACCTATAGTCAACAGCATTAATTCAGTATCATCTCAATTGGGACAATTCCTACAAAATAGTGTAGTGGGAACAAGAGCTTATTTGAGGGATACCAGACAATTCCTCCAACTTTCAAATGATCTGATTATTCCCAACACTGAAGAAGTATTTTTAGTCACAGCCGATGTTTCATCACTTTATACAGTGATTAACCATGACGATGCCCTACTATCTTTCAACTGGGCTTTAAGCAAGAGGCATGATATCCCATTTCTCCAGAAGAAATTCCTATTCCCCTAGATTATTGTTTGAGTCACAATTACTTTTGGTATTCTGGTAAATTATACATGCAAATAAAAGGAGTACTGTAGCTATGGGTGCCAAATTTGCACCATCCATAGCGAACCTGTTTATGAGCATCTGGGAGGATAAAACGATATATAACCAACAAAGGAAGGAGCTACTCTTCTACCAAAGATATATAGATGACCTGTTTTTCATCTGGGTAGGGGCCGAATCCTCTTTAGAATTGTTCATTAGCTCCTTGAACATGAATACAAATAACATTAAGCTTGAATGCAATTGGAGCCGTGAATCAAATACTTGGATGTCACTGTAATGCTTACGAACCAACACTTTACGACTAAATGTTTCTTTAAACCAACTGACCGTAACAGTTACCTCTCAATACATAGTGGGCACCACCCCACTTGGTTGAGGAACATTCTGAAGGGGCATTTCACTAGAGTGTGGAGGAATTGCACCCATGATAGTGACTATTTGGAACAAGCCCAAGTTTTAAAAAGGCCGCTTTACAGAGAAAAGATACTACACAGTTAACTTGGAGAGAACGATACAAGAGATACAGAATGTACCCCAAAGTAATTGTCTGACAGATAGACCAAAACAAAATACTAGCAATCATGAATGGGGTTTTATCAGTGGATATCATGCCCAGTACAAAAGATGTTGAAGCCATTTTTAAGAAATACTGGCCACTTTTAACAACAGACAAAATTTTAACTAAAGCTATTCCTGAAGAGCCTGTTTTTATCTATAACAAGAGACAATCTTTCGGGGACAAGATCAAAAGGAAATTTTAAACCCTCCTATTAAACCAACCATGTTCTGGGATAATCCCGTTTTTTTGGCCACCTGCAGGTGCATATCATGTCGGCAGGTTCGCACAAGGTTACGAGGTCTTACAGAATTTCAATTTGCAGCGAACCAGAAAACTTTTAATATTAAAGATTTTATATCTTGCATGAACACCCACATGGTATGCGCCTTGTTGTGCCCATGTAATTTGATGTACATCGGACGCACAAAACGAACTCTTGGCAAAAGAGTGTCGGAACATATTAACAACATTAAAAATGTCTATAAAGATCATAGCATTTTATTACACTTCAGAGACAAACATAAACAAGATCCTTCGGGACTAAAGTTTTGGGGTGTAGAAAAATTACATCCAGATTGGCAAGGGTGCAATAAAATCAGCGACCTGTCCAAGTGTGAAACTAAATGGATATTTTGAACTGATACATTAAGTCCTAATGGTATGAATGTTGAGTTGGACTTAAAGGGCTAGATTCACGTAGCCCGCCGTAACTTTGTGCGGGCGTAGCGTATCTTGTTTACGCTACGCCGCCGTAAATTAGCGAGGCAAGTGCTGTATTCACCAAGCTAAGTTACGGCGGCGTAGCGTAAATGAGCCGGCGTAAGCCCGGGTAATTCAAATGTGGATGAGGTGGGCGTGTTTTATGGAAATGTGTTGTGACCCCACATTTTTTACGCTTTTTTTGAACTGCGAATGTGCCGTTCGTGGACGTATACCAGTGTGCATGCTCCAAATTTACGACATTAATACGCATTGCTTTCGACGTGAATGTAATTGACATAAAGCCCCATTCACGGACGAGTTACGCAAACAACGCAAAATCTGAAAAATGTTACGCGGTCCTCACGTCCATAGTTAACATTGGCTGCGCCATCTTTTTGGTGGTTTATCTTTATGCCGGAAAACGCCTTACGTAAACGGCGTAACTTTACTGCGTCGGCCGGGCGTACGTTGGTGAATAGGCGTATCTCGCTGATTTGCATATTCTAGGCGTAAATCAGCGGGAACGCCCCTAGCGGCCAGCGTAAATATGCAGTTAAGATACGACGGCGTAATACAATTACGCCGCTCGTATCTTAGCTCAAACCTGGCGTATCTTGTTTTCTGAATACAGAAAATAGATACGCCGGGTGCAGTTTAGGAGTTACGCGGCGTATCTCGAGATACGCCGTCGTAACTAATGCTGAATCTGGCCCAAACCGTTTTATTAGTGACTTTTAAAATTGAGATTTTATTATTCTATTTATGCATACATTTTATGCAATGTCTTTTTTTTTTTTTTGCATTCATTATTTAATGGCAATGCATACCACCTTTATTAGCATAGAGTGTTATGATTTTAATAATATGGTTGAGCAGTTTGCATATAAATGCCGGGTATGCGACTTAGATTGAGTCTGAGTCACTTTGAGGTTTCATAGGGCCAGATTCAGCAACACTTGCGCTGGAGTATTTCGATATGCGCCGCGTAACTGTGAAGATGCGCCGTCGTTTCTATGTGCCCGTACCCACCAAACTAGATGCGCCCAATAACGGGCCATTTGCGACCGGCGGAACGTTCCGACGCCAGAGTATCGTCAGCGCTTAATTTCGCTTGGCGCATCAGTCGCGCCTATTGATTTCCCCTGCAAATATGCAAATGAGGGATTTTTCCCAATTCACGAACGGATTAGCACCATACGCTGGCTACATGCGCCGCGCGTATCTCGTCCGTCCGGCGCAAAGTTATTTCTGCAAAAGGCTGCTTTATCTTTACTCCAGACGGTCACAGGTCAGCAGGAGAGCAGCTACAGCAGCGTTACCGACGATAAGAGCTAGCTGAGCACCCCCACTTGCAGGACAACACCTCTGTCCATGCTTGTCTGTCAAATTTTACAGCCATGGAGGAAGACATCATAGGTCTCCATAGCCGAGATGACGGCTGACAGCTCCTGGCCTTTAGAGTTCAGCTTTCTCCTGTGTGTTTGCGGGGAACGGGAGCAGCCATCTCAGAACAAAAGTAACATCACTGCGGGGAGGGGGAGCAGGATATACTTTAGTGCCGGAATAGCGCTTCTACGGGCGCATTTAAACGCCCAATGGAAGGCATTGCGCTGACGTTTCCCGTGAAGTGGTGCCGACGGAAGTTGTGAGCATGCGCACAAAGGGGGCGAGTGGAGCCTCACTCACTGCGCATGCTCCGTGGTTGATGCGCTGAACGTAAGCCTCTGCGCTGGACTTCGCCCATCATTTACATATGATCACACCCACTTCCCCTTGCGTCGGGTTACGCCAGCGCATTATCCTTACTCTGGCGCAAGTTTACGCGCAACTGCTATGTGAATAACAGTACTTGCGCTGAAAGGGTCGTCAGAGTAACGTAAATGAGAAGCGTTACTCTGGAGCAAAGATGCTCTCATCTACCTGAATCTGGCCCATAGAATTATGTCACTCACACTTAATAGTTATACCGAGATTATACATCTCTGGCCAATATTTTTTTTTTCTATTGAAAAGCCTGTGGCGTGCATAACACAACCCAAAAACTTCACTCGATGCAGGAAAAATGTGCACACGCATAAAGAATGACACAAAAAACTGACGGGCCCAGCTCTGATCCCCCAGGGCGTTAAGCTCCTGGCAGGGAAAAGAGTAAACTGTAGTCCATGCAGCCGAAGCCACATGGACCCAACATCCTTGGAGGGTTTGCCGAAACAGAACCCTCCTCGGTGAGGCTCCCCCAAAGGGAGACCCCATGAGAGCAGGTGAACTAAGCCAGAAGGCCATGTCCACCCACTCCCAAGACTTTCAGAGCAGGCCTGAGGACCAGCACCCTACTCATCACACACAAGGTGTACAAAAGTGCACCAACAAAAAGAAGACAAAAACTTGACAAACGGGGGGTAAAATAAAAATAAGTGGGGGGAAAAGGAAGGTGGGAGAGGTGAGTGGAAAGTGGCCACTGTGCAATACGATGGCCGGCCCTCCGGCCAGGAACAAAAATTCCTCTGGTCCTAGCCAAAAGGCTCGGCCTTAGAGGCAGGTGTCAAAAAGGTGTGTGTGGAGATTGTGACCCAAGGTGCCACACAATGAGTGCCCCTTTCAAACACTCGTGTATGGCACCACTGGACTGCCACTCCAGGGGCACTATGTACACAGGTTTTTAACAGTCCCTGACCCCCGGTCCGGACCAGCAGCAATCTTCCCAACCAGGAAGGCCGGAGAAGAGGTCGGGGAGAGCCCACCTCAGCAGGCTACTACCCACAACCCCCAACCCTCCTACCTAATCACATTCGGGAAATACTAACCACTCCTCCCGAAGTAAAAAGGAGCAAGGGTTCTCTCCAAAACAATTGACTGGGGTAGGCACCACTAAATCCAGGCCAGAGGCCAGGGGCCCAGCCCTCCAGCTTCAACCTCATGGCTCTCTGTCCCGATCAGAAGGCTTTCACCTCCACGCCAGCAGGTTTAGCGTCCGCCGACCGTCATCCCTTTCCCCCTTGCCAGGTACTGGGGACAGTCAGCATAGCACCACCTACTGGCAACTGATAAGAACAGATACTACACTTGATCTTAGTCAAAAGGCTGAGAAGCGATTAGTGCATCTGCTTGATACCGCTATTGTGTAATCTCAAGATGCTAATGTAAAAAATTGTGTTGCTCAGTTAAATACCACACATCTTGTGCTTTTGCGGCCACTCGATGTGTGGCTTTTTTGAAATTGCAGATCCTTAATTGGCTCAGCGATTTAATAAGCAACATACACTGAGCGACCCAATTGGTTTTGCAGGATTGTGCATTGACACAATCTGCTGGTTCAGATTGGCAGTAATCATTATATGTTTTAAGCAGAGTATGCGCCTATTTTTTTTTTACAGCTTTTACTGGATTTTATCTAGGCATCAAGATCTGTATAAACATGGTCTTTTTTTACCACACACCTGCATCATCTCCACTTGGTTTGTTAGTTAATTGTAAGCTAATTATTCACACCCTCTGGTCTTGGTCACCTGACTCATTATGAGCGGTATATATTGGAAATGTTTTTGTGTGTTCACTAAATACAGTGTGAAACATGTCAGCTCTGCCGGTATGCTGCAACATGTAGTGCTGTTTTTCTATCTTGGATTTTTACAATAAAGGCAACTTTTGTTCGGCTGTCCAGAAGAATCCTTTCTTTTGTTTTGCAATCAATAAAATAGTGGAGTTAAAAATACAGTAAAACGGAGCCGAACAATAGAGAGAGAATAGAGAAAGAATAAAACGACTATTTTTGGCTTTCTTATTATATATCTTTTACACTTTTATTTGTAACTGTTATGCCGCGTACAGACGATCGGACATTCTGACAACAAAACCGTGGATACATTTTGGACGGATGTTGGCTCAAACTGGTCTTGCAAACACACGGTCACACAATTGTTGTTGGAAATTCCAAACGTCAAGAGCTTGGTGACGTACAACACTACGTCAAGATGAGAAAAATAAAGTTCAATGATTCCAAGCATGTGTTGAATTGATTACAAGCTTGCATAGAATTGTTGTGCGTTGAATTTCCAACAACAAATGTTCGATGTGAGCTTGTTGTCGGAAAATCCCACCGTTTGTATGCTCTATCGGACATTTGCTGTCAAAATTTCCAACAACAAAAATTTGAGAGCTGAAAAAAAGTTGTTGTCGGAAATTCCGATCGTGTCCTGGTTATGGAGGCAACACAGGCATATAGTGAATTGGGTCAGTGGACCAATATGACTGCAACTCACTTTTTTAGTTATGCCCATCAAGAGGGATAGGCCCAGGAAGGTCTTCATTTTGGAGACCATAATAGGTCTCCAATCTCTAGCAAGGGTCAACTGGGGATTAGCGGCGATGAATTGACCAGCATACAAATTGCTTTGGTCCACAGTAGAGCTATAGAGTTCTTCTGTTTCCACTCGAATTTCAGGTTGGCCAGTGAATGGGGGAAGTACGGGTGCTGCAGAAGTGGTGGGCTCCCAATTCAGATTGGCAAATGCAGCAGGAAGGACATTATGGGTTCAATGGGCCTGTCTTTGTCTTGGTGGCTGCGGGACACTACTTTTGCTAGCCACCTCACCAGCTTGAACTGCACTTATGTGACTTGCCACGTCACCAAGTGTTACTGCAGTGCTGGATGTATGACCAGGATATACTAAGCTGCTGGTGCTTGCCAGTTGACCAGAAGAATGAGCAGAACTAGTCCTGGCTCTCTGCTTCATACGAGAGCCCTGTGGTTCTTGCACCTCCACAACAGCAGAAGAGCGGTGTCGAGTATGCCTGTCCTTGGCAGGGAACACTACTCCATCGTCAGAGCTATCTGTCAGGGTGCCACTGCTGTCTACATGATCGTATTCTGAATCTGAATCTGACAGATGGGTGACTGCTTTTTCACTCTCACCTGTCATGCTCAGAAATGTGTAGGCCTCTTCAGTGTACCTTTGATTGGACAGTTTGGCCTCTAAATTTACTGGTACAACTAGTGAGACTCGCAGGAAAAAAGAGCACCTGTCAGCGACTGCTTCAAGCGCTACAAAAAAAAGTTAGCATTCGCAGGGATCGGGCCTGACAGTGCGAACGCTGCAGTTTTGCGTTTGTGACAGTAATTGATACTGCACTTGGGTGGGGTGGGCTGGGCTGGACTGGACGGGCTAAACGCAGGTACTAGCTGGTATCTGGGCTGCGTTTTTGGAAATCCTAAACTACTGAGGATGCTAGTATAGATGTGATCAGATCAAAGATAGTGATCCGTTCAGGCACTATACTACTAAGGGAGGTGTATTGTGCGTGCGTGGGTGTTCGCGCTACTGGCACTAATCCGACGCTACATGGGGCGACGTGGACCCTAACTAATGCCAAAACCCAACTCAAGTCAAGGTAATATACGGCGGGTACCCTGACGCTATAAAAAAAAACTAACTAACCACAGTCACCGTTAACAATATTACAGTGACCACTAGTGATAGGGGGTGATCAAGAGGTTTATTTTATTTTTATTTTTTTAAATATACGTTTTATTAGGTACGCACCAAGGGGAACAAATACCATCAATACGAGTACAGGTGTCACCACACACACGAGATACATTGAAATTGCAAACATTGAACCCGTTGCGTCAACATCATCAATGCATGTGTAGAATATTCATGTACAATATGGTACGTGTGCACATGGTAGAATATGGGATCTTCCCCAAATCTTTTTCTTTAATAACACTAGCTTGGGGATAGCCAAACTTTAAAAAAGAGTGGGGAATAAGTCAGGGAGAGGGGAAAAAGAGGTTGAACCTTTATTAACCTACCACTAACTGCCCTAATACTGATTAGTGTCACAAATGACACCAGTACAGTGATCAGTGAAAAACCGTACAACTACCTGTCACAGTGTCCCCCAGTGCAGGAGTAAAGGGGTTAACTGGGGGAGGGGGGACAAGTGTACCTACATGTACTGGTGTTAGTGTAGTGTTGGTGCAACTTACTGTGAGATGTCCTCTATCTGGAACGAAAAGAGTTCCATGAGGGGAGATGACAATACTTCCCCTGCCTGTGTTTACACTGAGGCCTCGTACACACGATCGGACATATCCGATGAAAACGGTCCGCGGACCATTTACATTGGATATGTCCGATCTGGAGTTTGATCCGATGGCATGTACACACCATCGGATCAAATTCCCCGCCGGCGGACGGCGCGGTGACGTGGCGGTGACGTTGACGCCGCCACGTCACCGCACCAGGAAGTAAAACACTTCCGCGCATTCGCCGAATCCATTCGGCGGCGGCGGTGCGGGACGACATGTCTGCTGGTAAGTGTACTAACCAGCAGACATGTCGGGCGGACGGATTTCACCCGATAGATTTCAAAGCATGCTTTGAAATCTGTCGGGTGGACAAATCTGTCCGCTAGCCCATACACACGATCGGAGATGTCTGCTGAAACGGTCCATCGGACCGTTTTCAGCGGACATATCCCCTCGTGTGTACGAGGTCTTACAGGCAGGGGAAGGAATTTATTTGCTAGAACTGATCAGCAGGTCTAGGCCATAAATCATTGGCCTGGACCTGAAGATTGATCAAATCTGTAACTAATCCGATGGTGATTTTGCGCAGTGGTTCCATTGTACAGCAGTATATGTACGCAAGACGGTCGGGAACCGAATACGTTAAATGATTTTAAAGGGACGAGCTTTTTTTTTTTATCAGTGACTTTAGCACTGGAAGCACTATTGGATTCCTTAAAGGGGCTGTACAGCGGTTTCATATCGATAGGCTTTTTCATTTTGATCACACATACACAGTACCTATTCTAGGATGGAATTAAATTTATAGATCATTTTCATTTGGACTTACTTCAGCAAGCAAAAAGCCTTACAACAATGTTAGATCATTCTTCTACGATAGCTCTTTCTATCACACAAAAGACCAGAAATGCAAATGAAAAGTACTGTATTTACCGGCGTATAACACGCACAGGCATATAAAACGCACCATAACTTTAAGAGGGAAGTTTCAGGAAAAGAACTTTCCACAGCCTCCTGCATATACAACGCAGGCACACAGTTTACCCTCAAATTTTTAGGGTAAAAAAGTGAGTGTTATACGCCAATAAATACAGTATTTTTTTTTTTTAATAAATAAAAACTGTAGATAAAATAAAGTTAAAACAAACCCACCAAAACTGACAGAAACTTATCACCTTCCATTGGTAAAATATATTACTGAAGTGGAATTCTCCTTCTGATTGAAACATTTAAGTTTTGATACTAATTTTGATTCTTCAAAAATCCACAGTCCATATGAATACAACCCAGCCAGATATTCGGCCAATATGCTAAAGTCACAATGTACACTCAAAAAGTGCTTGTTCGTGTGGCGAATAACGGTAAGTTAACCAAAACAATGACCATAGAGCCTGGCACAACTGACCTGTAAATGTTGGAAAACATATGCACACATCGTAAATGCATAAGATAACACTTAAAAAAAAATATTGAGGCTGCATATCATACAAAGAAACTTAATACATTTTGGTTGTCAGCCTGAAATTTAAATTGGTTGCACGCTGGTTCTTATTTCACGCCATCATGCCTAACCATCAAAGATGAGACCACATATGTTGTAGTTTTGTCCTGTTATTTAAACATAATTTCATAGTGGCAAGTGTAGTATCTAAGATTTTAGGCTGAGCTGCACCCTTCATTCATGGTTCTAATTTCTCATATAAATCAGAAAATCTTAATCCATCATCTAATAAAGCCCAATGCGTCTTTGTTTACATTGGATGTCATTGACTAGGTGTTCTTTTCAGTGTATATCTGCTCGCCATGGAGTTATTCATTAAAAGATATTGGGGGTTATTTACGAAAGACAAATCCACTTTGCACTACAAGTGCAAACTACAAGTGCAAACTGCACTTGAAATTGCATTGAAACTGCACTTAGAAGTGCAGTCGCTGTAGATCCGAGGGGAACATGCAAGGTAAATAAAAACAGCATTTTTGCTTGCACATGATTGGATAATAAAATAATTTCAGATCTACCCCAGATTTACAGTGACTGCACTTCCAAGTGTACTTTTAGTGCAATTTCAAGTGCACTTTGCACTTGTAGTGCAATGTGGATTTGCCTTTCGTAAATAACCCCCATTGTGTGGTTTTAGGGAGTTGATGCTCCCCTTTCTTTTTTTCTTATCTTTTATCCTACCCATAAAAGTTAATGGCAATGAAGATAATTAAATAATAATTATAAAATAATAACATTCTATTGCATGCAATACCACATATGGCCAGATGTGGATGGGGCGTCGGAGACACACGGAAATACTCTGATTGCTCGGAAACACTTGGTAACCCTCAGAAAGACTTGGACAGTGTTTCCGAGTATGTCCGAACGGATCCGAGTGTTGCTGGCGCCCCTGCACCCCTGGCCAAATGCAGGAGGCTTGAATCCTGCTCGTTTTGCAAGACAACACTCGCAAACCGGGTCAGGATTTTAAAAAATTAATCGTAAAAAATTATCGTAAAATTAATCGTATTGCAAAGCGCTCATTAACCGCATTACACGCAATCCGAGGTTCCACTGTATAGTATTTTGTTTGATGTTTATGCATATGTTTATGTCATTTCAAGTAGCAGAACTACAATGATTGAATGATTGAAAGTTTTCTTTAAATAAAGCTTAAATGATTAGAAAAATAAGAAGTTGCCTATTATATTAATCCTCCCAATTTAAGAACTAATGAACATTCCTAAAGTGGCGAATGCACAGATGGATGATTTCTTAGGGTCCTTTGAGACATATGGATCCCGTAGGGATACGTTCTTTCATATCCGCTTGCTCAGCGGGGATCGCTCCGTTGATCCCTGCTGAGCCGGCAGATGACAGGGCGGTCCGTTTTCACCCGATCCGCTCTGCAGTTGGATGGAAAAATAGAATTTTCTTCCATCTGCAGAATAGGACCATAGCAGGCATGGATATTGGGTGTCAGCGGATGTTCATCCACCGACACCCGCTATCCCATAGGGATACATGTATGTCCTTTTTCATCCGTAAACGGATGGATAAAAATGCGGACATACGGTTTGCATGTGTGAAAGGGCCCTTATTCTGTATATTATTATTATACCTGTAAATAAATTATATATACACATACAGTATCTCACAGAAGTGAGTACACCCCTCACATTTTTGTAAATATTTTATTATATCTTTTCATGTGACAACATTGAAGATATTACACTTTGCTACAATGTGTAAAATGCAACAACAGTGAGTGCACCTCTAAGTGAAAGTGTCCAAATTGGGCCCAAAGTGTTAATATTTTGTATGGCCACCATTATTTTAAATTTCATTGTTCCCTTAATGAACTGTAGTTCCCCAGTGCCAGCAAAACTCATGCAGTCCCAGACCATGACACTCCCACCACCATGCTTGACTGTGGGCAAGACACACTTGTCTTTGTACTCCTCACCTGGTTTCCACCACACACGCATGACACCATCTAAACCAAATAGGTTTATCTGCTTGTCTTCAGCAAGCTGTTTTCAGGCCTCCTTATGGGATGTCAGACCAATCTGATGCAGTGTGGGGCGTATGGTCTGAGCACTGACAGGCTGACCCCCCACACCTTCAACCTCTGCAGCAAACTGGCAGCACTCATATGTCTATTTCCCAAAGACAACCTCTGGATACGACGCTGAGCATGTGCACTCAACTCCTTTGGTTGAACATTAGGAGGCCTGTTCTGAGTGGAACCTGACCTGTTAAACCACTGTATGGTCTTGGCCACCGTGTTGCAGCTCAGTTTCATGGACTTGGCGATCTTCTCATAGCCTATGCCATATTTATGTAGAGCAACAATTCTTCTTTTTTTAGAATCTCAGAGAGTTATTTTCCATGAGGTGCCATGTTAAACATCCAGGGGCCAGTTTAAGACAGTGAGAGCGAGAGCGATAACACCAAATTTAACACACCTGCTCCCTACTCACACCCGAGACCTTGTAACACTAACAAGTCACATGACACTGGGTAAGGAAATTGGCTAATTGGGCCCAATTTGGAAATTTTCACATAGGGGTGTACTCACTTTTGTTGCCAGTGGTGTAGACATTAATGGCTGTGTGTTTAGTTTTTTTGACGAGACAGCAAATTTACACTGTTATACAAGCTGTACACTCACTACTTTACATTGTAGCAAAGTGTAATTTCTTCAGTGTTTCTTATATTTAGGAACTCGTTAATGACTGGAATGGTACCCCTGGATTGGCGCAGGGCCAATATGGTGTCCATATTTTAAGGGATGAAAGTCTTTACCAAGTAACTATAGACCTGTTCGCTTACCTTCTATAGTCGGGAAGATACTGGAGAGGAAGAAAATATTTTAAGCAACAAACAGCATGGATTCATGAAAGACAGAAGTTGTCAAACAAACCTGATTTATTTTTATGAGGAGGTAAGTAAAACCTTGGACAGAGGGGTGAAGGTGGACGTGGTATACTTGGATTTTGCAAAAGTGCTAGACACAGTTCCCCACACACAGCTCAAGTCTACAGGCTTGGAAAGATCAATTTAAATGGATAGAAAACTGGCTTAAAGACAGAATTCAGAGGTTATCAGTGGTGTACGCCAAGGTTCAGTGTTGGGACCCTTACTTTTTAACATCTTTTTTAAATGATATTGGGTCTGGGATTAAGAGTAACATTTCTGTCTTTGCAGAGGAAACCAAGCTATTCAGTGGAATAACGTCTTTACAGGATGTCTCTAATTTACAAGCCAACCTCAATGCACAATGTCTTATCGGGCGACTATGTGGCAGATGAGGTTTAATGTTGATAAATGTAAAGTTGTGCACTTGGGGGCCAAGAATATGCATGCATCATACATACTAGGTGGAGTACACCTGGGGGAATACGTAGTGGAGAAGGATCTGGGGGTTTTGGGAGATCATAAGCTTAATAATGGCATGCAATGTCAAGCTGCGGTTATAAGAAGAGGTATGGACTCCAGAGAGAGAGAGAGATATCATTTTGCCCCTGTACAAATTAGCGAGACCTCATCAGGAACTTCAGTTCAATTTTGGGCAAAAGTTCTCAAAAATTATATTAGGGAACTGGAGAAAGTGCAGAGAAGGGCAACCAAACTAATACCAGGCATGGAGGAGCTCAGCTATGAGGAAAGATTAGATGAACTGAATTTATTTCCTCTTGAGAAGAGGAGATTAAGGGGAGTATGGTCAACATGTACAAATATGGGTCCATTTAGTGAACTTGGTGTTGAGTTATTCACTTTAAGGTCATCACAGAGGAGAAGGGGGCACTCTTTGGGGCAGATTCACAAAACAATTACGCCTGTCTAACTGGGGTTAGACAGGAGTAATTTCAAATTTCGCGCGGCGTATCACTAGTTTGAATCCTCAAACCATGATACGCCGGCTTAGGGCTTCGATCCGAGAGGCTTACGTCTTCGTAAGCCTTCGGATCTACGCTGCCATCTATTTGCGGCCGCTGGGAGGAGTTCGCGTCGTTTTGGTGCGTCGGGATATGCAAATGTGTTTTTACGGGGATTCACGAACATACGAGCGGGCGTCGCAATCGTTTTGGTCTATTTTTTACTACGTAATGTTAGAGCAGCTTTTTGCTGCTCTAACTTTACGTAGCCCATGTTAAGTATGGCCGTCGTTCCCGCTTCGAATTTATTTAAATTTTTATTTTGTTAACGTAACTCGTCGGGACGTGGATCGGCCGTAAAGTACGCTACATAAACAACGAATGACGTCACGACGTGATTTCGCGCAATGCACGGCGGGAAATTTGCGAACGGAGCATGCGCAGATCGATCGCCGCGGGAACGCGCCTAATTTAAATGTTTCACGCCCCCTACTCGCGCAAATGGATTGCGACGGGAGAAATACACTACGCCGCCGTCGTTTACCGGAGAAAATCTACCTGAATTCCACGTAGAGCAAGGTAAAAAACGGCGGCGTAGTGTATTTCTGATACGCTACGCTACGCAAAATGTCTGTGAATCTGCCCCTTTATGTTTAGAGGAAAAAAGATTTAATCTCCAAATACGGAAAGGTTTCTTCACAGTAAGAGCTGTGAAAATGTGGAATACACTCCCTCCAGAGGTGTTTCTGTCCAGCTTAGTAGATTGCTTTAAAAAAGGCCTGAATTATTTCCTAAATGTACATAATATAACTGGGTACTAACCTTTATAGGTAATGCTGATCCAGGGAAATCTGATTGCCTCTCAGGGGATCAGGAAGGAATGTTTTCTCCTGCTATAGTATATTGGATAATGCTTTGCTGGGGTTTTTCACCTTCTTCTGTATCAACTTTGGGTGAAGGATTGTGTATATGGGATTTTTTTTTTGGTTGAACTGGATGGTCTTTTTTCAACCTGACTAACTATGTAACTATGTAGCAAAGTGTCGTCACATGAAAAGATATAATAACATATTTACAAAAATGTGAGGGGTGTACTCACTTTTGTGAGCTACTGTATATTTAAAATATTTTGTTTACCAATATGGGAAAGCAGGAGCTATTCCAAAATTGTCTATTTTTCTGTAAGTGTTTTAGCCTTCAATACAACAAAAAGCCCTGGCAAATTAAACTGATTAACCGTGACAGGTGGATCAGTAGATAAAAAATAAATAAAAAATTGGCAGTGAAGTTATATGCAAATCTTGACTTGGAAAAAAAAAAGAAGGTGTTTGATTTGTCACTGTTTGCCAACTGAGGATCCTGCCTGGTCACAAAGTTTAGCATCACTATACTTCAGCTTCTTAGGTCTGTCTATTGTAATATTTATTGTACACTAAAGCAATCACTATTTATGCATTTTTTTTAAATCAAATGCTCTGTTTGAAACAATGTAAAATCTGAATTGCCAAAAGACAACAAAATTTAAAAAGTCTTACTTATTTTCAGTAAAGGCGCAGACTTGCAGAAAAAAAACATTTTTATCCAACCACATACATCTCATCCTCTGGGCATGCAGGGTGATCTCTAAATAACACTGGATGGAAGTATAAGAAAAGTGGGTTTGTATTTTGACAAGCCTGACAGTAAAAAAATAATAATAATATTACAACACTTTAAAGAGCCCGCTTACAAGGATCCAAAATTATACATATATATAAAAGACACGTTACCACAAAATACCCAAATAAATCTATAAATACAGATACAAAAAATTACAACAAATCTGAAAATAGTGCTTTGAAAGATTACAAAAGTAGACACTTGAGTCAATGTTTCTTTATTAAGGAGACATCTTACAAAATAACAAAGACAACAATTATCTCACACAAACAATAACACACCAAGGTAGGTGGAACAGAGAAACACCTCCTGTTAACACCACCTCATATTTTTTGAAAACATAGAGACAAAGACAGAATACATGCATATTTAGTCTGAGTATACCCCACCTGGATACTCTGTTCTCAGAAATTATGGCTTTTATATCTCAGCATGGCAAAGATTTATAATACAGACAGCACGAGACGCAGGAATGGTCTGTCCCTATGCCAGGGTAAAGGCCATAATCTATTGCATGGATAAAAATCCGTCAACATTTAGCAGGTTATAGGACATCAACAGGACACACACAAATGAAAAAATAAGTTCAGTAAACACACAGCCCCTTTCCATATGTACCTATATTTATTTATTTATATATATTTTATCTATATACTTAGTTTCCTCTTTAGCATGCGTACATTCAAAAATATAAAGTGTAGGACAAAACCCTCTCCAAGATATATCCAAATGTTCAGATTAACTGCCAGTAAAGCCTGGAACAGCATTTGGCAGCCTAATCTATTATTTAACCAATGTACTTATTATTTTTAACCCATTTACATCATGGCAAAAAATAAAAAGCATTGGAAAAGCAGATCTGGAATTAATATAGATTGCAGCATCACAAAACAAAGGTGAACGTTTGTTCTATTACCTTTACTAGTGAATATGTAATGCCACAACAGATTTGCCATGTCAGTAAAGAGGCCAAAAAAAATTCTACTGGTCTCATTCACACTCACGAGCATACATCTATCCCCCATGCTGGTATGTACACGGTGTAACATGCATGTTATTTACAAAATATTTGCCATACATCCTGAGCAGGCACACACAAATCGGAGGAAACAAACAGGCCTCTGATCATAATGAGCATGAAGTAAACATGATTTCTGAAATTTTTCATTAAACATAATATGGCTGCTCTCCATTATCTGTCTTGGTCTTTGAACTACCCTGTATAGCATGGTTTATTCCATTCCTTTTGTTATACACACACATCTAGCTTCTTTATACATTATGTGTTCTTCCATTTATGTTTGTATACTTTAGTAATATAAAAAAAATTCTTATGCTTCAAAAGAAAAAAGAAAAAATTGAATCTGCTAAATAGCAAGAGCATATGTATTTAACATATTTATAATTCACGAACTGTGATGGCCCCAATGACTGTGGAATCAAGCTGTAATCATCTGCATTTTCCCCTTCTCCTTATAACATCCTCCCTATGTCTGGCTTTCCCACTCTGAACGTATCTGATCACAGACACTTTAATTTCATGGCAGTCTCTAGCTATAGACCATCTCTAGAGATTAAAGATGCTCAAAGCACAGAAAAAGTCCTGATTTGAAGAGCACACAATTGAGTGACATCCCACAAATGCTGGGAAGAGGAGACATATACCCACAAGACACTTTCTGTAATTTGTTGAAATGCCTTTCTTTAAATATTCTAAAAGTAGTTAAGCAATATAAACTAAAAAGTGGGCACTCACATTATCTGGATGTACAACGCTCACATTCCTTGTTAACTCGCCTTATCAAAAATCTTTTTTCCCATAAAAACATTAAAGAACCAAGCAACAATATATTTTCTCAATTTTTAACGACTTGTATTGCATCTTCCTTGTAAAGTTTTCTCAAATCTAAACAAACCCTAACTTCGATTATGCGTAATCTAACATACTTTGCAAATCATTTTTCACAAATTGCGTGTTTTTATTTACAGTGACCTTTCCAATAATCTACAAAGCAACTAGATCTAGATTTGCTTTAGATACAAACTATGTAATGACGGGGCTGTTTTTTTTTCTTCTGATTGATACAATTACTGTTAACTATGTTAACAGTTTAGAAGTCAGGCTGCATTTGTAATCAGTACTCCCTACTACATAAAAACTCACATTTGAAAACTGGAGGCAAGAAGGCTGGAATGTTACCTGAAATAAATAAATTATTTCCAGTGTTTTTTTTTTGTTTTTTTTCAAATACATTATTTAGGAACCTGATTGCTATGAGGGGCCTTTAACATATATTTTTACAGATAGTGGAGTCAATTTTGGCTAAACAACAGTTACTGCCACTGGTAGTCTGAAAAAAGAAAGCATAAATATTTTTTAAACACATAGCTATAATCTATGAAATTTTTTTAACGATTGTTTAAGCCTATATTTCAAATTATACAGAGACCATAATATGATCCTTACAAGTACATGTAATGCCTTTCAAATTTTGAAGTAACATCAATTAAAACATGGCTATTCAGTAAGTGCGTGCTTTCTCTATGGTGTTGCCAACACCTGTATATTCTGACATGCAGGAAATTTTTAAATGCCCTCCTATATTTTATACATACTTTAAACACCCATAAATTGTTATAGCCACAAACTGGCAAAATACTTTTATAAATGATCAAAATAAATGCTATTAAAAAACCTCCCTCAATATTTTAAGTAATCACTTTGGTCTTAGAAGATCTATAAGCTTCCCTGAAGCTTTATGCTGCTTTCCAAAAATTGTGCATCTCACTACTTCACGCATCCATAGATAGATCTATGATTTCTTTGTTGTAACACTTACACCTGCATTTGGTGCCAAAAGAAAAATATATATTCACCTAAAATGAAATAAAATTGCTTGTGCTAAATGCACACATAAGTATTCCATTTCCTTGGCAATGTGTCCTAAGGTAGATGTCTACTTTAGAAAAAATGGAAGACATGTGATTCTAAAGACTTGGTAAAAGACAAGCTATTCATATAACCTCTTTCCATTGATGCTACAAAGTAGGAATTATATTACAGATATGGAGATCATTTATGTAATGGGGAATCTAGAAGTTCATAAGATAAGCACATTTAAAAATTAAATTACTCTAATAAAAAAAAATATGATGTGTATGTCAATTTCTCGAACACATTAAAAGTCCTTGTAAAGAAATATATTTACCTTTTACAGAATATACTGGATTTTGTAGAGTAAAATATCTTGAAATCAACATCTTCTATACTACTGCAACAACAAGTGTAAACCTAAGGTCCCTACAACTAATTGTATTCAGTTAAAATGGATATACTGACTTGTAGCCAAGTCAGAGAACATACTTTGTCAATAACCCAGTGGCTGTCTACTACCAATTTTTGGAAGACTGGAATATTATACAGATATTATTTACCCACCAATGTATGCATACAATATAAAGTCTGCCTAGAACACACAAAAGAGGTGGGTGTCTGTTTGTTAGCAATGACCAGCTTCAGAAGTCATTATTCATTGATAGAAATCATTGGTTTGGGATCCTATCACTTGGAAAAAAAAGTGAGAAACTGTCATCTTCTGAATTAGGTGGCTTAATGTTTAAAAACACCTTGTAGTCTAATACCACCCCTTGAATGTGTTCCATAAGTCCTGGCTGCTGTGCATTTGGGGCTGCCGTTGGGTGAGAAGAAGGTGCTTGTAGATTTAAGTCTGCACAGCAGAGTATGAGGGCAGGAGGAAAAATATTAAGGGGAAGTATGTGTATTGTATGTGTGTTTGTCATTTATTTCTTTGATCCAAGAGCAAGGTCAACTTCTTCTTCTGGTTTGAGTGGATGCCACTGAGCAATGGGACGACGAGGATTGGCCAACATATCTGACCAATGTCGGAGCTCTGTTCCTGATGCACTGCATCCAACAAAGATCTTCCCAATTGCCTCATTCTTACCCAGTTTGTCATAGTCCAGAACTGTGATTACAACTTGTACTTTCTGTGAGAAAGAAAAAATTAAGGTGTTACAAAAGAAAAAAAAAAAGAGGAGGGTATCCAACCGTAACATAGTGGGACCAAGCCATCTTAAAATTATACAAGACACATTGTTCATGAAAGTATGCTATTACTGTCCCATCCTTTTGAAAATGCTAGCTTTCTGGCTGTCAAGTTGATTTGATGACTGTACTTTGACTGATAACAAGCAAGACTCTCAGGAGTCCTGATTTCAATCAACCTTTACTTCCCAAGTTAAGATCAGCAAGTCAGCTAAGTACTGGCATGTTCAGAAGGAGGAAAGCGATGTATTTTTTTGCAGTACATATTTTCTTTAATGCCTGTAAAGAAGAAAACGAAATACTAAGTAAAATGTGGAAAAACAAAACACCAAAGAACAAAAATAATATATACTTAAAGGAGAGAGAAGTTAATTTGGCTGTACTTCTGTGGATCACAGCAGTGCAGTTCGTTTTGCACTTCTGTGACCCGTTTTCAGCAGCAAGAGGTCTTAAGTCCTCTCTCTGCTGATGTTACAGTGTCAGTAGAGGCTCGGGAGTCATCAGGACAATACAATTGGGATCTGCTCAGATTCTTGGACCGACACCCAGCTAAGAGCCGGATGCTCCCGCCCCCTCAACAACCCAGCGCTCCAATGAAGGGGGGCAGAGCAGAGAGCAGTGACTGACAGTCAGTAGCTCTCTGCTCACAAAGCCGTGAGAACATGAAAAAGCAAATAGAAGATTAAAGAAACAAATATATCAATACACTACCATCTTTGGACAAAAAACTGTTATTCTAATATTGGTATTATAAATTAGTGATGTTCAACCTTCTTAATATGTCGGTCCTCGAGTGTTTCCCACAACATTTAGTGAATATAATACAATAGAAATCTCAAATCTGAGTACACACATGCAACAATAGTTGGTCAAACTGAATACGCTACCAATCATACTCAAGAGAATGCAGACATGCAAGAAGAGATGGTCAAAAACTACAGGTGCGCTACAAGAGATTGTTAGAGACTGCAGAAGATGGTCAGAGACTTCAAACGTGCTAGAGTACAGTTGGAGACTAGGGACATTCTTTGAGAAAAAGCTATATGCCAAGTACAGATGATCGGACAATCCGACAAAATTGTGGATTACAGCACAGTAGTGGATATAGGCAGCCCCATGGAAGAGGACCCACGTCAGTGAGGACGCATATGCTTATGCTCGTGGCAAGGGGTTAAACTCCAGATTTCTACTAATACAAGCGTCCATAGTCAATGCTGTATAAACTGTATGTAGCATCAGCTACATATAGTATACAGAGCTGTGTTTCGAGAGTGGTACGAGGACTTCCATTCCCGTTTCTGGAACACAATTTAGTTTTGTGCTGCTCAGCCATTCACAGAAACCTTTCTATTTTATTAATGAATACAATACTTCTTCCGATTAGCTGAGGTGGTGATTGTGACGTTATCTGCCCACATCTACATCTTAGCCAATCTGGTCTTCATTAATAAAATACAAAGCTTCTTGTGAATGGCTGAGCAGCGCAAAGCCTGACTCAATTTTGCTCTAGGAATGGTATAGGAAGTCCGCGTACCTCTCTTGGAAAATAGCGCTGAACACTTTATGTAGCTGATGCTATATAGAGTTTATACAATGCTAACAGTGGGCTCAAACTATTTATTTCAAAGTGAAATTAAACCTGGAGTTAGGCTTTAAAAATTACTTATGGCACATTTCTAAGTAAGAAACAAAAAAACAGACTCCTGTTTTTGCCAAAAAGCTACATGTTTGACACCAGACTTCTAAAAGTTTATTAAGTGTAAAATGTAATTGGGGTTATAAAGGTGGAGAGGGGCTTAGAATACAGAGACTTTTAGATTGTACTGTAAGCTGTAATGAACAGGGCTTTCTAATCCCTCTTGTATTGTAACTGTACTGTCCCCCTCCATTTTGTGAAGAGCTTTGCAAACTGTTGATGCTATATACACGGAAGTCCTGTATAAATAAGAATTTCAGTAGAAATTAAGCTTTCTGGTGTTTTTTATGGTCTTTTCTTAAGGGATTTTAGAAGGTTCCGTTTTTTTTTTGTAAAATAACAAACATGTCATACTTACCTGCTCTGTGCAATGTTTTTTGCACAAAGCAGCCCTGATCCTCCTCTTCTTGGGTCCAACACTGGTTCTCCTGGCCCCTACCCCATCAATTACCCCACCAGCAAGCCAGTTGCGCGGTGGGGGGGGGGGGGGGTCTTGTGCGGGTTTGATCCTGAGACGCACTGTGTACATCTATTGCCACCTTCCTTGTCACTGGATTCGATTGACATCAAAGGCATTGTGCACAGCGCTGGACCAAGATCAACTCAGGTAAGCTTTTGGAGCACCTAAAAGGTTTTATACCATCAGGCAGAGAGTGCATTACCCTAAATGGTGATTCGTGATTTGCAGAGCCTGAACACAATACCTGTATCTGCTCAAAAGGAATTTCAAAACTGAAAGACTCATTGAAATATGGATTCAATGTCTTTTTCTTCACTGTTGTTTTCTTCTTTTTAAGACGTTTTCCATTCTGCATCAAATGAATCTTTACATAGGGATCTAAAAATAAGAAAGTAAGTATGAACAAAAATAATACTGTATACAAAAACGATTGACCATAGCAAGGCTAAATTATAGGAAGTACAGGACAAGGGCGCAACATAAACATTCATTGGTAAGGCCTCATGCACACTGGACGTTTTTTACAGATGTTGTTTTTGGCTTCAGACATTTTTTTTATACAGTCAATAAATTCTCCAGCATGTTATCCTATGTGTCCATGCACACATAGGCTGTTATCAACTGTTTTTAACTGGGATGTTCTTTGGCTGTAAAAAAAGCCCACAACTATTGGGTTTTAAAAGGCAGTTTTCAGCTGTAAAAACGCTCTAACATCAAAAAACGCAGAAAAACGGTATTGCAAAAACATTGAAAAACTCACTGCAAAACTACTTTTTTATAACGTTATTATAACGTCAAGTGTGCACGAGGCTTAAATCTTCATACTAAAAAGACGTCCCTTACTGAACCACATGAATTGATTTCATGTTACTTTAGTATGTGAGCAAGCAAACAACAGCAAACCCGCTACAGCAGGGGTATGCAATTAGCGGACCTCCAGCTGTTGCAAAACTACAAGTTCCATCATGCATCTGCCTCTGGGTGTCATGCTTGTGGCTGTCACAGTCTTGCTATGCCTAACGGGACTTGTAGTTCTGCAACAGCTGGAGGTCTGCTAATTGCATATCTCCGCGCTACAGTATCAATAGTGTTAAAATCCTCCGATTTTTCCGTCTTCATAAACTCACGGCAGATGCTTCCCCCCCGTGCAGGCCTCACATTAAGTATTTCCTAATCCAAAGGAAGCCAGTAAGTGTTGAAGGCTGCCAGCTGCTTGAAAAAACTTCAGCTACCAGAAATTAGAAGCTGAAAAAAGGATGAGCTCAGCCACTAGAAGCCTCTAAAGGACAGAAGCTGCTTTCCATGTAAATACACTTAATATGTAAAACAATAATATAGTTAAAAAATTATTAGAATAAAAAAAAAGGGGACAGAAAATGCACACTGCAGTACATAACTGATTTCAATGATTACGAAAGGCTTGCAAAACCGAGCCCCAAGGTACTGCAACTAATTTCACATAACCACTACAGAATTATTCTGTATTATTCACATTTACTAGACTGTGCACTTTGCTAAGTGCAGTTGCACTCTGCAAGTACAGTTGCTCCAGAGCTTAGTCTAAATGAGGTAAAACTTCAAATTGCAAAAAATAAACAATCACGTGCAGGGCTAGATTAAGAACATCATGGGCCTGGTGCTTAGGATTTTGGTGGGGCCTTTTATATATAATAAATAAATGCGTGAGAATCACAGCGCAGCAATGGAGGGCCCAGTCTGAAAATGTAAGTGTACCCTAATGTGCTAATATTGTTTATTGTTTATTGCTTGTATAGCGTAGAATCACCCGAAGGTATCGAAACGCTTCCAGACCTTAACAATTCACAACGAGACCGGTTGTTACAGGCATAAATTAACATAGTAACAATATACAATATGTACCACGATTAAAATCACCTAATAAAACAACAATATAGCACCATAAAACCAATACAATACAATATAAAACCATAAAAATCACATAAGACCAAAGGAGAGACAACACACAATTCCCCATAAAACAGATTCAGCAGTACTTCCCTCCAAAATGACCCTAACCTCAATCCTCCTATCATTCTGCCTCTGCCCACAGGCAGGTTTTAAGATCCCTCCTAAATGTGGGTAGGTCCGGACTCTGTCTAAGACTTAGGGGAAGTAAATTCCATTCTCTCGGGCCGAGCACAGAAAAAGCCCGGCCCCCCCCCCCATTTTTTTCAGCCGACTCTTTGGCTGTTCAAGGCGGAATTGGCAGCTCCATCTAAGGGAGCGGCCAGTAACATGTCTATTCAATTTCGCACAGAGATAGGCGGGTCCTAGCCCGTGAAACGCTTTAAAAACAAGTGTTAAAATTTTAAAACGCACCCTCTGACCAACTGGCAGCCAATGCAGGGCAGCCTGATGTCTCGAGGTGGGGCAGTGGCCTCTGAGGTTTAATGCAAGCCTTACCGCCTGATTCTGGACCTTTTGAAGTCTCCCAATCTGGACTTGAGGCAGTCCAGCCAGGAGACCATTACAATAGTCCAGATGCGGAGGGACCAGAGCGCGCACCACCGAAATCCTTTCCAGGTCCGATAGAAAAGGCAAAATGCCGCATCTTAAAATGGCAGGTCTTGACAACCTGACCGACATAGGGAATTAACGTCAAGTTAATGTCAATCAGGACCCCTAGTGTC
This sequence comes from Rana kukunoris, assembly GCA_029574335.1. Lineage (NCBI taxonomy): Eukaryota > Metazoa > Chordata > Amphibia > Anura > Ranidae > Rana > Rana kukunoris. Next base: position 461,400,187 of record CM056050.1, read on the forward strand.
CCCACCGTGTCAGCCGGCCAGGGGCACACCCCAGCCTCATCGGGCCACGATAACATCCAGTGTCCCTCAGGAATATTCCCTGATCTTAGAACCTCAGTTTTGGCCTGGTTTAGCTGCAGGTAATTAGCTGCCATCCAGCTTTTTATGATCTCTAAACCTGCAACCAACTTGGCCTCCGCCTCTGGCTCGTTGGTCGAGATTCTGGAGAACAACTGGGTGTCATCCACATAGGACTGAAATTGAAGTCCCAGTTTTGCGATCACCGCCAGCAGAGGGCGAAGATAGATGTTAAAGAGAAGAGGGGATAGCGGGGACCCCTGTGGGACCCCACAGGTCACCTTGATAGGCTCCGAGTAGAAGTCCCCCAGTTTCACCCTATACTCCCTCTCCTCTAAGAATGACTTAAACCATTTCAGGGCCTGATCACTCACTTTCGCCACCTCCTGAAGCCGTGTCAGCAAAATCTGGTGATTTACTGTGTCGAATGCGGTTGACAAATCCAAGAGAATGAGGATTGAGTGGGCCCCATACTTGTGCATACTTGTACATTGTGGCATAACCTACCCCAGGGCCTCTAAAAAGTAGTAATGTCAGGAAAGTTTACTACCGCTTTAATATCACAGGATCCCAGAAACCTCTCATGGGGCCCCCTACTGACCCAGTGGCCCTTGGGCAGTGCATAAGTGCATAGTTTATACAAAGAAAATATGTAGCGCTTAGACATAAATGAAAAGGCGAAAAATATAAGCTAGATATTAGACACCATAGGTGCACTTGAAGTGTCCTTAGAGGTGATATAAAGTTCACAGGGATCAATAAGGTGACTGAGTGAAAGTGAGATCTTAATGGTCCACCACCGTAGGTTTAGTTGAAGAGGCTTACCAGATGGATAGCGACCACAATAAGTGTACACCTATTTGGTCAGCTATAGCTTAGGGTTAAACCAAATACTGTTCACAGAGGGACTCAGGAAGGATGAGTGGCAAAGATATCCGATCAGTTGAAGGATCAAACTTAAAATTTTCACTCCTCTTCTCAATGCATTCAGCCGACAACGTGACTCGGAAGGCCCAATGGCAAAGAAGGAAATAATAGAGCAAACATAGCGTAACTCTGATAAAAAAGTTTTACTCTGACCCAGAACTTCCTGTCTGTATGTGTCCACACATACAGACAGGAAGTTCTGGGTCAGAGTAAAACTTTTTTATCAGAGTTACGCTATGTTTGCTCTATTATTTCCTTCTTTGCCATTGGGCCTTCCAAGTCACGTTGTCGGCTGAATGCATTGAGAAGAGGAGTGAAAATTTTAAGTTTGATCCTTCAACCGATCGGATATCTTTGCCACTCATCCTTCCTGAGTCCCTCTGTGAACAGTATTTGGTTTAACCCTAAGCTATAGCTGACCAAATAGGTGTACACTTATTGTGGTCGCTATCCATCTGGTAAGCCTCTTCAACTAAACCTACGGTGGTGGACCATTAAGATCTCACTTTCACTCAGTCACCTTATTGATCCCTGTGGACTTTATATCACCTCTAAGGACACTTCAAGTGCACCTATGGTGTCTAATATCTAGCTTATATTTTTCGCCTTTTCATTTATGTCTAAGCGCTACATATTTTCTTTGTATATACTGTGTTTGCTAAATTGATCATTTAGTTATGTTTGCTGCTGTATTGTTTTAGTAGCGCGGTGAGTGTACATACTTAGGTATATACCATTTTTTTTTTCACATAAGTGCATAGTTGCCAACATTTAAAAAATATTTTCAGGGACACTTTTTTTCACAAGTGCTATATTTAGAGTAGCTGTGATCCCCGATGTTCCTCTGTACATCACAGTAGTAATCACAAAATTAAATAAGTTCTAATAATGGAACAGAACAAATATGAGAACTGAGATTTCCTTTAGTTGAACTAACAAAAGTGTGTCCATTCTAGAGCTGGTAACATTGAGGGTATTCAGTATCATTTTAAAGAACTGTTTTTGCGGGTAAGCGACATAGGGGAAAAGTGCGAATGGTATACAAGTGGGAAGTATGTGCAGGTGAGGGAGAGGAATGTGGAGGGTCTAACATTAGGCACTATGTACAGGAGAAGAGTGCAAAGGGTACGGCAAAAGGCACAATGTACAGAAGAGGAGTGTCGAGGGTATGACAGTGGGCAGTATGTACAGGAGAGAAGTGTGGAGGGTATGACAGTGGGCAGTATGTACAGGAGAGAAGTGTATGACAGCAGGCACTATGTACAGGAGAGGAGTGTGGAGGGTATGACAGTAGGCAGTATGTACATGAGAGGAGTGTGGATGGTATGATAGTGGGCACTATGTATAGGAGAGGAGTGTGGAGGGTATGACAGTGGGCAGTATGTACAGGAGAGGAGTGTGGACAGTATGATAGTGGGCACTATGTATAGGAGAGGAGTGTGGAGGGTATGACAGTGGGCAGTATGTACAGGAGAGGAGTGTGGACAGTATGATAGTGGCACTATGTATAGGAGAGGAGTGTGGGGGGTATGACAGTGAACAGTATGTACAGGAGAGGAATGTGGAGGGTCTAACAATGGGCACTATGTACAGGAGAGGAGTGTGGAGGGTATGACAGTGGGCAGTATGTACAGGAGAGGAGTGTGGAGGGGATTACAGTGAGCAGTATGTACAGGAGAGAAGTGTGGAGGGTATGACAGTGGGCGGTATGTACAGGAGAGAAGTGTATGACAGCAGGTACTATGTACAAGAGAGGAGTGTGAAGGGTATGACAGTGGGCAGTTTTTACAGGAGAGGAGTGTGAAGGGTATGACAGAGGGTAGTATGTATCAGAGAGAAGTGTGGAGGGTATGACAGTGGGCAGTATGTACAGGAGAGGAATGGGGATGGTATGATAGTGGGCACTATGTACAGGAGAGAAGTGTGGAGGGTATGACAGTGGGCAGTATGTACAGGAGAGGAATGGGGATGGTATGATAGTGGGCACTATGTATAGGAGAGAAGTGTGGAGGGTGCGACAGTGGGCACTATGTACAGGATAGAAGTGGTATGACAGCAGGCACTATGTACAGGAGAGGAGTTGTGGGGAAGGTATGACAGTGAAGGTGCTCTGTATAGGAGAGTGAGTGTGGAGGGTATGAATAGTGGTCACTATGTACAGGAGAGGAGTGTGGAGGGTATGACAGTGGGCACTATGTGTAGGAGAGAAGTGTGGAGAGTATGACAGTGTGCACTATGTACAGGAGAGGAGTGTATCACAGACTATGTACAGGAGTGGAAGGATGTTTAGGGACTGCGTAGTGGTTAAGTGGGTCATACATGGATTGAAATTACACCAATTATGCAGGGACCAGCCATAGTCGATCTATGTATGGGCTAGCTGGTTTTACACAAGTCAATCTATTAATCGACTTGAGTACAACCAGCCTGTTTTTCCCAAAACAATCAGTGCTGCCAGCTATAGATAGCAACACTGATCATTGTACTCACTGGCAGAATACAATAACACTACAGGAGTGATTCCCCCATCCACAGGTCAGCAGGTGAGAGGGTGTGTGGGGAAAGGCTGGGGAAAGATACCAGTCAGTGGCTGCGTAGGCACTGGCTAGTATCAGAGCCAGATACACACAGGTTACATACGTCGCGATCGTTAGAGCGAGAGCAATAATTCTAGCACTAGACCTCCTCTGTAACTCTAAACATATAACCTAAAACATTTTTTAAAGCATCGCTTAGGATACCAAAAAAATCGTGCTAACTTTAGTGCTTTTTTTTTTTTAATGAATGAACAGTTTATTTCCAAAAAAAAACACGTTTGAAAAATTGCTGCGCAAATACAGTACCGTGCTAGAGCTGCAAAATTAATCGTTAAAAAATTGTGATCTTGATTCAACCCCCCTGACATCTCCAATGCAGAGTTTGCGGATTCTTTCATATAACAAGTGGAGAGACTTTCAGCTGTCAATAGTAAATATCCGGGCAGTCTGACAAGTTCTTAGCAGGAAACATTGGGCCAGATTCAGGTAGATGCGCGCATATTTTATCCGGCGTAGTGCAGCGCATATACGTTACGCTGACACGAACTAGTGAGTCAAGTCCAGTATTCACCAAGCGTATGTTTGTTACTTTGCGGCGGAGTAACGAAAAAGCGCTGGCGCAACCCGACGCAAGTGGAAGTGGGTGTGATCATATGTAAATGATGGGCGGAGCCCAGCGCAGTGACCTACGTTCATCGCATCATCCACGGAGCATGCACAGTGAGGGAGGGCTCCACTCGCTCCCCTGTGCGCATGCTCACAACTTCCGTCGGCACCACTTCATGGGAAACGCCAGCGCAATGTGTTCCGTTGCGCGTATAAAAGCGGCCGCAGATGTGCCTTTCCGGCGCAAAAGTATATCTGGTTCCCCCCACCCCAGGGAAGTAACTTTTGCTGTGTGATGGCTGCTCCCGTTCCCCCCAAAGAGAGGAGAAACCTCAATTTTAATGCCCAGGAGCTGTCCATAGTGATCTCCGCTATGGAGACCTACAACGACTTCCTGAAAAGTCGGAAGACCAGCCGGGATAGGAAGCAGGGCATCCTGGAGAGCATTGCTGGCAGGGTCAATGTTTTGGGCTACTCCACCCGGACTGCTGCCGATATCGGCAAGAAAATAAACGATTTGAGGTGCAAAGTCCGTGGCAAGGTGGCCACCATCAGGAGGCATGAGAGGGGCACATTAATTTTAATGTGAAAGATGATGTTATGCCGCACGAATCGTGAGAGAATCGTGATCTATCATCTAAGCAAAAAAATTGCAGTTGCCATTTTAGCCAGAATCGTGCAGCTCTATACTGTGCAACATAAAAAGTTACAAAGATCACCATAGAGTAATTTTCTAGCAAAAAACAAATGATGATTTTTTTCTCAGTCAGCTGCAGTGTGTCAGCTTGTATTTATAATGGCCGCTCTGTATGTAGCTTCTGACAGGCTGTGCAAGCAGGCCCGTATCTCCGGAACCATAAATGATAGCCATCCCATATTTTGACCCGTTGTGGGGTAGGTCTTCAACTGCCTACCACCCAAATGTGGGGTTTCTGTGACCTCTGATTGTCGAGCTACAACCCCTAAAGTCAAACTTTTTTTTTTTTTGATTATTTTTTTTTGGGCTAATGGGCCTATCTTGAGAAAGGGGCCTGGAGCTGCAACTCCAACAGCCCCTCTGTTAATCTGGCCCTGATCACGTGCAAGGAAAAAAAAAATATGCATTTTTGCTTGCACATGATTGGATGATGGAAGTCAGCGGAGTTCTGCACTTTGTAAAGTGCACAGTCTATTTGCCCTTAGTAAATCACCCCCAATGTGACAACCTGCTGTAGAGTTAATTATTAGATATGTGGGTTATGTTTTACCTCCAAGTGATTGGACGCTGGCAAACGGCAAAGCTTAAAATGTTTACAACCACTTTAAAATCACCCAGTATAATCCCTCCCATTTCTAGCAATAACCCAGTTTTGTGAGCAATCAATATCAGAGTGAAACCAGAGGGTAGGGAGCTGCATCCTATGATGTACGCCAAAAAGGGGATTTTACATAAAAGTCAAAAATTCTGTATTAAAATCGTACATCATTGCACCTAGGAGAGTTGTATCTTAGACCACTGGGACGTCCAAAAGCATTCCAATGAGGGACAAGCAACAGCAAACACTGGCTAAAAAGCCCAATAGTAACAATTATCTTAAAATGGTTGCAATCCCCCCCCCCCTCCCTCCAAAAAAAAAACCCCAAAAAAACTGCTTTCTTTAAACATGATCTATAGTCTAGTGCTTGTGCAGTGTAATTTGTCCCATTGTATGATGTAAAATACCTGGTTGAGCATGTCTTATCGTTTCCCCCTATGACCCGCTTTGTGGTCAGTTTCTCCCTCTCCCCCTCCCTCCCTGCCTGCCTGCCTGCCAGTGCAGTAGTCTGTGTAGTGAGAGGCAATCTCCTCCCTGCCGCTCCCCTCCTGGCGCTATTACTGGGCAGATATAAAGCACAGTATGTCAATAAAAAAAATCCTAAATACCTTCTTGCACAGTGCCGCTGTGAAGTCACGTGACCTCCCTCTGCAGGCTGGCTGATGTCAGAGGGAAATCTCAGCCCCTCCCTGCTTGTTCTCTTTAGATTGGGGAAGGAGAACAGAGGGAGGACACATGACCATACAGCTGAGCTGTGTAAGAAGGTAGTTAGGATTATAATTTTTAAATAATTGACATACTGTGATCTATATCTGCCTAAAACAGAAGATACCAATGATTTATATAGGTGACTTAACCACTTTAACAAAACAACAACAACAACAACAACTGACAAGGCTCTCATAGGGCCACCTGGTGGACTTTCTGACCAAGTGGATTGTCCTCTGAAGTTTGAACATCCGCCTGGCAAAACTTGACAAAAGTATGAACAGAGGTGGCTACTTTGCTAGCCTGGGAAACAGAGGTCTGATGTTGAAAAGCCAGGAAGCACCAACACTTCTGGTTGGCTTTTAAAGGAAATTGAAGCAACCTTGCAGATCATATACCTGAATAATGAGTTTCTACTTAGCAACTGTGGATTGGGAGACAGCCTGTGCCTTCCCGGAGCTTTTGGATAGCATGAACGAGGCATCAGATTGATGAATTGAGGCTGTGACTGTGTAATACTCACACAGCTCTAACTACATCCAAGCAGTGGAGAGCAATCTCCTTAGGATATTTTAAAGTTAGAAAAAAGGAAAGCAAATCTATGTCTGAATTTGAAATGAAACTCAGTGACCACCTTTAGGCAGGAAGAAATGATGTGGTCTCAACACAACCTTGTCCTTGTGAAGCAAAGTACAAAGCAATAAGCTTAGACATCCTATTTATAGAAGCAATAGCCACGAGAAATGCAATCTTGTGTGATAGGAGAGGGAGAGAAATATCCCAAATGGATTTAAACAGTGGTCTCTGAAGGGCTAAAAACACCAGACTGAGGTCCCACAGAGTTAGCGTGGAGAGTACTGTTGGAACAATGTGAGACACCCCTTGTACAAAAGGCTCTAAGCAAGCAGTGGAAAGTTCTTGGTCTTGAAAAGAGCACAGCCAAGTCAGAAAACTGACCTTTTATAGTCCTCAGGGTTTTTATAGTCCTTACTGAAAGAAGCATAAGACCCCTTTCACACGGGTGGATAGAAGTCAGTTTTTAACTGTGGATAGATGAAGTTATCTACCGCACCTAAACTCAGACAATGCTTTCCTGTGACCCCATTTACACACTGAATTTAGCAACAGTTTCATTACATGGTGTTTTGAGTGATTACAATTAAAAAAAAATTGACTGTGTCCAGGACCTATTTATCTCAGCTATCTATACATAACCGCAGGTAAATCGCAGTGTACTATTTCACCTCAACAGGAGGGACCACTTCCTGGGATCTAGTCATTGGAGGTTTAGGAAGTCCCCTGTACAATTATAAATGCAGGGAATGTGTACTGCGGACAGAACAGAAACCGCTCCACCTAAGTTAGAATGATCCCTGCTTGTGGTCTGACTTTTGCAACATTCCCGACATTTAGTTTGATTCCAGACTATACCTTAACTGGCAGTCCCTGGAGATGAATCTCCCAGAGCTCCAGGACATTTATAGGCATCTGGGCTTTCCTTGACTACCACCTCCCCTTGACTGATGGGGAGTCCAATATTTCTCCTCAGCCTGACACAGATGTCTATTATCAGAAATTTCAAGACCACAGGGAGGAAGATTTACCCCAACTTTAGCTCTGGGATGGACAGCCACCATTCCAAAAATAATCTGGTTTTGGTGTTGAGACCTGGGACTATCCAAGGGCAGAATCCTTTACCCCAAACTGTCAGGATGGGGATTTGCAACAGTTTGAATGAATCTGAGCATATGGGTCTCCCTTAAAGGAGGCAAATATCAACACCAGCACCCTAATGCAGAAGAAAATGGAGTTCCAGGGAACTCAGCACTAGCACCTTGGAGCAATGGGATTGAAGATTTTTACAGGAAAGAAATTCAGCCAGGGCAGTGTCTAGGAAAATGCCTACATACACCAGTCAATCTGAAGGCTCCAAAGACAACCTGCACCATCTATCGGTCCTGATACCATCTCTCAATTGCTGCTGCAGGAGATCATCCAGATACCCCAAAATAGGGGTCCCACTGGCTCACAAAAGAGACAAAACTGGGGGCAGCACATTTGTGAAAACCTGCAATGGCATGGCTAGGCCAAAGGGCTTGATGTCCAGGCCTAGAAATCTCCCAGATGGAGGAAAGCAACCATTGACTGTACATATTCCATACTATGAACATTAAAGGAACTTGATCAAGCGCTGTAGATGGCGAATGTGTCACAACATTGACATTTGGCTTGGGCACCTTGAACGGGTTGGAATTATAAAATAAGAAACAAGCGCATCCAGCAGAGCAGTACAATACAGAATAGGTGCAACATCTCACATAAAATAAATACAATCCAAAGTAGCATGGTAATATAATGCAAGATACAAAAAATGCAAAGTATTCTGACATCAAGAAAACACAAATAAAATCTTAATTCCAAGAGCAAGGACGTAACTGTAGGAAATATGGCAGAGTTTGCTCAGGTGGAAACTCCAATTTGTAGAGGAAAATATAAAAGAACAGGGAAGCTAAAAGGCCTATAGGCCCCAGAATTCGGAAAAGAACAAAAAGGAACCCTTCTTGGTTCCAGATGAAAACTTTCCCAGTTCATCTATGCGGAAGTCAATACTTCAGGGAACAGCTCCAGGTCCTTCTTGGCTGACGAACCAGACTAAAAAGATACATTTGTAAATGGATAGAAAACTGTCTAAAAGACCAAATTCAGAGAGTAGTAGTTAATGACTCTTATTCTGAATGGTCTAAGGTCATCTGTGGTGTACCCCAATGTTCAGTGCTGGGACGCTTACTTTTTAAAATCTTTATAAATGATATATGGTTTGGGATTAAAAGTAACATTTCTGTCTTTGCAGATGACACCAAGCTATGCAGTGGAATAACGCCCTTACAGGATGTTCCCAATTTACAAGCCGACCTCAAAGCTCTGTCTAATTGGGCGACTAAGTGGCAAATGAGGTTAAATGTTGATAAATGTAAAGTTATGCACTTGGGGGCTAAGAATATGCATGCACCATACATACTGGGTGAGTACAACTGGGGAAGTCAATGGTGAAGCATCTGGGGGTTTTGGTAGATCATATGCTCAATAATAGAATGCATGCAATGCCAAGCTGCGGTTTCCAAAGCGAGCAAAGTCCTTTCTTTTATTAAGAGCGGTATGGACTCAAGAGAGAGAGAAAGATATAATTTTGCCCCTGTACAAATAAATAGTAAGACCTCAGCTGGAATATGCAGTTCAGTTTTGGGCTCCAGTTCACAAAAAGCATAATCAGGGAACTAGAGAAAGTGCAGAGAAGAGCAACCAAACTGATAAGAGGCATGGAGGAGCTTGGCTATAAGGAAAGATTAGAGTAATAATCTATTCCCTCTTGAGAAGAGGAGATTAAGGGGGTATATGATCACCATGTACAAATAAATAAGTGGTCCATATAGTAAAATTGGTGTTGAGTTATTCACTTTAACCACTTGCCCACCGGGCCTGTTTTTCAGATTTGGTGTTTACGAGAATAAAACAGTTTTTTTTTTATAGAAAATTACTTAAACCCCCCAAACATTATATATTTTTTTTTCTAACACCCTAGAGAATAAAATGGCAGTCATTGCAATACTTTTTGTCACACCGTATTTGTGCAGCGGTCTTACAAGCGCACTTTTTTTAAAAAAAAATCACTTTTTTGAATAAAAAAATAAGACAACAATAAATTTGGCCCGATTTTTTTATATATTGTGAAAGATAATGTTACGCCAAATAAAATGATACCCAACATGTCACGCTTAAAAATTGCGACCGCTCGTGGCATGGCGTCATACTTTTACCCTTAAAAAATTCCGATAGACGACGTTTAAATTTTTGAGATACAGAGAAGGTCTAGGGCTAGAATTATTGCTCTCGCTCTAACGATCACGGCGATACCTCACTTGTGTGGTTTGAACACCGTTTTCATATGCAGGCGCTACTCGCGTATGCGTTCGCTTCTGTGCGCGAGCTCGTCGGGATGGGGCGTTTTAAATTTTTTTTTTTTGTTTTCTTATTTATTTTAAATTAGTTTATAATTTTATACACCGAAATAAAATAAATAAAAATGATCACTTTTATTCCTATTACAAGGAATGTAAACATCCCTTGTAATAGAAAAAAGCATGACAGGTCCTCTTAAATATGATATCTGGGGTCAAAAAGACCTCAGATCTCATATTTAGGCTTAAATGCAAAAAAAAAAAAAAAAAAAAAATTTTCAAATCTCAGAAAAAAAAATGGTTCTTTAAGACGCTGGGCGGGACTGACGTTTTGACGTCACTTCCGCCCAGCAGAGCTATGGGGAACGGGTGGGGGCGATTTTTCCCTCACTCGTATCCCAACACAGCTGCCGACAGGACCCGATCCCCTCCGCCGCTACCGACGGCTCCGGTAAGCGGCGAAGGGCGCGGGAGAGCGGCGGGAGGGGGGCCCTCTCCCGCCACCGATAACGCCGATCTCGCTGTGTTTCTGCCGCGGAGACCGCCATTATCGTGTACAGGACTGCCCACGGAAAATATGGATATCTCGGTTGTGGCAGCAGCTGCTGCCGTTACCGAGATATCCATCTTTAAAGTCATGACGTCTTTTTAACATGACGCCGTGGGCAAGTGGTTAAAGGTCAACACAGAGAACAAGGGGGCACTCTTTGCTTCTATAGGAAAAAGATTTCATCTTTAACATACGAAAAGGTTTCTTCACAGTAAGAGCTAAGAAAACATGGAATAGACTCCCTCCAGTGGTGTTTCTGGGAAGTTCAGTAGATTGCTTTAAAGGAACACTAAAGGTTTGTTTTTTTATTAGATCAATTGATTGCTGTAAACTAGAGCATTTAAATATCACTTACCTCGTTTTTCATTTTGACCTCCAAAATACAGTAATCCGGGTTTGAAAATGTAATTTCCTGTATCTCCTCTTCTTGCTTTCCACCAGCATCTGAGCTGTTTTGCATGGTGGAAAGCAGAATGTGCTCACCCCCTCTCTATGACTACAGCCCTGCGTGAAGATGCTCTCTTATCCCTCACAGGCATGGAGGCTAAACCTAATGGGAACTGTAGTTCTCATTAGGCCGTGATGTAGCAAGAATGAATGTGCACCGCAAACCAGGAAGTCAGTGAGAATAATGATTCAGGAGTGACGGAGGTGAATAAAACCGCTCGGTTTTAACAGGTACCAAACTAGTTATAATGCAAACAATACTTTTTACTTTATCAGCTACTGTCAGACTTTAATTTAAGAGGGAAATATTTTTGTCTTTACAACCCCTTTAAGAAAGGCCTGGATTATTTCCTAAATGTACATAATATAACAGGGTACTAACATTTATATGTAAAGTTGATCCAGGGAAAATCCGATTGCCTCTCGGGGGAATCAGAGCATGTTTTACTGGTTTTTTTTTACCTTCCTCTGGATCAACTGTGGGTGAAGGATTGTGTTATTTATTTTTTGGTTGAACTAGATTGACTTGTGTCTTTTTTCAACCTAACTATGTAAAAGGCTCCAGCTTCTGCTGCCAAACGCTGTGACCATACCAGTGAAGCCCTGCAAACTCCCATGGATGCAATGTAGGGTTACATGGATGCAATGGTGAAGAAGGTACATTAAGTGGAACTAAACTGTGTCTGAGACTGAGTACCAAAACTGAAAACACTGTTAAATTGATTTGCTAAGGGTAAAACAAATCTTAATGCCCAAGCCCAATTTTGTAACTTTGATATAGTTACATAGTAGGTGAGGTTGAAAAAAGACACAAGTCCATCAAGTCCAACCTATGTGTGTGATTATATGTGTTAGTAAAACTGTACACATACTCTCAACTACTGTGCATCCAGGTGGATTATACCACACTTTTTCTGGACAAATTGGGCTTTCATTTGGTGATAAATGGTAAGGAATATATCCTAATTTTTATTTTATTTTTATTATGCAAGAAATATTGGCCCAAAAGAGAAAATAAAAATAGTTTTAAATTTAGTTGTATATTTCTTGTTGCTACCATAACCTACCACCAAAGCACAAACCTAAATAAATTCTCCCGCTCCTGACAATTGCAGCGATATCTCATATGTGTATGTTAGTTGTTGTTTGTATCGGTAGTATAGCCCAGAAACAATAGTGCGCATATTGTTTTATTTTTGTTTTGTATTCTACCTAAAACACTGACACTAATACTAATAATAAAAAAATCCTGTTAAAAAAAAATACTGAACCTGATCTTTGAACCACACACTAACCCTGGCACTGACCTTGACCAAACCTTGATCTAGGTATTTTTGAAAAAATTGTATGTATTTTTATTTTTTTTTATTTCTGTTTTTTTTTCCCACACACACTTTTTCCCTCTCTCGGCAAGGACAAAGAAAGATACAATGTATCCCTTCTGTCCATTCACAGAGACAAAAGACAAGGGGGCGGGCTTCGCAGTGACGGATCACTGTGATAGCCAATCAGAGGCCATCACAATGATCAGGTGACCCAGAATCTGACATTCTGGGTCCCAATGGTTTGAATGGGACCCAGGGCTCTTGGTGAGACCCTGGTCTCTGTGCTGAGAGCGCACCGTGTGGAGCACTCCCAGAACAAAAAGTGAGATACGTAAATTTGCAGCACCACAGAAAAAAGCCTAGTCCAGAGGGGCTGCATATTTGGGTTAGGTCGGTGCCAAGGGGTTAATGTTCAAGCAAACTCCCCCATCAATACATGTCTCTATGCTTTATTCTGTTAAGAAATCACTTGAAAAATGCTTCCCTAGCATTTGTAGCTGCGGCCATCTTGAGTAAAGGCAGATGATTCATATAGCATTCACTTTGTGGAATCCATCTGCCCTTGACTCAAGCATGCAGTCAGGAGGGTGTGCTTAGCTGAGATAGCCCTTCCTCCACATGAAAGAACAAAAAGAGTAAAATAAAAATCATTACATAACTTTGGCCTAGGCCAGAAATCAGGAAGCAACTGTACAAGTAAATATGATATACCATCCTATCTACTTGCTAATGCTAGCGGCATGAGAATTATAAATAGATCATGTTAAAAAAGTTTGTTTCTAGATCAAATTTTTTGTCTGCAGGGTCCTTGAAAACCTGCACTGGTATTGTAAAGTTCTCATTTAGGTAAGACACCACAGGGTCCATAGCAGGGACGGTTTCACTTTTTTGTGAAAATGTTTTTCTATCGGGTACTGTTTGTTGCATGAACAATTAAAGGGTAAGTAAACCCTCCTATTGTTTTCAGCCAAGGAAGCTGCTTTCTCCAACACTCTTGAGCCTCATGTCGTGTACACATGGTCGTTTTTTGCGATGAAAAAAAACGACGTTTTCTGTGAAGTAAAAAACGACGTTTTTGAAACGTCACTTTTCAAAGACAATTTTGCATACACACCATCGTTTTTTCACAAAAAGCGAGGTTACGTTCACCACTCTTTTCCATTGAAGCTCGCTTCATAACTAGCTTCTGGGCATGCGCGGGTTGAAAAACGTCGTTTTGAAAGACGTTTTTGCTACACACGGTGACTTTTTGTGAAACAAAAAACGACGTTTTGAAAAACGACACAAAAAATTCAAGCATGTTGGAATTTTTTTTTGGTCGTTTTTTTGAAGACAAAAAACTACATTTTGCCCACACACGATCAATTTAAATGACGTTTTAAAAAACGTCGTTTTTTTTCATCGCAAAAAACGACCGTGTGTACGCGGCATCAGAGTGGACTCACCAGCAATCTTTGTACTGTTATACTCGCCCACCCCTTCATCCCTTTTGTGAGTGCATTTTCACACATTTCCTTAATAAATGGTTGCATTTTATTACGACACTATGAGCTCTTCTGCGCTTGATTTAAGTAGAAATCCATTCATCAAAGCAAAATACCTATCTCAGCAGAGAAAGACAGGTGTCCATCACCTACAGATGCTAGCAATAAAAACTGAGGTAATGCTGGGAGGGCTTTTTGCTCAGCTATTTTTCACTGTCCAATCACCTTGAAATGGGATATAATTCAATAGTCTAAGAAATAATTGTCCTGTGATGTTGGATTAAGGCCCTTTCACATAGGTGTCATCCCATTTAGTCATGGTTTTCAAAGAAAAAACAGGTTCAGTTAACATCCGTTTTCTTCGATCCGCCCGTTGGCATCCTTAAAAACCATCGCTCACCCCTGCTTTCAGTGGGGGATCCGTGTAAAACAGCAGAGTGTAAACAAAAGAGCCAACATTAAAAAAATGCTAAAAAAAACAGCATGCAGTCCCGCCCCAACAGGCCCTTTGGGTCTGGTATGGATTTTGGGGAGGGTGAACGTATGCCAAAAAGAAAATTGGTGTGAGGTCCCCACCAAAATCCATACCAGACCATTATCTGGTGGGGACCTTACACTGCTTTTTCATTCTCAGTTTTTTGTTTACATTCTGCTGTCAGCGGGAATGGAACCCCCCTGCTAACATCAGGGATGAGTCACTGGTTGTTAGGAGCCAGCAGCTGCCAAGATCCTAACAACCAACGCAAAAATGGATGAAATTTTTACTAGTTTACGTTTACTTCATTTTTTAAACGGAATAAAACTGAGACTTGTTCTGTTTAAAACAACAAACCTAAGTGGATACGGATGTAAACTGATGATCATCAATTTACATCCACTTACCAATAGGAATGCATTGCTGTCCATTTTTCATCTGTTGATGGATGGATCAAAAAACAGACAGATGTGGGGGCGTGGCCTGGACGGCAATGGAGTAGGACGCAGCTAGTGAGAGCTCCACTGACCCATCATCCTGTTCTGTTCATCCTGCATGTATCTTGACCCTCTGTGACCATCGCTTACATCAGGGACCTGTGCTGTACTGTCTGCTGCCCCTTGAGCCTGCCGGATTGAAGGTACGCCGCCCGGGACCGCTGTAGTCGGCTTCTTCAGACTCTGGGTACTAGCGTTAGGAAAGGCCGCGGCTTCGGCCTAGCTGCGGAGCGGCGGCCATCTTGGTCCTCTCGGCGGTGGCTCCCAGCTGACACATCGGCTCCCCCTGACTCCTTGGGACCCCACCACCTCCTGGAACGGGGACCGGGTGGCCTGGGGACACAGCCGAGGCGCACTGCACCCGAATTAGCTGCTTGGATTGCCGAGATTCTATCCTGCACCTCGTGTCGGCGGCCATATTGGTCCTCCTGACGGCGGCCCCCTTCCTGTAAGACTGCTCCTATGGACGGCACGATACTGCATCGCCCCCTGTGCTAGTGACCGGAGGGCCTGGGGACACACCTTGGGTACGCTGCTCCCTGTTTGTACTGCGGAAGGGGCCACGAATTTGGACTGGTTCTCGGGTCGGCGGCCATCTTGGCACACCCGGAGGGGGCCTCCAGAACTCTTGCCTGTACTCCCTGCACCTTAGCAATCCACCCCCCTCCGGCTTACTCCTTGAATACCATGGTCCTGCTTACAGACCCCTTTTCTCCTGATTTGTCATCAGCAGCCCGAGACCACCAGCAGTATGTCCCCGCCGAAAAGCCAGAAATCCGCGGCTGTGGCAAAGCTGGATCAATACTGCCGACAAGACAAGGAGGACGGGGACGAAGATGGCGCCTCAGGGAGAATGGGAGGGGAACGGTCAGCGGCAGATACCGACAGGCTGCTGGAGGCAATTACACTATGCCGCACTTCACTGACTGCCCAGATTGAGGAGGTTAAGGTAGATATCTCCTTGATCAGACAGGACTTTCACAAACTCCGGGATCGGGTCAAAACTGCGGAGGCCAGGATAAGCGCTGTGGAGGATTCTGTCCCCCCCCCTCCAGGGCAGCACAGACCGCATGCAGCATCAGATCCACCAGCTATTCACTAAGCAAGATGAAATGGAGAATAGATTAAGGAGGTGTAACCTACGTTTTATTGGCCTGCCTGAGGGTGCGGAGGGTAAAGATCCTACCACATTTCTTGAGCAACTACTGGTCAATACCTACGGCAGGGAGGCTTTCTCTCCCCTGCTGACGGTGGAGAGAGATCACCGCATGCCTGCCAAACCACCGCCACAGGGAGCTCCTCCACGCACCTTTATTGCCAAACTCCTTAACTACAAAGACAGGGATGCAGCCTTGAGACTGGCTAGAGTAAAGGGCAATATTCCGCTGGGAAATGTTACAGTGGCCGTATTTCCGGACTTTTCTGCTGAGGTCCAGCGCCGCAGACAGGGACTCATGGAGGCCAAGCGCAGGCTGCGCACTCAACACCTCAAGTATGCCATGCTCTTTCCCGCGCGCCTTAGGGTGGAACATGAGGGGAGAGCGCATTTCTTTGAAGACCCCGAGGAAGTGATCACCTGGCTGGAACGTCGCGCTGTACCTGAGAATGCGGCCTGACACCATTGTGAGTACAGCTAATGTCACTTCTCCCTAATCCCCTGCAATGGGCTGGCTCCTCTGCCACGTGTGTGGTTACCCACTATCGTACGATATGCTGCAGCGTTGCTCTGCCCATACACTGTACTTATTTTGTATCTATACCCACGATGCTACTGCCATGGGGAAGAGAGCCCTACACTTTCTTTACCCGACCTCTGTTCTTTCAGTGGCCTCTCCCCGTGCCTGCTCTTTTGGCTAACTCCTGGTCTTATGCCCGATGGGACTATATCACTTCGTGAGGCAAGATGGAATTTTACTTCAGGAAGAGGGTGGGAGGGGGGCCTGGCTTGAGGGGGGGGGGGATTTTGGCTTTCTCCCCCCCCCTTTTTTTTTTTTTGATCTGCATGACTCCCGCTCTCCTGATCATTTCCCTTCCCCTCCTCTTGTTTTCTGTACCCCTCCTGGGTTTTAAGTTACCACCATATTCTGACGAGGGTCGGAGCTCCAGGTCTGCACTAGTCCTACCCAACACATGCATAGTGCAGCGAGACTTTCCCCCATTTCGTACCAGGGACAATGATTTTGTTAACTGGAGCCACCGCAGAATGGACCACCGTAGCACTGGTGTGTTACGGGACTCATCATGCTCCTTTTATCTACCTCGGTGGCTCAGTTTGATGAGCTTTATACTTGTTCTGATCTTGCACTATTGCCAAGCACTAATGTTTTATTCTCTGGTATTTGAAATGTTTGACTTGTTCAGGGATGAAGCCCGCATCAGTTGTGGGAGATGTAGGGCGGGGTGGGGGGTGGGGGGAGGGGTAGCTCCTATGTTTTGGGATGATGCCTGCACCAAGTTCCTGGGGTGTAAGGCGGGGTGGGGGGAGGGGAGGGGGAAAGTTTCAGTTTAATTTGAGTGGAAAGTTGCTTATTAAGGTTCGGCAGTGGGTCAACATACTGTATATGCTTGTGTATGCATCCTCATTACTAGATATGTTGTCTCTGATCGCTGATCCTCCCGCAAGGCTGCCTCATGCGGCTGAGCCCGGATATTTTGTGGTGCACGGACCATGGCTTCTCTAAAATTCCTCACCTGGAATGTCAGGGGCATGCGTGAGAAGGTCAAGCGATCAGCAGTATTAATGTTTCTCAAGAAACAAAGGGCAGACATAGTAGTCCTAGTTGAGACACACGTAGAGGGTAGGCTGCAAATGGCACTCCGCAGGCCATGGGTCGGGTGGGCATTTCATTCGACCCACACGTCGCATGCACGGGGAGTCTCTGTACTGGTTGCCAAGTCGGTACATTTTGAGTTGGGAAAGGTTTCCACAGACCCGCAGGGCCGATATGTGTTTCTGTATGCAAAATTACATGGTGAGCCGTTCCTCGTCTTAGCGTTTTATGTCCCCCCTCCCTTTTCCATGTCTATAATAGTTGAAGGGATTGCTTTCATGGCAAACTATCTCACAGTCCAGGCGGTCTGGCTGGGGGATTTCAATGCCGTTCTCAACCCGGCCTTGGATAGGCTAGGGGGTACACCCGCCCCTACCCCAGGTGTGGGGACCGACACTAAATTCTCCAAACTGATCACCTCCCTGCACTTAATCGACTCCTTTAGATACAAATTTCCCCACAAAAGACTGTACTCCTGTTTTTCTGCCACACATAGCTCCATGTCGCGAATAGACTTTATCCTAGTTTCTCAGGGTCTCACTCCTAGGCTGTCAGAGGCCAGATTTGGCCCGAGATTGCTTTCTGATCATAGCCCATATTGGATCACACTGACTGTTCCAATGGATAGGCCGAGGAGAACATGGCGTTTGAACCCCTTTTGGCTCTCATTGCTTCCGGAAGGAGATGACCTCTCGGACGAGTGGGAATCGTTTTTTGAGACAAATGTTGGATCTGCCCCTGCGACCATGGTATGGGAATCCTTTAAAATTCATGCCCGCATGTCCCTAATCACCCGCATTAACCAGATTAAGTCAGACTCAGCGGAAGCCTTTGATAAGGCGCTGCTGGAGTTATCCCGCGCAGAACAAAGGTACGCAACAGACCCGGTACTGGAAGCGGCGACGGCGCTCAAACTTCAGACTAGAGTAGCGAACCAATTACAGTTTGAAAAAGCCAGGCGAACCTTATTCTTTGCCAAACAAAAGATGTTTGAACATGGGGAACGGGCTGGTAAACTTTTGGCCTACTTGGTCCATAGCGAAGATAGACCACCAGTGGTCATTTCCTTGCACGGTCCTGGTGGACAACAGGTAACAGACCCATCGACTGTGTCCTCCAAATTCAGAGAGTTCTTCACTGATTTATATAAGTCCATGAGTCCTGCAGACGAAGGCCTGATGGATTCATTCTTTGCCACCATCACTCTCCCCACCCTGAAAGCTGACCAGATTGCCCTCCTCGAGTCACCCTTGACCTCTGAGGAAATAACTGAGGCTATTGCCACGTTTGCTCGCTCCAAAGCCCCGGGATCAGACGGCCTCCCAATTGAATTCTATTCTCAATATAGCCAAATCCTCTCCCCTAAACTATTACAGCTATATAATCACATGTTTGAGACACACACCCTCCCGCCGACCATGAGAGAAGCGACCATTGTCCTTATTCCGAAGCCGGGTAAAGATCCCGGATACCCGGAGTCTTATCGCCCCATATCCCTATTGCAGGTAGATGTTAAAATTCTTGCAAAAGTATTAGCAAACAGACTCAACAACGTTATTCTATCCTTGATACATGCAGACCAGGCAGGGTTCATGCCCGGACGTAATACCTCATTTAACCTTCGGAGGCTCTACATCAATCTACAGGCCACGCATGACAATGTGGGATCTAGAGTGCTGTTGACACCAGACACGGCTAAGGCCTTTGACTCCGTGGAATGGAGATATCTGTGGCGTTGTCTCGAGTCCTATGGTTTCGGCCCCAGGTTTCGTAAATGGGTTAGCCTCCTCTATCAGGACCCCACAGCCAGAGTGGTAGCGAATGGTTGGCCGTCTCCCTTGTTTGCCCTGAGCAGGGGCACGAGACAGGGCTGTCCTCTCTCTCCACTCTTATATGCTCTTGCTGCAGAACCTTTTGCAATATCCATACGTACTAACCCAGAGATAGAAGGCTGCCGATCGGGCTTACTAGTAGAGAAAATCAGTATGTATGCGGACGACACTTTATTATATCTAGCTGACTCGGGCCCCTCCCTTCACGCGGCACTTCAGACGATCGAACGGTTTGGAACTTTTTCTGGACTCAAGATTAATTGGGGGAAGTCGCAAATCCTTCCGATAGACTGCTTCCCACCGTCTGAATCCCAGTCAAATATGCCACTCCAGAGAGTGGACACCATTAAATATTTGGTAGTGCGTATCTCTAGACACCCAACTGATTACACCACACTTAATATAGAACCACTTTTTGACCTAGTCAAGACTAAAATTAGAATATGGTCTCACCTACCACTGGGGGTCTGGGGTCGCATAAACCTTGTAAAGATGGTTCTCCTCCCTAAACTGCTCTACACCCTTTGGCATACCCCAATCTACATTCCCCTAAAATATTTTAAATCCTTGGAAGCCCTCCTGAAGCCTTTTATATGGGGAACAGGC
Source organism: Rana kukunoris (assembly GCA_029574335.1). Taxonomy (NCBI): domain Eukaryota; kingdom Metazoa; phylum Chordata; class Amphibia; order Anura; family Ranidae; genus Rana; species Rana kukunoris. The sequence continues at coordinate 461,420,260 of CM056050.1, forward strand.
AGACACAAACTTGCGTGGCAAGCACTGAAGAACCCGACAGACATGGGGGGTTTGGCTCTACCAGATCTCAATCTATATTATATAGCTGCGCAACTATCCCAGCTGTTTCATATAGACAAAACTGACAGCCAGAGATTTTTGACTTTGTTGTGCCCACGTGAGGCTCAGCTCACCGGAGATGCGCTTTACGCGGTGTCGGTGGGTTCTGGAGACACCCTGTTGGGGAGGAAGACGAAGTCCCTACACTTTCTTTACCCGACCTCTGTTCTTTCAGTGGCCTCTCCCCGTGCCTGCTCTTTTGGCTAACTCCTGGTCTTATGCCCGATGGGACTATATCACTTCGTGAGGCAAGATGGAATTTTACTTCAGGAAGAGGGTGGGAGGGGGGCCTGGCTTGAGGGGGGGGGGGATTTTGGCTTTCTCCCCCCCCTTTTTTTTTTTTTGATCTGCATGACTCCCGCTCTCCTGATCATTTCCCTTCCCCTCCTCTTGTTTTCTGTACCCCTCCTGGGTTTTAAGTTACCACCATATTCTGACGAGGGTCGGAGCTCCAGGTCTGCACTAGTCCTACCCAACACATGCATAGTGCAGCGAGACTTTCCCCCATTTCGTACCAGGGACAATGATTTTGTTAACTGGAGCCACCGCAGAATGGACCACCGTAGCACTGGTGTGTTACGGGACTCATCATGCTCCTTTTATCTACCTCGGTGGCTCAGTTTGATGAGCTTTATACTTGTTCTGATCTTGCACTATTGCCAAGCACTAATGTTTTATTCTCTGGTATTTGAAATGTTTGACTTGTTCAGGGATGAAGCCCGCATCAGTTGTGGGAGATGTAGGGCGGGGTGGGGGGTGGGGGGAGGGGTAGCTCCTATGTTTTGGGATGATGCCTGCACCAAGTTCCTGGGGTGTAAGGCGGGGTGGGGGGAGGGGAGGGGGAAAGTTTCAGTTTAATTTGAGTGGAAAGTTGCTTATTAAGGTTCGGCAGTGGGTCAACATACTGTATATGCTTGTGTATGCATCCTCATTACTAGATATGTTGTCTCTGATCGCTGATCCTCCCGCAAGGCTGCCTCATGCGGCTGAGCCCGGATATTTTGTGGTGCACGGACCATGGCTTCTCTAAAATTCCTCACCTGGAATGTCAGGGGCATGCGTGAGAAGGTCAAGCGATCAGCAGTATTAATGTTTCTCAAGAAACAAAGGGCAGACATAGTAGTCCTAGTTGAGACACACGTAGAGGGTAGGCTGCAAATGGCACTCCGCAGGCCATGGGTCGGGTGGGCATTTCATTCGACCCACACGTCGCATGCACGGGGAGTCTCTGTACTGGTTGCCAAGTCGGTACATTTTGAGTTGGGAAAGGTTTCCACAGACCCGCAGGGCCGATATGTGTTTCTGTATGCAAAATTACATGGTGAGCCGTTCCTCGTCTTAGCGTTTTATGTCCCCCCTCCCTTTTCCATGTCTATAATAGTTGAAGGGATTGCTTTCATGGCAAACTATCTCACAGTCCAGGCGGTCTGGCTGGGGGATTTCAATGCCGTTCTCAACCCGGCCTTGGATAGGCTAGGGGGTACACCCGCCCCTACCCCAGGTGTGGGGACCGACACTAAATTCTCCAAACTGATCACCTCCTGCACTTAATCGACTCCTTTAGATACAAATTTCCCCACAAAAGACTGTACTCCTGTTTTTCTGCCACACATAGCTCCATGTCGCGAATAGACTTTATCCTAGTTTCTCAGGGTCTCACTCCTAGGCTGTCAGAGGCCAGATTTGGCCCGAGATTGCTTTCTGATCATAGCCCATATTGGATCACACTGACTGTTCCAATGGATAGGCCGAGGAGAACATGGCGTTTGAACCCCTTTTGGCTCTCATTGCTTCCGGAAGGAGATGACCTCTCGGACGAGTGGGAATCGTTTTTTGAGACAAATGTTGGATCTGCCCCTGCGACCATGGTATGGGAATCCTTTAAAATTCATGCCCGCATGTCCCTAATCACCCGCATTAACCAGATTAAGTCAGACTCAGCGGAAGCCTTTGATAAGGCGCTGCTGGAGTTATCCCGCGCAGAACAAAGGTACGCAACAGACCCGGTACTGGAAGCGGCGACGGCGCTCAAACTTCAGACTAGAGTAGCGAACCAATTACAGTTTGAAAAAGCCAGGCGAACCTTATTCTTTGCCAAACAAAAGATGTTTGAACATGGGGAACGGGCTGGTAAACTTTTGGCCTACTTGGTCCATAGCGAAGATAGACCACCAGTGGTCATTTCCTTGCACGGTCCTGGTGGACAACAGGTAACAGACCCATCGACTGTGTCCTCCAAATTCAGAGAGTTCTTCACTGATTTATATAAGTCCATGAGTCCTGCAGACGAAGGCCTGATGGATTCATTCTTTGCCACCATCACTCTCCCCACCCTGAAAGCTGACCAGATTGCCCTCCTCGAGTCACCCTTGACCTCTGAGGAAATAACTGAGGCTATTGCCACGTTTGCTCGCTCCAAAGCCCCGGGATCAGACGGCCTCCCAATTGAATTCTATTCTCAATATAGCCAAATCCTCTCCCCTAAACTATTACAGCTATATAATCACATGTTTGAGACACACACCCTCCCGCCGACCATGAGAGAAGCGACCATTGTCCTTATTCCGAAGCCGGGTAAAGATCCCGGATACCCGGAGTCTTATCGCCCCATATCCCTATTGCAGGTAGATGTTAAAATTCTTGCAAAAGTATTAGCAAACAGACTCAACAACGTTATTCTATCCTTGATACATGCAGACCAGGCAGGGTTCATGCCCGGACGTAATACCTCATTTAACCTTCGGAGGCTCTACATCAATCTACAGGCCACGCATGACAATGTGGGATCTAGAGTGCTGTTGACACCAGACACGGCTAAGGCCTTTGACTCCGTGGAATGGAGATATCTGTGGCGTTGTCTCGAGTCCTATGGTTTCGGCCCCAGGTTTCGTAAATGGGTTAGCCTCCTCTATCAGGACCCCACAGCCAGAGTGGTAGCGAATGGTTGGCCGTCTCCCTTGTTTGCCCTGAGCAGGGGCACGAGACAGGGCTGTCCTCTCTCTCCACTCTTATATGCTCTTGCTGCAGAACCTTTTGCAATATCCATACGTACTAACCCAGAGATAGAAGGCTGCCGATCGGGCTTACTAGTAGAGAAAATCAGTATGTATGCGGACGACACTTTATTATATCTAGCTGACTCGGGCCCCTCCCTTCACGCGGCACTTCAGACGATCGAACGGTTTGGAACTTTTTCTGGACTCAAGATTAATTGGGGGAAGTCGCAAATCCTTCCGATAGACTGCTTCCCACCGTCTGAATCCCAGTCAAATATGCCACTCCAGAGAGTGGACACCATTAAATATTTGGTAGTGCGTATCTCTAGACACCCAACTGATTACACCACACTTAATATAGAACCACTTTTTGACCTAGTCAAGACTAAAATTAGAATATGGTCTCACCTACCACTGGGGGTCTGGGGTCGCATAAACCTTGTAAAGATGGTTCTCCTCCCTAAACTGCTCTACACCCTTTGGCATACCCCAATCTACATTCCCCTAAAATATTTTAAATCCTTGGAAGCCCTCCTGAAGCCTTTTATATGGGGAACAGGCAGACACAAACTTGCGTGGCAAGCACTGAAGAACCCGACAGACATGGGGGGTTTGGCTCTACCAGATCTCAATCTATATTATATAGCTGCGCAACTATCCCAGCTGTTTCATATAGACAAAACTGACAGCCAGAGATTTTTGACTTTGTTGTGCCCACGTGAGGCTCAGCTCACCGGAGATGCGCTTTACGCGGTGTCGGTGGGTTCTGGAGACACCCTGTTGGGGAGGAAGACGAAGTCCCTCCTGGGACATTATAGGCGAATATGGGACCTTGCATCCACCAAATTAGGAATACCCGGGTACAACAACTACACGCCACTTTGGCACAATAGAGCTCTGCAGGAGCTCTCCAATGTTCAAGGATCTGAACTGTGGGCTGCACAGGGAGTCTATTATTTGCACCATCTACTATCTGGTGGAAACTTAAAAACCTACCAAACACTTAAAGAGGAATTCACACTCCATGACAATATGCTGTTTAGGTTTTATCAGATAAGACATGCAGCCCAGGTACAGTTCTCACGCAATTACCCACAACCTACTCCGCACCCGATCATGGCTATAGTTAAAAGCAGGGATCCCAACAAACTTATATCCGCGTTTTATAATATGCTATCCGCCCCCCCCCCTAGCTGCGAAGATAGCGTTTGCCATGAAATCTCACTGGGAAAGCGAGGTAGGGATAATGGAGGATGAGGAATGGGAGGAGGCCTTAGAGACCTGCAAACTTGTGTCCCTTAAACTTTCAGACCGACTTACGCAAATATTCATCACCCACAGGGCATATCTGACCCCAATACGCGTGGCCAGATACAAACGAACTCAATCTACCCTGTGTGTGTTGTGTGCCCAAGTGACAGGGACTTTTTTCCATCTTATATGGGCCTGCCCAAAAATCCAGGACCTCTGGAAACAAATCATAACATTCCTCCATGACACAATGGGAGCCCCTATCGTGTTAGATCCCAGACAGTGCCTGTTGGTATATTTATCCAGACCTGTGGGAAAAATCCCCAAGATATTCTTACACGAGACGTTGTTCTCTGTCAGAAAGATCATAGCTCGCAAATGGATGAGGCAGCTTCCCCCCACCTTTTCAGAATGGAAAGCAGAAATCAATATAACTCTACCCTACAAAAAATGTGTGTATATTAACAGAGCCTGCCCTGACAAATACTATAAAATCTGGGACAGATGGCTCAATGAGTCTGAATCCTGCAATTGACCTCGCCACGCTCCTGACTAGCCGAAACACACTTCACCTCCATGTTTTTTTTTTTTTTTATCCTAACTAACGATATTCATGCCCTCAGGCAGAAAAGGATGTGTCATTATGTTGCAGATGCTAGACTTGTACCACTCATATTGCCTATGTTTAATGTTGGTATTGACAATGTACGACACTGACATTTTATGTAACCTTGAAATGCTGATTGTTCACTATATGCATTTTTCGCTCAATAAAAACTTGTTTGATGGAAAAAAAAAAAAAAACAGACAGATGTGAAAGGGGCCTAAGAAAACTGAATTACAATCAGTGAGGATCTCTGTCAGCTGCATGCAATCCATGTGTAGCTATATAGAGAAGTACTGTAGCCAGTTAAAAAAAGCAACAAAACTCTACAGAAAGCAGTCCAAGAGATCTATAACTGCTACAAAGTTACGGATATAAATCTGATTGAAAACTCTGAGCTAATGCTTACCTGACAGGCCACCCACATCCATCTTCTTGAGATTTTTGGCTTCCAAGATGCAGACTGTCAGTTTCCCAGCTGTTGGAACATATCGTAGGGAAATGCAGATATCGCCCAGTTTCTCAGGCTGAAAGTAAAAGTGGAAACAATGGTAAACATTTTGATTTTGCAGTTGTTTTGCCCACCACATTCTCAGGACCATTATTTATTATGGTTGCGTTTTAAAATATACTGCCAATTTAGAAAGCTGACCCTTTACGCTGCTTACAAAGTTGTTTTTGGTTGACTGTGATAGTAAAATGCTTTTTTATTTTACAAAAAGTTTTATTGAATTTTCATAAATTCAAAATGGAATACAATGTAGGCTCAGAACATCACAGCGTATGACACCAAAAGAAGTGAAGTTCTGCACAGTCAAAAATAAAGAGAAGGTGGGTACGAAGGTTGTTTAAAAATTGTAGGAAAGGACACATACTACACTTTTGGATAAGAAGGCATGCAATTGATAAGCCAATGAGGAGTCTTCCATCCAATTGGTAATACTTGGTAACCAGAGTATTCAATGCGTTAAGGTGCGTGAGCAAAATATTGGTTTGGTTAGCTGAAAGAGAAAAGAAAAAAGAAGAGAAAGAAAAGTGTGGACAAGTCAGGGTAGGGGTAATGGGAAAGGCCATTGGTGGCAGCCGCCCATAGCAAGTGGTTATAGGGAGAGAAATAAGCAGCAATGCTCAGGTGATCGACATGGTACAGCCATGGGACTCAAAGCCTAAGGTAATTAGCATTGGTATCGGTGAGAATAGAAGTTAATCTCTCATGTATCATATTCCCCAGAAGACGTTGTTTAACTTCAGCAAAGGGTATTGACAGACATCTCACGGCCCTAGGCAGAGTAGGTCGGGCTGCTAGGAATACATACCCTGTTAAAATGTATCTGGATGTGGAATAGGCTTATGCCGGAGATTCTCCCAAGGATCTCGAGTGAGACTAGCATGAAGAACTAAGTGGAGCATACAAGTGCTCATGGAAGCACATGTGGGGAAAAAAAAGGTTGTGGAGTTCCCCTTTAGAAAGAAGGGTGTTGTATTTTTCCCTCTGGTGCAAAACAGGGGAGGGTGGGGAGAATATGTGGAGATGCAACCCTGTGTCACAGGTGCATATGAGCAGTGTATGTCTGATTTTGGCAGGCATGCTAATTGCACACCTGTGGGCTGGCTTCATAATCCCCCCAGGGAGAGAGCTCAGGGCTCAGATTAGGAGACAGGTCCACCCAAGGGGGAATAGGATGGCCTAGGACAGTGTTTTTCAACTCCAGTCCTCAAGGCACACCAACAGGTCAAGTTTTCAGGATTTCCCTCGGATGAAATGGCTGTGATGATTACTAAGGCAGTGAAAGTGATCAAATCACCTGTGCAAAATAATGGAAAGCCTGAAAACATGACCTGTTGGTGTGCCTTGAGGACTGGAGTTGAAAAACACTGGCCTAGGATGTCGGAGATGGCTCCAGAAGAGACAGGAGGTCTTGGAGTCTAAGGCTGCAGGTGGCAGCCTGTGTGTGCGACCGAACAGCAAAAAGCCAACAGTGAGTAAGCCAGGAGGCTGAAGTTTGTTTATGCAGTGATGGTGGAACCCCCTGCGAGGGAAGATTACGGTTTGAACTTTTTCATTTCTTTAAAAAAAAAAAAATAGGCAAAACCAGTCTTTAAATTAGGGAAAAGCGAGTGGTGGTGTCCTTAAAGCTCTACAGTTGGAATGTACCCCTGACAACCCAGAAATGGGAGGCTGTGGGACAGGTCCACAGAATATGCAGTAACATGCAACAGTCTGTACAGCCACAAAAGCATTGTGGAGAAGTGTCGGGGATGAATTTAGACAAACAATCCAGGGCCATAAACCAACGGGACATCATTTTATAAACCTGTACCTGGGCGAGCACGTTGAGTGAACAATTTGAGGTGGCTAATGAAATGGCATTCCAATCCTGTGTGCCCAAATCGTGTTCACACCTATTCATACAAGTAAGCCTGTTGGGCCAATGGAGTCTGTAAACAACACATAGAGAGCAGACACTAGGCCTCTGGAGTACAGATCCTTCATACACCATTTCTCGAAAGAAGTCTATTGCCTTAGAGTTTTAGTACAGCACGTGGCGAAACGCGAGAGTTAGTGCTGTATTTGAATATAACGGAAGCATTCTCCCCCGGGCAAGTCCCAACGCCGCCAAAGGTATAGGCAAAGGACTTTATCCCAGCCATTAGCATGCCACCAGTGGAATGAGAGAGGGTTGTCATAGGCAGGGGCAAAAAAGGGGGTGTCAATAATTCCTGGTAACAGCAGGTGGGAAGAGATGAAGGGTACCTGAATACTTTACTGAAACCATTGCCTAAGAAGGTATTGCCAACAGGGGTCAGCAATCCTGGGTCTCAAGGTTGGAGATGTCCAGATCAAGTTGTATATGGGGAAAGGGGAGCAAGCTGCCTCTGCTAGATGGGTCCAAATGGGTTGGTCGCCAGTGGCATGGAGGGAGGACAATGGAGATATTTGGGCCACCAAGTAGAAGTGTTGGAGAGATGGTACTGCCAAGCCGCTTACGACAGGGTGTCAAGGCAGGGAGCCTAGGTTTAGGATACTCCTAAATTAAATGGAATAGTTTGTGTTGCAAAATTGTGTTTGGAATGGGGACAGGTAGCACCCTAAAACAGTATAAAGGCTTGTGTAAATAGGTAATTTCCACAAAGTATTTTGCCAAGCCAAGAGAGGGGAATTTGGTCGCCACAAGGTGAGGAGAGAGGCTAAGGACCTGAATAAATGAAGGCAATTAACCCTAAACATAGGATGAAATGACAAGCTCAGTTTGATGCCCAAATAGGGTAAAGCATCAGTCCAAAGCATTATAAAGTAATCCAACAATATAGTGCTCAAATACCTGAAATCGCTGTGACAAATAAAAACAAAAATATATATTTAAAATATATCTCACTTTGCTTAAAATGTATTTATTTATTTTTTAAAAGAGGAATAAGAGTCGACTGGACTCTTATTCCTCGTTTAACCACTTAAGACCCGGACACTTACGCTGCTAAATGACCCAAGGTGTTTTTACAATTCGGCGCTGCGTCGCTTTAACAGACAATTGCGCGGTCGTGCGATGTGGCTCCCAAACAAAATTTGCGTCCTTTTCTTCCCACAAATAGAGCTTTCTTTCGGTGGTATTTGATCGCCTCTGCGATTTTTATTTTTTGCGCTATAAACTAAAATAGAGCGACAATTTTGAAAAAAATCACTATTTTTTTACTATTTGTTATAAAAAAAATCAAATAAACTAAATTTTAGTAAAACATTTAGGCCAAAATTTATTTAGCCACATGTCTTTAGTAAAAAAAAAAAATCGTAATAAAAAAAATAGCTACCTAGCGGGAACAGCGACACTAATACAGCGATCAGAAAAATGATCGCTTAGTGACGCTGGCAATAGGGAGTGAAAGGGTTAACTAGGGCGGTGATCAGGGGGTTAAAACTTTATTAGGGGGGGTGGGGGGGCTATCCTGAACCTAACACTAACTGTTTTTTACAGTGCCTGTCACACTGACACTAAATGCAGTGATTAAATCACTGCATTCAGTGACACTGTGACAGGGGGGTGGGGGGGGGCGATCACAAGGGGTTAATATGCCTATGTGAGTGTGTGTCAGTGTTGTGTTGGTGCACACTTACTGTGGATGTCTTCTCTCATCAGCAGCGCTGGGAAACAGCGCTGCGATGAGAGATTACATCATTTCCTCCTTCCTGTGTAAACACAGGAGGAGGAAGTGACAGGCTGGGAGCGCGCTCCCATTGGCTGGGAGCGATCGCGGGGGGGGCGGAAAACACGGACATCCGCCCGCTCGTCGGCGATCGCTCCCAGAGCCAGGGGGACCGCCGCACGCCGCGGAGGGGGTCCCGATGGGACCCCCGAACCGCACTAAGGCGAGGACGTAAATTTACGCCCTTGTGCCTGTACGAGCCATGTTGTGGACGTACATAGGCGTGCGGGGGTCCTTAACTGGTTAAAAAATAAATAAATTAATTTTGAGCAAAGTGAGATATATTTTACAGTCTTTAGAAACTGAAGTAATTTTATAAACAAAAAGTCCACTCCTGTCTTTTCTTTCCACTTTAAACATATAACTAAGGATGAGGTTTATGTTCGGGTCGAACATTGGCTGTTTGCCTGTTCGCTGAAGAGCGAACAATTTGCGGTGTTTGCAGTAAATCCGAAAGCTGCAGAAACCCTTTAAAAGTCTATGGGAGAAATCAAAAGTGCTAATTTTAAAGGTTAACCGGTTAAGACCCGGACCATTATGCAGGTTAAGGACCTTGCCCCTTTTGGCGAATCGGCACTGCGTCGCTTTAACTGACAATTGCGCGGTCGTGCATCCTTTTTTTCCCACAAATAGAGCTTTCTTTTGGTGATATTTAATCACCTCTGCAGGTTTTATTTTTTGCGCAATAAACAAAAATAGAGCGACAATTTTGAAAAAAAATCTATATTTTTAACTTTTTGAAATAATAAATATCCCCAAAAAAGATATATATAAAAAATACATTTTCCTCAGTTTAGGCCGATACGTATTCTTCTACCTATTTTTGGTAAAAAAAAAAGGGTATAGTTTTATGGCATTTTTATTTTACTACTAATGGCGGCGATTATCGATTTTTTCCCCTGACTGTGACATTATGGCGGACACATCGGACACTTTTGACAAATTTTTGGAACCATTGTCATTTTCACAGCGAAAAGTTCTATAAAAAGCCTTCCAAAGAGGAAGGCCCCGTTACCTGGCTCAGGGCCAGAAGAAGTCCTGGGGGCAGAAATCGGCAAAGCAGAGTCACATGGCCTCCTTAAGAGGGGGCTCCCCTGCTTGATCGAGTGGGGTGTAGGCTTTGGCAGTTTGCAGAAGCCTGGTGGGATGAAATCCAGGACGCATGGGTCATCTCCACGGTATCTCTGGAATACAAACTGGAGTTTCAGGAGTTTCCTATGCCTTGTTTTCTAAGATCAAGCATTCCAAAGGATATAATAAAAAGAAGACAAAGAAAAATGGATAGCCGCACTCCAAAACCTGATGGGTGGTCTTTTATTCAATAGACAGCATGTACAAAAATAGGGTCACAGCAGTGGAAACAATGAACAGCCGACGCGTTTCGCACTGGATCAGTGCTAATTCATGGCTAATGGAGCATTAAAACTGTTAGGTATATATAGAACATAGGGTGAACATGTGACCAATCTCAATTAATTGCCCGGGGGGAGCCTATGATATTAGGACAACCCCTGATGCCAATGAGATAGTCACATTACACCTGTGCACACCAAAGCAAGAAAAAACAAACAAATACACACAAATGTGAAACCAATAATCAAAATGTATAAATAATAGCACATTATAAACATAATGCACATATAAAATACTGTATATGTGGTACATACATAGTACTACAGTGACACAAAATGGTAAAACATGAGGCAATGATGAATGAAATAAAATAAAAGCTTAAAGACGATGCAATTCAAACCACAATAGGCTGTAAAAAGAGCATAAGATAGACTATGCAAATGAAATGTATAATGGAACAAATAAATATGAATAAAAGTGAAAATAAATGTGAATGTGTATATCGATATGAATGAAAACATATGTAATGAGATGAAGCACTAGATCTATCTAACAACTTGTTCAATGGTAAATGGCAGAAAGAATAGATCTATGTGTGTATTGGAGATGGATTCATCCATTATGGTGACGTGCATATAGACATAATTGAGAATGTGGATGTAAAGGGTTATCCGAAATTTAATGACAACAATCGGGAAAAATGCACCCATAAATACATCCAATCATAAAAAATATATTCATACATAAAAGAAAAGAGTGGCAAATTGTGTCAAAGCATGTAGACACATCGTAGCCAAATATGAAAAGTGTGAAGAAGGTGAATTAAAGTGAAATGGAAATGATTAATAATGGGCGTCACTGAAGTGAGAGACCAAAACATAATGTGATCAAAGGTGTCAGCAAATGTGAAAAACTTCCGTGTAGGGAGGCTGGTATATGTATTCTAAAACATTTGGGTCAAGGCAAAAGAGAAAGGTAAAAAGGTTCTCAATATGAGAATATAATGTAAACGAAGTCCAAAGCTGGCCCAATGAAATAGTGAATTTTTAATTTTATATATAGAATGATAATAATGTCTGCTGAAAGTAAAAGGACCCATTTTTCCCATTCATATGGGATTCATTCCCCCTATAATTAACTAATCGACAGGACCCCAGGCATATTGGTGGGCTAATAAACTATAACAAACTAACTTTTTGGTCTCCTCTCTGTTCTCTATGCACAAGCTAGCACTTCATGTCACTCCCCTGTTCATATATGTATTGTGTCAGCCTCATGTGGCTTCACATTCGGCTGTACACACATTTTACTCTATGGGAGGTCCTGCGTTATTCGGTCCTAATGTTATATACCAACTTATCCGTGTTTACATTTACTTTTGCATCAAGTGTCCAGTACCTGCTTCTATCTACCTACTTTTTTGCCGTCAGCCCTGTGTCTCTTTTTTACAAAGTAATTTTCTATAGAATTTTTCCCATTCATATGGGATTCATTTCCCCTATAATTAACTAATCGACAGGACCCCAGGCATATTGGTGGGCTAATAAACGATGTACACCTCGTAATTATGAATATTGCAGTTATAGACATATGATTTACTCTACTGTTTATCTTCTCTTTTTTAGAACTTTTCATGTCCTATACTCGGGTATATCTATGGTTATGCACACAATGCAACCCGATTACACGGATATCTCGGACCTTATTTTGCATTTTTTACTGTTTCTTTTTTATTTAGTATTAGTTGTATCCATATGCATGCACATCGATGTTCTATATGTACTATCTCCACAAACACCTAGTTTTGTGTGCGTTGGTTTACAATTAATTCCTGTGCATTATACACCTTTTCAAACAATGTTAGGGATCATATGTAGTCATGTACATTTTTCTACCTCCAACATAACATATATATGTATACACGCCTACATATGTATATATTTATATAATTGTTGGGAGCATCCTTCCGCACCAATGGAACACAATATACTGGCTTTCAGTTAACCAGCTTTATTTTCAGCCTAATTAAGTTCTTTCGGATGCACTCTCTAGATCCCTATACATGTGTTTGTCATAGGTTAATTTTCATTCCACCCATAGAAGACAACCTTTCAATTAACTTCCTTCATTTTCTATATAGGTGTATTTTATATATATATTATATATACTTTTTTATACATCATTCGGCTGTTATAGCCAATGGGTCCTTTTACTTTCAGCAGACATTATTATCATTCTATATATAAAATTAAAAATTCACTATTTCATTGGGCCAGCTTTGGACTTCGTTTACATTATATTCTCATATTGAGAACCTTTTTACCTTTCTCTTTTGCCTTGACCCAAATGTTTTAGAATACATATACCAGCCTCCCTACACGGAAGTTTTTCACATTTGCTGACATCTTTGATCACATTATGTTTTGGTCTCTCACTTCAGTGACGCCCATTATTAATCATTTCCATTTCACTTTAATTCACCTTCTTCACACTTTTCATATTTGGCTACGATGTGTCTACATGCTTTGACACAATTTGCCACTCTTTTCTTTTATGTATGAATATATTTTTTATGATTGGATGTATTTATGGGTGCATTTTTCCCGATTGTTGTCATTAAATTTTGGGTAACCCTTTACATCCACATTCTCAATTATGTCTATATGCACGTCACCATAATGGATGAATCCATCTCCAATACACACATAGATCTATTCTTTCTGCCATTTACCATTGAACAAGTTGTTAGATAGATCTAGTGCTTCATTTCATTACATATGTTTTCATTCATATCGATATACACATTCACATTTATTTTCACTTTTATTCATATTTATTTGTTCCATCACCATTATACATTTCATTTGCATAGTCTATCTTATGCTCTTTTTACAGCCTATTGTGGTTTGAATTGTATCGTCTTTAAGCTTTTATTTTATTTCATTCATCATTGCCTCATGTTTTACCATTTTGTGTCACTGTAGTACTATGTATGTACCACATATACAGTATTTTATATGTGCATTATGTTTATAATGTGCTATTATTTATACATTTTGATTATTGGTTTCACATTTGTGTGTATTTGTTTGTTTTTTCTTGCTTTGGTGTGCACAGGTGTAATGTGACTATCTCATTGGCATCAGGGGTTGTCCTAATATCATAGGCTCCTCCCGGGCAATTAATTGAGATTGGTCACATGTTCACCCTATGTTCTATATATACCTAACAGTTTTAATGCTCCATTAGCCATGAATAAGCACTGATCCAGTGCGAAACGCGTTGGCTGTTCCTTGTTTCCACTGCTGTGACCCTATTTTTGTACATGCTGTCTATTGAATAAAAGACCACCCATCAGGTTTTGGAGTGCGGCTATCCATTTTTCTTTGTCTTCATTTTGCTTAGTGCACCGCCAGCACCCTCGGTATCCTGCACCACCTGTAACCATTTAGTGATCCCACCTGGAGCGGTGACTCCTTTCTTGATATAATAAAAAGGGTGTCTTTTTTTCCAAGCGCTAGATTGGCTGCTATCCCAAGGGGTGATCATAGAGTCTCCCCTAGAAGAGCAGGGGATGGGGTTCTATTCAAATCTCTTCATGGTGCTAAAACTGAATGGAGATGTCAGACCCATTTTGGATCTCAAAGGTCTAAACCGGTTCCTAAACATTTGCAATTCGCATGGAATCAATCCAGTCAGTATTCACCCTTCAGGGAGGAGCACTTCTAGCATCTATAGACATCAAGGATGCATATCTCCATGTGCCAATATTCCCTGCTTATCCGAAGTTCCTGCGATTCGCAGTAGAACAGTGTAATTTTCAGTTTGTGGCCTTGCCCTTCAGGTTGGCCTCCGCATCAGGAGTGTTTACAAAGGTCCTGGCTCCACTTTAGGTTAAGGGCCCAGGGTATAGCGGTAGTGGCATACCTGGACGACCTGCTGCTGATGGATCCGTTCATAGCAGGGCTAAATCAGAGTATCGTCAGCACGGTCAAGTATCTGGAACATCTGGGTTGGGTTCTCAACCTAGAAAAATCATGCTTACGTTAAGTAAAGAGGCTGGATTTGGGTCCGCAAGAAGGTGTTCTTACCCCAGGCAAAAAGATTCAACCCGACAATGCCACCGAAGTGGTCTATACCAATCATCAAGGCGGCACCAAAAGTCACGCTGTCCAGAAAGAGGTAAGCCATATTCTGGCTTGGCCAGAAAACCATGTGCCTTGCCGGTCTGCAGTGTTCATTCCGGGTGTGGAAAATTGGCAGGAGGATTTCCTAAGTCGCCAGCAATTGCTCCCAGGAGAGTGCTCTCTGCATCCTGACGTCTGTCTGGCCATGTGTCAGAAGTGGGGTACCCCGGACGTGGACCTGTTGGCGTCCAGGTTCAACAAAAAGTTGGACAGCTTTGTGTTGAGAACAAGGGATCCGCTTGCTTGACGGGACAGAAGCCTTAGTAACTCCTTGGGATCAGTTTTCACTGATTTATGCATTCCCTCCAGTCCTTCCACGTCTTCTACGCAGGATCAAATAACAGAAGCTGGTAATCCTAGTTTCTCCGGCATGGCTTAGGAGATCCTGGTATGCAGATATCGTGAGGATGGCAGTAGGAGATCCTTGGACTCTTCCGTCCCGCCCGGATCTGCTTTCACAAGGGCCAATGTTCTATCATGCCTTAGAAATGCTAAATTTGACGGCTTGGCTGTTGAGGCCCTTGTTATGAAAAACCAGGGGCTTTCAGGCTCAGTAGTAACTACCCTGATTAATGCAAGGAAGCCGGCTTCTAGGGCTATTTATTATAAGGTCTGGAAGGCCTGTATTTCCTGGTGTGAAAACGATTGGCATCCTCACAAATATGTCATAGGTAGAGTTCTCGCTTTCCTACAGTTGGGAGTAGAAATGAAACTAGCTTTGAGAATTATCAAGGGTCAAGTCTCGGCCTTGTCAGTTCTTTTTCAAAGGCCTCTGGCTTAACTGGTTTAGGTTTTTATACAAAGAGTAACGCATATAAATCCACTGATTATGTCCCCTTTGTGTCCATGGGAATTTAATTTAGTCTTGTCGGTCCTCCAGGAGTCTTCTTTTGAGCCAACGTGTAATGATCCTTTGTTTCTTGTGACAAAGAAATTAGTCTTTTTAGTTGTGGTAACTTCCACAAGAAGAGTTTCTGAGTTGGCAGCTTTTTCTTGTAAAGAGCCATTCTTAGTGGTTCATTATTATACACGATTTATATAGCGCCAACAGCGTTTTACAATATAAGGACAAGGTGGTGTTATGTTCTCAGTGAAACACCTGTCTATAATAGATGTGGAACATAAACTAGGTAGGTGGGTGTTAGGAATTAACACAATTGTATAACATAATCTGAAGTATAAAAACGTGTGAAGTTTTTAGGCAGATAATTCTGTCTAAGTGCAAAAAAAATTTCATATATAGGTCATCAGTGTAAAGGAAAATTGAATACTCTAGGTAAAAATAAAGTGCAATACATAGTTCACAGTGCAAGGAAAATTTCTAGTTGTGCAAAAGTCCCATATAAGCCACAGATGAATCAGTGATTGAATGATAGAAGGTTGGTTCGTGGATGTATACGATTCCTTCACCACTGCCTTGGTGAAGGAGCGAGTGCAGGGAGCCAGATGTCGCTGCCCACATATGTTTCGTACAATGGTACGTCATCAGGGGGGCGTGTCTGGCCGCTGGGGTTGTGGTATTTGTAGGCTGGAATGAACACGGACAGCTGTGTATATCCGGGATAGAGCGCGCTTACGCTAACAGTCACAGAGTCACGCTAGTGCACGTACATACTGCCGGCCAGCTTATCAGACACTCAAAATCAAATGAGAGCATTTACCAGATTATACATCCGATGCAGTAACAGATTTGTCAATACATGTTCTCATCTCATTACTAACAAAATTGTTTGTATACATAATAGATGTACATAGGAAAAGGAGTACACAATGTGGTAACATGTACTGCTTTTTGGCTCTTAATTAAAAAGTATAAAAATGGTGTTTACACATTATTTGGTATATTACTGATATTTGTGAACTTTAGTATTAGTATATACCTTAATATTTACATAAAAAAAGGGGATTTTGTACTTGTATTCAAAATAGAAACATCCAAATAATTGGAATAAAAATATAAAAATGGAAATAAAAAATTAGGAATATAATTCCGTATGGACCTTGGGGTGCCATCTAGTGGTCAAAAAATAGAATGTCATCATGTGTGCAAAGTATATTAATGTCCAAACTAAAAAGGTAGAAAGAAGGAGTGGTTAATTGGCTACCATTTACTGATGTGTGTCTGTGCACTATGGGAGATACAGTAGAGAAGGAGGGCCAATGTGTGCCCTAGCGCATCCCTATAATATGTTCAAGATTAATATTGGAAATGATTTGATGTCTAGGATTGAATGTCATAATGGACTAATCGTTGGCCAAAAAACAATTCAGGTCCAATTCGACATTCATTCCTAAAGGATGCATAGTTTTGATTTTATGGATCCACATTGTTTCATTTTGGGACACACTTTGTCTCATGTGTGTCCCTCTCCTATCTATACCATATCTATACCATAGAAAGTGCACTGGGTGGGATCACTTTGATGTTTTTCTAAAAAATGTTGAGATACACTATGGTTGGGAAATTTATTTTGGATATTAGCTAGATGTTCATTTATTCTGATCTTTAATTTTCGAGTAGTTCTCCCTACATACTGTAGGGGACATGTACATTCAAGAACGTAGGTAACGTGATCTGAGTTACATGTGATGAATGGTTTTATCTGAAATTCTTCATTTGTGGTCTCTGATTTAAATTTTACACGTTTCTTGGGTACTCCTGGTCGGCGAGTGGTTTTGCATGCTTTGCACCTAGTGCAATAATGAAACCCTGGAATGTCCAGAAACGTTAGTGTTTTTTCTGGTGGGTCTGGTACATTGCCTGCGATTTTATTTCTCAGTCCAGGTGCTCGCCTGTAGATACATTTTGGTGTTTTTGAAATGGAAGTTTGAAGATCTTGGTCTTTTAACAGAATTGGCCAATGTTTTTTGTATATGGCCTCTATTTCTTTATATTGTCTATTGAATCCCGTTATTAATGCTGTGGAGCACACAAGGCAGTGGTGAAGGAATCGTATACATCCACGAACCAACCTTCTATCATTCAGTCACTGATTCATCTGTGGCTTATATGGGACTTTTGCACAACTAGAAATTTTCCTTGCACTGTGAACTATGTATTGCACTTTATTTTTAGCTAGAGTATTCAAATTTTCCTTTACACTGATAACCTATATATGAATTTTTTTTTTGCACTTAGACAGAATTATCTGCCTAAAAACTTCACACGTTTTTATACTTCAGATTATGTTATACAATTGTGTTAATTCCTAACACCCACCTACCTAGTTTATGTTCCACATCTATTATAGACAGGTGTTTCACTGAGTCTAGTTACTAGCACCCTCTATCATTTCGTTCTCACTATTTGCAGTAATTTACTACACCACTGAGGAGCAGCATATTAATTATTCCATTTTTTATGGCAAAATAAATTAAAGTTTTATCTTACATTTATTTGTGTACAAACTTAAGTTAACTATTGGTGCGGAATTTAAATTTCTTTTTAAGGTGTTATGTTCTCGCCCATCCTTTTTGCCTAAGGTAGTATCCAAGAAATATAATGTAAAATCCTTCGCGCTAAAACAATCAATAGTGAAACTAATAAATATTGCTAAGATTGCAGCAAAAACTAATAGCGTTTACCAATACACAAGTGTAGCATAGAATAAAAAAGTGAATTTGCGCAAAAAAACACACATCGATCAATATAAAACATATATGTGATAAATATTGAAATATGCAATAAGTGAGAGAATAAATTAAATATAAAAATCCATATGTATCAGAAGTCCATAAAGTGCAAAACATGCAGTGCACCAAGATGCTTAAACGTAGCTGTGTAGCTCAGAGTAAAGTGCAAGTGCTCCTCCGTGTAGTCAGCCTCACAGGCTTCTCACCTTGGTAGCATAAAACAATGCCGTGATAATGGATCAAATTGCCCGTGCCACTCCAGAAACAAACAGCCTCACAGGCCCCTCACCACACTTCCGTCCAACGATCGAATCCACCGGACTTCGACAAGATGGCGAATCGACAATTTCCGCCGAACCCCGCAATGATGGCGGATTGGCATACATCTGCCTGGCGGCATATATATAGAATGCTTTGACATTCGATCCGGTTCCCCAGATGAAGGCATGAGCCGTAACGCGTAGGGATACAGGGATACAGACGTACACCTGGAAGTGACGTGAGATATTTGGCAGATGCCGCCTTGTTTTATTTGATGCCTGCTTTTAATTTACTGATGTAAGGAGATTACTTTGTTTCAATAAATTTGCACTTTATTACATACTACACCATTGGAGGCCTATCTCTCTTTATGTTTCCCGAGTATTATAGCTAAGGGGAATATTTCAGGACCTAAGGAAGATTGACACGTTCCTGGTAATATCAACTATTGGTGGATTTATCCAGAGGATTTGTTTGAATGCACCTATTTGTCTATAGTGAGGTGAGGGGCCTGTGAGGCTGTTTGTTTCTGGAGTGGCACGGGCAATTTGACCCATTATCACGGCATTGTTTTATGCTACCAAGGTGAGAGGCCTGTGAGGCTGACTACACGGAGGAGCACTTACACATATGGACTTTTATATTTAATTTATTCTCTCTTTTATTGCATATTTCAATATTTATCACATATATGTTTTATATTGATTGATGTGTGTTTTTTTGCGCAAATTCACTTTTTTATTCTAAGGTAGTATCCAGTTTTCATATGAAGCAGGATTTTTCCCTACCTTTATTTTTTCCAGAACCATGTTCTGCGGAAGAAGAATTATTACATTCCCTTGATGTAATAAGGGCGGTTTGTTTCTATCTGGAAGCGACTGCCCAGATATGGAAAACTGACACTTTGTGTTGCCAGAAGGTTCCAGCATCAAAATCGAACCTTTGTAGATGGATTCGTCAGGTCATTAATCAGGCTTATGATTTAAGGGGGAAGATTTTGCCTTTTGGTCCTAGAGCTCACTCTACCAGGGCAGTTAGTGCTTTCTGGGCAGTGCGACACCAAGCCTCCATGGCTTGCAAGGCTGCAACTTTGTCATCAGTGCATACATTCACGAAACTTCTGCAGGAAGCAGTATAGGTCCTCACGTCTGACGGCGGTCTGCCTTATTTTTTGTGTCTCCCTCCCCTCAGATGGCATTGCTTTGGGACATCCCATATAGTAATTACTATAGTGCTCAGTGTCCCATGATTTACGATAAAGAAAATAGGATTTTTATAACAGCTTACCTGTAAAAACCTTTCCTTAGAAGTACTTCACGGGACACAAAGGTCCTGCCCCTCTTATTGGGATATACAGTGGGTACGGAAATGTTTCACTCTTTGTTATATTGCATCCATTTGCTAAAATTATTTAAGTTAAAAAAAATCCTCATTAATGTACACACAGCACCCCATATTGCAAAATTATTAAAAAAGAAAAACTGAAATATCACATGGTCCTAAGTATTTAGACCCTTTGCTCAGTATTAGGTAGAAGCACCCTTTTGATCTAATACAGCCATGAGTCTTTTTGGGAAAGATGCAACAAGTTTTTCACACCTGGATTTGGGGATCCTCTCCAGTTATGTTAGGTTGGATGGTAAACCTTGGTGGACAGCCATTTTTAGGTCTCTCCAGAGATGCTCAATGGGGTTTAAGTCATTCAAGAACAGTCACAAAGTTGTTGTGAAGCCACTCCTTTTTTTCAGCTGTGTGCTTAGGGTCATTGCCTTGTTGGAAGGTAAACCTTCGGCCCAGTCTGAGGTCCTGAGCACTCTGGAGAAGGTTTTCGTCTAGGGTATCCCTGTAATTGTCCGCATTCATCTTTCCCTCGATTGCAACCAGTCGTCCTGTCCTTGCAGCTGAAAAACACCCCCACAGCATGATGGGACTGTATTGGACATGTGATGAGCAGTGCCTGGTTTTCTCCACACATACCGCTTAGCATTAAGGCCAAAAAGTTCTATCTTGGTCTCATCAGACCAGAGAATCTTATTTCTCACCATCTTGGAGTCCTTCAGGTGTTTTTTTTTTTTTTAAGCAAACTCCATGTGGGCTTTCATGTGTCTTGCACTGAGGAGAGGCTTCCATCGGGCCACTCTGCCATAAACCCCCCGACTGGTGGAGGGCTGCAGTGATGGTGGACTTTCTACAACTTTCTCCCATCTCCCGACTGCATTTCTAGAGCTCAGCCACAGGGATCTTTGGGTTCTTCTTTACCTCTCTCACCAAGGCTCTTCTCCCCCGATAGCTTAGTTTGGCCAGCTCTAGGAAGAGTTCTGGTCATCCCAAACCTCTTCCATTTAAGGATTATGGAGACCACTGTGCTCTTAGGAACCTTAAGTGCAGCAGAATTCACAATTCTGTCTCTGAGCTCTTCAGGCAGTTCCTTTGACCTCATGATTCTCATTTGCTCTGACATGCCCTGTGAGCTGTAAGGTCTTATATAGACAGGTGTGTGGCTATCCTAATCAAGTCTAATCAGTATAATCAAACACAGCTGGACTCAAATAAAGGCGTAGAACCATCTCAAGGTTGATCAGAAGAAATGGACAGTTAAATACATGAGTGTCAAAGCAAAGGGTCTGAATACTTAGGACAATGTGATATTTCAGTTTTACTTTTTTTATTACATCTGATTTTTTTTTTAAATAATTATGTGTTTTTCTGTCAATATGGGGTGCTGTGTGTACATTAATGAGGAAACAATGAACTTAAATGATTTTAGCAAATGGATGCAATATAACAAAGAGTGAAAAATGTAAGGGAGTCTGAATACTTTCCGTACCCACTGTATTTATATATTGCTTTGCTACTGGGAAGTACTCCCTTTATGGGAGGGGTTATATAGGGGGGACTTTCTGTCTTGTTTATGCCCAGGGGTCAAGTCCTGGGGAAAAAAGTGTGGGAACTCCCACCCAAGATCCACTCCCCCACCAAAAAAAAATGACGGGGGTGGGTGGTATGTAGATGAGAGGGGTGCATAGTGTATGGGGTGGGTGGTATATAGATGAGAGGGGTGTGGAGTGTATGGGGGTGGGTGGTATGTACATAAGAGGGGGGCGGAGTGTATAGGGTGAGTGGAATATAGATGAGAAAGGTGCGGAGTGTATGGGGTGGGTGGTATATAGATGAGAGGGGTGCGGAGTGTATGGGGTGGGTGGTATGTAGATGAGAGGGGTGGAGAGTATATGAGGTGGGAGGTATGTAGATAAAAGGGGTGCAGAGTGTATGGGGGTGGGTGGTATGTAGATGAGAGGGGTGCAGAGTGTATGGGGGTGGGTGGTATGTAGATGAGAGGGGTGGAGAGTGTATGAGGTGGGAGGTATGTAGATAAAAGGGGTGCAGAGTGTATGGGGGTGGGTGGTATGTAAATAAGAGGGGTGCAGAGTGTATGGGGTGGGTGGTATATAGATGAGAGGGGTGCGGAGTGTATGGGGGTGGGTGGTATGTAGATGAGAGGGGTGCAGAGTGTATGGGGTGGGTGGTATGTAGATGAGAGGGGTGCGGAGTGTATGAGGTGGGTGGTATGTAGATGAGAGGGGTGCGGAGTGTATGGGGGTGGGTGGTATGTAGATGAGAGGGGTGCGGAGTGTATGGGGTGGGTAGTATCAAATACACCACTGGCCACTGATGCATTAGCGACCAGTGGTAGGTAATTAACCCCTTTGTGCTGCATTAGTGACACCAGTGTCAGTGTTTATGAACCCTTTCATGCTGCACCAAATAGGGGTAATAAATACTGACACTGGTGTCACTAATGTAGCACAAAGGGGTTAATAAACTGCCACTGGTCACCAATGCATCAGTGAAAGTACATTAACCCCCTCATTGCTGAATACCATTAAAAACGTCAGACAGTTAACACAGCTAAGCTACTATGATACAACACTGCCTTAGGTAGGTTAGGTTTTTAGCCTCTGCAAACTTTCTTACTTACTCCCCCACTTCAGTACAGATTTCCCCCCATTCAGTACAGATTCCCCCCCCCCCCCATTCAGTACAGATTCCCCCCCCCCATTCAGTACAGATTCCCCCCCCCCCCCCATTCAGTACAGATCCCACTTCAGTACAGATTTCCCCCCTCTCAGTACAGATTTCCCCCCTCACAGTACAGATTTCCCCCCCTCACGGTACAGATTTCCCCCCCTCACAGTACAGATTCCCTCCACAGTACAGATTCCCTCCACAGTACAGATTCCCCCCCCCCAGTACAGATTCCCCCCCCCAGTACAGATCCCCCCCCTTCATTCAGTACCATAATGTACCTGTACCTCAGATGATCCTGAGTCCTGGCATGCACAGGCATACACGGGGGACTGGTCGGGTCCCATGTGTAGACATACAGAAGGAGGGGGAGGCGGGCTGCTTTACTCTGCTCGTGCCAAAACTGATCAGACCTGCGACCACGGAGAGCAGGGCAGGATCTGACGGGTCACGGGTGTCACTCCAGTGTGGCTCGCACCCCCGCAAAGTCACTAGGTTCCTCTCTCCTGAGTCTTCAGGAATTGCGCGCCGCTGCCTAATCCCGCCCGCTCAGCTGACTCTTCAGTGGGGGGGGACGAACGCCTGCTACTCTGCTGCCTAAACCCGCACGCTGCCTAAATCTGCCTGCAGTCTCCGCTAAAGTGGGAGGGGGAGCTGCCTGACAATCCCCCGCCCCCCACCTAGTACCCACTGAAGAATCCCTCCTATTCTCTGCTCGAGTCCTGCAAAGGGAACGGCGTTCCTGCTGTAAAAAAAAAGTGCAGGGACGCCGTTCCCGCAGGACTCGAGCCCTGATTATGCCAGTGTCCATCACCTGAAGGGCGTATAACCTATATAGTAATTACTACTCTGTGTCCTGTGATGTACAGTACTTCCAAGAAAAGGATTTTACAGGTAAGCTGTTATAAAAATCCTAGTTTTATTCACAAGATTTAAAGGGGATCGCCAGGTTTTAGTGAAGTTTAACCACTTAACCACTTAAGAACCGCCTCCTGCACATTTACGTCGGCAGAATGGCACGGCTGGGCACATGCACGTACAGGTACGTCCTCTTTAAGTGCCCAGCCCTTTTATAGGGAAATACAATCGATGACGTCACACCTACAGCCACACCCCCCTACAGTTAGAAACACAGATGAGGTCATACATAACCCCTTCAGCGCCCCCTTGTGGTTAACTCCCAAACTGCAATTGTCATTTTCACAGTAAACAATGCATTTTAAATGCATTTTTTGCTGTGAAAATGACAATGGTCCCAAAAATGTGTCAAAATTGTCCGTAATGTCTGCCATAATTTCGCAGTCATGGAAAAAAAAAAATTGCTGAACACCGCCATTAGTAGTAAAAAAAAAAAAATGTTTTATAAAAATGCAATAAAACTATCCCCTATTTTGTAAATGCAAAAAAATTTGCGCAAACCAACCGATAATTGCGATTTTTTTTACCAAAAATAGGTAGAAGAATACGTATCGACCTAAACTGAGGAAAAAAATTATTATTTTTATATATTTTTGGGGGATATTTATCATAGCAAAAAGTTAAAAATATTTTTTTTTTTTCAAAATTTTCGCTCTATTTTTGTTTAAAGCGCAAAAAATAAAAACCGCAGAGGTGATCAAATACCACCAAAAGAAAGCTCTATTTGTGGGGAAAAAAGGACGCTAGTTTTGTTTGGGAGCCACGTCGCATGACCGCGCAAATTGTCTGTTAAAGCGACGCAGTGCCGAATCGCAAAAATTGTCCGGGTCTTTAAAAAAATATATAAATATACAGTAGGAAGCTTCCTGAAGATTTCCCCTCAGGGTGAAACACATTGAGGTGGTGCATCCCCAGGTGTTATGTCACTTCTGGTGATGCTACATCCTGTTCTGGGAATGCATGCCGCTATGGTCCATGGAGCAGTGTTGGCCATCTTCCACAAGCAGCACTGATTACACCTAGTGCTGGTTTAATAGGCACAAATACTGTACAAATGAGTGCAAAAAACAAAACAAAGATTTGAATGCCTGAATTTCAGGCAGTGAGGCTGGGGTAAATCTAAGAGGGTTTGAGTCAAAAGGCACCGTTGGACCTAACATTTGGAGGTCAAAACATTGTGGAGAGTGCAAGTCTCTGTGAGGACACCTTGCACACATCCAGATATTGAAGCTTGGTCCCTGTTTCTTTACATAGGAGCACAGGCACTTCCCTATGACTGTTTGATCACAAGCAGCATGGTCACTTTGGGACTTACTGGACTATTTCACAGTGTTTTACTTATTTGATATATGCCATGGCTTCACAAATTAGCCAGATAGTTTATATCATTTATATGTATGGTTTTGAAATGTATTAGTGGTGTCATCAATCACAGACATACATATATTATCATATAGTTCAGCAGCGCAGTTTATATACAATAACTGGGCTATTTTACCTGGCAATTGCACAGTAAGGCAACACTACACAAATTAAATGTATATAATTTTTTTTAACACAAATAGGAGCTTTGGTAATTAATCACCACTGTGTTTTCTAAAATATAAAGAAAAAAAAACAGAAATTTGTGAAAAAATAAATAAAAATTTAACTACTTTTATTAACCACTTGCCTACTGTGCACCTACACCCCCTTCCTGCCCAGACTAAATTTTAGCTTCCGGCACTGCGTCGCTTTAACTGACAATTGCGCGGTCGTGCGACATGGCTCCCAAACAAAATTGACGTTCTTTTTTTTCCCACAAATAGAGCTTTCTTTTGGTGGCATTTGATCGCCTGTGCGGTTTTTATTTTTTGGGCTATAAACAAAAAAAGAGCGTAAATTTTGAAAAAAAAACACAATATTTTTTGCTTTTTGCTATAATAAATATCCCATTTAAAAAAAAAAAAAAAAAAAATTATCTCAGTTTAGGCTGATACATATTCTTCTACATATTTTTGGTAAAAAAAAAAAAAAAAAAAAATCGCAATAACCATATAGTGACTGGTTTGCGCAAAAGTTATATTGCCTACAAAATAGGGGATATAATTATGATTTTTTTAATTTATTTTTTTACTAGGAATGGCGGCAATCTGCTTTTTTTATTTCAGGACTGCGACATTATAGCTGACACACCGGACACTTTTGTTACATTTTTGGGACCATTCACATTTATACAGTGAACAATGGTATAAAAATGCATTGATTTCTGTATAAATGTGACTGACAGGGAAGGGGTTAACCACTAGGGGGCGGGGAAGGGGTTAAATGTGCAGCCTAGTGAGTGTTCTAACTGTAGGGGGTGACTGGGGGAGGTGACCGATCTGTGTCCCTATCTACAAGGGACACAACATCGGTCTCCTCTCCCTGACAGGACGTGGAGCTCTGTGTTTACACACAGAGCTCCACGTCCCTGCTCAGTTACTGGGCAATCGCCGGTGCCCGGAGGCCATTGCGGCCGCCGGGCACGCGCATTGTGTCACAACAATAGGGTATTCCGCCCGCCATCATTTGACGGCGTGCAGTACCCTAGTGGTTAAACATCTCCAATAAAAAGAAATTTAAAAAAGAATACTGTATTTGCTGGCGTATAAGACTACCTTTTACACTTAAAAAAAAATGGGCAAAAAGCAAGGGTCATCTTATACGCCGGGTCAGCTGCTCGGATGTCTGCTGGATGTGTGGTAATACTCTATGTAGCTTCGGCTACATACAGTATATACCGCTTAGCCAATCCCGGTGAGCGATGTATTCAAATGAATGAACAGAGCCTGCTCGATTGGAGTAACAATCTCTGCCAATCCAAACAGGCTACATACAGTAGCCTGCTCAGATTGGCTTTGAGAGTCAGAGAGGCATGGGCTGATGATGTTACAGCCTCTGCCAATCCAAGCAGGCTTTGTATTCATCAATTGAATACATCGTTCGCCGTGATTGGCTCCAGCTCCAGCAAGAAGGAAGAAGAATATGGCTCCAGAAAGAAGGAAATATGAAGCGTTGGAAGCCTCGGAAGGGGGGTCGTCTTATACGGTGAGTACAGGCAAAAAATCTTAAAAAAACTGTAAAATAAGGGGGTCGTCTTATACTCCGGGTCGCCTTATACACTGCTTGTTCAAACAAACGTATTTTCTAACAGATGCAGCAACTGTGTACACTGTTTAAACTGTATGTAGCATCTCCAATTTTAGGATGAACGTGTCCAAAACAGAAATTCTGAATGTAAACACGAATAAGGATGAAGAACGATCCCTCAAGAGAGAGTTTAACTTTATCTGGCAGAAAGAGATAAAGTACTTGGGAATTAAATTAGCAAACTCTCTTAAGAATATATATAGATTGAATTATATCCCCCTACTAGATGAAATAAATGGAGAAATCAAAAAAATTAAGAATCGACCGATCTCATGGTTTGGAAGGATAAATATAGTAAAAATGATACTAATGCCGAAAATCTTATATAGGTTCCAGATGGTGCCAGTAGCCCTACCACAATCCTATTTTAAAACACTCAACTCCTTGTTATTAAACTACATATGGAATAAAAAGAAACATAGGATCGCACTCCGAGTATTAAAACAGGAAAAAAAACAGGGAGGACTAGCGGTCCCGGATATCAGAAAATATTATAATGCATCAGTAATATCCCGTATAATAGAGTGGGCTAGGGAAAATCGGGAGAAAAGATGGGTTAATATTGAATGTACACTGGCAGGGACACAGTTAGGTAGAAAAATATGGAATCCACCACATTTTAGAAGTTTACATAACACCACACATGAAATCACACGGATAGCACTAAGGATATGGGACAGAATACACAAACAGTTAGGACTAAAATATAACTCACCACTAATAGATTTAAAAGACAATGAATTCTTTGCACCAGGATTAAAAGGGGAGGGTGGGAATTGGATTAAAAATAGAACCCAGGTAAAAGATATTATTCAAAAGGGTAAAATATTGTCACTTCAAGAGATTAAAACTAAGATGGAATTCACAGGGTGGGATGAGTGGCGCTACTTACAGCTATCCTCCTTTATCAGGAGTCTCCCGATCCCATTAAGGGATCAGAAGAAGTACACTCAATTGGAACAACTATGTGTGGCTGAACACTTAAAAGGGAATATTTCAAAACTTTATAAATTCCTGATGAGGGCGGAAGAGC
Organism: Rana kukunoris; assembly: GCA_029574335.1. Classification (NCBI taxonomy): domain Eukaryota; kingdom Metazoa; phylum Chordata; class Amphibia; order Anura; family Ranidae; genus Rana; species Rana kukunoris. The sequence goes on from CM056050.1 coordinate 461,447,992, forward strand.
TGGGGAAGCCCAGTTATATGCAAAAATGGGAAAGAGAGCTTGAAAGCACTAGGGATAAAATTATAGTAGATAGAATCTTCAATTTAACTCATTCATCAGCAACAGATACGAGAACGGCCGAGATGAATTTTAAACTTATTACTGGATGGTACATTACCCCTGACAAAATCAGCAAATATAGAGAAGGGCAGTCCGCCGATTGTTGGAGAGGTTGCGCAACTAGGGGATCAATGGCCCACTTGTGGTGGAACTGCCCTAAGATCAAAGAATATTGGAAAAAAATTCTAACCCTAATCAAGGAAATAACTAAAAAAGAGATCAAAGAAGATCCTTGGGTGGTCCTCTTCCATGGGGGGGAGGAGCCTATAAAAGAATATAAAAAAACTCTGATACCGCATCTTCTTAATGCGGCGAAACGATTGATACCCAAGAAATGGAGGGAAAAGGAAAGCCCCCAAATATGGGAGTGGATTGATGCAGTAGAGGAAACTCATAGGAGGGAGGGGATGAGACTTGGAGGGGAGGAAGACAATAAGGATCTAAGGGACAAATGGGGTAAATGGATAGAATTTAAAAAATCCTGGAGTTGTGCAGAAAACTTAAGAGTGACATAAGATAGTTGGGGGGAAACAGGATTCAACTATGGGGGATTACCAGGGGAAGGGGGACGGTGGAATCACGAGATGGAGGGAGGGATGGATGGAGGGAGGGATGGAGGGAGGGATGGAGGGAGGGTGGGATGGGGAGGAAAAATACACATGTTACCTTTTTGCAGTTAAAAAAAAAAAAAAAAAGAGAGAGAAATATACAGAAACATTTAAGGAAATAAGAAGCCACAAGTGATGCATTGACTACAGGGGGAAGCGAAGGGCGGAAGGGTCCGTGAGCAGGTTTGATGGATTGCACCCCGGTCTAGTCTGATGTGGAAAAAAAAAAAAAGAAAGAAAAAAAAGAAGAAAAAAAAACAAAACAAAAAAAAAAAACTGTATGTAGCCTTGCTACCTACAGCACAGTCTTCTGAAACAAAATGGAGTTGGACTGAGCGCTGCTCAGCCATTCACAGAAAGTTTTGTATTTTCTGAATGAATATAAAGCTTCTTCTAATTGGCTTAGGTGGAGAGGTTTGATCCAAACAAACCATTTCAAGTTTCCTAAAACATGGAGTTCAGCTTTAAGACACAGCCAAAATTCTGCCTGCAATTTATAGTATTGCTTTTTATTTATGATGAATACAATTTATCAAACAATATTCTTGGTTAATAATCTATCACTTCCTTCGGTCTACAGCAGGGGTCTCCAAACATTCTAAACAATGGGCCGGTTTATTGTTTTTCAGACTCTTGGAAGGCCGGACTTTGGCCAGCAGCGGTGGAAATTTTCCTGACATCAGTGGAACTAAACATATGGTATTAGGGGGAGATATAGTGCCCCATCGTTGGTATAATAGGGAGGAATAGTGCCCCATTAGTGGTGTCAGTGGGAGAAATGGTGCTCCACTGTCGGTGTCAGATGTCAGAAAAGTGTCTCGTATCAGTGGGAGGGATAAAGGCAAGCAAAGGGCCACATCCAGCCCTCGGGCCGCAGTTTGGAGACCACTGGTCTACAGGATTGATTCCCTTGGCAATATGATGTTAAGCTCTGGTAACTGATGTCTTCATTTTCTAAGTACTTATTTTATTTGAATGCTACACTGCTGAATATGGGAATACAATGCAATAGCAGTCTAGGCAATTAACTTTACATTACTACAATATATTTTTATCTATATTCAAAGTTGGATGAGGCAAATGAGAGACAGTTCCCCCAAAAAGTTTGGGATCCAATTGCTTTAACTTACCTCTTCCTTCTCTGCACTCTGTAGGTCTCTCCATTCTTCAATTGGTTGACCAAGGTCTACTGTATTCATGGGGACTTTCACCTCTCCAATGATATCATGTTTAGAGAACCGATCAAAGTCATATATGGTCATAACCAGGGTTTTTCCACCAAGCTCCTGATATGGAATCTATAGCAATAAACAAAATGTTAGGGAATTAAGTTTTAATGCATGCACTGATGTTACAAAGTTTATGCCTTTCAATAAAGCAAAAATACAACCTAATTTTTCTATACCCCTATAGTGCAACTTCATTTGAGACAGCACTTTGTAGGACTGATACTCTGGGGGAGATTTACTAAAACTGGTGCACACCAAATCTGGTGCAGCTTTGCATAGTAACCAATGCGCTTCTGACTTCAGATCGTTAAATTAGGCTTTGCCAATAAAAATTAGAAGCTGTTTTCTGCTGGCTTAAGACTAAAGCTGGCCATACACAGATCAAACTTTGTCTGACTCATGTTGATTCGCCCATAATTCACTCTGCAACAAAAGTAAATTTTTCAAGTTGAAGGAGTTGAGTGGAAAATTATAAACCTAACATGGACTGCAATGCAATGCAGGTTGTATTTGGATATTCTTATGGGTATTGGCTGTCAGAATACAATAAGCTGGAAGGTGAAATCCCTCCATTCATGCTGTTTAGCATGTACAGACAGCTAGGGATCATACTTCCCCCTAACAGACAGAATGGATAGCATCCAAATATAACAGTTAACAATGAAAGTATTTTCATATATTCATGGCCATGATAAACCCCCCCCCCCCCCCATCTCATAGGCCAGCTACCTTTTGTTGCCTCAAAGAGCACATAACTAAATTGACCCAATCTTACAATACTATATTAGCAAATTCATACTTAAACATAAAAACATTTTAAGGATATGTTCACCTTTGTAAAAAATAAAAGCACATCTTTTTTGCAGGTAAAAATATGTGCATTATATTTTTTTTCTAGGAACCTGCAATGCATTGCACCCATGATCAGCAGATCACAGGTGCAATGCAAGACTATTGCAGACTGTGTAAGCTCTCTGCTTGTACTTCGTAAAAGCAGGCAGTTACACACTTACAGAAGGCATCAATGAACCACCTAGAGCACAGGCGTCAAACACAAGACCCGCAAGCCGAATCCGGCCCTCCAGGCCATTTCATGTGGCCCTCGCACCTCTCCTGTAGCTGCAGGAGAGCTCCAACCTTCCTCTGGTCCTCCTCCAGACCCATACATTTCTGCTTTCAGGCATCCAGCTTCTTTCCAGCAGCAGCATAAGGAAAGGGGGGTACACTATGATGTAAGGTAGAGTGGAAGACTCAACTTCTGATGGTGGGGTGGCTCTTGACATCTAATATATGGGGAGAGGATGTGCTGGACAACTAATCTTACAGATACAACCGGCCATTTTGAGGGCAATTATAATGCTGATGCGGCCCACGATGAAATTGAGTTTGACACCCTTGACCTAGAGCATTCAACAGTGCCCTAGGTAGTTAATTTACAACTACAAGCCGAAAGCCGCAAAGGGCCTGGTGCAACAGTATCATGTTATGAAAGGTGAACTTATCCTTTAACTAAAACATAATTATTATCATACTGACACATACAGGGGACCAGGTGCCACTATGTAGTTTCCAGGATCCTATGGGACATCCCTGCAGGATTCAGGACAGTTAAAAGGCTCTGCTTCATACTGTCCTCTCAGTGGCAATGGCACTCTGGACATCAAATTTGCCCCTGCATTTATTAAGAGTAGATAAAAGTTTACCAAACCTTAAAAGTAAATGTCTCATTGAAGATGGGATTTAGTGTCTTCCGATGAACTTTAGTCTCATGCTTCTTTTTCTTGTCTGGTAAAAAGAAAATTTTCACATAGGGATCTGATGTTCCTCCTATGTCCAACGCAGGTAATTCTGTAGCTTGTATAACACCAACTTGCATCTGCAAGTAAGACGAGGGTAAAAATGATAAAAAAACATTTTGAATTTGCATGATCATTTGCAAGTGACAAAATAGGTTTAGGCACCATCAACAGGACTGCTATACAAACAACCCTAGATTATATGGTTCTTTTCAAAACTGTTAATCTTGTTTTAAATTTCAGGTATTTTCGTTATTGTTTTAACAAACGAAAACTAATGCACAGAATACGAAAAAAAAGATCCGATAAAAAGAAATGCTTTATTTTTGTTTTCGTTGGTCGAATGTGCCTAACCTTAACTCTATTAGTCCAAGATTATTCTACATAGAGAGTGAGAAAAGATTTGACATTATAGAGAGAAAAGATTTGACACTATAGAGAAAAGATTTGACATTATAGAGAGAAAAGATTCGACATTATAGAGAGAAAAGATCGCTGCTGGAATTGGGTGGGGGAAGTAAAACAAAAATAATGATGATGATGAATGTTACTGGCTAATTGTAACCAAAGAGCAGGAGCAGTAAAAAAGCTAGAACTAACTTGACAATTTAACATGAACGACAAAGATTCGGCAAAGCATCGAAAAACACACAACCGTCGAATCTGTCATAGAAGGCTTATGGTGTCTGTTGATAGTTCTAAGAAGATTTGACAAGCAGCTAAACTGTACGATGCCGCAATCATACATTTACGATCAAATGCTCGGCCTATAGGCTATAGAAAAATTCTAATGTTGGTTGACTAGTAATAATAATTAATAAATATAATTATTACTACTCATACAACATTAGAATTCTTCTATAGCTTGTAGGCGGAACAATCGACAGGAAATGTAGGATTGCGGCGTTGTACAGTTTCGCTGCCCCGTCGAATCTTCTTTGAACATTCGACAGACACCATAAGCCTTCAATGACAGATGTAACCTTAATTAGTTTGGATTTTCGGACGAATGCAATTTCCAACGAAAAACAAAATAAATAAAAATGAATTTCGGGAGTAACTAAATAAATGTATTTTTCGGACAAAAACGAAATTCCGAAACAATATTTCAGCGTGCACATGTCTAGTTTTAAATCAGGATGTAGCTCCATAAAATACATCCTGAATACATTTCCACAATAGAAAAATTATTAGCAATTCCAGTGGATGAAGGACAATGATTTAAAAAAGTTAACAAAATTTCAGGCAGAATTAGGATCAGGGTTAGATGTGGAATGCAACTTTGTAGCTATGAGAACATTGATATTGTAGACTGCAGTCTAACTACATCAAAAAGTGAGGATCATACAAACACCACCAATGCAGGTAACTGAACAGTAAATGTACTTTAAACATAATGTAATAAAAGGAATTCACAGTACTACTAGATGCAATAAAGGCAGCCTTTAAGTACTCAAGTCTCCTCTGTAATCAGTTTGTTATAAAGGTTTTATTTTTAAATGTCCTTTGCAAGGATGCTTATATCTGCCTAACATGAAACAAAGGTCACAAGTGGTCACCCTGAGGGCTGCTTACAGGCTGTTAGACAGCATTTTAGATAACAGAAGATGCTTTGGTACCTGATTATTTTGAAAGTCATAATCCAGGGAGAACTGGAGCTTTCCAAGCTGCTCTTCTTCCTTTTCCTCCTCCTCTTTGTCTTCTCCCTCTGTTAGGCCAGTTTCTGCATCATCATCATCGTCATCCTACAGAATCTGCAAAGAGAAACAGACCTCACTTTTCTGCCTTTTAGTTCATGGACATGGAAAAAATGGTTATCAAACTTTATTTTAATTGCAACAACTAAAAAGTAAATGCAGAACTAACATGCTACCCCAAAAGGTATTAACATTATTAATAGAGCACAATACCAAGGCCATAACATAACTAAACCCAATGTATTGTATTGTAATCCATACCATGGCCTTTACATCAGCACTTTTCAGACTTGAGCTTTGTTGCTCTGCTTTGCCATTCCTGCAATTTGTTTAAGGCCGCTTACACACGACCAAATAAATCTGCTCAAATCGGTCGGACAGACCGATTTGATCAGATTTGTCTGCTGGCTGTTTTGGTTTGATCGCTGTACACACGATCAAACCAAAATCCCCGCCGGCAGACAGCACGGTGACGTGACGTACTAACCAGCAGACATATCGGTCCGACGGGTTCCCGGCAGACAGATTTTAAAGCAGGCTTTAAAATCTGTCTGCTGGACAAATCCGCCTGCTCGCCCGTACACACGATCGAATCTGTCTGCTGAGACGGTCTGTCAGACCGTTTCCAGCAGATAGATTTGATCGTGTGTACACGGCCTAACAGTTCTTAATTTGCTGAACTTTATTGCAATCAGTGGTTACAGCTCATGTCAAGAGAGCCAGATTTGACTGATTTGATGATGTATCGGTCACAATTACATTTTCCTATGCGTTTGTTCCTCAAAATTATGTATAAACAAGCACATTCAGATGTAGAAAAGTGCATGTTTATGAAATTAACCTTTTGGGTTTAGAGTAATAACCAACTTTGCAATATTATTTGTTGAAGTGAAATGTTAACCCTTTCAAATTGCTGTGTTTTCTTTGAACAGACATATTTAATTAAAATATGTCACAAAGCAAAATAAAAGCAAAGCTGCAAGTGACATTTTCCATTGTTTGAAGTTATGAGCTGCATACTAGTTTTAAAGCAGCAAGATCACTTTGAGTGAAGCTGCACTGTATCCTATATATCACTCAGTTGGCTTTATAACTGCAAAGGTTGCAGAAAGATTGCAAGAATTAATATTTTCAAATGAATGCATTGTGGGCAAGAGAGGAAGCCAGAGGCACCACATCCCCCAGTAATGTATAAAAAGAGAAAAGATCAAGTTCTTGGGATTTTTAAAAGGTGACAATTTTCAAAAGTCCATGGTCTGTTAAAAATGCCCTGGTGGAGCATGCGGTCTCGATTTGCTTGCCAAGCACACAACCTCCTATGGTTGGGTGAGCCATTCAATGGTACCTGTATTAATACAATACAATATTTATCTGCAGCTCAAGGAGACTATTTACATCTACCCATTCAACAGATTTTCTTTTTTTAAATCTTTGGTATTGGAGCCCCTTCTGTGGCTTCCTTTGGGGTAGCCTCTAGGAATGGTGCAACTGTATGGACCAATTTGCCCTGTCTATTCATTTGTTGTGTGAATACAAACAACTATTTGATATTAATATGATGGAACTTATATGTTGTTATACACACTCTCCTGAAGAAGCCACACAAGAGAGGCAAAACATGTTGAGATACTCTTTTCAACATACTTGTAACAACATTAGGTACAATTCTACATCACTTTAATGATGACAAGTAGTTCAATCTTTTACACATTTTTAATGCTTTTATAGAAGTACGGACTAAAAATTTTAGTTCTTAACAGATCATGGACTTTTGATAATTGGCATCTTGAAAATCCCTTAAACTTGATCTTTTCCCTTTTTTATTTTTAAATGTGCAGCGGAATTTTTCATTCAGGTTTCTGGATGTTGGAGTTTCCAAAGGCTGACTGAATAAATTTCAGCCAATTTATTTAAATTTTCAGATACTTTTTGGGGTTGTGACATCCTTGGCTCTTGCGCTACATTTGAGATATTTTTTTCTATTTCAGAATAACCGTTATGCCATTTTCAAAAGAATCAGACTCCATCATCCAGATAATATCATCCAATTTTATGGTAAAGACCAGGTGATATCCTAGAAGCCAATCACCTTCCTATGCCTGGGTGTACTTACACCTGCAGTTGCTGCCAATTTATACACCATACAGCCATCTAGAGAAGTTCCCACATGTTATATTTATTCCATTAAATTATATAGGTTAGCAATCAGAGAAAGACCAATGTAACAAACCAGAAACACTATGCGAATGACTCACCATTACAGATGTCCAAGTAGAATATATTTTTATAAACCATATAGAGTAAAACCTTGGTTTGAGAGTAACTTGGTTTGAGAGCGTTTTGGGTGACAAGTAATTTTTTTGAATACATTTTGACTTGATATACAAGCAATGTCTTGATATAAGAGTAGCATCATGTCACAACTGAGTATAAAAGAGAAGAGAGGCGCCTCTAAGTGTAGCAATATTATTAAATTTAATGAAGGTACAACATTTAGCAACATATCGCTACACTTAGAGGCACCTCTCTTCACTTTTATACTTTGTAGCTCCTGCTGGATTTTGCTTCTAATCCCCTTGTGGAGGGCCGTCATTTGTGGATGGACATTTTATGGTTACATAACCTGGTCACATTGCCATAATCTTTTTATATGAACTATAAACTGAAGGACTTATGAATAAAGGGTTGTGGAACGAGTTATTTGAGTTTCCATTATTTCATATGGGAAAATTTGCTTTGATATAAGAGTGCCTTGGATTACAAGCATGTTTCTGGAACAAATTATGCTTGCAATCCAAGGTTTTACTGTATTATAAATGATTAAGGTACCAAGACATTTTCTATAGCAACAACTAAGTGCTTGTCACACACTGGCATCGGATAAAAACACAGCATATGCAGGTACCCCATCAGCAAAGGTGGCCAGATAATAAATCTGCTTGAAGAACTCCGGGGAAAAACTTCCCCCCCCCCCCCCCCCCCATGTCCTTGTTGCTGAGCTCCTACCTTCAACTATGCCATCCATCTTCTGAGCTCTATAGTTCCTCTGTAGCAGCTTGATGATTTTGCAGAAAAGCCAATAATCAATCTCCAGTGATACCCTGGTTGCAAGACCGCTGGCTGCTATTCCTCCTATACTCCCAGCCAACTGTCTTGTCACTTGCCACAAGTAGTTCTCTAAAAGCGAGCAGGGACTTGTATTTTTTGCCTTGCTCGTTGTAGTGGGCGAAGGGAGTCTTACAACCCCAGGTCTGTGCTGCCCACGTCTGTGCTGAAAACACCAATTGCTGTAATGTCCCGCCTCCCATACTATTGGAACAGTGCTCCGTCTATTACAATGCCAGTATCAAGGTGGGACATTACTGCAGTTGGTGTTTTTACATACAAGACCTGTCAGCTCGAGATCTCCGCTCTGTCATGCAGATGATTTCAAGTAACGATTCCTGCTCTGCAATCATGGACACTGATAAGCTGCACTGGTGTGACCACGCTGATGGATATAGATGAGACTGCACTGATGGGCACAGATAAGACCCCACTGGTGGGCACTAATAAACTGCACTTATGGGCACAGACGAGACCGCACTGGTGGGGGCACAGACGAGACCGCACTGGTGGGGGCACAGACGAGACCGCACTGGTGGGGGCACAGACGAGACCGCACTGGTGGGGGCACAGACGAGACCGCACTGGTGGGGGCACAGACGAGACCGCACTGGTGGGGGCACAGACGAGACCGCACTGGTGGGGGCACAGACGAGAACGCTATAGTGGGGGCACAGACGAGACCGCTATAGTGGGGGCACAGACGAGACCGCTATAGTGGGGGCACAGACGAGACCGCTATAGTGGGGGCACAGACGAGACCGCTATAGTGGGGGCACAGACGAGACCGCTATAGTGGGGGCACAGACGAGACCGCTATAGTGGGGGCACAGACGAGACTGCTATATTGGGGGCACAGATGAGTTTTTTTCTCATGCCATTTACTTGTACTACATGCTGATGTAAAGCAGCGTGGCCCAGCTCTTTCTTTCTGTGTTGCGGCTAGGGATGTTCTCATATAGCAGGGGGCTCATTGCATCTGGGGCTCTTTCTTCAAGTGGGATTTTTTCTATAAGTGGACGCACTTCTGACTCTGCACTTCAGCGATTTCACTTCAGCAGAGAAAGTTAGTATGCCAAGCTCTTTATAATATAGGTATACTTCTATTTTTTTTTTTTTTAGCTTTTCGTTGCCTTTCTAAAATGCACTGTCTACCACTCCTTCTGACAGCTGTGTCTTCTATCCTTAAACGGTCATCCCTTCACTCCTCTTCTCCACCCCACACCCTATATATATAGCCCTCACTTCTGTCCTCTTCTTATTACTGCACTCACCAACACATGCTAATTCTAAAGTCAAACGCCCAATACTCCAAATCACTGGGGAATGTCCCTTCATATAAATCACATTCCCACATTACCTCCCTCACCGTTCTGCTTCTCCTATCCTCTGGTGATGTATCCCCAAACCCTGGCCCTCCTTCATCTAACTGTGCTCAACGCACCCATTACTCTACACCCTCTGGCAGTAGCCGCAATGCACACAGTCTAGTTCCCATTTTTCTTCTTCCCAAGACCAGACTCCCTTTTTCTTGCAGCCTTTGGAATGCTCGCTCAGACTGTAACAAACTCACCTCCCTCCACGATCTCTTTATCGCTAATTCATTTAATCTACTTGCCATTACCGAAACCTGGCTTCACGAATCAGACACTGCGTCTTCTGCTGCTCTATCCCACGGTGGACTTCTTTGGACTCACTCCCCCAGACCCAGTGGACGCAAAGGAGGGGGTGTTGGAATCCTATTAGCCCCACATAGCACCTTTCAAGTACTTCACCCACCTCCCTCTCTGTCACTCTCCTCTCTTGAGGCACATTGCATTCGTCTCTTCTCCCCAGCTTCTCTAAGGATAGCTGTGATCTACCGGCCCCCTGGTCCAGTATCCTCCTTTCTTTTTTTAAATCATTTCTTTTTTTATTCAATGTTTGCAATTATCATACACTTTGTGCGCATATTCAAATACAGGATACAGTACATATTAAATAAATAATAAAATATGTAAAACTCTAGTTCCCAAACTTGCTCCCTTTCTTTTCTATATCCCTTTTGTGCATTATTTTGTGCGTGTTTCTATTTGCCACCCTCCCACCCTCCCTTCCCTACCCACACCACCTAGTCATAATCATTTGATTTTACCTCTCATTTATTTTCTTGTTTCTTTACACTACTCCTCTCTATTCCTTGTGTTTATCTCCGTAGTCTATCCCTTATCGACTGTGGAGGCGAAAGTCTGTCGTCGCACAACCATGTTTGCCATATCTGGTCAAATTTCCCAATGTCCCCCCTACGGCTATATGTTAATCTTTCTCTAAGGAGTAAGGAGTTCACTAGTAGAATCCATTGCCTTCTCGTGGGAACCTCTGGTGCCATCCAGTATTGTGCGATACGTTTTCTTGCTAGATATAATACTCTAGTTAACACTATATAAATTCATTTTGGGAATGTTTCCGTCTCTATGGCCCCCAGTATATATACCAGGGGGTCCAATGGTATGGGTGTCTGTGCAAATCTACTTATGCACTGGGAGATCTCCTCCCAATACTGGTGTAGTTTTGGACATCTTCAGATCAGATGTATGAAATCGCCCTGATGTATTTTGCACTTCGGGCATAGCGGGGAGTCTCTTCCTCCCCACCTGTGCATCTGTTCTGGTGTTCTATATGCCCGGTGCAAAATAAATAACTGACAATCTATGTGATGCTGATATCGATACCATGGGAATATATTCTACGGCCCTTTTCCAAAGGGTTTTGTCTATATTCCCTACATCTTCAGCCCATTTGCTGCGACATTTTAAGGATGTATAATCCTGCGCCCTGGATAGTATTTCCCTATATATTTTGGATATTAGTCCTTTCCGATCCTCTATTCCAAGTACCGCCTTGATTAGGGGGGCTGCCGATATTGTTATAGAGATTGTGTTTTTTGTTGTACCTGTAACGCATGTCGAAGTTGGAGGTATTGATAAAATCCCTTTGAGTTTAACTGGAATTCCTGACACAGCTGTTCGTACGTTTTCAATACCTCCCCTTCATACAACTGCTCGACAAATTGTATCCCTTTCTCCTTCCATACAGTAAATCCCTTTAGTTACTGTATTTCCGGGTACCTTGGATTATGCCATATCGGGGTAAAGGGCAGCGGTCCCCGTATTCCCAAGGCTTTCCTGACCTCCCCCAAACCCTTTTAAGCAAAATACCTGTCGGGGCAGAGCATGGTATACTAGGAAGGTCCATTTCCAGGTGAGATGCTGGCACTAATGTAGTAGGGGCACAACTCGTTACCATATTACAAATAGAGTCCTCATTCTTTTCCCGTCCCCATCCCGCTAGGTGTTGAGTCTGAGCAGCCAAAAAATAAATTTTAGGATGTGGGACTGCAAGGCCTCCCCTGTCCTTTCTGTACTGAAGGGTAGCCAGGCTATTCCTGGCTGCCTTCTTCTTCCATATTAGGCCTCTCATCAATGTTTCAATTTGTTTGAACCATTTATTCGTGATCCACATAGGGGAATTGTGGGAAATGTACAGGAGCTGTGGTGCCCATATCATTTTAATTAGGTTTGCCCGTCCTACCACCGATAGTGGAAGTTTGCACCAACTATTGCATTTCTCCTTCTGTCTGGCCAATAGTGGGCCCAAATTTAGCTGAAGGTACTCTGCCAGGTCTGGAGATACCGCTACTCCTAGATATTTAAAACTGTTACTTATAACAATCTGCTCTGCTCCAGGTGGCAGTGGTCCCTCCATTTTGTCTATAGGCATCAGGATTGACTTTGACCAGTTAATGGCAAACCCCGAGAAGCAGATGAACTTCCCAATGATCTGCATCACTGCATGCAGCGATGCAGAGGAGTCGCCTAAATAAATTAACGCATCATCTGCATACAATATCTTATCTTCCCTCTTGCCCCTGCAGAATACCACCACCTCAGTGGAGTTGCGAATAGAGATGGCCAGGGGCTCAGCCGCCAGTGCAAACAACAATGGGGACAATGGGCACTCTTGCCGGGTACCTCTATGGAGCTTGAACGCAGATGAGAGATTATTGTTGATACAGATTCTGGCTCTGGGTTCAGAATATAACACCTTCACCCATTCTATAAACCTGTCTCCCATTTCGAATCTTGCCAAGATCTCCAGGAGGTAGGGCCACTCCACACTGTCGAATGCTTTGGCAGCGTCCAGTGACAGAATGGCCCTACCTTCCGGGTTGTCCACCGGCATCTGTAAATTCAAATAAAGTCGCCGTATATTATCCGCCGTGGAGCGAGATGGTATAAAGCCACATTGATCTCTATGTATCAGCTTTCCTATCACCCGTGATAGCCTTGAGGCCAATATTTTGGCTAGTAGCTTGACATCTGCATTTAGCAAGGATATTGGGCAGCAACAGTTTATTCTTTCCTGGCTTTAATATAACTATAATTATGGCTTCCTGCATGCTCTCTGGTAGGGTACCTGTTTCAGTTACCTCCTGTAAGGTCTGTAGCAAGGGCGGCAGAAGCATCTCTTCACACTGAGAGTATACCTCTGCCGGTATGCCATCTGGTCCTGGGGACCTGTGTAGCGGAGCCTCGTGCAGGGCGTTCTTCAGCTCTAGCATATTGATGGACGAGTTTAACATTTCCCTATCAGCTTCAGACAGCTGTGGAAAATTGCATGATTGCAAGAAATCAGCCATATCTGGTGGACTATATCTAGCTTTAGAGGAGTATAGGTCCTCATAGAAGTTTTGGAAATCCTTCAGGATATCAGGCCCTGTGGTATGCAACTCCCCTGTATTCGCCTTTATTGCTGTAATATTTGAGGTTTCCCGCTGCCCCCTTACTATAAGGGCAAGGAGGCTTCCCGTGTTTTCCCCTTCCTCGAAATAGCTTTGATGTTGAAAGTATCTACTCTTCTCTGCTGCCGTTAATAACACGGAGTTATAGAGGGATTGTGCCCCCCTCCAAGAGTCATGCCTAACTTGAGAGGTGTCTGCAACCAGAGCTTGTTCCCTAGCTTTCAGTTCATCTCGTATCCTTTTTTCCCATTCCTTAGAGCGAGTTTTGATACCCGAGATCTCCTTTATCAGGCAGCCCCTCAGGAATGCTTTAAGTGCATCCCATACAGTCGCTGCGCTAGCAGATCCCCTATTGAAGTGATAGAACTCCCGTATAGCCTCCCCTGTACCATCTGTGGGTGGTAACAGGGTCAGCCAATATGGGTTCACTTTCCAAGGCATGCGGTCCGATGTCATGATGACATTAAGCTTTACCCAAAATGGCGAATGATCGGATAGTAGACGAGGCTCGTAGGCCGAGTCCACTACCCGGTGCGTTAGCAACTCATTCCCCAGCCCTGAATCAATACGAGAGAGTCCATCATGTGTGGCAGAGTAGCATGAGTAGCATCTCTCGTCTACATGCCTCTCTCGCCAGACATCATGGAGTCCTATTTCCAGTATCCTTCTTTCTTGATGACTTCTCTGCCTGGCTACTCTACTTTCTCTCTTCTGAAATCCCCACAATCATTTTTGGTGACTTCAACATCACTACTAATGCTAGCACTCCTGCAACTTCCAAACTTCTCAGTCTAACCTTCTGATTTGACCTGAAGCAATGGATACAGGCCCCTACTCACTGTGAAGGCAATACCCTTGACCTTGTCTTTTCCCACCTATGCACTCCATGCAATCTCTCCAACTATCCTTACCCTCTCTCTGATCACTATCTTATTCACTTCACTCTCTCCCGCTCCTCTGCCTCCTCTCCCTCCAAATGCCTAATAGTTACCCGTAGAAACTTTCACCATATCACACTTCTCTTCTATACTCTGCGACTGACCACCTCTATGACACAATCGCACCCCTGTCCTGCACCCACCTAGCCACTTCTGTCTACAACACTTCACTTCTAGCATCACTGGACAGATTGGCCCCCCTCACTGCATGCAAAATAAGGCTATGCCCTCTTCAACCCTGGCAAACAGATGATACTAAAAGTCTGAAAAAAACACAGCCATGCTCTTGAGCGCCAGTGGCGCAAGACTAAGTCCCAGGAAGACTTCGTCCAGTATAAATCTGCCCTCCAAAAATACAATTCCAACCTCCTCACTGCCAAGCAGACCTATTTCATCACCCTCATTAAAAACTCATCATCCCGTCCCCGTCAAATCTTCTCTACCTTCAACTCTCTCCTTCGTCCTCCATTGCCGGCAACCACCAACTCACTCACCGCCCAGGAGATTGCCAATCACTTCAAACAAAAGATTGATACAATTCGCGAGGAGATCTCTACTGTTCAGATACCCTCTACACTTCACACCTAATGCCCACAGGCACAGTCATTACTTCTCTCTTTCAACAACACCACCATAGAGGAGGTCACTAAATTACTTGCCAACGTCCATCTTACCACCTGCGCTCTGGATCCTGTTCCCTCACAAATGCTACGTTCACCCTCTGACTCTATTCTACACGCTCTAACCCAAATTTTCAATCTCTCCCTCTCTTCTGGAATCTTCCCTAACTCTTTGAAACATGCACTTGTCAGCCCCATACTTAAAAAGCCCTCACTGGACCCATCCAATCTTGACAACCTACGCCCCATCTCCTTGCTCCCTTTTTTATCCAAACTCCTCGAACGTCTAGTCTACAACTGACTGAGTGTCCACCTTGCTGATAATAACCTTCTTGATTCACTTCAGTCTGGATTTCGTCCTCAACATTCAACAGAAACTGCTCTCCTAAAACTAACAAACAATATACTAATGGCCAAAACTAAGGGACACTATTCTGTGCTCCTACTCTTGGACCTCTCTGCTGCCTTTGATACAGTTGACCACCCCCTCCTCCTCAAAAAACTTCACACCTTTGGTCTCTGTGACTGTACTCTTCGCTGGTTCTCTACTTACTTATCCAACCGTTCTCCGTTGGGGTCCCCCAAGGTTCTGTCATTGGACCTCTCCTATTTTCAATCTACACCTCCTCCCTGGGTCAGCTGATAGCCTCCCACGGCTTCCAATATCATCTCTATGCTGACGACACTCAAATCTATTTATCTACCCCTCAACTCACTCCTTCATTCTCCTCACGTACCACTAATTTACTATCAGATATAACACTTTGGATGTCGCACCACTTCCTCAAACTCAATTTATCCAAAACGGAACTTATAATTTTCCCTCCCCCACGTGTCTCTTCCCCTGATCTCTCTGTCAAAATTGATGGCACAACTATCAGCCCATCCCCACATGCCAAGGTCCTAGGTGTAGTCCTGGACTCTGAACTGTCCTTTAAACCTCACGTTCAATCACTGTCCAAATCTTGCCGCCTCAACCTTCGCAACATCTCCAAAATACGCCCTTTTCTAATCAATGACACCACAAAACTATTAATTCACTCTCTGGTCATCTCTCGCCTCGATTACTGCAACTCCCTTCTCACTGGCTTACTGCTGCATACTCTATCCCCCCTTCAGTCCATCATGAACGCTGCTGCCAGACTCATCCACCTTACCAACCGCTCTGTCTCTGCTGCTCCTCTCTGCCAGTCCCTCCACTGGCTTCCGCTCACCCAATGAATTAAATTCAAACTACTAACAATTACTTACAAAGCCATCCACAACTCTGCCCCCAGCTACATCAATGATCTAGTCTCTAAATGCCAACCTAATCGTTCTCTTCTTCTTCTCAAGACCTCTTGCTCTCTCGCTCTCTCATCACCTGCTCCCATGCTCATCTCCAGGACTTTTCAAGAGCCTCTCCAAGCCTATGGAACTCCTTACCCCTATCTATCCGTCTATTTCCCTCTCTATTAGCTTTTAAAAGATCCCTGAAAACCCTCCCCTTCAGAGAAGCCTACCCTTCCCACACCTAGCAACTGCATTTTTAATTTAAGTCCATCTGATCATCCCCCACAGCTAACTACCCTTTGTTCCACTTGACCCTCCCTTCTAGATTGTAAGCTCTTACGAGCAGGGCCCTCTGATCCCTCCTGTATTGATTTGTATTGTGAATGTACTGCCTTCTCTGATGTAAAGCGCTGCGCAAACTGTTGGCGCTATATGAATCCTGTATAATAATAATAATAAAGATAATATACAACAGAGTACAGTGTGTAAATAATATCATTATGGGTATGTTTACAGTTCAGTAATGATTACATAAAGCAAATAAGGGCAATATGTTTATGTCCTGTTGTGGTTGGAGGGCAAACATGCTTTGCATTTATAAGGTTGTAACCTACCTATCCTGCTGTGTCACTGAGTAGTATGGTCTCACTGCCTGCACAATGAGAGCTTGTTGAAGTGGGCTTGTTCACATTTAGATGTACAGGCCTAGTGTCCCTCCCAAATTAATTGACATTTGCAAAGCATGAAGGGAAATTTTATTTTATTACAGTGTAAGAAAGGGGAGAGGATATGATGTAATCACTTGCCTAACAGCCCCCCCTTGGCAGAATACAGGTTGCATATTTTGAATTAGAGTGTTGACTTCCTGAACATTTTTACTTTTTTCTTACAATTGTGAAATTCCTTACCATTGATACCCGTTTAGTGTTTTGTGTAGGGAGTGTACTAATGTGTGATTTTTTGCAAATCCCGGAGTTCTGCTTTAAATAGATGACTAGTAAAAAGGAGCAAAAGTTAGAGTACGTTACATGCAATATGGGAAGATCAAAATATTAGACAAAATAAAATCTATGCTCATAAAAATGTACCAAAATGATATAGTGAGGACTGTAGCTAAATAATTATTAGCCAAAAGGTGATAAAATACATCCTCTAATGCCCCGTTCATACGATCAGAATTTCTGATGGACTTTTTCTCATTGGATTTTCCGATCGTGTGTAGCTGGGCAAAAGCCTGATCGTGTGTATGCGGCATTCGTTTTCATGAATGATTCTATATTTCTCAAATTGTATGCTGCTAGTGCCTAAATCTGCTTCTAATGGAGAATTTTCCATTGTTAATCGGGAAGTACCAAGCTACCTTGTCTGCTGGCACAAAAAGTTTTTTTAATTTCCAATGTAAGAACACGATCTTGTGGATACCCACAGTAAGGCACCTAAAGAGCTGTTTGATTTCAGAGGATATAGGCTGTCTTAGGCTAGCCATACATTATTCAATGTTCTTGTTAAAATTTCCTTTTAGCATACAAATTGAAAGTGCTTAGGTATACTTTTGGTCAATCTAAAGGAAAAGCATACAAGAAAATTGTATAAATGTATGATCAGCCTTAACAAATTTAATGAAAAGATTTTTTTGATACTGGTGTGAAATTATACTGGGGATTCAAGAAAAATTTACATATAGAAATAATGCCTAGATTTTGCAGATAAAGCAATCCCTAACCTAGTAAAAAATCAAATGCTTTTACATAGTTCTCAGCATTAGGAATCTGAAAGACACAATATGTCCCATTGGTGTCACAAAACATTGGGGATTTATGTGAAAATCTTTTTTCTCAAAAGGAAATATAGTAAAAACATTATCGCGTCTGTCTAAAACCCTTCCCACAGTTGTGAACTCTGTGATAACATCCTAGTTTTACGTAGGTCCTATATACACAACTAACCTATATAATAAACCATTTTGTGGCAACTTGACAAGAAATATTATTTTGTCATTGAAATATACACTAACCTGTAGCCTTGAGGCAACTTACCCAGTTCTTATATACATGAGCAGACTGTAATGCCATGTACACACGATCGGAAATTCCGACAAGAAAACGTTTTTTTTTTCATACACACGGTCACACAAATCTTGTCTGAAATTCCGACCGTCAGAAACGCGGTGACTTACAAGACATACGACGAGCCGAGATCAATAAAGTTCAATAGGCAGTTTGACTCTTCTGCTTGATTTTTAGCATGCATGCCTTTTTGCACGTTGGAATTGCATACAGATGAGCGGATTTTCCGTCAGAAATATAAAGAACCTGCTCCCAATCTTTTGCTGGCAAGAAAATTCTGACAGAAAATGTTGGATGGAGCATACGCAAGGTCGGAATATTTGACCAAAAGCTCACATCCAACTTTTGACGGAAAATACGAATGTGTGTACAGGGCATTAGCTTCTTGACCAAACTCTATAACCTTTAATTGGTAGTACAGCGTGGGATATCACTATTTCTCATTATAGTCAAGTTCCTGTAATACCAGGTCATTTATTATTTCGATGAGGTCTGTGCTAAATGGGTTTTAGAGGTTGCCACTAAAAGGCACTGTCCGGCACTGTACAGGCAGGTATTGCATCAGATTTCACCTCAGCCAAAGATAACTGACAAATATCGAACTCTAAATGCTGGCAAGTAGAAGCTAAAGCAAACCTGTTATCAAGCTTAACACCTTGTACATGAAGCCTCTGATGTAAGCTGCAATTCCTAATTACAATCTTTATACTTATTCTGGGGCAGTCATTTTACCGCATCTCACATGAGAGCTTTTAAAAGGATTTTCAGTCAGAAATTAAGCTTAATACTTTTTCAGTTAGACTTAAAAATCTGTTTTAGGCCTCGTTCACACATGGATCCGTTCAGGTCCGTCTGTCAGTTTTTCAGGCGGACCTGAACGGGCGCTCCATGCACCCCTATGGAGCGTCGGATGTCAGCGGAGACATGTCCGCTGACATCCGACCTGATCCGATCCGCTAAAAACAAACGTATGGGGCTCACGTCCCCATCCGTCCATGCGGATCGGATCGGGAAAGATCTGATGAAAACGGACATGCTGTCCGTTTTCATCAGATCGCTCCATAGAGGACAGCGGGACTCGACAAGCTCCTCCCTGCTCAGTGAGCAGAGAGGAGCTTGTCATCCGTCGGCTCAGCGGAGATCTGCGGACTGATCTCCCGCTGAGCTGGCAGACACAGGCGGACTCCGTCGGAACGGACTGCGACGGAGTCGGCTATGTGTGAATGAAGCCTTAGGAATAATTTGTACCTAAAGCAAGTTTATTGACATGGTTTATGCATACTAGGGGCAGCCTCAATACAGTAATAATTATCAGCAAAATGAACATTGGAGACATGAACTAACGACATGATTTTCTTTTACGATTAAATGAAAACAAGCCATGCCCTAAACAATGCACTCCTCTATGTACATAGATAACCTCTAAACTAATAACTACGCATATGGCAATCAATATTATATTACAACAGAAGTGTGCGTTTCAATAAAAAAAAAAATGGTAATTTTGGAATTGATAAAAGGCAATATGCGATTAGCAGTCTTTGTTATTTTGTACATTATAACTGCTCTGTTACAATCTTAAAAAAAAATTAAAACCTGAACTATGAAAGCTATGCACAAGATGATGCAAGCAGTGGGCAAAAGACCGATCATCTATTTTGCCTGTGGGTTCCCTGCAGCTAATCTTTTTCCCAATACTGACTAACCATGCCTTATTCTGCATAGTGTCTCTGTATGGAAGTTGCCATCTTGTTATTGGAATAGGTCTTTGTTTCATCATGTCAAAGGTGCCCCCTAATGAATGGTGGTCTGAAGAGCAGTATCAATGAGCAGTAGGAGGGGTGAAAGAAGCCCAAATCTAAAAAATGAAGCAGATGCTTGTTGGCAGATCCACAGGTATCATTTTACCTCTTCTCTGGCAACAGGCGGTGAGCAGCACAGTAGTAAAAAAATCCTGCTGCCACACTTGTTAGATTAGCAGTGAAAAACAACGGTGCCTTATTTGATCTCCCATTACAGACATACATACAGTATCTCACAAATGTGAAGTAAAATACCAGTCCATCCAATTCAACCTGTGAGGGTGTGGGTATATGCATGTGTTTTTTCAGTAATAACTCCCATATCCCTGTATACTGCGTTCGCCAAGTTGCCCAACTAAATATATATATATATTTTTTTTATAAATCGACACTCCCCACTGGCACCACGGATTGTGGAAGGGAGTTCCACATCCTTAGCACTCTTACAGTAAAGAACCCTCTACGCAGTTTAAGGTTAAACCGTTTCTCCTCCAAATTCCATGAGTGCCCGATTGTGTTTGTTTGATCTTCCCGAAATTAAATCATTTTTCCTTATGCTTGAATCACCACTGGAGGTATTTATATAATCACTATCGCATCCCCTCTTAAACGTCTCTTTCATCCACTTATTAGCTTTAGTGCCATTCTCTGGACACTCTCCAGTTCCAACACATGCTTCCTGGAAGACTGGTGACCAGACCTGGACGCATACTCAATATGTGAACCAGTCTCTTGTAGGCGCTTCTAAATTGCCAGTAAAAACAATGAGGGCTTTTAAAGAGCTTTTCAGGCGCTTTTGAAGAAATTTCCATTAATTTCAATGAAGAGGGGAGTTTTTCACAGCCCTGCCAGATCACTGCCCCAGTGTGAAAGCATTCATTGATTTTAATGGAAATAGTTTTCGGGAGCTTTTTAGATGCTGTTTTTAGTGTGAAAGTGCCTGAAAATCGCCTCAGTGTGAAAGTGGTCGTAAAATGTGGTAGAATTATAGATTTATCTCTTGAGCAGATACACTTTTTAATGCATACTACAATTCTGCTTGCTGCAGCTTGGAATTGCTGAGCTTGTGATCTACTAGTACCCCCCAGATCTTTTCCCACCCTGGATTCACCTAGTGATTCTCCCCCTAGCAAGTAACTTGCGCTCATATTTTTAGCCCCCAAATGTATTACTTTGTTTTCTTGTTTGGTTTCTAAAGGCGCATTGATGCAAACATGTTTTGTGAACTATGCGCCTTGTATAAGAAACAAACAATAAACAATAAAACAATAATAAATCTTGCTGTGAAGTTATTGCCCTGCTTAATTTTGGATCATCAGCAAACACTGAACACTGCCAACCTCAACATCATTTATGAATAAACTAAACAAACAGAGTTAGACAGAGCCTTGGGGTACCCCACTTACCACTCCAGACTTTTCTGAGTACTCGTTACTTATCACCACCCTTTAGATGTGCCTCTGTACCCAGTTTTCTATCCAGGTACACACTCATTTGATAAATTAGGCATTTAAGGGGAACTGTATTGAATGCCTTTGAAAAATCCAGGTACACCACATCCACAGGCCTTCCCTCATATAGGTGGCAGCTCACTTCCTCGTAGAATACTAACAGATTGTGCGTGCCAGACCAATCTTTCATAAATCCAAGCAGATTACTACTAACGATACTGTTTTCATCTTCAAATTATTGGATATAGTCTTTTATCATCCCATCTAATAGTTTACCTATCATCAATGTTAGACTGACTGGTCTGTAGTGTCCAGATATAAATCTGTGCCCCTTTTTAAATATTGGTACCACATTGGCTTTTTACCAATCAGCTGGTACCTTCCAGTCATTAAGCTCTCCATAAAAATCAGGAACAATGGTCTGCCTATAACCTGGTTAATTTTTTTAGGATGCGGAAGTGCAAGCCATGCCTGGTGATTTGGGTTAAGTCCTTTTCTGACCCTGGCTTCAGTTAGCCACAAGGGTACATTCTGTGATGTGTTGTCGATTGTAACCAACTTACCCTGGCCATCTTTTTATGGGGCATATATGCTCTGACCTTGCTTTCTTATGGTTAATTGATTTTAAAAAGAATGTAGGGGTTTGTTTTACTCTTTCACTATGTGCCTCTCATCATCTATTTTAGCTGCCCCAATTACACTCTTACACTTCTTGTTGCATTTCTTGTAGTGCTGGAACGCAGAGAAGCACCTCTCTGCCTTATATTTTCTAAAGGGTTTAATTTTTTTCTCTTTTATATGCCTTTTTTTCGTTAATGTTTAGCCACCCAGGTTTTCTTTTTTGAAAAAGTATTTTTATTAAAAGTTTTAAAGAATTGTAAGGGGTTAGCTCGGTAGCGGGTGTGTGTGACCTCCTGGGTGGGCTCACTACACACTGAGGTGTATAGAGAGGCAGCTGAGGATGCTTGAAAACAAAGGTTATGGTTTATTCTTCCATATTGCTGGAAACAAGTGCAAGCATCCAAACAGCATAAACAAACCATAAAATAAACCCTGGCCACTTGGGGCGTCTACCTTCACAACACAGGAACTTACCTATGGAGTCTGGCACAGCCTACTGCTAGGCAGACACTGCTGGTCATACAGCAGAGAATAGTCTTTTTGATTTTTATCACACAGAAAAATCAACAACCACCTCACCTTCAGAAGTCTTTCCAAGCTCACTGCTCTCCTTAACTCAAAAAGCCTCAGGATGCAGCAATCAGTAGTCATCCTCTGGACAACTTATAGAGGCCTTAATTGCCTCATTCTGAACAACGCCCTTAAACCTTCTGGCTATTTCTGCAGCCGACACCTGATAGTAATTGGTGAATTGTCTAAACAAGGCAGAAATGTATCTCCCGTCTTTGACAACACCCACAGATTTACCTGACTTCCTGTCACATACCCCCACCCCTCTTGTTTCAACCCTAGGGTTGGGACACAGGTTGCCAGGCACGCATGCACTCCGGACAACCCATCTGCATTCCCCATTTTAACACCGGGGCAATGCGTTACCACAAAACAAAATTCCTGAAGGGCCAGGAACCACCTATTTATTCTCCTATTGGTCTCCTTGTTCTGTGCCATCCACTTAAATGGGGCATGATCCGTCACCATTTCAAACTGTCTACCCACGAGGTAGTACCGGAGAGAATCCAAAGCCCATTTCACTGCCAAACACTCTCAATGGTGGCATAATTCTCCTCATGGGCCTTCAACTTTCAGCTGAGGTACATAACAGGGTGTTCCTCCCCCTTGATAATCTGGGACAGTACAGCTCCCAACCCCACATTTGATGCATCTGTCTGAACCACACAATCACCGTGAAAAATCAGGCGAATTTAAAACTGTCTGACTACATAAGGCCTGTTTTAAAGCCTGAAAAGCTGTTTCACGGTGGCCTCCATTTGCTGCTGGTGTCTCTGTTCCAAGCCTGCAATGCTCTCTCGGTGAGCCTGTTGAGCTGCAATGCTCTCTTGGTGAGCTTCAAGGCTCCGCTGCAAACCTGCATTTGTCTGCTGTTGATTTGCATTTGCTATAGCCAGCTGTTTCAGTATCTCCTCCATTTTGGGTTTACTTTAACTGCCCGCGGCACTCCACCATGTGTAAGGGGTTAGCTCGGTAGCGGGTGTTTGTGACTTCCTGTCACAGAATATAGGTATAAAACAAAGCCTTTGGCCATTCCCCAGCTTGCAAGCACATAAAACATAACAGTACTGTCATCTTATCTACTAAACAAACCACAAAATTCCGTACACATCGCTCAGTTATTCTTGTATAAATTTAGAACCAGTAGTGGAATACAAGGAGATTCCTGTTCCCTCTCAACCTTCAGAAAGATATGGCAGGAAAAGAGGAACTCCCAATTGGATTCGTAGCTCAGCAATTGTAGCACGAGTCACGGCAGAGAAGTAAATCCACATATACCCTAGGTTTCTTATATCGGCATATACCCTAGGTTAAGCCATATCAGGAGCGAGTGGATTCAGATGGGCTCTTGATCATCAGCAGTGTAATCCGATTCTATCCACAGGTGTCAGACCTTCTGAAATGTTTTAGGGCAACCTCGAGACAAATAGCTTTGTATAGGAGGTACAACCCTATTGATTAGACTCTTCCAAATAGGCAGGTTGGAGGGCGTAGCCAACTTCCACTTAAGCCTTCCTAGCATAAAATAAATAGGAGTTCCCGCCCTATTAATGGCCAAAGGTTCAACCAATCCCAGAAGGCAAACGCAATACCTTTACAGGGACATGCATAGTAGTCAGTGTAGAAATAAATTGGGTCACGTCTTGCCAGTAGCCTCAAATCTAAAGGACACTCCCAGAAGATTTGGACTAGCCATCCAGGTTTAACCTTCACTCTTATATTTGTTGTCCATTAGAATGCACTAGCTAATACCTTTATTTAATATGTTCTTGAACCATTCCCATTATTCCACAATGTTCAGTGTTTCAAGAATGGTATCCAATTTAATATCTTGCAGTATGGAGACCAGTTTAGAGAAGATGGCTCTTTTAAAAAATATTTTTTGTACTACCCTAGTGCTTCCTTCTGTGCTTTATACTGAATGCGATTACCTCTTAATCGCTGTTTCACAAGTTGTCCCATATTTCCACATCTGCGATCGGGTCTGTATTATGTGTAGTCAGGAGATCTAGTAATGCATTCTCTGGTTGGGGAATCCCCCAACCGACACATGAAATTTTCCTGCAAGATGCTAAAATAACTGACATGCTTTTGAGGAGTAAGCAGTTCCTTCTGTCCAGTCAATCTGGATAATAGAAGTCCCCAATGCCTCGTATGATAGATCACCATACTCTTTATCCTTCCGTTTAGGGGGCCCTGTAGCATACACCCACTATTTCCCATTTGTTTCTTCCCTTTGGAGCTCCAGCCACAGGAATTCCACCTCTTCCCTTGCCCCTTTAGCAAGACCATCCCTCATGTTCATTAGTAGATCATTCTTGATATACAGACAAACCCCTCCCCCTCTTCTACCTGCCCTGTCCATCTGATACAAGGAGTACCCCGAAACAGTTGCCAGTCATGTGAGCTGTCAAACCAAGTCTCAGATATTCCCACAAAGTCTAAATCAGGGATAAACAATTAGCGGACCTCCAGCTGTTGCAAAACTACAATTCCCATGAGGCAGCCACAAGCATGAATCCAAAGGCTAAGGCATGATGGGACTTGTAGTTTTGCAACATCTGGAGGTCCGCTAATTGATTATCCCTGGTCTAAATCCTCCTCAAGTATCAGCAGTGCCAGTTCTTCCATTGTATTAGCTAGGCTTCTGGCATTTGTGTACATGCCCCTTGATTTTGTACAGGCACATATTATTTCTTCCATAATCATTCTGAGGCTGCAATTCTGCCAGCCTACTTTGGGTTTAGGTTTTATAGTAACCCTATCATGAAAAGGATAAGTTCACCTGTAAAAAAATAAATAAAGTATATATATATATATATATATATATATATTATATTATATTATAATATATATATATATATATATATATATATATATATATATATATTATAAATAATAATAGCACATCTTTTTGCAAAAAAAATGCATTTAAAATTAAATTAAATGTTACTAGGAGCCTGCAAGGCATTGCACCCACGATCAGCCGGTACAATGCAGGACTCCTGCAGACGGTATGTGTAAGCTGGCTGCTTGTGTCCCTTGTATGAGCAGAGTTACACAATGACAGGAAGAAACAATGAACTATCTAGAGCACTCAAAAGCGCCCTGGTAGTTCAATGAAAACTACAAGCCGACAGTAGCAAAGGCTGGTAGTTCTTCTATTTACAGAACTCCACCTAACCACAGACTGGTTTTGTGATTGTGAAAAACCAAGCTGCTATTTATAGCACCAAATTCAGAGAAAAAAAATGAACAAGCAAGAATGGTATTGGGATTTTTAAGGTGCAAGAAAAAATTATATTAAATCATTTAATTAAAAATATTTTTATATTAAATACCAAAATAAAAAAAAGAATAAAAATAAAGGAGAGCGCATGTACAAATATCAAATTTTTACAGGACAGTAAGATGGAATAAAATAAAAAAAAATCAAATTTTATTCCATCTTACTGTCTTGTAAAAATGTGATATGTGTACTTGCTTTCTCCTTTCATTTTATTATTTTTTATTTTGGTATTCAAAATAAAAATATTTTTAAATAAATTATTTGACCTCACAAATCCCAATACCATTCTTGCTTGTCCACCTAACCACATTTTTTTTATTTTTTTATTGTGATAGCGAGTTTAGGGAGAAGATCCCTGGTTCAGTGGGGGAAACAGCAGGGACATGATACATGTTTTACCCTAAAAACTGTGAACGTATCCTTTAGGGCCCCAGTAGCAACCTCTGGCTTTTGGTTGTTGATGTCTCTCTTCCTCTGATTCCCCCCCCCCCCCCCCCATCTAGTTTAAAAGTTCCTCTAACCTTTTGGTCACCCTTTCTCCCAACAAATCGAAAAGTCAGCCCAGTTCTTCAGGAAACCAAAACCCTCCTTCATACACCAGTTCCTCAGCCACTTGTTTAGAGAACTTAATCTCCTGCTCCCACTCTGATGTGGCTTGAGGTGCAGGCTGAATTACTGAGAATACCATCTTGGAGGTCCTTTTCTTCAATATAGTCCCTAAGTTCCTGAAATAATTTTTTAGGACATTACATCTTCCTCTAACTTTGTCATTAGTACCAATGTGCACCATGACTGCTAGGTCTTACACAGGCCCACACAACAATCTATAAATTGGAACCACAATGTGACGAAACCGAGCGCCTGGTAAACAACATAATAATCTTTGGTCATCAAAATCTTTGTGACAGGTTAGTTCGGAATATTAATTGATAAGTCAATATTCACATCTAAAAACAGGCAACCTGTAATTTTAGCATGCAGGGAATACTGCTGTTACCGAGCAGGAGTTGGAGGTGGCATGCAACGTTTGTTGGGCTTCTTCCACAGTATCCTGCACTCAGGATGGTAGGACCTCAGTGTATATAAAAAATTAAGGAGTTTGGGCTGAAGAAGTGGTAATTTGGAAAAGTTTTCCTACACATATGGTTTATAAGAAAGCCACACCCTTTAAGCCGCACCTAAAATGCGTCTCCAAAACAACTTCCTGATAGAGTCCAGAGTAAACCACAAAATGAATTGATGTGTTGAGTGTTATGAGATCAATAAAGCTGCAGAACGTTACACAGGAAAATGTCAAACATATCCTCCTTCCCAGGCACCTTTGCTATCCCCAGTTCCCAGGCTGCGTTCCTTCATCTTCATTTTATTTTTATATTTAGTTACACTTAATGAAAAAATAAATCAGTTGAATCACAGCAATAAAGTAAATTGTATACTGTAATTAAGTACCCCTCTCTATATCCAAGTTCCCAAGAGCAATACAAACCTCTTATAGCTAGCATAGCTTGAACAGTTAAAAGTAAAAAGGGATAACCACATCAGGAAAATCACAAATGTATCAGTTTTTCATTCCCTAATATCTAGCTTGCATCTGTGAAAGATCTTACAATATCCTGGGCTCCTAAATTGAATATCATAAACTGTTTATTTCTACCCAGATTGAAGAGATCTGCATGCATATATTCTGGAGAAACAACATATTTGCTGTCCACTAAATGTCAGTTCAGGTGGTCTTGAAACCAATTTGCCTTAAACAGTTACATGCACGTGCAGTCATAGATTGCCAGAAAAAGCTAAAATCTCTATTTCTGACCAAACTTTACTTTTGATCAGAAAATATATGATTGTTGTGTTAAGTAAAAGGTAATAATGCACTGCTGGAATATGCAAATTAAGCTAGGTAAGCTATGCACAAATGCTATGAAGAAAATGTAAAAAAGGCATGCTATAAAAGTGCAACTCCCCCTCCATAATTGTCCAAATGTCATATTCAAGGCAGGGCACTGAGATAATAACCCTTGTAGACCATGAGGCTTATGAATGTATGCTTTTGCAAGCTTTTAAGGCATCAATCTCATTTTATTTTTGTGACCTCTAGTTCTAGGCATTTACAGTTATCTGCAAGATACATACAGATTTACATTTTTCTACAATGGAAAACTCCATAACTCTTCAAAAGCTTGCACCAGCATTAGGAAACAAGGTAGGTAGACCATTTACAAAATGTAACAATCCCTTTTCCCTGCCTTACAATATCACATCTACTAGCAGGGTGTGATTGGTGTTTAAAGCACAGTAAATTACTGTCTTTTGCATCCCTTAAACACCCACATTATTGTTTCATCCTTTTCAGTAACCAAAAATTAAAATAAATTGGTTGCCTTTGACACTCCAGTCATGCATATGCCACTTACCAACACAGACAGTTATCAAGATGCAGCAAGAAGAACATATAGACATCAGTTGAGGATAGTAGAAAAAGACAGGGAAGCAAGAAAAAGAGAGGAAAAGGAGGTGCAATTAGTGTTCTTTGAGTCGTTTGTTATGATTCTGTAGATGTTATAGCCATTTAATAAGGCATATCCTAAGATTTTTTTTTTATTATTTGGAATGTCAGAATTGCAAGAGTTTGAGAAAAGCAGTGTAATTTATTGTCTGGGAAAAAAAAAAAGAAGCAAACTGTATAAGTAAACAGCAGCCGATCATTTGTGGTCATGTAGGACACACAGTGCCCTTTTCAAAGCTCTGCCAACAATCCACATGAAGAGAAGAGCTTAATCCACCCTTTTACAAAAAAAATATATAATCTAATAACTATTGCATACTGTGGTTTTACAATAGCAGAATATATACATATAAAAGTGAGCTTTAATCCAAGTCTGTTTGTGCAAAATGTATTATTAGGAAGTGCTTGATATTCTGCATCGTTATCCAATTTGTATATTGTGTTTTTACCTGCCCTCCAGATCCTTTCATGTCCTTCATGTTGAGAGCATTTTTCATTCCCTTTCCTTTTTCTTTCTTTCCTTTCTTCTTTTTGCAGCAACATTTCTTACAAATACAGAAGCAGCATGTGATGATCAGCAAGCCTGCTACCACTGCTATGGCTATGATCGCCCAAGGAGGCACTACAAGAAGAGATAAAGAAATTATATACACATAATACATGATCAAACATTCTATGGTCACTTTCCACTATTTTCTTAAAATTGTACCCTTTTAGGACATGTTCACACAACGTCCATTGTGTTTTAATACACAACATGGCACAGGTATGGAGTGAAAACAATTGTTTTCTATGTGCCTTGCTCACAACATACAGTACTGTGCAAAAGTTTTTATCAAGTGTGAAGAAATGCTGTAAAGGAAGAATGTTTCGAAAAATATATTTAACTTTATGTTTAGCAATTTACAAAATGTAAAGTCAACAAACAGAAGAAAAATCGAAATCAAGATTAATATTTGGTGTGACTACCATTTTGCTGTAAATCAGCATCATTTCTTACTCTTGCATACGTTATACACTTGCAAAAAGTCAAGAATTTTGTAGGATTAGTCTGATGTATGATTAAATTGTTCCGAGCAGGTGCTAATGATCAGCAATTTCTAATGTAGCTTGAAGTGCAGTCACTGCCTGAAACAGAAACAGCAGTGTAGGAGGCTTTAAACTGGATGAGGAACAGCCAAACGACTAAAAAGGTGAGGTTGTGGAAAACCATTTCATGTCACAGATTATGGCAAGAGTGAGCACAGCAACAAGACAAGGTAGCTGCATCAGTAGGGTCTCTCCCAGGCAAAGATTTCTCAGCATATTGGGGTTTCAAGATGCAGTGTTCGGCCAAGGAAACAATGCAGCAGATAAAAGACACATAATGCTTACTTCCCTTCAACATTAGAAGATGTCCAGCAGTGCCATCAGTACAGAACTAGCAGAAACCAGTGGGACCCAGGTACACCCATCCATTGTTCGAGAAGTCTGGCTAATAGAGTTCGTCATGGAAGAATTGCAGCTAAAAAGTCATACCTATGACGTGGAAACAAGGCTAAGCAACTCAAATATGCATGAAAACATAGGAACTGGGGTGCCAAAAAAATGGCAGTGGGTGCTCTGAACGGAAATATTTGTCAGTAGTAAGAGGCAGTTTGTTCACTGAAGGACTGTAGAGTGATACAATAATGAGTGCCTGCATGCAGCAGTAAAGAATGGTGGAGGGTCTGTGCAAGTTTGGGGCTGCATTTCTGCAAATGGAATTGGAGATTTGGTCAGAAATGGTGTCGTCAATGCAGAGAAATAAAGGCAGATATTCTAAATCATGCCATACCATAAAGGAGGCTTGTGGTTAACCCCAAATGTATTCTGCAGCAAGAAAATGACCCCAAACATACAGCCAATGTCATTAAGAACTGTCTTCAGCATGAAGATAGAACAAGGAGTCCTAGAAGAGATGGTTTGGCCCCCAGAGAGCCCTGATCTCAACATCTGTCTGGGATTACATAAAGAGAGGAGGATTTGAGACAGCCTACATCCACAGAAGATCTGTGGTTAGTTTTCCAAGATGTTTGGAAAAACCTACCTGCTGATTTGCTTCAAAAACAATGTGCCTGTTTACCTAGAAGAATTGATGCGTCTTTGAAAGCAAAGGGTGGCCACACCAAAATATTGATTTGATTTAGATGTCTATTTTGTTCATTTTCCATTTTGTTATTTGATAAAAAAAATAAAACTATTAACACTTCTATTTCTGAAAGCATTCTTAAATTTACAGCATTTGTTCACACCTGCCTAAAACTTTTGCACAGTACGGCACATGTGCAGTGGTGCGTAGAAAAAAAAAAAAAAAACGCAGCTCAACAGACATGGTGTGAACAAGCCTTTAATCTGTTATAGTTCAATCTTATTTTTATTAGGTTTATAGATTTAAAACAACATAGAAAAAATAAACTCACAACAAAATTCCTAGAGAGGATTACACCACTACACAACAGAGATATGATCATATGGTTAGAGCGCATAGGAGTTCCAAAGACTGGCATCATAACATGAGCATTAAAATAAGCTGATTCATGAAACCGTTACTGTGATCAAAGTATATGGCATCCTGCACTAACAAGAGTACTCCTGTCAGTAAGTAAGCATTTAGATCATCCGCTGATTAGACAGACACTGCTGACACATACGGAGTGCATATGTCACAAAATGGGAATGTAGAGTATGGCAAAGGAATAGGAAGCCCAAACACTTTGTGGTAACAAAAAAACAAAAACAAAGTCTCATATAAAAAAAAAACAAAAAGAAGTAGAGGTGGACTGGCCGGAGGAAAAGGACAGGGGTAAATGCTCTCCATCCTACCCCTTGGGGCGTGGCCTGAGATGCTCCATCTGAGGAAAGCACAGCTTGAAATTCCTCTGAGTTATAGAATATGGTTCAGGCTGCCCAGATCTGAGTAAGCTAATCCAACCTGCTGTGCTCCAACATCAGAAAGTGCTCCAGGTCCATAGGCAAGTCCATTTAAAGTACCAATTCGACCAGAGTAGATACACACAAGGATCTCCAGTGGAAGGGAATGATGGCTATGGCAGCCATCAGAAAATGGCAAAAAAAAAAAAAACACGTTTAGCAGCTTTAAATTGATCTAGGTATTATAGATAACATAATTTGAGGGGTCCCCCCCTAATCTGTTATGAATAGGGGTTGACAAAAATATAGTAATCACCTTTCACAGGACACCTGACGACAGCATAATTGGCTTACACGAAGCAATGTTTTTGCAGTGGTCTGTGCCTTTCCCCATCCCTAAGTAGCTACATCCAACACAGGCCTTTTAATATTTAATTTGGGTTTGGAACGCAGGCATAGTTAAAAACATACAAACCATAGGAATCTGCATTATTAGACTTAGTATCAGAGCCACAATACAGGGGTCAATCAGCAAAAGAAAAGTTGTGACCCTACCAACTATATCTGCCCTTCTAGCCCTGCCCTCTTCCATTTATAGAGTCTGTACTAAAGCTTTGATGAATTAAATGACTGATGATGAATAGAGGATGGTCAGATGAATGAAAACGCTGCCTCCTTGTGATTAGTTTTGGTTGCTCCTAAACGTGGACTCCTAAACGTGGCTTCAATCAGCTCAGTGCAAGTGTATCTGACAACTACCATCTATGCTCAACAGCCTAACACAAAAATTGGGAGATCCATGGTCAGCCTAATACCCAATTAAATGATTATATAGAACAGCTGATCATCATTTCAAAAATCAAACTTTTTGGGGCAAAAACATATCAAATTCTTGCAATCTTACAATAGCATTCAGACATGGAGATGGAATCTATGAAAACCAAAAGATTAACAGAGGGGATAAACAAATTATAGATTACTGAACTGTCTATATAACCTTAAAACCATTTTCAGCATTACCCAAGGCCTGGACATCCACCTGGTAAAACTTGAAGATACAGACAGAAGACCAGGTTGCAGGCTTGCAAATTAAAACGTCTAACTGGCATCTGACCAAATTGAGTGTGCCCTAACAGGAAGAAGTGGAAACCCTGTACCCAAGAGAATAGGTCTGAATGATACGTTGTTGAATCCACCTTGCAATCATAGAAAGCAGATTGTCTTCTACTACAACTTCCAGAAATTACAGACTGTCCTAAGGAAACAGAGGTAAACTGGAACAGCATAAACCACATCCATACAATGGAAGAACATTTTATTAGTATACTTTAGAGCAGCCTTTCTCAACCTTTTTACCGCTGGGGAACCCTAAAAAATGTTTTCAGGTCTCGGGGAACCCCTGATAAAACCCATTCATTGGGGGTCAGTGAGAACAATGCACCTTACTTTGGTGGTCAGTGAGAAGAATGCTCTTTTTTTTTTTTTACAGTAGTGGTAAGAATGCCCCCCTTACAGAGAACTATGAAGATCATTGGTGTAATACCACTGGTTCCTCCAAGTGGAATTGGCTCTGAACTATGTAGGCACCATCAAACAGGAGGTAAATCAGCCACAGCTCAAGGAACCCCTTAGCCACCTCTGGAGGAACCCTAGGGTTCCACGGAATCCTGGTTGAGAATGGCTGCTTTAGAGCAAGGCAAAAGACAATGTCCGTATTAGTATCAGAAAAACCTTGTCTTTGTGTAGCACAAGAAAGGGTTCCTTACAAGAGAAAGCTGCCAATCCAGAACCTCTCATTATGGAGGTGATAGCAACAAGAAAGGTAACCTTGCAAGGAAGGCTAGACAAAAGGAATATCCCCAGTTGGTTCATAGACAGTTGGGGAGATTTACTAAAACCAAAAAGCGCAAAATCTGGTGCAGATTCCCAACTGCATGCAAAATGTGCAGCTTGTGCATCATTGCATCGTATCGGCCTCCTTCAAAATTATTTCTCCTCAAATTTCTCTATGTATTTTGTAATTGCCCTACCTGGATACCCAACTCCCTTTTTAGGGAAGTAGAACAATGCATGGGATCTTTCATTTGGGGGGGGGCAACCCCCAGACTGGCTAGATCGACCCTAGTTCTCCCTGCACCATGCAGAGGCCTGGCACTACCACATCTCCTAGTATGCTACTGGTTCTAGTCGCCGCTCGATGATGGTTCATGCAATCTCATGCGAATGCTGCAGTATGCCTCGAAGGCGGCTACTTTGGGCTCCCTCCAAGAGTTGGAAAACTTGCTATATCGGGCATATCCTGTTTTATCGCCCTCTGAAAGAACTACACTCAGGGTTTGGTCTGTAGCAAGGAGGAGGTTCCTTAAGGCGAATACACAATCCCCTTTAGCCCACTGTGGGGTAATTCTAATCTTTTCCTCATTTTGCTCTCTTCCCAACTTCTAACTTTGGGCTAGATCAGGACTCTGAGGGATATTTTTTTGATGGGTACGCTTCTCTCCTTCTCTGACCTTAAAGCCAAAATTTAACTTGCTGGGTTGGATGCTCTTGCGGTATTTCCTATTGCGCCATGCCACAAAGGCCCAATTTCCTACTACCCTTACTCCAACAATGGACCCTATTGAAGAACTATTGGCTCAAGAATCGCTAACCAAACCTTTTATCTACCCTTTTATTTGGACTTTTTCTCCGCTGACTTTCCCAAGATGGACAAATTGTGTATGCTTTGAAATCTATCCGGTGGGAATCTGTCCGCCCGACATGTCTGCTGGTTAGTACACTTACCAGCAGACATGTCGTCCCCCACCGCCGCCGCGCCGCCGCCGAATGGATTCGGCGCATGCGCGGAAGTGTTTTACTTCCTGGTGCGGTCACGCCACGTCACCGCGCCGTCCGGCGGCGGGGAATTTGATTCGATGGTGTGTACACGCCATCGGATCAAACTCCCGATCGGACATATCCGATGGAAATGGTCCGCGGACCGTTTTCATCGGATATGTCCGATGGTGTGTACGCGGCATAACTCTCACTTTGAGACGGCGTTTCTGTTTTCTTTAGTCAGAAAACAAGAAACGCCGGGTTGGAGTTCCGATACGAGCGGCGTAATTGAATTTCGCCGTTGCATCGCAACTGCAATTTAAAAAATGGCGCTGGGTGGCGTTCCCGCTGATTAACGCCTAAAATATGTTAATCAGCGGGAATCTGCAATTCACGATCGTATTCGGGCGCGACGCAGTGACTTTCCGACGTTTCTGTAAGCGATACGCGGCGTAAAGATAAAGCAGCCCCCTAGTGGAGTATCCTATGTTAAGTA
Source organism: Rana kukunoris (assembly GCA_029574335.1). NCBI lineage: Eukaryota > Metazoa > Chordata > Amphibia > Anura > Ranidae > Rana > Rana kukunoris. The sequence continues at coordinate 461,482,646 of CM056050.1, forward strand.
TAGCCATCGTCATTGCGTCGAAAAAAAAAAATTTGCATCGCTTGCGTAAAACGTCCATGAATGGGGATTTGACGTCATTGACGTTCACTGACAGAATTTGGAGCATGCGCACTGGGATGCATTGACAGTCGACGCATGCGCAGTATGTTCGCCACGGGATCACGCCTAGTTTAAATAATACACGCCCCCTACCCGCCCAATTTGAAATACTCCAGCTCATTTTCGCTACGCTGCCGCAACTTTAGGAGCAAGTGCTTCGTGAATAACAGCACTTGCTCCTAAAGTTTCGGCAGAGTAACGTAAATGAGAAACGTTACTCCAGATTAAAGATGCTCCCATCTACCTGAATCTGCCCATAATCTCCTCGGGAGATAAGTTAATACAGATACGTTTTTTACAAAGGGTTTATTACAGACCCCAGAGACTACATAGAAAATTCCCCTTGAGGTCATCAATGATGACGAGCAGAGGCCTAGATGCACTAAGATATTTGCTTCTTTTATGTTTTGTATTAAAAAAATATATAAGGACCATAAGATAAAAACATCACTAAAGCAAACTATTTCCTACCTTTCAGGAGCATAGGGATAACTGAGTCGAACAGGTCCTTGTCCCTCAGGACCTGGGCTTTAACAACCAGGCCATCAAAACCAGTGGCTGAGAAGTAGGGTGGCAAGTCAGTCCTTGGGACAGAAGATCTGGACAAACTAGAACGGTCCACACCCATGAGAAGTACATCCTTAACACCATAATCAAGCACAATTTGCAGAACAGTGGCAAGTAAATAAACATCCACCAGAGACGGTAAATACAGGCCCAACTGGATTAATCAGTAATCTGCTATTAAAACATACGTAACAATAGAACGTCCTAATGCTCAGAAGCTGAAAAGGAAGCGATCTATGCACCAGAACACTGACCTCAGTTGAGTAACTGGAGTACCTTGCATGATAGTAGAAACCAACTCAAGGCTGTTTGAGGCCCAAAACTTGAGAATCCAGAAGGTGAGTTTCTTGCAGTATACAGATCCAAGGAGTAAATTGTTTAAAGTAATTAAACACTAGGGATCTCTTGACTGCAGAATTTAACCCTCACACCTTCCAATAGACTATGGAAACCTTAGCCATGTTACTAAAGGCAGAAGAATCATACAGGGGTAGAATTAAGGGGCACGTACTCCAGCCCTCCAGGGAGCATCGGACGTGAGGAAAAATTCACAGTAAAAAAAAAAAAAAAAAATTGCTCTCAACACATGCCTGCTCTACAATGTTAGTTTGTGTATTAAAAAATAAAAGTAAAATGAACCATAAAAACAAGGAACAAAAAATAAAAAATAAAATAAAAACAGCTTAGGTCAGCAAAGGCTGATATTCCATTCCCCTCTCCCTGCAGGACCCACATAATATCAGATTGCCTATTTGCCCAATAACTTACCCAAGGGCAACAAAAAAAAACTTGAAGGCAAGCAAGTAAACTTACACTCACAATTATTTTATGGGTCAGATGGTAGATCCACCAACTAGAAATAAAGTGTTACTGGATCTATTGATTACCAACAATACAGACCTGATCACAGATGTGGAAATACAGGGCAATTTAGGTAACAGTAATAACACGTCAATTGGCTTCAGTATAGATCACACAAATAGATAACATAAGGGGGAAAAAAAGATACAAAATTTCAAAAGAGCCAACTTCCCTAAACTAAGAACCTTGCTAGAAGGCATAAATTGGGATAAAATCTTAGGAACAAAGAACACGGAGGAGAGATGGGTTTTCTTTAAGAGCATATTAAATAAAGGCAAATTAAATAAATTAATTAGCCAATGCATTCCATTGGGTAATAAATTCAAAAGAGCAAGCAAAAGTCCTGGATGGCTTAACTCCAATGTAAAAATGCATATAAAAGCAAAGGAGAATGGCTTCAAAATACGAGGTTGAGTGATTATCATCATCATTAGCATTCAGACTTTATAAAGAATGGAACAAAAAATGTAAGGGTGCAATTAGGGCAACTAAGATAGGACATGAAAGACACATAGCGGAGGAGAGCAAAAAAAATCCCAATAAATTCTTTAAGTATTTACACAGTAAAAAAGGAAAGACAGGCCATATTGACCCCATAAAGAATGAGGAAGGACATCTGGTTACAAAGGGTGGGGAGATGGCAAAAAGGTATTAAATGTATTCTTCTCCTCAATCTTCACAAGGGAATCGGGGGGCTTCAGTAACCAATAATGCTGTGTCTATCCTCGTGACACATCACAGGAACCACATTCATGGTTAACAGAAAACAGAATTAAAATTAGACTTGGGAAACTTAAAGCGGGGTTCCAACCACAATTAGCATTTTTTAAATGTATGTCCTTTCATAATGCATTTTTATAATATAAATCCGCTCACTTACTATTTTACAATCCGCCACCGCTCTGCATAGTTATTCAAAAAAGATAGTTTATAAAACTAGGTCCACATGGTTGTCATTTTGCTTGTGGGCATTGTGAAGGTCTTGGATGGGGAGTGATAATTGGGTAGCGCACTGCATCCTGGGAAGTGATGACACACATTTCCCAGGAGCATTAGAGGGAGATGATGTCAGAATCCTAGGTGATTCAAAGGGCAGATTTTGTGGGACCGCATAGCAACAGGCATTACCAGATGAGTAAAAAAAAATATATATATTTTTTTTTCTTTTTTAGGTCTAATGAGCACAATAATGAAATCACTATTTTGGGATGGAAACTCCACTTTAACATTAATAAATCACAGGGACCAGATGGCTTGCACCCGAGGGTACTTAAGGAACTCAGTCAAGTAATTGCCAGACCAGTGTTTGTCAATTTTTACTGACGGTCTACTGACTGGAATGGTACCAACTGATTGGAGAAAAGCCAATGTAGCACCAATATTTAAAAAAGGGCCAAAATACATCCCTGGGAATTACAGACAAGTTAGCCTAACATCAATAGTATGTAAGCTCTTGGAAGGGTTGATAAGGGACTATATACAAGCTTTTAATAATGAAAACGGTATCATTAGCAGTATTCAGCATAGATTCATGAAGAATCATTCTTGCCAAACCAATCTGTTAACCTTCTATGAGGGGGTAAGTTGCCATCTAGATAAAGGAAGGCCCATAGACGTGGTGTATCTGGATTTTGCAAAAGCATTTGACAGTTCCCCATAAAATTTTACTGTACAAAATAAGGTCCATTGGCTTGGACCATAGGGTGAGTACATGGATTGAAAACTGTCTACAAGGGCGAGTGGTGATAAATAAAGAGTACTCGGAATGGTCAGGGGAAGGTAGTGGGTCCCTCAGGGTTCTGTGCTGGGAGCAATTCTATTTAATTTGTTCATAAAAACGACCTGGAGGATGGGGTAAACAGTGCAATCTCTGTATTTGCGGACGATACCAAGCCAAGCAGGGCAATAACTTCTCTGCAAGATGTGGAAACATTGCAAAAAGAACTGAACAAATTAATAGGGTGGGCAACTACATGGCAAGTGAGGTTCAATGTAGAACATTTTTAAATAATGCATTTGGGTGGCAAAAATATGAATGGAATGTATACACTGGGGGGGGGAGAACCTCTGGGGGAATCTAGGATGGAAAAGGACCTGGGGGTCCTAGAAGATTATAGGCTCAGCAATGCCAAGCTGCTGCTAACAAAGCAAACAGAATATTGTCATGCATTAAAAGGGTATTGACTCTAGAGATAAAACGAAAATTCTTCCGCTTTACAAGACTATGCTGTCCAGTTCTGGGCCTCATGAAGGATGTCCTGGAAATGGAGAGCGTACAAAGAAGGGCAACAAGGCTAATAAAGGGTCTAGAGGATATTAGTTATGGGGAAAGGTTGAGAGCACTGAACTTATTCTCTCTGGAGAAGAGACGCTTGATAGGGGATAGGATCTCAATTTACAAATACCGTACTGGTAACCCCACAATAGGGATAAAACTTTTTTGTGGAAGGAAGTTTAACAAGACTTATGGCCACTCATTAAAATTAGAAGAAAAGAGGTCTAACCTTAAACTATGTTGAGGGTTCATTACTGTAAAAGCAGCAAAAATGTGGAATTCCCTTAATAATAATTTTTAATCAAAATGATAATAATCACCTGGACTAAGCCAGGGGGCACAAAACTTAGGAGGCCAGTGCCTCCCTTCTAGATTGTAAGCTCTAACGAGCAGGGCCCTCTGATCCCTCCTGTATTGATTTGTATTGTGACTGTACAGTCTTCCCTGATGTAAAGCGCTGCGCAAACTGTTGGCGCTATATAATCCTGTATAATAATAATAGTTACAATCAAGCATGCACAACAGTCTTTCAGCTGTCAGGTTAGAAAGAAAAAGGGCAAACCAACCTTAGAGAAATAAAACAAAATCTGGTGACATCTAATCCCTCTCATGTAACAGGCCCAGTGGTGTTCCATCTTCTGACTAAATCAGGATAGTCACATCCTTAAGGCAGCAGCAAGGTAAAAGCAAGGGATCAAATTCTTCAACCCTGTGGCGGCAAGGATTCAAACCAGTCTGCCGCATCCTTCGGGGAGGTAAAAAAAACTACCCGAAAAAAAAATGTTAAAAAAAGGTTTTTGGGGGAATTACACCACAGACTTTTTCAACCCTCGGCAAGGATCCAGTCTGCCGCACCTTCGCACCACAGACTGCCTGCTGCTTGGCTGTGAAAAGGAGGCTGTACTTTATCCCCCTAGTACACATGGCAGCTTTGACCGAATCAAAGGACCGGCGTAGTTTCTGGGTCTCCACTGAGTAATCAGGGAACATAAGACAGTTATTGTGGTATGTAAGCTCACCCACACTTCTAGTGGCCCCAACATCTCGTCTCGGTCCAAGAAATTAAGGAGCTGGAGGATGGATGTGCATGGGGGGTCCTTGTGGCCTGGGTTGCAGCAGCATGCGATGGGTTCTCTACAGTGAAGTAGGGAGAGGGATCACAGCAACTCCTCAACAAAAGTAGTGGGATGCTTGCCTTCAGTCCACTCTGCTAAGCCGATAAAACGGATGCTATTCCTTCTACATGTTTTCAACGTCTTCAGGAATATTGGTCCGAGTCAGCCGGCCATCCGGGGTTTCCGGGCTCTCTAAGGCTACTATGCCCAGAGGAAAACAACATTTTCTTACCCCCTTTCCCACGGCTGGAGGATGTAGAAGGCATCCACAGCCAGTACACCAGTGTATGAGTCTGCAGTAACTCAGAGAAGGATACATTTGATGACTCATCTTGGACACGCCCCCACTTTAGCACATCTGGCTTCTGGATACCATGCTCTGGCCCCAAGACCCTAGGAACCAACAGCTGTAAAAACCAGCAGACACCCCCCCCCCTTTGAAGAGTGGGGTTGTATTCTTACTAAAAAGGAGTGCGTGTTTAAGGAACTGGAGGATTTGGGTGTCCAGGCCTCAAAGTAGAACAGAGTTCCAGCCTTTCCCCTGCAACCCTGGATGAAATGAATGCTTTTTGGAAAAAGGGATTCCCAGAAGGAAGTTTTCCTCGCTGTCCTAGAGCAAAAAGTTACTTGTCAGGGATTTATTGATAAGGCACCTTCCCAATCAAAAAGTGCACTTCTTGCACTGAATGGCCACAGATCAATATTTGAGCCAGAGGGTCCTCTGTAGGACTACACAATAGAACAGGGCCATAGCCAAGAGCTCCAGTTGTTGGGAGGAGAGAATCAGGACCCCAAGTCATGTCCTTGGACCAAGTCTGACAGACGTGGTCATAATGACAGGTTGCAGGGCAGGGCCTGCAAGTAAAGACAAGGCCTTAGGCAGGCCATACAGGGTTCAAATCAAGTACAGGCAGGCTGAATGTACCAAGTTGACTGAACTAGCTTCTAGCAATAATCACTGTCTTCTCCCGGTGGGGACAGTTTCCCCCCGCTGGGAGAAGACAATGGCTCATCAGGAGTGATTCCCACATCAACACTTTGTGTTGATGGGGGGAATCAAGCGAATTTCTTTCCTGCAACATTTAGTTGCAGGAAAGAAATTCACTCCGTGTACAGCTGGCCATAAAAGGTACTTCCAATCTTTTGATCTTTAACCACTTGATCACTGGGCACTTAAACACCCTTAATAACCAGACCAATTTTCAGCTTTTGGTGCTCTCACATTTTGAATGACAATTACTCAGTCATACAACACTGTAACCAAATTAAATTTTTGTCCTTTTTTTTCCCCACAAATAGAGCTTTCTTTTGGTGGTATTTGATCACCTCTGCGGTTTTTATTTTTTTCGCTATAAATAAAAAAAAAAAAAAAAATTTAGTAAAAAAAATTAATTTTTCTTAATTTCCATTATAAAATTTTGCAAATAAGTAATTTTTATTCATAAATTTGGCCTAAAATGTATACTGATACAAATCTTTGGTAAAAAAAAAAAAAATTAAAAAAAAATTACCAATTACTGAAAATTCATCAATTTGATCATACCTGATGTACTGACAGCCTCTCTCATTTGAGACCTAACATGCCAGAAAAGTACAAATACCCCCCCCCCCCAAATGACCCATTTTGGAAAGAAGACATTCCAAGGTATTTGGAAAGAGGCATTGTGAGTTTTTTGAAGTTGTAATTTTTTGCCACAATTCTTTGCAAAATCAAGATTTTTTTTATTTATTTTTTCACAACATTTTCATATTAGCAGGTTATTTCTCACACACAGCATATGCATACCACAAATTACACCCCAAACCACATTCTGCTATTCCTCCCGAGTATGGTGATACCACATGTGTGAGACTTTTACACAGCGTGGCCACATACAGAGGCCCAACATGCAGGGAGCACCATCAGGCGTTCTGGAACACCCAGACCAATTCTGACATTTCTCACATACTTGTAAAAATCATCATTTATTTGCTAGAAAATTACAAAGAAACCCAAAACATTATATATGCTTTTTTAGCAAAGATCCTAGAGAATACAATGGCGGTCGTTGCAACTTTTTATTGCGCATGGAATTTGCACAGCAATTTTTCGAACGTGTTTTTTTGGAAATAAAACAGTTTTGTGCTTTAAAAAAAACCCATTAAAGTTAGCCCAATGTTTTGGCAGAATATGAAAGATGAAGTTACGCCGAGTAAATAGATACCCAACATGTCAGTGCTGCTGCTATCCGCTCTCCCCTCTCACACTGTACCGATCGGTACAGAGAGATGGAGGAACCCTCAAATGTCTTGTGTAAAAGCACTTGAAGATTTGAGATAATTTCCTTTATTAGCCAGAAAATACTAAATCCATTGCTGCTAGGGCCCGACTGATTCATTATTATAGTTCATATAGTAGGGAGGACTGACAACTCATGGGGCCCCTGGGCACTAGGGGCTTATCGGGCCCCCAGGTTTAACTCCTTGACGCCAAGCACATGCAAATATGCGGCCTCTCAAAATTCTACAAACAATACCCCATAAGGACAACCAGAAAGAATTTGGTTTGAAATCTTTGCAAATCTTGTTAAAATAAACAACTAAAAAAATCCCATGTATACAAGTATTCACAGCCTATGCTCAATACTTTGTTGAAGCACCTATTACAGCCTCAAGTCTTTGAGTATGATGCTACAAGCTTGGCACACCTAGTTTTGGGCATTCTTCTTTTGCAGGACCTCTCAAGCTCTATTAGGTTGGATGGGGAGCATCGGTGCACAGTCATTTTCAGATCTCGCAAGAGATGTTCAAACCAGTTTCAACTCTGGGCTCTGGCCAAGCCACACAGGGACATTTACAGAGTTGTCCCATAGCCACTCCTTTTTAATCTTGGCTGTGTTCTTAGGGTCATTGTTCTGTTGGAAGATGAACCTTTGCCCCAGTCTGAGGTCCAGAGCGCTTTTTCATCAAGGTTTTCATCAAGGATGTCTCTGTACATTGCTGCATTCATCTTTTCCAAGATCCTGACTGGTCTCCCAGCTCCTGCTGCTGCTGAAAAACATCCCCACAGCATGATGCTGCCACCATCATGTATCACTTTAGGGGTGGTATTGGCCAGGTGATGAGCTGTGCCTGCTTCTTCCAAACACGACGCTTGCCATTCAGGCCAAAGTTCAATTTTTGTTCCATCACTCCCGATAATTTTGTTTCGCATGGTCTGAGAGTCCTTCAGGAGCCTCTTTGGCAAACTCCAGATGGGCTGTCATGCCTTTTACTGAGAAGTGTCCACTCTACCATATGGGTCTGATTGGTGGTGTGCTGTAGAGATGGTTGTTCTTCTGGAAGGTTCCGCTCTCTTCACAGAGAAATGCTGGTGGAACTCTGTCAGCGTGATAATGGGGTTCTTGGTCATCTCCCTGACTAAGGCCCTTCTCTGCTGATCGCTCAGTTTGGCCACTGTGTTTGCTGGGACCTTCAATCCTGCAGAAAGGTTTCTGCACCTTTCCTCAGGTCTGTGCCTGCACACAATCCTGTCTACAGACAATTCCTTGGACTTCATGGCTTGGTTTGTGTTCTGACATGCACTGTTAACTGTGGGACCTTATATAGACTGGTGTGTGCCTTTCCAAATCAACTGAAATTTACCACAGGTGGACTCCAATCAAGTTAAAGTAGAAACATCTCAAGGATGATTTATTTATTTTTATTAAATTTGCAAAGATTTTAAACAACATTTTTTCACATTTTCATTATGGGGTATTGTTTGTAGAATATTGGGGAAAATAATTAATTTAATCCATTTTGGAATAAAGCTGCAACATAACAAAATGTGGAAAAAGTAAAGCGCTGTGAATACTTTATGCACTGTAAGCATGTGGGGGAATGCAGGCAAGATTGTATGCTTTCCCAACATGCACAAAAAACATGCTGCCCTTTAGCAGATGCACAGCAGTTCTATCAATTGTTAAGGGAACCACCATGCATCTGCAAATGTTTGCACTAAACTGGAATTTTTCATGACTTTTCCATGTTGCTTATGTGTGTGAAAAACACACCCATGCTTGGGGTTGCACCTGTAGGTGTGAACCAAGCCTATCTATGAGTACATAAAAAAATAACAATCCTCAAACATAAATAATTCTCTAAGCGCTGCATAAATTGACAGTGCTATATAAGTACCTAAATAATAATAATAATAATTAGGGTTGTCCCGATACCGATACCAGTATAGGTATCGGGACCGATACTGAGCATTTGCGGAAGTACTTGTACTCCCACAAATGCCCCCGATGCCTCATCCGATACTACCCCATCAACCCAAGCCCCCCCCGGCGCCACAAAAGCCGCCGCATACCGCAACAACGCCGCCGCCTGGTTAAACAGCATGCGGGAAACATTACAGCTTTCATTTGAATAGCTGTAGTGTTTCCCGCCGTGCCGCGTATAGACACTCCCCCTTGCTCGGGATTGGACGGGTGATCTGTCCAATCCCGAGCAAGGGGGAGTGTCTATACGCGGCGCAGCAGGGAACACTACAGCTATTCAAATGAAAGCTGTGATGTTCCCCGCACGCTGATTAACCATGCGGCGGCAGGAACTAGGTATGGGGGGACATGGCTGGATATATGGGGGACATGGCTGCATATGTGGGGGGACATGGCTGCATATGTGGGGGGACATGGCTGCATATGTGGGGGGACATGGCTGCATATGTGGGGGGACATGGCTGCATTTGGGGACACATTTAAAAAAAGTATCGGTATTCGGTATCGGCGAGTACTTGAAAAAAAGTATCGGTACTTGTACTCGGTCCTAAAAAAGTGGTATCGGGACAACCCTAATAATAATAATAATACATGATCAGTGTTCATACAATTGTGCTACCATGCATATAGCCTTGAACATCGTTCTGATATGTTTCTACAAATTATTATTTTGTATATAATGTTCATAGTTTATGTGGTGGGTTTATACTTTTATTGTACAGAGTGTGGATAACACAGGGTTAAATTTAAAGGTCATAAATAAATTGCACATTATCTGAACATACAGAGTGTTTGGGGATTTTTTATGTATGTGGCGATGTATGCCTGCTTAGGAGAGGTCTGTCAGCTGGGGAGGGGGGGGGGACTGCAAACTAATGACTTCTTGCCATCTAAACCACACAATACCATAAACACTTCCCTCCTGACATAAAACTTTGCCAGGTACCTTGTGCAGCTTACCTCCCCAAACAGACTTTCCTTCCTCAGCTCACCTCCCTCCCCACATGCAGTATGAGGCTGTGAGCAGTAGCCAACAGTAGCCATGTTCCTCCTCAGGGTTCTCTCATCACACGGCACTGAAGAGGAGGGGGGGGGGGGTCTGATTTGCATGAGATCGCTGGTAGGGAGACAGAAAGAAGATTCAGAGCTTCTAAATACATATGCCGCCGGGCGGTGTATATATTTAGAAGCAGTGACACTGCTGCTCACAAACCCTGGGATTGAGCTGTAGTGGGACACCTTCCTAGAAAGTGTGACTGTACCGGCTCACAGGGCCCCCTACTGACCCTTGGCCCTAGGGCAGTGCCAGAGTGACCAAATGGTTAGTCTGTCCAGTAGCTATATTATAATGCTCCCTTTGTCTCATCAAGGGCAGCCCAACACCAGCAAAAGATTTATACAGAGTAAGGGCCCTGCACGTCAGGTTACTGGTCTGATTACATATAGAAAAGGTAACTAACAGATACAAAATATACAAACTCAAAGAACCTGGAGATGGGCTTTTTGTCCGCCTAGTTTAGTGTTTACCTTCCGTTATAACTATTATTAATAGAATTGCAAATGTTTGCAGTGCCTTTGGATGTGGATGCAGTGTTTACCAGTCATTGTCTGCTTTGTAAATGTAGGCCCTCCCCCCCATTTGCGGGGCGTTACGCTAAAGTTAGTGGGGAATGGGAGAGTTAAGTTGCTATCATTCACAAATTGCCTAAATTCGGGTTGCTGCCAGTTTTGGAACTGCCTTGTATGTCAGTCTGCATGCCAGGGGGGTGTTATTACCCCTGGGTGACAATCGGCGCTAGAAGGGGTTCCCCACGGACCCACCTTCTCCTAGTAGCCAATCAGAGGAGCGGTTCTTTCTCTGGACATGCTGGTGGGAGGGTATATCTGGGGCAGTCGCCTGTGAGAGTTGTGCTATGCGGGGCCCGAGTTCTAGGTGCGGTATCCACCTTCAGGGTGCGCGCATCCATGGGCCCCGCCATTGAGGCCAGCCTGGCCGAGGTTGCATACCAAGCGGAACTTCATTCTAATGCAAAGAGGGGCCCCAGCGGCTTGCTGGGTCCCAGATCCTAAGCGGGAGCTGAACAGTCGGGGATCGGCTCGGGAGAACCCAGAGGCAGAGGTTGTCTGCGAGGCATAGACGAACCACCGGGGATCCGGTCACCACGCCATATGACAGGTACACTTCAGCTGTCAATCGTTGACCTTGAAATTGGACTTACTGGGAGGATTCATTGGTTCTAACCTTTGACAAATCTAAGAAAATTCACCAGGCCTGTGGCAGAGGCCCTGTTTCCTCCCAGTGACTTTGTTTGAAAGTGGCCCTTCGGCTGCCAGGCTCAGGTAAATCGCCTGTCTGGGGGCACTTTACCCACTCTGGTGAGAGTGGCGACGTTTGAACTTGAATGAATGAATGAATGAATGAAAACTATGCGCGGCACATGAACTGAGCAGGTTTGCTCTCTCCTTTGATATCCAAGGCCTGATACTACAGTTCTCTCTTTGCTCCTCAACCTTTCCTCTATCATGTGCCATGTTGATGTCGGCCATGTTGGGCCTTGGAATAAAGCATTGAAAACTCAAGTTGACGTCTGGACACTTGCTCTTTAACCACCTTCACTAATATTATCCCTAGACAAGAATCACTGGTAACCTAACATGCCGGTCCCAAACTAATCAGCGGCTCCTTCGGGGGTGAGCGCTACATAAACTACCACCATATGTATTGTATACATTGCAATGCTTCTTATAAAGGCCCAGTGGATTATTTATTGTACTGAGAGGTAACCAAAAGCCATGGCCTTTTTTTTTTAATACTGGATATTGATGTTCAGTGTCCTTCTTAGGCCCTGGAAAAGGGATTATTTTTTTTATACCATAATCTATAACAGCTTTTACATTGTATGTACTCACATGGAATCTTTTTGAACTGGTTCATGAGCTCCTGTTCAATCTTTCTAAAAGTATCTGCACTCTTGTCTCCAGGGCCAGCCACAGCAGTTGAGTTCTCCTGAGAGACCATCGGTGGCTCTGTGCTAGGCTGCATCGTGTGGGTTTCAGGAGGTTCTACCTTCTTCTTAAACAGACTGAAATGCATGGTGGCTGCAAGAAAGAAAGCAAATGTTAATGCTACATGTTACCAATACACATTTTAGCTTTTCCCTTAGGGTAACCTTAATTGGTTCATAAGAATCTATAAAAAGCATATTTGCCATCAAAGTCTTTTTTATGTGGAACACAACATTCTTACATTAAAATGAAGATCTACTCAAAATGTTCTTACTGTATCTACAAAGGATTTAGCAATGTCAAACGTTGCAAATAAATTATTACATGGCAACCGCTTTTTACCAACAGGCATGGGCGTCCGCTCCATAGGGCAAGGGAGGGTGCTTGCCCCCCCCCCCCCTAGAAAACAATGCCATAATTCTCTGAGGGCAGGAAGCAAGGCGGCGGCATGGTGAATGACATTAGAGCTGCTCTCTCTCTCTCTCTTGTAGCTCCGCTGACAGAGAGGGTGGGGGTGGGGCGATCTACAGTGCAGACAGCCCGCGGCTCTCCTCTCCCTGTCACAGCACTGCTGCTGAGTTCTCTGGTAAATGGAGCCACGGTGCTGTGACAGGGAGAGGAGAGCCGTGGGCTGTCTGCACTGTATATCTCCTCCGATCGCCCCCCCCCCCGCACGCGATCGAAGAGGACTTTGGGTGGCATGACACGGTGACAGGCGCCTGGCTTTGCGGGGGTGCAAGCAGGAACCCGAGCGAGCCGTCGGCACACTCGGGACACAGCCGCAATCATCCCCCTTCCCTGTGCAGCGCCGCAGGTCTGAGTCTTGGCTGCCTGTCTCACAGTCACAGGCAGCCGAGCAGTGAAGCCGCCTCCCCCTTGTCTGTGCTGTGCTGTGTGTGTGCACATTAGCTGAGCCTGCTATACAGGTCTGAAGGGGGGTGGGGGGGGGTTCTGTATTGTAAGGGGGGTCGGCACTGTAGAGGGGGTTTGTTATTGTAGGAGGGGGTTCTGTATTGTAGGAGGGGGTTCTGTATTGTAGGAGGGGGTCTGTATTGTAGGGGGGGGGTCTGTATTGTAGGGGGGGTCTGTATTGTAGGGGGGGTCTGTATTGTAGGAGGGGGGGATTGTGTATTGTAGGGGGTCTGTATTGTAGGAGGGGGGTTCTGTATTGTAGGAGGGGAGGTTCTGTATTGTAGGAGGGGGGTTCTGTATTGTAGGGGGGGGTTCTGTATTGTAGGGGGGGTCGGCACTGTAGGGGGAGTTCTGTATTGTAGGAGGGGGGTTTTTGTATTGTAGGGGGGTCTGTATTGTAGGAGGGGGGATTGTGTATTGCAGGGTGCTGTGTAATGTAAAGGGGCCCAGAGGTGCAGGGTGCTGTGTAATGTAAAGCGGCCCAGAGGTGCAGGGTGCTTTGTAATCTAAAGGGGCCCAGAGGTGCAGGGTGCTGTGTAATGTAAAGGGGTGCTGTGTAATGTAAAGGGGCCCAGGGGTGCAGGGTGCTGTGTAATGTAAAGGGGCCCAGAGGTGCAGGGTGCTGTGAAATGTAAAGGGGTCTAGTGATGCAGGGTGCTGTGTAATGTAAAGGGGTCCAGAGGTGCAGGGTGCTGTGTAATGTAAAGGGGTGCTGTGTAATGTAAAGGGGCCCAGGGGTGCAGGGTGCTGTGTAATGTAAAGGGGCCCAGAGGTGCAGGGTGCTGTGAAATGTAAAGGGGTCTAGTGATGCAGGGTGCTGTGTAATCTAAAGGGGCCCAGAGGTGCAGGGTGCTGTGTAATGTAAAGGGGTGCTGTGTAATGTAAAGGGGCCCAGGGGTGCAGGGTGCTGTGTAATGTAAAGGGGCCCAGAGGTGCAGGGTGCTGTGAAATGTAAAGGGGTCTAGTGATGCAGGGTGCTGTGTAATGTAAAGGGGTCCAGAGGTGCAGAGTGTTGTGTAATGTAAAGTGGTCCAGAGGTGCAGGGTGTTGTGTAATGTAAAGGGGTCCAGGGGTGCAGGGGTCTGTGTAATGTAAAGGGGTCCAGAGGTGCAGTTGTGGAGAGGGGTACACAGTAGTGACAGAGATATTGAAGGATGCAGGGGGCACAGTGGGGTGTTTTTACATTTTAATGTGGTACATTTTAATGGGGGGGGTCGGTTGCTTTTAACCCCTGCTAGCGGTCGATGAAAGGGTAAAATGCGACTGTGTATCGCCGCTGCCGAAGCGCCCCCCCCCCCCCCCGGAAAAAATTTCAGCGGACGCCCATGCCAACAGGATTACAAGAAATGAACACTGTCGTAGATGTTCATTAAAAAATATATCAAGCACCTCTTCATAGGCTGCTGTGACACAAACAATTGATAAGCTCCAATGACCTATACTAAACTAGAAGATCTTTCCTGCTGCTTCCATAAGGGGTTTCAGCCCTGAGATTACCCTCTAATGAAATTAAAGGTTCATGATAACAAAACCACAGATTCCTTTGGGTCTCTAATACACAAATCCTCTCAACCAGAACCAAGTGGCTATGTGTTTAAGAGGACACTACCTGAGAGACATGCACAACTATTATGTGTGGGTGTAATAAGCATTAATGACTTTCCTAAATAAAAAAAATAAAAAACTGAAAAAAAAGGCAGAATAGACATAATGGAAAATGATAGTAAAGAAAAGAAAATAATCTTCATTTCCAAAAAGCATGGACAGGATGTTTGGCTTTATCCTATACATTTTTTAATCAGTGTAGATATAGAATTCCAATTACTTACCTAGCCTCAGTATCAGTTAAATATTGTGGATAATGACTGAAAGTATTTATAAATGTACATTTACTTCTATACTTGTGCTTTTTTTAATGCATAAACACAACAAATGGGATTATTATAAGCACTTTGTATCCGTTTATATGAGAGAGATAATCATAAGTCACCGGGACCAGGTGGCTTGCACCCGAGGGTCCTTAAGGGAACTCTCAGTCAAGTAATTGCCAGAACATTGTTCTTAATTTTTCTTGACAGTCTACGGACTGGAATGGTACCAGCTGATTGGAGAAAAGCCAATGTAGCACCAATATTTTAAAAAGGGCCAAAATACATCCCTGGGAATTACAGACAAGTTAGCCCAACATCATTAGTATATAAGCTCTTGGGAGGGATGATAAGGGACTATATACAAGATTTTAATAAACAGCATCATTAGCAGTATTCAGCATAGATTCATGCCAAACCAATTTATAAAGGAAGGCACGTAGATGTGGTGTACCTGGATTTTGAAAAAGCATTTGACACAGTTCCCCATAAAACATTTACTGTACAAACTAAGGTTGGTTGGCATGGACCATAAGGTGAGTAGATGGATTGGAAACTGGCTACAAGGGCGAGTTCAGAGGGTAGTGATAAATGGGGAGTACTCGAAATGGGGTGGAAAGTGGGGTCCCTAGGGTTCTGTCCTGGAAGAAATCCTATTTAATTTATTCATAAACAACCTGGAGGATGGGGTGAACAGCCATATCTATGTATTTGCGGACGATACTGACCACTTAAGGACCGAGCCTCTTTCTGAGATTTGTTGTTTAAAGCTTTTTGTTGTAAAAGCTTTTCTGATGACGAATTAATTTCGAAACGCGTAAGAAGCAGGTAGGATTCGCGCTGAAAGGGGGTACACCACGCACCGGGGCCATCTGTAGCAGCACAAGTGGAAACGGGAGCAAGGTACTACACCTCTTAAAGGCTAGCGAGCGGCCACAACACTCGACATTGCCACGGACACTCAGTGCCGGTTCGGGCACTATGCTTGTGAGTGTACTAATTTTAAATATTTGTTTTAAATACATTTTTACGTACTTCACCATGTTGAGCCCATTGTTGTCTTTGAGGCTATGAGGACACCCTTGAAAATAACCTAAGGAAAATCTCTATTTGGACCTCTAAAGAATAAAGTTTATTGCCTTATAACATCTAGAATCTGGTGAGCATTGCATTCAGCTGTTGGTGACGGTGGCACGCAATTTTTACGGGTGGAAGATATAAATTGCACAAGTGTTTGGACTTTTTCTTTCTCAGCTGTCAATTCAGCTTTCACATTTAAGGAATTTTCTTCACAGTATTTAATATACATTTTTCACAGAATTTGGTATTTAGGTTTACCCTGACGGAGAAACCAATAGTTGCGTAATATTAGTAAATACGTTTTTATTAATTTATTTTAGCACATCCCAAATAATTGTAGTATTTTTTACACTGTAAAGTATGGTTGTTTGATGTATATTGTGGATATAACAACACTTAATTTAGCGCAGTAACAATTTTGCTTTATATCATATTTCTCCTTCGTATGAAGGCTCACAGTACTGCAGCTTAATAACACAAGTCATTTTCTTTGCGCCAGTGACACCTATTTCTCCTATTAAGAAAGATTACAAGCACTGAGCTTATTCTCTCTGGAGAAGAGGTGCTTGAGAGGGGATATGATTTAAATTTACAAATACCATACTGATGACCCCACAATAGGGATAAAACTTTTCAGTGGAAGGGGAGTTTCAAACGACACGTGGCCACTCATTAAAATTAGAAGAAAAGAGGTTTAACCCTAACTGCGTAGAGGGTTCTTTATTGTAAGGCCGCGTACACACGATCAAATCTATCTGCTGGAAACGGTCTGCCAGACCGTCCCAGCAGACAGATTTGATCGTGTGTACGGGCGAGCAGACGGATTTGGCCAGCCGACAGATTTTAAAGCATGCTTTCCGTCTGGCAATCCGTCCACCCGACATGTCTGCTGGTTAGTACGCTAACCAGCATACATATCTTCTCGCACATATAATATAATACAGTATAATACACTATACAATTCTATTAAAGCGGATTTCCGCTGAAACATTTTTTTTTAAAAGCCAGCAGCTACAAATACTGCAGCTGCTGACTTTAAATACTAGGACACTCACCTGTCCTGGAGTCCAGCGCCGTCCGCAGCAGAGGTCGAGCGATCGCTCGTCACTCTGCTGCCCTCCCCCCTATCCTCGTGAGGGAACCAGGAAGTGAAGTGCTCCAGCTTCACTGCCGGTTCCCTACCGCGCATGCGTGAGTCGCGCTACGCCTGCCGATTGGCTCCCGCTGTGTACTGGGAGCCGAGTGTCCCCAGCACACAACGGGGGACGGGAGGTCGTCATGCCCGCAGTCTGCCCGACTGTCTGGCCGGAAGTGGGTGCAAATACCTGTCTTTAGACAGGTATCTGCACCCCCCTCCCCCTGAAAGGTGTCAAATGTGACACCCGAGGGGGAGAGTTCCGATCAGCGGGAGTTACACTTTAGGGTGGAGCTCCGCTTTAAGGCTTTCCATCATTAGTGCAAAGTCTCCATTGTACACCTATTAAAGTTACATCCTGGGAGCAAGTACCGGTACATGTCTCATTACTGCAACGGTTTCCATGTTTTCATTAATTTCATGTTCTCTCAATTCTTCAAGATAACAAAATCAGCTGTAGATTTTATAAAGCATTTCTAAAACAGATAGTATTATTTGTTACATATATATTTCAGGTTTCTTAAAGCTCTTCATCAAATAGCTTCCCTCAGAATTAGCCTTGATTAAAAAGTAAGAATGATATCAACCCTAAAATAGATATGCCACACGGCTTGACAGATAGGCTTTATAATGCAGCCTTCTCATCCGAATGAAACAGCAGGGATAAGAAATCATCAGAAAAGGCAATGACTTTCCAGTTTTCCTGCATCCAATACCACTATTCACAAAAGCACAAGCTGCAGGAGGGCCAAAGCAATCAACAGTAGCAGCTGGACTTGGGCCGTACACAAAATACACACAAACTGTATATCTGGCAGCTACAAACTAAATTACTTCTAATCTTTTCTTAGGTATGCTGCCAAGTTGAATTCATCAAATGCATTTTATTTCCCAGAAATGCATTGTGTGCAGTCCCCTCCATAGTTAGCTGAAAATTAAGATGACATTTATTCCTACATCTATTCAGTGGCGTATCACTATCAGGACTCTCCAAAAAATTGAGAATGGTACTATTTACATAATCAAGCCCTAAAAAGGTTAAGTTTAGTTAAAAAATCCAAATAAAATCACCAGCAAAAGAGATGGTTCTTACATTCAATGCAAAGGCTGCATTGCGCAGCTGGCTAGTCTATCTCAACCCCTCCATACCCCCAAAACTGTTGCTGTGGGGGAAAACACAGTTGCTGGACCTGTCACAGGCACTTGTCAAGAGTAGCCACTATAGCCACCCTTCCCGGCCCCCTCCAATCACAGAAACTGTACTATAGCATACATCAGTTAAAAGATCTATGAATTGAGTAGGTCCACCATTCATATATCGCTTTTTATTGAGGGAAACTTTAACCACTTTAGCCCCGGACCATATTGCTGTCCAAAGACCAGAGCACTTTTTGTGATTCGGCACTGCGTCGTTTTAACTGACAATTGCGCGGTCGTGCAACGTGGCTCCCAAACAAAATTGGCGTTCTTTTTTTCCCCACAAATAGAGCTTTCTTTTGGTGGTATTTGATCATCTCTGCGGTTTTTATTTTTTTGCGCAAAAAATAAAAATAGAGCGACTATTTTGAAAAAAATGCAATATTTTTTACATTTTGCTATAATAAATATCACCAGAAAAGATGTAAAAAAAAAAATTTTTTCCTCAGTTTAGGCCGATACGTATTCTTCTACATATTTTTCGTTAAAAAAAAAATCGCAATTAGCGATTATTGATTGGTTTGCGCAAAATTTATAGCGTTTACAAAAAAGGGGGTAGTTTTATGGCATTTTTATTAATATTTTTTTTTTACTAGTAATGGCGGCGATCAGCGTTTTTTTTCGGTACTGCGATATTATGGCGGACACATCGGACACTTTTGACACATTTTTGGGACCATTGGCATTTTTATAGCGATCAATGCTATAAAAATGCATTGGATTACTATAAAAATGCCATTGGCAATGAAGGGGTTAACACTAGGGGGCGGGGAAGGGGTTAAATGTGTTCCCATTTGTGTTCTAACTGTATGGGGGGGTGGACTCACTAGGGGGAATCACTGATCTTCCCCGCTCTCTAACGAACGAGCGCGCGTGCCCGGCAGCGATCGCGCCCGCCGGGCACGCGCGTGGGACTCGGGGGCGAGCAGGGGGCGCGGGCCGCCTGCGGCGCAGCCCCGAAAGTCCCGACGTAGAGCTACGGGCTCTCACCGAGGAGAGCCGGCCTGCTGCCGTAGAACCACGGCGGCTGGTCGGCTAGTGGTTAAAGCGGTATTTCGACCGTTTTTTTTTTTTTTCTTTTAATTACTGTCCCGCTCTTACCTGGTCTTGATATGAGCCCGTGCGTACCACTCTTTTCGCCGCCAGCATTTTTTTTTGGAACAAAACTGTACTTTATAAAATCTGTAGATGGCAGGTTCCATCTTAACTGTCCCACGCTGAAGCCTAGCTCTAGGCATTTCCGGGATACGGTGAATGCTGGCGTCCCAGCATTCACCGCTCTATCCCGCGCATGTGCAGTGTTAACGGCGAGCCGCGCTGTCAACACTGCACAGTTCCCGAGTCACGTGACCCGCGAAATATCGCGGGATTTGAGCACACAGCGTCTCCTGGGGACGTAAAGACAGATTCCCAGGAGACAAAGCGCCATCGGGGGAAAATGGATAGGCACGCCCATTCCCCCGCGGTGTACTTTGATTGACAGGCCAGAATTGAATGGAGAAAACGGGTAAGCCTTCACTAAAAAAAAAAAAAAATGCATGGATTTTGTCTTGTGAATAGAAGGCTGTTTAATACATATTAAGTGAATAAATAGGGTGAACCTCCACTTTAATGCCGCTTCTTTGAATGGAATAGAGGAGGAAAAGGACAGACATAGTTGGCACTCTTGGCGAATGCTGATCATATTAATCCCCTCAACACTGGGAAATGTCAGGTGAAAGGGTATGGGAAGGGGGCAGTACAAAGGACACTTTGCATTGAATATCAAGTACCGTCCCCTTTGCTGACTTTTTTTCTTTTTAAAACAGGGATGGTTAAAGTGGAACTAAACATACCTTCACTTCATTGGTTCCAACCCTCACGGGATCTTCTGCTGGTTGCCAGTTATTGGCCATGTTCATTGGCCAGTGTGGAATGACATCACTGCTGCGCATGCATGGTAAGTGCATCTTACTGCAGAAGAGGTATTGAAGGTCTCTTCACAATAAAGAGCCTGCCTGCTCACCTTTTGTGACCGTGAAACTTTAGTTCCACTTAAAAAGGGGTTGTAAACCTTCGTGTTTTTTCACCTTAATGCATCCTATGCATTAAGGTGAAAAAACACCTTGCAGTGTCCGCCCCCCAGGCCCCCCGTTTTACTTACCCGAGTCCCGAATTTCCACGGGCACGTCCCCGCTGTCCCTCTTTCCACGGGTTACGGCTCTTGATTGGATAGCTTGATAGCAGCGCAGCCATTGACTCAAATCCAATAACGCGGGCGCTGGGGCCGATTCTGGCATTTAGCATTGGGCGCCGATTGCTGGACTCGGGAGCACGCCCGCAAGGAAACCCCCTCGGGAGAGGGCTTCCCAGGGGGAGTTATCTAATGCAGGGATGAGCCGTAAGAGCCGCCGTGTGACCCCAGAACATGTGGATCAGGGCCACTCTGTGCAAAACGAGCTGCACAGTTGAGGAAAGTATGAAATGTAAATGTTTATTATTTAAAAAAACAAAACAAAAAACGATCCTTTAACACTTTAACTTCTGTAATAAAATCAAGCCAAGGGGAGATTTAAAGGAAGTTCAAAATAATTTGAAAAGACACAACCCACTTTCTCCATCTATTTGATAATACAGAGTCGTGCTCTTCTTTAATGAGAGCATATTGATTTTTCTAGAGCGTGAAATCCTATCAAGCCAGAATATTGACTAAGTAAACGAGAGGAAAGGGGGGAGGGGGTGGACATGTGGAGAACAGCACAAGAAACGTAATTGTTTATTTTGCAATCAACATAAAATACAAGAACCTTTCCTTATAAAACTGTATGCTCTGCACTACGAGAGGCCCAGCAACATGCAGCCTTAAACCGTATTTCCACTTTTGTAGCCAAACTGGGATAACATCTACTTTATATTTGTTACATGGCCCCATTGCACAAAAAAAAAAAAGGAAACATTTTAGCCTGCATTTTTTTTTTAGACACTATTCTGGTCTCTCCTGCAAGAAAAAAAAACCTACATGGTTCTCCGTTTATGAAGACTGGGCAGCTTTGTTAAACATAATTAACATTGTCTGTACTGTGCAGGCAGATCATTTTCAACTGTAACTAGGTTTGAACACTGTTTGTCCTAACAAGGGGTTAAATGTTTAGAGGCTAGGCTTCTTGCACGTTAACCAGGACAGACTTAAGCCGGCCATACATAGATTGAATTTTTGCCGGTTCAGCAGGGACCAGCCGAAATTACATCCATCTTTGGGCAGGCTGATTGTTTCAAAGTCGATCCATCAATCGACTTGGGTGCAACCAGCCTGTCGGATTTTTTATATGCGAGTACTGCCAGTGGCTATAGCCTTTAGAAGTAATAATTGTGGGCTGCCAGCAGGAAGGCTCCCCATGCCCCCCTCCCCCCACTAGCAGAACACAGTATTGCTGCCGGAGACATTCCCCAATCAACACTGGCAGTGTTGATGGGGGAGTCGTGCAATTTTCTTTCCTTCCACCCGTGCTGGAAGTGCAGAAAGCTGAATCATTTACGGACTGCTTTAAGACGTAGACTCACCCTTATTTTTCAAAAATACCTTGCAGTCAACTATGACAGCTTCTACTAAGAAATGTCTAAAAAGGTAAAATATATATTTTAATAATATTAATAATAATAATAATAGGCATAACAAACATAGAAGGGTTTTCTCAAATTTGACTGCAAAAGTGGGAATAGACGTTAAACTTGGCAACAGACATAAGGTCAAAGCTGAAAAGATCAGGACAAATGTCTACAAGCAGGCACTGACAGCTGATCGTATTTAGGCTGGGTTCATACCAGAAATCTATGGGCCAGATTCAGGTAGAGTTAGGCTGGAGTATCAGTGATACTCCAGCCTAACTCTCACTTTGAGCCGGCGTTTCTGTTTTCAGTAAGCAGAAAACAAGAAACGCCGGGTTGGAGTTACTTTACGAGTGGCGTAATTGTATTTCGCCGTCGTATCGTCACTTCAATTTTAAAAATGGCGCGCGGGGCGTTCCCGCTGATTAACGCCGAGAATATGTTAATCAGCGGGAATCGGAAATTCACGATCGTATTCGGGCGCAACGCAGTGACTTTCCGACGTTTCCGTAAGAGATACACGGCGCAAAGATAAAGCAGCCCCCTAGTGGAGTATCCTATGTTAAGTATGGCCGTCGTCATCGCGTCACAATAAAAAAAATTCAAGTCGTTTGCGTAAAACGTCCGTGAATGGGAATTGACGTCATTGACGTTCCCTGAAAGAATTTGGAGCATGCGCACTGACAGTCGACGCATGCGCAGTACGTTCGCCGCGGGATAGCGCATAGTTAACATAATACACGCCCCCTACCCGCCCAATTTAAATTCCGCCGGCTCGTTTTCGCTACGCCGCCGCAACTTTAGGAGCAAGTGCTTTGTGAATAACAGTACTTGCTCCTAAAGTTACGGCGGAGTAACGTAAACAAGAAACGTTATTCCAGAATAAAGAAACGCCCATCTACCTGAATCTGGCCTATGTGTCATAAATAAATGCACGTGGCATTGTATCTTTCGTGAAAAAGTTCCTAATTAACATAATCCAATTAATTCTTTACCTGAAATAACCTAGTGTAAAAAAATAAACAAAATGAAAAAAAAATCTGCCGAGTCATGCCCCCCGCCAAACTTAGCAGCCATACATAGTTACATAGTAGGTGAGATTGAAAAAAAAATACACAATTCCAACCTATGTGTGTAAATATATGTCAGTATTACATTGTATATCCCTGTATGTTGTGGTCATTCAAGTGCTTATTTATTAGTTTTCTGAAACCATCTATGTCCCCGTTGAGAACGCCACCTGTGGAAGGGAATTCCACATCCTTGCCTCTCTTACAGTAAAGAACCCTCTATGTAGTTTAAAGGTTAAACCTCTTCTTCTAATGTTAATGAGTGGCCACGTGTCTTGTTAAACTCCCTTTCGCAGAAGTTTTATCCATATTGTGGGGTCACTAGTACGGTATTTGTAAATTGAAATCATATCCCTTCTGAAGCATTTCTTCTCCAGAGAGAATAGGTTCAGTGCTCATAACCTTTCCTCATAACGAATCACCTCCAGACCCTTTATTTGTTTTCTTGCCCTTCTTTGTACTCTCTCCATTTTCACTACATCTTTCCTGAGGACTGGTGCCCAGACCTGGACGGCATACTCCAGGTGAGGCTGAACCAGAGTCTTGTAGAGTGGGAGAATTATGCCGTGTACACACGGTCGTTTTTTGCGATGAAAAAAAACGACGTTTTTTGTGAAGTAAAAAACGACGTTTTTGAAACGTCACTTTCAAAGACGATGTTGCATACAGACCATCGTTTTTTCACAAAAAACGAGGTTACGTTCACCACACTTTTCCATTGAAGCTTGCTTCATAACTAGCTTCTGGGCATGCGCGGGTTGAAAAACGTCGTTTTAAAAGACGTTTTTGCTACACACGGTGACTTTTTGTGAAACAAAAAACGACGTTTTGAAAAACGACACAAAAAATTCAAGCATGTTGGAATTTTTTTTTGGTCGTTTTTTTGAAGACAAAAAACGACGTTTTGCCCACACACGATCAATTTAAATGACGTTTTAAAAAACGTCGTTTTTTTTCATCGCAAAAAACGACCGTGTGTACGCGGCATTATTGTTTTAACTCTGAAATTGATCCCCTTTTTAATGCATGCCAATTGGAATAAATTACGTTTTTTTTTTTCTTTATATGTGGACCAAACCTCAGGCCGCTTCAGTAACATAGGATGGGTCCAAAATTGATGAAATCTCCTAGCCATAATCTGCTTTTCCTTGCTCTTCTTTCTCCACATACAGGCAAATATGACAAACAATGTCGCGCTCTCCCAGAAATTGTTGGGATCCATCGCACAACACAGATAGCACACACAAGGACAAGGCAAGGACAAGTCACTCACTAAAAACTGCAATGCAGCATGGGAGGAGCAATGGTTTCTGAGTAAGGTCATCAAAGCCACAGAAACTGTTGTAAACGGATGTAAATAGTAAATTAACAAAACGAAAGACGGATGTAAACGTAGATTCATGGAATTTACGACAGATGAAGCAACGGATAAGATCTGATACAGTAAACTGGCAGCGCACGTGTAAAAAGGGCCTTAGCTTACAAACCAGACAAATACATTCCATGTGCTCTAAAACATCGGTGACAGTTTTCTTTAAAATGCAGCCAGAACCTGCATAAAAAAGCCTCTTCCCTGCCAGAACGCTCTGAAAAAGGATCCTTGATCTCTGGGTAGAAGCAGCAATCTTTCTGCAGAGGTCTGACACACCCCAATACTTAATCAGAGCTTTAGCTACACAATCTGCAAAGGACACGATCTGATTCCTGCTGATCGGAGAGCACTAACCCTGACTCTGCAGAAGAAGAGTACATGGTTTCTAATCTACACAGAGCAAGGGTCCTTCTCTACAGCAGACTGAGCAAGGCTCAGGCTTGTCTACTCAGGCTGTGACTGTTTATTAACCACTTGATGTCTGTAGGCTGCTTTTAAATGTCCTGGTTGTCAAGTGGGTAAAACAAGCCAATGACAGCCATGAGCTTTTTTTTTTTTTTTTTTACAGCTGGAGATCGGCTGTTCAGTAAAAGCAATCCCAGCATATTGGGTGTTTTTTTTTTAATTCGCAGTAATTCTTAAAGGGGTTGTAAAGGAATTTTTATTTTTTCCCTAAATAGCTTCCTTTACCTTAGTGCAGTCCACCTTCACTTACCTCATCCTTCCATTTTGCTTTTAAATGTCCTAATTTCTTCTGAGAAATCCTCACTTCCTGTTCTTCTGTCTGTAACTCCACACAGTAATGCGCGGCTTTCTCCCTGGTGTGGAGAAAGCCTCTTGAGGGGGTGAGCAGGCAAGTCAGGACACTCTCTACTTTGCAGATAGAGAAAAGGAGCTGTGTGTTAGTGGGCGTCCTGACACTCCTGCTCGCCCCCTCAAGAGGCTGTCTCTGCACCAGGAAGAAAGCCTTGCATTACTGTGTGGAGTTACAGACAGAAGAACAGGAAGTGAGAATTTCTCAGAAGAAATAAGGACATTTAAACGCAAAATGGAAGGATGAGGTAAGTGAAGGAGGACTGCACTAAGGTAAAGGAAGCTATTTAGGGAAAAAAAATATTCTTTTACAACCCCTAAATTCATAACATGTAAAGCATCACCAAAATGTTCAGGCACTGTAGTTTTTCACCATGTTTGGCATCTATTTACTTACTTACAAAAAAAAAAAAAATGGCTATTTTATTGTGTTTGTGTGGACCAAGATTCGCTTTAGTTAATGTTTTCCTGAAAATAGGAGTTTGATAAACTGCTGCAAAAATATGGCATGGCATTACAAGCTCAAATGAAGGCAGAAGCACAAAAACAAGTGGTCAGTCTCAGTAAGAATAGCAACTCTTGAGGCGTTACATAAAAAATTCCCACAAAAAACATTTACTCAAACAAGGGGTGCACTGAATGAGGTTTTTGGTGCCGAAACCGATACCGAAAATGAAAAATACACTAGGCCGGAAATCGAAACCAAAAATTACTGTTTAAAAAAAAAAAAAAATTATACAGATGATCAGAGACTAGAGACATGGTACAGGAGATGGTCAGAGACTGCAGACGTGATACAGGAGATGGTCAGAGACTGCAGACGTGGTACAGGAGATATTCAGAGACTGCAGACGTGGTACAGGAGATGGTCAGAGACTGTAGAAATGGTACAGGAGATGGTCAGAGAAATCATTTCCAATGCCTTACTCTGACTTTACTACTAAAGTCTGTTTTTTTTCCTGTTGTGATGGAAAAACCCTACCAAGTGTAATTTTCCTGTCCAGTCAGACTACTGCAGCGGCCATTCGGGGCATTCTTACTGGATAGGGACAGTGGGCAGGGCTTAGCTACGAAGTCAGAAAAAGTCAGATCAGAACGGCCTCTTTAGTGGGACATTGTGCATATACCCAGGGCTGTCTTAATGAGAGGGCACACCTGTCCAATCAGACTACTGCAGCGGCCATTCGGGGCATTCTTACTGGATAGGGACAGTGGGCAGGGCTTAGCTACAAAGTCAGAAAAAGTCAGATCAGAACGCCCTCTTCAGCGGGACATTGTGCATATACCCAGGGCTGTCTTAATGAGAGGGCACACCTGGGCACTGCCCAGGGGCCCCAATCTGCATTAGGGGCCCTTGCTCTTGCCCCAAAGCAGCTAGTCTTTGAGCCCACGCTGCCCCGCCCATGATGGCACTGAGAGTGATAAATACACAGGGGAGGCAATCTGCCTCCTACCTACTTGATGTGCAGCAGTGGGTGTGGCCACCTGTGCTCTAGTTCTGAGGTGCCTCTCCTGTCTCTATGGAGAATGTACAAAGAAGGAGGCAGTGCCTGGGATTGATGTGGCAGGCAGCTTGTGTAGGAGCTCTGACCAATCCCCAACTAGGATTGGCAGGGGGCGGGCCTCCTATATAAGCTGAGGCAACATGCCACTGGGGAGGAGTTATGAGAGGAAAGAAGATGGAGCAGTAGTGTTTCTGTGTGGAGGCCCCCTGCCTGGGGCCTATCAGGTGCTCAGGAGAAAGTTCCAGTGGAGGACCATTCTTCTTCGACACAGCAGAGGAGGATAAAGAGAATGGAGTATTGGAACTGTTACTGCTGGACATTTCTTCCATGGACCGGGGACCATGGAGAAGGTCAGTGGGTACATTACAGCAAGTGATGGGACCAGAGGAATGTCAATACAGCAGTAAAGGAGCGATATTCTGCAGTGACGCAGCACAATAGACTGTAGGTCTTTTCTGTGCCTTATCTTCAGAATTTAATCTACCAATGTGCCAAGATGTATTGGCATCCCATGTCATTATATCCTTTCCAAGTTAATTCAGCAATAAAAATAGCAATAGAAATTAATAAATGAATGGATGGTCAGACAGCAGGGTGATGTGTGGATCTTCTGAACTCATGCCAGTGCACCGCTACATATACAAGTCCTGTGATAGTTAACACGTGTTTCCTGTTAGATGCACAGAGATCACGGCAAGGAGGGAGGTGGAGGAGAATAAATGGGAGGACTGGGGCGCCTCCAGAATGACACCCCTGTAACGGCGGCACCAGGGGCGGGGCCCCGCCCCATTTGTGGCTTCATTATCTGCATTTTTATTTATTCAGCAATGTGCCAAAAACGCCATTTTGGGCAGATATGTTTCGGCAGCTGAAATTCCGATGCATCCCTAACTCACCTTAATGCATCCTTTTCAAGAGCTTACATACTATTGATGTTAGGCTAACTGGTCTGAAATTCCCAGGGATGTATTTTGGCCCTTTTTTAAATATTGGCTTTTCTCCATTGAGCTGCTACCATTCCAGTCAGTAGACCGGCAGTAAAAATTGCCATGCCAATGTAAATGTAGTAAAAATTTCTAACATGTGACACTGAAAATGTAACATTCCTACTAGTAAGTTTTTAGGGCTCGTCTCTAATTCCCAGCAACTTTTCCCCTGTCTCCAATATTACCGGAAATTTCTTTTGGACAGCTGGCATATGTTTTGTATTTCACAGCAGAACAGCAGTCAATATGCAGCAGCGCCTTTGTAAAATTGTTTGACTAAAATTAATGTCTGCAAGGTAGACAGACAGAATAGTGTAATGATTCTGTTAAAAAACAAATAAATACTTATTAAATTCCTTCATCTATATCACCTCCGGCGTTCTAGTTTCTCTTCTCTCATTCACTTCCTGGCTTTCCGGCGCTCATTCATGCAAGAACTAAGTTTTCCCAGTATGAATTGCGGCACGCCCAGTAATTCACGCCTCCTTGAAATCTTTAACACATAGAGTGTCCTGCCGCACAGCTGTAGTTCCCAGGAGGGGGCGAGCACGTCACTGACCACTGCAGTAAAGTCTCCATTCACAGTGGTCAGTAAAATCAGAACAAGCAGGAAGTGAACAGAACAGAGAAGAAATAGAGCAACTTCTGAGCAAAAACGAACAATGAGGAAGTGAAAAGAGGAATGTCTGCAGGTAAAGGATGCTTATTATGAAAAAAAAAAAAAATTCCTTTACAACCCCTTTAAAATTAGCCTTACAAGTAAATGCATATTTTTTTTTGGAGAATCACTTTAAAAAAGTTAAATCCACATAGAATCCTCCATATTAACTCACCCCTGTACCAAAGCTGATCCCATACGCAAAAAGTGTAGTACTTTCTATATAAAACTGAAAACCTTGCAACACTCAAAGATTTTGTTTCCATAACCTAGTACCCAACACTTCTTTCCTTATTTACAAGCAATATTAGTGCATAGTATGCACATTCCACATAGTCCTATGCTTTCCAAGTATGCACCTCCTCTCCGGTTCAATGGGTCATCTTTTTTTTTTTTCAATCTTAAAAGGAACAAGAATGTCCTCTAGCAGAGTACGCCTCTTCTGCACACCATCTACTGTGTTCCTGGGCCACACCGAATTAGAACATGTCTATATTAACTATTATACTGCCAACAAGACCTACATGAAAAAAAATTGTGTCTTCTCTGTTTGCGGTATCTCATTAGCAAGATCTAATTAAAACACAGCATGCCTATAATATAGAGGATCCCAAAGCAACCTCTTAGGCGGCGTACACACGAGGGGATATATCCGCTGAAAACGGTCCGATGGACCGTTTCAGCAGACATCTCCGCTCGTGTGTATGGGCTAGCGGACAGATTTCTCCACCCGACAGATTTCAAAGCATGCTTTGAAATCTATCCGGTGGGGATCTGTCCGCCCGACATGTCTGCTGGTTAGTACACTTACCAGCAGACATGTCGTCCCCCACCGCCGCCGCGCCGCTGCCGAATGGATTCGGCGCAAGCGCGGAAGTGTTTTACTTCCTGGTGCGGTGACGTTGCGGTGACGCGGCGGCGTCAACGTCACCGCCGCGTCACCGCCACGTCACCGCGCCTTCCGGCGGCGGGGAATTTGATCCGATGGTGTGTACACGCCATCGGATCAAACTCCCGATCGGACATATCCGATGGAAATGGTCCGCGGACCGTTTTCATCGGATATATCCGATCGTGTGTACGCCGCCTTACATTAATGAGCCAAACTGCATTATACAATTATGCTCCAAGCAATGGCAGCTCCAGGTTTCTAAATTCCTGCATGGGTCTCAAACTTAATAAATGCACTTCATCTAGCAGGGAAGACGTTTTTTTTTTTTTAATTAACCACTTAAGACCCGGACCAATACGCTGGTAAATGACCCAAGGTGTTTTTGCGATTCGGCACTGCGTCGCTTTAACAGACAATTGCGCGGTCGTGCGACGTGGCTCCCAAACAAAATTTGCGTCCTTTTCTTCCCACAAATAGAGATTTCTTTTGGTGGTATTTGATCACCTCTGCGATTTTTATTTTTTGCGCTATATACAAAAATAGAGCGACATTTTTGAAAAAAAAACACTATTTTTTACTTTTTGTTAAAAAAAAATCAAATAAACTAAATTTTAGTCAAACATTTAGGCCAAAATTTATTTAGCCACATGTCTTTAGTAAAAAAAAAAAAAAAAAAAATCGCAATAAAAAAAAATAGCTACCTAGCGGGAACAGCGACACTAATACAGCGATCAGAAAAATGATCGCTTAGTGACGCTGGCAATAGGGAGTGAAAGGGTTAACTAGGGCGGTGATCAGGGGGTTAAAACTTTATTAGGGGGGGGTGGGGGTGCTATCCTGAACCTAACACTAACTGTTTTTTACACTGCCTGTCACACTGACACTAAATGCAGTGATTAGATCACTGCATTCAGTGACACTGTGACAGGGGGGTGGGGGGGCAGATCGCAAGGGGTTAAGTATGCCTATGTGTGTGTATGTCAGTGTAGTGTTGGTGCAGGACTTACTGTGAGGTGTTTCTCCCATCGCAGCGGTTGGAAATAACGCTGCGATGAGAGATTACATCACTTCCCCCTTCCTGTGTTTACACAGGAGGAGGAAGTGACAGAAGGGGGAGCGCAGCGATTGGCTGGGAGCGATCGTGGGGGGCGGGTAAACACAGACATCCGCCCGCTCATCCCGGATCGCTCCCGGAGACACGGGGACCTCCGCACGCCGATCGGACCGCTACTGGGCGAGGACGTAAATTTACGCCCTTGTGCCCATCCGTGCCATTCTGTGGCCGTATATGTGCGTGCGGAGGTCCTTAAGTGGTTAAAGATGAATGTGGTACAGCTGATCACAGCAGATATTGATCTGAAAATGTTCTACAATCCCATTGTAAGCTCAGGTTCACACTGGGTACGAATTAGTTAGACTTGAGATGCGATTTCACATGTGCGGCAATTGCTGGCAATGACACCGTCCTAATCGGTGCGACGCCGCATCTGCAGCGCAGCACCGATTTCAAAAAGTAGTTCCTGTACTACTTTTTGCGATTTCAGGACGCGATTTACATTGACATCTGTGCAGAAACCTGCACAGATGTCTCCTAAATCACGCCGAAATCGGGACTGGCAGAAGGAGTGAAATCGCGCGAGTTCAGCTGAACTCGCGCAATTTCACTCCCGCAACCCAGTGTGAACCAGGTCTAAAACAAAAAAGGTACATGTAGATCTTAAAGAGGAGTTCCACCCAAATTTGGAACTTCCTCTTGTTCCACTCCTCACCCCCATACATGCCACATTTGGCATGTAATTTTTTTTGGGGGGGGGAGTGGGGGCTACAGTAGGAGTGGGACTTCCTGTCCCACTTCCTGCTTCCACCGAGGGGCTGGTTAGGCGATTAAGCCTTAATCGCCTACACCAGCCCCTCCCTGTAGGCGATGACATAGGACACTGACAGGTCCCATGCGATCGCCTCTCCAATCAGCAGCGAGCCGCGCCGCGCGCGCATGAGCAGTGCGGCTCGCGCATGCACAGTGGGTGCCCGGCCGTGAAGCCGAAGGCTGTCACGGCTGGGTGCCCACAGTCGAGATGGAGACACTGGCTGGGGAGGGGGGGAGAGGAGCGGAGCCCCGGTCGGCGCGTCGCTGGAACGCAGGAGCAGGTAAGTGAGTGTTTATTAAAAGCCAGCAGCTACACTTTTTGTAGCTGCTGACTTTTAATAAACACAATTTTGGCTGGAACACCCCTTTAAGAGAATGTTCACCTGGCTCTTTATATAGTCATATCAGGAATATTTGAATGTCTGCAAGTCTTCTTGAACACCACTTTCTGAGCCTTACTGGACAAAAAGCCAGACAGCCAAGACAGACATTTACCAACTGTCATTTTCTTCCACCCCAGGATAGGCATGCAAAAGGTGTCGACCAATGTGTCTCCTACACAAAAAAAAACGCAAACAATGTATGTAGGCAGGGCTTTTTTTCAGGGGGAACTTGGGGGAACTTAGTTCCACCACCTCTGGCTCAGACCCTTTGGTGCCTGCTCACCACAATCACTTGTAAACACAGAAACCAGACTTCTATGTTTACAAGTGACAACTCTACACTCTGTGTGTAACCCCTTGAACTCTGCATGCTGTATGTAATGCAATCCTGGTATTTAATGCCCCTTTGAGACCCTTCTACCGTTTAGGAAATCTGAACGGGGTCGCGGTTCAGTTCCTGCAGGGCTGTCTTAATGAGAGGGCACACCTGGGCACTGCCCAGGGGCCACAGCTGCATGGGGGGGCCCTGCACTTCCCCCAAAGCTACTGGTCCTTGAGCCCACGTTGCCCTGAAATTGGGGGCCCCATGATGGCATTGAGAGTGATAGACAGGGGATGGAGTCTGCCTCCTACATACTTGATGTCTGTTTACCTGCACTGTCATCATTGTAGGGGCCCCAGAGCATTACAGCATGGAGTTCCTTAAGGAAAAAGAACAATGGATATTAAAAACAAAGTAAAATAGCTGTGACTACAGCTGTGCTACATAAAACCAACTGATTTTATTTTACCATGGTTTTTTGTCAGTGGTAATTACATAAAAATGTTCATGCATAGTAGTCCTCAATTAGTGAATTAAAACAGGCCGGTTTTTCTTTGTTTCACGAAATACTAGAATTCCCATCATTTGATGTAAATTAGACTGCATTATACAATTCTCCATAGTTTGCATTTACTTTTATTTATTTTTTTTAACAATAAAAAACAAAGCTATTTCAGCTCTGTTTCACAGCAACATGCCTCGATCCGAAGCAAAAGGCATGATTGATGCATTGATCAATCAGGCTACTCTACCATAGTTAACATGGTTGATTTATATGCAGATTGTGAAGAAACTACTAATATCTAATGATGTATATCAGGAAGAATAATCTTGCCTTATATATTAAAAGTAGTAAAGTAGTGATAATGTATAGAACAAATCCAGTTCACAAACTCCTCACACTACATGATCATTGTACTGTACAAACAAGGTAATAAATGCAAAACACCCCCTAATCAATTCAGATCTGTCAAGATGGACTTCACAAATGTGAAAAGAAAGCCGACACTATACCTAAAATATAGAAAAACAAAAACATTAAACCAATAAAGAGATGGAGATCTACCTGAACAACATGGGAGAAGTCAAGATCACTGGGCAGTGTCGCCTCCTCACTAGGGTGACCACGTGTCCCGGATTGCCTGGGACAGTCCCGCATTTTGCAGTTCTGTTCCGGGTCCTGGGCACCTTCATTCCAGGACAATACAGTGTCATGGAATGAAACTGACACAGCCACCTGATGAGAGAGCGGGGCTTGGAAGCCAGCATCCCTGACAACTTATGAGTCTTCAGCTGTCAACGGGCTTTCCCGCCGACAGCTAAATAAAAAATAAAGCTGCCAGTAAAAACAAAAACAACACAGCGTGTGGTCCCCCCTCCACTAGTCCATTCCAGACCCTTTCGGGGCTTCTAGATTCTGATAACCCCCCTGCCTGCATGCCACCACAACCACCAGCCAGGGTAAGATGGAGACGTGACGCTTTGGGGTGGGGATTTAGAGCCAGTGGGTGCTGGTTTGGACTGGGGGGGGGGGGTCTTTTTTTCAATAACCGGGTGCCAGCAATTGCAACCGTGAGTCAATTTAAATGTGACTTTTTTTGTTTTCTTTAGAAATTTCATTTTTGCTGCAGCATGTTCTATACATGATACACACGCCCCACTTTACAGGCAGACTAAGGGGACCCCCAGGCACTATATTTAGAGGAATTGTTCATTTTTATTGTTGCACTTTAAGCATAATTAGAATCACTGCTTTAAAACATTAAAATCTGCAAATTTTTGTGAAGGAGGGGGGTGTCCCTGAATGGCAGTTTTGAAATGTGGTCACCCTACTCCTCACACCTGATTTAAATGCCTAATTGCACGGCAATCATGGGTTTAAATCCGGTAGTGAGGAGGCGACATATTGCCTCCTCACCATCTGTAAAAATCTCTTTTAAGAGGAGCAGCAGTGCCTGCTGCATTTATGAATGAGCCCTTAGTTGCATTCAGTAGCAGCACCCTTAGGGCTCATTCACATGTAAAGTTGAGGGGTGGTAAAACCCTGCAGTTGAGTTCACCGCCCCAATCTTTACCCCCTTTAGCTGCTAAAGGCAGCAGCCAAAAGGTGTACACATGGCACAGCAGGAATTAAGCCGCCTGTTGCTTTTTGTGGGCGCTTCCGCCTGCCAATCCAGACCCATTCAAGCAAATGAGGCCACTCTGCAAGTGCCCCAAAACTGCATGGTTCTGCTTGGTCCAAGGGCTATAAAGCAGGTGGTGAGAAAACAACACAATGCTGCCTGCTTTAAACCTCTGTTTGCTGTACTGCACAAGTTTGCAGGGCACTATCAGAGTGGCCTCATTCACTTGAATAGGTCATGCTTGGCAGGTGCTACACCCACCAACCATGAGAGGATGCATAACTCCTGCTACGGCATTTGTACTCCCCTGACCACTGCAATTAAAGGGGGTGTGGTTAGGGCGGGGGTGATAAAAACATGTCTTAACTATGGGGTTTTACCACCCTCCAAACTGCAAATGTAAAAGTAACCCTTACTATTTTGAGCACTAAGGATGAGTTCAGGCGTGTTTGCAACTCCACGTGCCCATGCCCACCAGGAAGCTGACACTCCATAGCACTAATTACAGGTAGTGAGACATTTCCCCATCTGTGCAGCCACGGTTTGGGAAAGGTCTCACTGCATGCGATTAGCCCCCGGAGTGTCAACTTCCTGGCGGGCACAGGCATGTGGAGTTGCGAACACGCCTGAGCTCATCCTTACTGAGTACTCTATAAGGCTGCTTTCACACTGATGTGCTGTGGTTTACCTGCACTGCTGGTGCAGCATAGTGCATCAGCGACTTGTCTAGACTAGCTGTGCTTTGCTGTAGAATTCTATTATATCCTGTAGGTGTGGTGCACTTTCAGAAAGTGCACCAAACCTGCAGGATATAAGCCTGTGGCTAAGCTGAGCAAACCTGCAGAGAAGCTGCAGGTACACTGCACTGCACCTCAGGGGTGTATTTAGGTTTTGTGCTGCCCTAGGCCTGACTAAACTTGTGCACCCCCTAATTTAAATATGACACACCCCTTCCTGTCAAGGCCACACCCCTTGTGGTTTAAGACCCACTCTGAAAGTTCTAGGTCTGATAGCCTGGGGGGGGGTAATGGATTCCCTGAATTTGCATAGATTTCCTCCTACTTCCTGTTTGGCTATGGGACAGGAAGTGAAGGGAAATCTCTGCAATGGGATAGGGAAAGTAAAAAATTTGAAGCAACGCAAACCCCCCCCCCCCCCCACACACACACACACAGTTGCAGAATGCCAACTGCCCACATGCTGGAAGGCAGTATGGGGGCACTAAACTAATTTGCCTAACAGTGTAGCGCAAGCCGGCGGGGACACTGTCCGTGCTGCCCCCCTGCAAAGTGCTGCCCTAGGCCTGGGCCTTGTTGGCTTAGGCCAGGATACAGCATTACTGCACCTGCAGTGTGGGTAAACTGCAGCACATCAGTGTGAAAACAGCCCTATACTAATATGCACAATGTATTGCTTCTTACTGACCTGAAGATCTTTTTTCCTGCTGCTGGTACCACTCTATAGACTGCTGGCTGGGATAAGAGGTGGAGTGCAGTTGGTATCACTCTGCATGGGACAGGAGCCGGCACTACAGAGGATGCTCTTGCTTCCTACTACAGCTCCAACTTTACAAGTAGTCCCTCTGCATTGCACTATGATGCTTTGGAATGGCGGGTCAGGAAGCCCAGACCGTGATCTACCAGTCACATGTCCGTGATCTACTGGTAGATCACAATCTACAGGTTGCTGACACCCGAATTAAACCAATCAACTTTCTAGTACATTGAAATCCCAAGAGAACTCCACATTAGTCTGCCCTGCAAAGGGGCATAACAGCAATAAAGTTAAGCTTCACCCGATTAACGGCTCATATACGTTTAAAAAAAAGTGTAAGTTTCACCAAATCCTTTTCCAAACCATTTCAATCAAATTAAATGTTAGCTTTCAGCTGGTGTCCAGAGGTTATATCTTGGAATGGAGGTTACAGTCATACAATACTTGGTTCTGCCAAAGCGCTGCTGCTCCTGGATGTGTTGATAGTGTGGTTTTTTTCTGACTCTAAACACCTATATATGCATGGACACATAGGCTAACATGTGGGGGCATTTAGAGGAAGGAAAAAAAAAAACACCACTGGAGATGCCCCTAACAGCAAGGTTTAACCACTTTAGCCCCGGACCATATTGCTGTCCAAAGACCAGAGCACATTTTGTGATTCAGCACTGCGTCGCTTTAACTGACAATTGCGCAGTCGTGCGACGTGGCTCCCAAACAAAATTGGCGTCCTTTTTTTCCCACAAATAGAGCTTTCTTTTGGTGGTATTTGATCATCTCTGCGGTTTTTATTTTTTGCCCTATAAACAAAAATATAGCGACTATTTTGAAAAAAATGCAATATTTTTTACTTTTTTCTGTAATAAATATCCCCCAAAAATATATAAAAAAAAGTTTTTTTCCTCAGTTTAGGCCGATACGTATTCTTCTACATATTTTTCGTAAAATTGCAATTAGCATTTATTGATTGGTTTGCGCAAAAGTTATAGCGTTTACAAAATAGGGGGTAGTTTTATGACATTTTTATTATTTTTATTTTTTTTACTAGTAATGGCGGCGATCAGCGTTTTTTTTCAGTACTGCGACCTTATGGCGGACACTTGACACATTTTTGGGACCATTGGCATTTTTTTAGCGATCAATGCTATAAAAATGCATTGTATTACTATAAAAATGCCATTGGCAGTGAAGGGGTTAACACTAGGGGGCAGGGAAGGGGTTAAGTGTGTTCCTGGGTGTGTTCTAACTGTATGGGGGGGGTGGACTTACTAGGGGAAATTACTGATCTTCTGTTCATACATTGTATGAACAGGAGATCAGCGTTTCCCCCGCTGACAGGAACGAGAGCTATGTGTTTACACACATAGCTCTCGTTCCCCGCTCTGCAACAAGCAATCGCGGGTGCCCGGCGGCGATCGTACCCACCGGGCACGCGCGCGGGACGCGCGCGCGGGCCGCCGGCGGCGCGCACGCGCCCCCTAGTGGCAACGAAAGTTCCGACGTAGAATGACGGGCTCTCGCCCAGGAGAGCCGACCTGCCGCCGTAGAACGACGGCGGCTGGTCGGCAAGTGGTTAAAAACATCCAGGGTGCATGAGGCCTAACTCCCAAAAATTGTCTATTTAAAGCGGGGGTTCACCCTAAAAGAAATTCTAACATTACATGGACCTATGAGACCGACAGTATGCTGTTTTTAATTTTTTTTTTGCGTACATACCATTTTAGGGCTATTTTTACCCCCGACTTCCGGGTAGGTAATCCCTAGGGACTAGGCGTTCCTATTCACAGGCTGTGATTGACGTTCTTCCAACCGGCGCATACTGCTGAAAAAAGCCGAATGTTGTGTAGAGCCGCACCGACGTTCGGCTTCTTTCGGCAACTCGTGACGCACAGTATGCGCTGGTCGGAAACACATCAATCACAGCTTGTGATTAGGAACGCCCACTCCCGCAGGGGAAAAAGGGGGTGAAAATAGCCCTAAAATGGTATGTACGCAAAAAAAAAAAAAACAACAGCATACTGTCGGTCTCATAGGTCAGCTCCATGTAATGTTAGAATTTTTTTTTAGGGTGAACCACCGCTTTAAGTGATTCTGTCATGCCACTACAAGAGCTACATTCTGTAGCCGTTAGAATGCCCTTGGTGAACTGGACTGCATGAGAGAGGACATCAGGCTGAACAGGCTTTGGGATGTAAATTATTGCATACACAATCTATTAGTGCAATGAACTGGAACATCTGAGGCCAGCAGCTAAAATGCTACTGCAATCTAAATAATTGTGTTTCATCACAGGAGACTCTGGCATAACAACCCTAGTAATTGATGAGTTTTCCCAATAAATAGATTAGTGCACTTTAAAGGATGTCTCTGCATTTCTCACACTGCCCAGTAAAAAGTAACCATTTCCTTATTATAAAAATGTCCTTTACAGTTCATAGAGGGAATGGAACTCTGGAAGCCGTTTCCACGAAAACACAATTACTGACTTACTTCCTTGTTTAGCACTGTGTCTCTTTGTGGGGGTAGCCATCTTAATAGAGGCAAGATTTTGCTTCCTCATGTCAGAATCTCCAGCATGAAGAACAGTAATGAGATTACCAAATCTCACTTAAAATCTTTTGAGACTAGCAGATGTCACACACAGGGGGCCAGATCCACAGACACCAGCGGCCCGTGCGGCGTGTCACAGCGGCGTATTACTAATCCTCAATGAAATGTCGCTGTAACTTACAGCGGCATAGCGTAAATGGGCCGGCGTATGCGGGTATAATTCAAATGTACTAGTGGGGGGGCATGTTTTATTATAATTATGAATGACCCGATGCAAACAACGCTTTTTTTACACTGCACATGCGCCGGCCGTGGACGCATCCTAGTGCGCATGTGTGAAATCACGCCACAAATAGTCAATGAAAAGGACGTGAATGTAATTTACGCCCAGGCCCATTCTGGATCGGCGTACGCAAACGACATAAACGACGTCCAATACGACGCGGTCCCGACGTCTATACTTAACATTGGCTGCGCCACCATATAGCAGGGATAACATTACGCCGGAGATACGCTTACGCAACTGACGTAAAGGGAATGCGCCGGCCGCTCGTTCGTTCATGCATTGGCATAACTTGCTCATTTGCATATTTTACACTGGAAATAATGCACTGATAAAAAATAAAAAATGCACTGATTACTGTGAAAATGACACCATCAGTGAGGGGGTTAACCAGGAGGGGTTGCTGTACATCACTGATCATCGTTCCCTAACACAGGGAACAGACGATCAGCGACAGCCACACTAGGAAGAACGGGGAAGGTTTGTTTACACTTACCTCTCCCTGTTCTTCCTCTCTGTGACCGGATCGCGGGACTCCGGCGGCGATTGGGTCCCACGGGGGCGGTCTACGCCACCAACCATATTATGCCTGCAAATTCATGTTAGAATGCTCTTGGTGAACTGGCTTGCATGCTAGATGACAGGCTGAAGATGATGTAAATTATTGCATACACAATCTATTAGTGCAATAAACTGGAACATCTGAGGACAGCAGCTAAAATGCTACTGCAATCTCAATAATTGTGTTTTCATCACAGGGGACTCTGGCATAACAACCCTAGTAATTGAGGAGTTTTCCCAATTTTCAAGAAAATGCATCTGAAAGCTGTGAAAATTGAAACACAATGAGATGAAACAAACTTTCTGGTTTCTAGGACAACCCACCCCCCCCTCCCCAACCACAACCTCACTATTGGTTAGTGAGCCCCCATCACCATAGAGGGCCACCAGCAAAGAAGACCGAAAGGACGGAAAATATGAATCACATGAAAAGGTTATCAGTTTCAGGGTTCCTGAAGCACCTTACAAAAACGTAAAACTAACATAGAAACACATGAGTAGACTCATTATTTTCTATAGCCATGTTCACTTGAATATACAAATAAAAAAGGGCTGCTGCTCCAGGTGTATGATAACTTGAGGTGGCATGTCTCGTAGAGTGCCAGCCCCGGGCCGCCTCCGTGGAAAACTTGTAAGAAAATAAATGGCTGCACATCCATGAATTCCGATTGTCTTTTATTGTTAAAAGTGATAACACCAAAGACACCAACACAAGGTCACGTAGACGCGTTTCACACAAACATCTTGTGCTTAATCATGATTAAGCACAAGATGTTTGTGTGAAACGCGTCTACCTGACCTTGTGTTGGTGTCTTTGGCGTTATCACTTTTAACAATAAAAGGCAATCGGAATTCCTGGATGTGCAGGCTTTTATTTTCTTGCATGCTTTTTAATTATTGCGCGAGTGCATCGATTTGTTTTTCCTTGAGTTCAACAGAATAGCATCTAGTCAGATTATATCAAGCATGGGTTGGGATGATGGATGAGTCTCAAAACTACAGCACAATAATCAAAACGTCAAGAAAAAAAATACAATTATTTCACAAATTGAATTTGAAAAGCTTGGTCTTTTTTTTCCTACAGGTAAGCCTACAATAAGGCTTACCGGTAGGTAAAATGAATATCTCCTAAACATGCACCGTTAGGGGATATTCACCCTGCAGACAGCCAGTGACATCACTGGTGCATGCCTTCTGAAGGTCCGGCATACCTTGCTGGAACTTTAGAGCTTTGTCCTGGAACCGAGGGCTCTTGCACTCACGCGCAAGACTGACGTCATCAGTGCTCCAGCCAATCACATAGCTGGAGCATGAAAACCCAGAAGAAAGACACATTACAGTGCTAGAG
Organism: Rana kukunoris; assembly: GCA_029574335.1. Lineage (NCBI taxonomy): Eukaryota > Metazoa > Chordata > Amphibia > Anura > Ranidae > Rana > Rana kukunoris. Next base: position 461,522,817 of record CM056050.1, read on the forward strand.
GGCTTTGTTCCACGGTGAGTTTTGCCATTGCCTTGCAGGCTTTTTTTTTTTTTGCAACATCTGCGGTTTACAAGCGCTTTAAGGCATACAGAGTAATCACTTTCGCTGGACCCACAACTTCTGAGTCGAGCAAACCATTGCAGCAGTTCATTACGCTTCAAAAGTTGTGTAAAGCATTCATATGGACATATGCACAAAACACAGGTAGATTGCCTTTGGGGTAAAGGTTTGTGCGGGTGCTTTACACAACCCCCAGGAAATAAATCACATACAGCCACATCTTCCAAATTGGTCTCAGTGGGAGGCTGTATGCAGCAGCTGTGTGTCCAGGGAAAGCGTTTAATCCATGGGTCTTCAAACTATGGCCCTCCAGTTGTTCAGGAACTACAATTCCCATCATGCCTAGTCATGCCTGTGAATGTCAGTGTGTCACAATGCCTCATTGGATGTGTAGTTCTACAACAGCTGGAGGGCCGTAGTTTGAGGATCCCTGGTTTAATCAGTACGGATGTGTGCATGAGGGCTAAGGTGCTTGGAAACAAACAAGTATTTAAAAGAGACGAAAAAAGGAATACAATTCCACTTTTTTATTGATAATCCTAAAAAAGTTTACAAAGATAGACAATTCTCCCGGTCTCTAATCTTCTAGTGTCTCTTCCCCTCCTAGACTCCTCCTTCTCTTTTCTAGCTCCCTATTTGGTTGGTGCGCAAGCTCCTTACCTTTCTGCCCAATTTTCTTCCGATTTCCGTTCCCTTTTAGATCTGTCTAGGCTATATATTGCACCACTTTTTGGATTATGGACAGCCCAGGGGACACCCCATTGTTGTGGGGAGCCTCTCCGGGAGCCCTTTGTCCTCAAGGGCCCATGAACACTCCTATTCATTGCTGTTATGTTAGCTTGTTTAGTCAGTACATGTAGCGCCTCATTGTTTTGCTTTCCATGTAAGCTAACTCCTGTTACCATTTCAATGTTAGCCCCTGCGTGGGCATAATTTTTGCGTGTTCACCATTAATTAAAACCAAATAAAAAGATAGACAATAAAACTTAATTGAATACATAGGAAATATTCAACAACCATCCCTATTTAAATATCTGCCCCTATAACACATAACCACCGTACGGTTTCAATAAAGTTTTTACAGAGATTATGATTAATCAAGTGGCTATTGAAATGGGCCCATCACTTTAAACTCTATCTGGGCAGTACCAAACGGAAACAACCTCTACATGCCAGATCTAGATATCAGCTTGGTCTGGTAATATTGGGGTAAACCAGTTATGTATTTTTCACATTTCAGCCTTATGAGGTATAAATACCGTGTTTCCCCGAAAATAAGACGTACTCCCAAAATAAGCCGTAGCGGGATTTCGGCACAAGATCGAAATATAAGACACCCCTCCGAAAATAAGACGTAGCGATGTAGTGTCGAATCTCCGAAAATAAGACGTGGCGAATCTCCGATAATAAGACGTAGTGTCGTATGCGTAACGGCGCGGCGCGGCGCGGAGCGGGAAACAACACGTGATAGGCGTACAGTACTGTACTGGAACTGAAGTGAGGAGAAGAACGCTGTGTAAAGCTGTAAAGCTTCTCCCAGCACCGACCAGCAAACCCCTCTCTCACCCCACACAAACACCAGGGGATAGGGGGAAAAGCTGCTACTGACCCCAAAGAGATCATCCCAGCTCCACTTTGCTCCACATCAGCTTTGCTGGCCTATCTTTCTGTACAGCCAGACAAGATGAGTGCAAAGAGAAGAAGTTGGATATCCGAATGGTCCAAAAATGGCGTGCAGAATACGATAATCTCAGTCTACAGGTGGACAGAGGAAATGCTAAGAAGCGCAAGTGTGGTTCAGGTAGGCAACCTTTATTTTCTGTAATAAAAATAAGACACCCCCCGAAAATAAGCCATAGTGTGATTTATTGAGGAAAAAAAAATATAAGACGGTGTCTTATTTTCGGGGAAACACGGTATGTGTGTTTTACAAATGAATTGTTGTCAAACAAATGTTTGACAGGTGCTCAGTGATCGTGGGCTCTTTTGAGATATCCTTTAAAGCGGAGGTTCACCCAAAAATCAACTTTCTGACATTAGATCCAGCATACTGCCAACATCTGCAGTATGCTGGGTTTTTTTTTTTTTTTGTACTTATCGTTTTATGAGCCGTTGTTATCAGGCTCCAAGCGGGGAATCCTGCGGGGAATGGGCGTTCCTAAGCCAAGAGGAGTTGATTGAGGGGCTGCTAAGGCATGTCACACCTTCCGTAAACACCCGAGCGTGACATGCCTTAGCAGCCCGTCAATCAACTCTTGGCTTAGGAACGCCCATTCCCCGCAGGATTCCCCGCTTGGAGCCTGATAACAACGGCTCATAAAACGATAAGTACAAAAAAAAAAACCAGCATACTGCAGATGTTAGCAGTATGCTGGATCTAATGTCAGAAAGTTGATTTTTGGGTGAACCTCCGCTTTAAGTCGCCTCTGCTCTAGTAATAAGGTTACAATGTAAGGCTCTTTAAAAGGGTCGTAAAGGCAGAAAAATATTTTTTATCCTTATGCATTCTATTCATTAAGATAAAAAAGCCTTCTGAGTGAATAACTTGTATAGCGCTACACATGCACATTGAATCGCCTCAAGGCGCTTGTTCCATCTGTTGTCTTCCTTATTCTTCAAAAGAGGTAGGTCTTCAGTTTTTTCCTGAAGGCCCGATGGTTTTCTTTCATGCAGATGTCTGTTGGTAGAGCGTTCCATAGTCGTGGTCCTTGGACTGCAAATCTTCGTTCTCCCTTCGATTTGTAGTGGGACTTGGGGATGTAGAGGAGGTTTTGGTTAGACGATCGGAGAGTGCGATTGGGGGGTGTACCGTTTTATTTTTTCGCATAAGTATCTGTGTGTAGCAGTATTCTGTGTGTAGCAGCCCCCCTCATACTTACCTGAGGTCCCTCTCTCTCCTAGGATGTCCAAGAGTGTCTCAGCCATCCAAGATTCTCCCTTCTAATTTGCTGAGGTACAGCAGAAGCACCATTGGCTCCCGCTGCTATCAAAGTCAGCTAGCCAATCAGGAGAGAGAGGGGCAGGGCCGGAAGTTCCGTGTCTGAATAGACAGAGGATGCGGTGACTCGGCTTGAGTGCCCCCGTAGCCAGCTGCATGCTGTGGGGGGCACTCAACAGGAGGGAGGGGCCAGGAGCACAGAACAGGGACCAGAGAAGAGGAGGATCAGGGCTACTCTGTGCAAATTCACGACACAGAGCACGCAAGTATAACATGTTTGTTATTTTTATAGGGAAAAAAAACAAAGACTTTACAAATCGGCAAGCCTGGTACAGCGGGCTGAACGAAAAAAAAAATGTGAACCTCCTGAGGACCTTGCTGTACTGACAATCCAATGTTAGTACATCGATCTTCCAACTGAGCCATTATGTTCTGCCAGCAGAGCACAATGGTCAGCGCTTCCAGCCATTGGTTGCCAGCCCCAATCAGAGGCTGGTTTTCCAGCACACCCGTTTGACATAAGCCAGCCAGCTTCTGTCAGCCAGGCTGGTGTACACATGGGCTGAATGTCAGCCGGTTTCTGTTGCACCGGCCAATATTCGGCCTGCATGTACGGGGCTTAATACAGTGCATGCTCCATTGGAGTCCACTTTCTCAATGCGGAATCTGATCAACGCTAAGCAGGTGGATGGCTTCTTCGTGTCCGCTCTGCTTCTGCAAAGTAGACACAGCATTCTCTATGGGAGGACGAACATAAACAGACCACCTGTTCGTTTACACCCGACTGTCATCTGATTCACCAGACTGATGGGAAATGGATCCCCATGCGTCAGTTTTTAGGGGATAGGATCGGATTGGATGATGTCTGCAGGTGTCAACAGACACATGACCGTTGACATCCTTTGCTCCATAGAGGAAAATTGACAGGTGGACTTGATCAGTGCCAAAGGGGCCACTTATGAATAGGTCAGAAACAATGGGTATACGTTGAGATAAAAGGGGCTGGCATTATCGGTCTCAAGTTTCCTCAAAGAAGCGAATCAAGCAGGCCTCCCACTAAACATCACCAAATATCTAATGATTTTTAAAGAAGGATTGCTGTTGAATTTTCCCAATGTATTTGACAACATTTTATTGTCTATAGCGTTAACTGTGATTAAACCCAGAACTCCGCATTTACTGGTCTCTTGCAGTACAAAGAACATGGAAATGCAATTATTTTAGTAAACATAAACTGCCAAATACCTTTTCTCATCAGCAGTATGTAGAAGTCGTGTGACTTTTATCAGTGTCTGGCCGAGCACTAGTTAAAGCTTGTAGGGGTTTTCATTCTCCTCTGATTGTCCTATGAGGCTGCATGACCCCTGGCCCTCTGTAAAACTGTACACTGCGCTGACCACATGCTTTCCCCCCAGAAAAAAAACCTCTAGTAATACACACCAAATTGAGCATGTGCAGAGTGCCTCCTAGGGCTCTGTATGATCAGGAGATGGATTGGTGGTAGTAAAAGCAGGGGAGGATCAGAAAAGACAGGATCAAGCAGCCTTTCTACACAACGTGGAGGGTTAACCCCCCTTAGGTTCCAAAATGAGTATAACAAGCATATAGAACGGTGGTGGGTTTAGTAACACTTTAAGCCCCAGTTCACACTGGTGTGATTTGAAATGCGATTTGACATGTCAAATCGGCGGCATTTGCCGGCAATGGCACAGTACTAATCGGTGCGACGCCGCTTCTGCGGCACTGCACCAATTTCAAAAAGTAAAAACCTGCACAGATGTCACTGCAATCGCGGCTGAAATGAGGACTGCCAGCGGGAGTGAAATCGTGCGAGTTCAGCTGAACTCGCACAGCTTCATTCCTGCAGCCCAGTGTGAACCTGGGCTAAAATGCCCATATTTTCAAACACTTTAAAAAAATCCCTCTTTAAAACAATGGGTTGCTCTTTTTGATATCTAATCATATTATGTGGACTGTATGTTAAAAGCTATGTAAAATGTGTGCTACACAAATATTTGAAGCAAAATTAACTATTTGCATCAAAACTTGTGTTTTGGCACAAGACTAATTTCAGCAAAGGTCTACTGAACTGTCGGATGGCAATAGCAGTTAGGGCCCTTTCACACCAGCAGACCGTATGTCTGTTTGTTTTCATCCATCCGTTTACGGATGAAAAAGGGACATACATGTATCCGTATGGGATAGCGGGTGTCAGCATATGAACATCCGCTGACACTATAGTGACACTGTACTGTTCTGGGGAGGTGATCAGGATCTTTTTTTTTTCCACACAATGATTACTTATTATAGTGAGGATCCCTGTGTAAGTAATTATTTTTATTTTGTATCCATTCGTGTGCCATTGTGTATACTATTGTGATAGCTGTGATGGGCTACAGCTATCACATGGTACCAGGGCTGGCCCAGTACAATTATCTGTGTTCCACTGTTTCTACTGGCTGCCCATAGGGTGCACATGTGGCCCACAACAGGGCGGACTGGGCAGGAGGTGGTTAGACAAAAAAAAAATATATATATATATACACGTTTACAGTAGAGAACCTTTGCAACAAAATATTTAGTTTAAGTATTCTTTTCTTTACAATGTTTTATTTTTTCTCATTTAGGAACTAATTTTTAAGTGCACCAAGTAAGCTAAACACATGGAGAGGTAGAAAAATAGTTTGCAGTGCAGTCGCACTTTATTACATGACACATTGAACAGAAAATACTATACACATATGCAAAAGGGAGTGGCTATATTGGGCCAGCTTCACAGAGCGATTACGCCGGCGTTATAGGAGATGCGCGGCGTAAGTCTAAATTTGCGCATGCGTTTCGATGCGCCGCATCCCCAAAACGAGATACGCAAGAAATCTACTTTTTTTTGTCCGGCGTAATTTCGATAGACAGGCGCATCCGTCCGCGCAAAACTGCGCTAGAAACACCATTGATTTGCTATTCAAATATGCAAATGAGGGAGTTACGGGGATCCACAAAAGAACATTGTTGCAGCGCAGGCTACGCTCTGTGCGCAACAGCTGCACGTCCTGTCTAAAATTAGACCATATAAAAAGGTGGTATAAAATTAGACAATCCGTCTACATGTCAGAGAAAGCAACACTGTTAGTGAGGAGCTGAGCAGTCACACTTGCTGCACAACAGTCTGTATGCCAACATGCCAGGGACATCCTTGCTCATAGCTATACTACTGACTTTAGAGGAGCAAAGAAGGAGGAGGGCACGGAGGAGGGCACGGGAGAGGATATACCACACACGCATAGACATCTTTGGCACGAGTGATTCTGAGGTGTATCGCATCTTCAGATTCACCCCTCATGCCATCCTGGAATTAACCACAACCTTGCAGGAGGACATCACCAGCCCAACACACCGCTCACATGCAGTGCAGCCACTGGTCAAGGTCCTGGCAACACTCCATTTCCTTGCCAGTGGCTCTTTTCAAAGAACAAGTGGAGTGGTGGCTGGGATGTCACAATCCTCCATGAGCAGATGTGTGCACCAGGTTATCCCAGCAATCCTCAGACGCATGGCCAACCAAATCATCAAACCCACCACTGAGGAGCTGCAGCTGAAGGCAATGACAGATTTCTACAGAATTGCCAGATTCCCACACACCATCGGGGCCATTGATTGCACACATGTGGCACTCCAGCCCCCCCATGAGACAGAGCAAATATACCGCAATCGGAAGCATTGGCACTCCATCAACGTACAGGTGATAGTCGAAGCCCAAGGCCTCATATGGCACGTCCGTGCCAAACACCCCGGATCCAGCCATGACAGCTACATCTACAATCAGAGCCCCATCCGAATGGAATTCAAACAGAACGTGTATGGGGTAAGGTGACCAGATTTTTAAAATAAAAACAGGGGACATATTTTTTCTTTACTAGTAAAGGCTACAATCAGCGACTCTCTGCCCATTGCCGCCCGCCTCACAGACTCTCTTCGGGCCCCTTCTCTTCTTACTCTTCGGGCCCCCGGCTACTACTGGATGGGAAGTAGAGGAAGATCACTCCACCAGGAAAAGGAAGGAGATAGGCAGGTGGCTGGCCGGGACTTGAGCCAAGGCAGAAGAACATGCCAGCGAAGCTAAATGGGTATGCGCCCGAAACTGAAGAAATATTCCCTCCACTCCGACCAGCACATGATCATCAAAAAGGGGCACAGATAATGTGAAAAATACAACCCCCCTATGCGAGTAGGCACGGCGGAGCAGGGGGGTGTAATTCTATTTATTTTATTTAAATTCTGTACTGATTGTCTTTGAAATTGCCCCTGCCCCCTATTAAATCCAATCTGGGGACAAAACCAGGGACAGACTTGGTCCGGGGACAGTGTCCTCAATCAGGGGACTGTCCCCTGAAACTGGGGATGTCTGGTCACCCTAGTATGGGGACACCTGGCTGGTTGGTGAGTGACATGGGTGGCAGGCATGACTGTCCCCCCCCATGATGCACACATCACAAGGGGCACATGCATGACTAACATCCTACTGTCTTTTCCCTTACAGGTGACTCTGCATATGCACTGGGACCCCATCTCATGACTCCTATCCGGAACCCCCAAACACCAGGAGAGGAAAGATACAATGAAGCCCACGCCCAAACACGTGCAGTGGTAGAGCGCACCTTTGGCCTCCTGAAGTCACGTTACCCTGTTGTATTCCCCAAACTTCGTGTGCCAGATCATCGGTGCCTGTTGCCTGCTGCACAACTTTGCAGTAAGAAAAGGCCTGCAGATTGACCTACGTTATGACCTGACCCCTGAACCAGACAATCCCCCCCTAACCGAGGCTACCCCGTCTTCTGAGGGAAGAGCAGCCAGGAGACAGCTCACATTAGGCATCTTTGCACGTTAAACACACACATTAATCATGGCACAATGAGAATGCATGCATGCACACCACTGTGGTCCCTAGCACACACACCCCGCATCGTCATCACATTGGATTGGCACAAGCCCACCATGCAGGACTTGTGAGCAGCAACGCCATGCCACGGCTCCAATTAGGTCACTGTACATTCATACACCATTCACACGGACCTGGGTTTCACTTCTCCACCAAAACTGAGGATGACACCCCTTTTCCGGCAGGAATATCACCCCCACATTCCAAAATCATTCACAGCACAAAAAAAAAAAATGTCCAGCAATAAAAAAAAAATCCAGGAAAAAAAATAAAAAAAACCTGGAGAAAAAAAAAGAGAAAAACAAATTAATGCTGCTGGCGTGAGCCACGCCTAGGGCGCCCACGGTTCCTCAGGGGAGACTCATGGGGGGGTAATCCGGGGAAGGAGCAGCCCCTGGTCTCTGCCCACCTGGCGGCCTGCCCTCCAAGGCCACGGCAATTCTGTTCAGGCCAGCACTTAGTGTTGCCGTGTTGTCCTGGATAGCCTGGGTGAGGGCCCTCACATCCTGCCCAACGTCTGCTGTTGTAGTCTGCAGTTCGTTTAGGCAGTTTGTAAGAGCCCGGGAGTGGCAGTCCAGGTCCCCAAGCGTATCCTTTATGGAGGACAGGCTCTCCTCCATGCGCACCAAAGTCTGGCTGACCTGTCCCAGATGGCGGGTCTGAAGGGCCTGGTCCCTTCTGAGATTGGCGGGCAGAACCTCGGCCACCCCCCTGGTCTTCTGGGACGACTTCCTGCCTCCAGCTGAGGCTTGTGGCTGGGGAGAAGGGGAGGCCCTTGGGAGAGGAGCCCTGTTGGGGGAGGAGTGGGAGGGGCTAGCCCTTATGGAGGGCTGGCTGCTGCCAGCCAAAGAGGAAGACTCCTCCAAAAACAACAATCCACTGGCTGACATGACATCCTCCTCCTCCTCCTCAAACTCCTCCTCCTCAACCTCCTCCGAGGACTCCGGCCTTGTCGGGGGGTCCTAATCAGGCTGCTGTCCTGGGGATGGTGCGGTCAGGCCAGATGGCCCAGCACCCTCCTGCACATCTGTGGATGACACAAAATATTCACAGGTTGGAGGATCCACACACTTGCCACATATTCCCTTTCAACCCCCCCCCCCACAGGCTAAACACCTGATGGGACAAAAAAACCTTACCTGGCATCACGGCTTCATGACTGGAGTCATAGCCAGGCAGGCCCTCCACCTGTTGTCTATGAAAGGTCTGGGCCACCGCACGCTCCTCTGCCGTCAGCCAGGGCATGGTGGGCCCCCTCCAGTGCCCCTGGCATGGGCTGCCATTTTGGCCGGCTACTTTCGGACCAAACGCCGGAGATCATTGATTTTCTTTTTGATCCCCTCGCATGTCCGGGTCTCCTCCCCCCCCCCCCCCCCCCGCTGAATTTACCTGGTCGGTAATGTGCTGCAAAATCTCCCTCCTCCTGGCCGGGGTGGTGTTGGCACTCTCCGGGCCGTGAAGAAAACGCCCATATTGGGTAATGGCCCGGGCAATTATTTGTTTCTCCCCCAAAGAAAAATTCAACTTACGCTTCCTCTCAGTCATACTCATACAACAACTCTCTTACAAACAAACAATCAACAAAAATCGCTCACAAAAACAAGCAGGAAAAATCAAGCAACAAAACAAACAAACCAAAATCGATCAACCAAAAAGTCTCACAAGCAGTCACCAAAAAACACTATCAAATATATTATCCAAAACACTAGATCAAGCAGTCAACAAATATCACAAAGACAAGTCACAACGCAACAAACAACAGAACAAAAGCACCTTGCTGTATAGGAAGGGATACAAAGGGATGTACTTTTGCAAAGGAAGTGCGTTTGTGTCTGTCTATTTATGCTGTCTGCGTAGTTCACCAAGTTGCCCGGGGCCACTTCCAATTTCACTGATGGCGCCGTTCCCGAGTTGTGAGCATGCGCACAAAGGTGCTGACCATGGTCTGCTTCATGTGCGCATGCGCGATCCGGCCGGCCCTTCATTTGCATGGGGTCACGGCTCATTTCAATGTAACACACCCACGTCCTTCCCAATTTGAATTACTCCTCCTTACACTTCTGAAATTACGTTGCACCGGCGCTAATTTCTACGCAAATCAAACGAGAATACGGTGATTGCGCCGCTACATTGTGCCGGTCTAACGTAAAGGGGGTGCGCTACGCCGGTCAAAAAATGCGCCGATGTACATGAATCTGGCCCATTGATTCCATTTTGAGGGCAGCTCCAATGTCACATCAATATTTATTGTTTTTCCTATCAATAGACTGCGTTTAGTCAGGAGTGCACTATATTTCATGCTCAGTGATACAAGGATCTTTTGCCTTTGGCTTGGAATGTGATGTGTTACGGCACAGAGCTTTGACATTAAAAAAGCTTTAATTCTAGGCATTAAAGCAAAACTTCTGGCAGATATAACAAAATTGTAATAATGTGGATATGTGTTCATTAAAATATATTGAAATGTATTTTTTAAATGCAGCTATTGTGAGTACACCACGAGTACCGTAAACATTCAGGCAGCTATTTGGCCACACAGTCCACTTTTATATTAAAGTGTTACTTAACTGCCAGGGACACAGTGCACCCGCCATATAGTAAAATGACAGCGGAGCAGGGCGGCTTTCATTCTAGGTAGACATCACCCAGTTTTGCGGCGGGTGCACTGTGTCCCTGGCCGCGGCTCTTTACCCATGTGATTGGCTGTGTCCAATCACAGTCGATCACATGTAAATAAGGAGATGCCATTTATCTGCTATAGGTAATCAGGGCACTGATCATCAGCGCCCTGATTACAGTGCAATCCCAACAGTGAGGCCAGTCAGTCACTTATTGTCCATAAGTGCTGCATATTAGTGCCTCTTCATCAGTGCCCATCAGTGAAGGAGAAAAATTACTTGTTTAACCACTAAAGACCCGGACCAATATACGGGTTAAGGACCTTGCCCCTTTTTGTGATTCGGCACTGCGTCGCTTTAACTGAAAATTGCGCTTCCAAACAAAATTGGTGTCTTTTTTTCCCACAAATAGAGCTTTCTTTTGGTGGTACTTGATCACCTCTGCTGGTTTTTATTTTTTGCGCTATAAACAAAAATAAGGCAACAATTTCGAAAAAAATTCTATATTTTTCACTATTTGCTCTAATAAATATCCCCAAAAAAGATATATCAAAAAAAAAAATGTCCTCAGTTTAGGCCGATACGTATTCTTCTACCTATTTTTTGGAGGAAAAAAAAAAAAAAATCGCAATAAGCGTTTAACGTTTGGTTTGCGCAAAATTTATAGTGTTTACAAAATAGGTGATAGTTATGTTTTTTCCATTTACTACTAATGGCGGCGATCAGCGATTTTTTTCGTGACTGCGACATTATAGCGGACACATCGGACAATTTTGACACATTTTTGGGACCATTGTCATTTTCGCAGCAAAAAGTGCTATAAAAATGAATTGTTTACTGTGAAAATGACAATTGCAGTTTAGGAGTTAACCACTAGGGGGGCGCTGTAGGGGTTAAGTGTGACCTCATATGTGTTTCTAACTGTAGGGGGCGGGGCTGGACGTGCGACGTCATAGATCGCCTTTCCCTATATCAGGGAACAGACGATCAATGACACTGATACAGAGAAAAAACGGGGAAGGTGTGTTTACGCACACACACACACACACACACCTCTCCCCATTCTTCAGCTCCTGTGACCGATTGCGGGACACCGGCGGCAATCAGGTCCGTGGGTCCCGTGGTCACGGAGCTTAGGACCGAGTGGCATGCGCGCAACCCACGGCTGGGCTCTTAAAGGTGATGTACATGTACATGCCTGTGCCCAGCCGTGCCATTCTGCTAACGTATATCGACATTAGGCGGTCCTTAAGTGGTTAAAATATATATTTATTTATTTATCTTTGGTCTTTTTAGTAAAAAAAAAAAAAAAGTGGTGATTAACTACCACCTAAAGAATGAAATGATAAAAAAAAAAAAAAATGTGGGTGCAGCATTGTATGACCGTGCAATTGTCATTGTCAAGTGTGACAGCACTGAAAGCTGAAAATTGGCCTGGGCAGGAAGGGGGTGAAAGTGCCCAGTATTCAGGTGGTTTATAAAGTGCAATTTATTTTTAAATAACAAACATACCCGCTCTGTGCAATAGCATTGCACAGAGCGTCCCCGCTCCTCCTCTTCTGGGGTCCCCTACCGGCGCTCCCGGCTTCTCCTCTCTGTGTACTACCATAGGATGCCACTTCCTATTGTGGCACACCTGCACACTTGATCCCGAGTTGCCCTGCCCGTGCCCAATGACACAGACTATGTTGCTTGGTCCCAACCCCTGCTTCTTTGTCACAGGACTAATAGCAGTAAAGCCTGTGGAGAACTGGGAGAGCCACTACAGATGGGCACAGCTCTGGATCGAGTGAGGGCTCAGTTAAGTATAACAGGGGGAGGCGACGGTGAGAGAGCGATATTACTATTTAAACATTACATTACTAGCAGGGAATACATTGAGGTAAGGAAGTTATAGCTTTAGAACCACTTTACAGTGAACATACTGCTTTAACCAGCATGAGCAAGCCACAGGCTGCCTTTACATTATTATAATAGAGCGTGTGCACTTTCAGTCACGTGTCCCAAGCAGAAATAGCAGCTTAAGCTGTTATTTCATGGGTTAGGCTTACTTCCGACGATGGCTAAAATGTACTTCAAGGGATGGAACTGACTGCTTGTATGCTCATGGTCTGCGTTCTCAAAATTTGTGGTAAAAAAAAAAAAACACTAAATCAGAAGGTTCCACATAAAGTATGTCCCTCGCAAAGCATTCATTTACATACATAGAAAATAATCACCCCTTTAAAATCATCACATTTTCTTGTTTTGCAGTCTTAGGCCTCGTACACACGATCGGACATATCCGATGAAAACGGTCCGCGGACCATTTCCATCGGATATGTCCGATCGGGAGTTTGATCCGATGGCGTGTACACACCATCGGATCAAATTCCCCGCCGCCGGTCGGCGCGGTGACGTTGACGCCGCCACGTCACCGCCACGTCACCGCACCAGGAAGTTAAACACTTCCGCGCATGCGCCAAATCCATTCGGCGGCGGCGCGGCGGCGGTGGGGGACGACATGTCTGCTGGTAAGTGTACTAACCAGCAGACATGTCGGGCGGACAGATTCCCACCGGATAGATTTCAAAGCATGCTTTGAAATCTGTCGGGTGGAGAAATCTGTCCGCTAGCCCATACACACGAGCGGAGATGTCTGCTGAAACGGTCCATCGGACCGTTTTCAGCGGACATATCCCCTAGTGTGTACGAGGCCTAAAATGAAGACAGACAGTTTTTGTTTTATCCGGCTGTATTTACTAGTGCAACTTATAACATTCAAGTGAAAAATATAACGCCAACATGTCAGAAAAAAAAAAAATCAAAAACAGAATCACTGAGTTGGAAAAAGAATCATCCCTTTGTGTCAGTATTTTGTTGAACCTCCTTTTGCTTTGAAGTTGTTGTATACCCTTATTTAAATTTTTACCTACAGGTAAGTCTATAATAAGACTTACCTGTAGGTAAAATGAATATCTCCTAAACCTGTACACGCTGCGAATGCCCAGCCCAAGGTCCCGGAAACGCTACCGGACCTTGCTGGGAAGAAGACTCTTGGCGCATGCACGGGAGTTACGTCATCAAGGCTCCGGCCACTCACAGCACCGAAAGAAACGACAAGGGGAGAATGTCAACTCCCTCGGCATGAACCGGGCTGCAATACGGGGACCTCGTTCTGAGGTAAGTATTTCAAAATGAGCTAGTATTTGGTGCATTCTAGCTCATTATGCCTTTGCCTTACAAGTTTTTATTTTTTACATGTGCGGGTATACGACCACTTTAACTACAGCCTTTCGTTTGTTGGGATACGGCTCTACTAACTTTGCAAGTTCAGTTAAATTTTCAAGTCATCCCACATAATTTGAAATAAAGTTTAAAAGGATCACTAAAGAATTATTTTTTTTTTTAGCTAAATAGCTTCCTTTACCCTACTGCGGTCCTGGTTTCATGTCCTCATTGTTCGTTTTTGCTTTGAAGTTGCTGTAATTCTGCTCTGATCTCCATACTTCCTGCTTGTCTGGCTCCTTATGAAAAATCTCATGGCAGCTTTTCACTGTGGTCCAAGCTGTCATTACTGTGTAACTAAAACTCCTCAGAACCAATCAAATTAATTTAAAAAACAAAACACTGCCCTGTATTTGTTTGTTTTTGTTCTGTGTGTCTCTCTACTTCACAGAAACATGAAACCAGTTTAAAAATGAAACTAACCTGCAGGCACATTATATGATTGATTTTTATCTATTTTTAAAAGGAATCAGTTAATTATTATGTCTCTATACCCTGTAAACAGTCATTTCAGCAAAAAAAAAATCCTTTAGTGACCCTTTAAGTCTGGGGTCTGACTAGGACTTGCAAGGGCATTTGTGGAGAATTTGTGATATTGTTGTCACATGCACATAATGACCACTCTTTGTCATATATTCCTGCAACTGCTTCAGAGTTGCTGTAGGCCTCTTGGTAGCCTCTATGACCAGTTTCCTCTTGGCTCTTTCACAGGGCTGCTGATGGGGGGGTCACCAGTCCTCCTGTAGTGGGCCCGGTTACACAGGGGGGCCCAAACAGCACATGGAATCAGTGTGGTCGGACAGAGGGGCAATTACAGGATGCCCTGTAATTGCCCCTCCCTGCTGCAGCTGAAAACTGGTTTCTCTTCTTCCCGCCGACTTATAGCTGCTGCAGGGAGAGACACAAACACAGCTGCCGGCTTCCCTGTCTTGTTAAAAAAATAACAAATTGTAACCCTGTATTGTTTTAATCCCTTGTACACCACAATACAATTCTTGGTAAAAAAAAATGTGTACAATTTGTAAAAAACAGTTAAACATTTTTTTTTTTTTTTTTTTTTTAATTATAAAATGTTTTTGTTCAAGATGTAAACAAAAATGATATTTTTGAGGGGGGCCCTGCCAGGTAGGCTGTACAGGGCCTGTGATTTCTAAAAGCAGCCCTGCTCTTTCATCCAGTTTGGAGCAGCGTCCTGATCCAGGGGGGTCTGTGTTGTACCAAATTTCTTCTACATTCTAATAATAGGCTTTACTGTGCTTCTAAGCATAAAGTCTTTAAATTATTTTTGTATCCATCTTGTGCCTATCCACATCTTTATCCCAACTTGCTCAACAGTGCATTGCCACCCATAGTCGATTGTTTGCTTCAGTTGCACTACCAGGAACTGAAATGCTCTAGGGAAGCGCTTTTCAAGCTGAGCTAAACAAAATGATTACAGTTGAAAGTCAAATGAATGTCAAGGTGATTAGCTTTACCTGATTGAGTTTACCAGGTATTTTTAAGAGGGAGGTGATCCTTTATCCAACTCAGTGATTCTGCCTTTGAATTATTTTTTTCGGACATGTTGGTGTTATATATTTCACATGGATGGTATAAGCTGTACTAAGTAAGTACAGCTGGATAAAATATAAACTAACTCCAAGACCCCTTTCACACTGACAGTACCCGCTAATAGCTCTAAGAGCCCCTCCTTTTAGTGGCGCCCATAAAAAGGGTAAAAAACTCCTGTTTTGTGGCGCTTTCAAATCGCTTGTAAGGCCCATTTCAGTGGGCAGGGCATTTTGGGAGCGCTAAATACAGCGCTCCCAACCCACCCTAAAGATGTTGCTTGTAGGACTTTTGGTAACGTCCTGCAAGTGCACTGTCCAAGTCTGAAAAGTCACACTGCAGTGAATGGGAGGCGGTTTTCATGCGCTTAGCAGAGGCCATTTCTAGCACTAAAGCACCTGAAAGCCGCCCCAGTGTGAAAGGGGTCTAACGCATTTTAGACAAATTGAGTGTGCTGTAGATTTTAAATTGGTTGTAAAGGCACAAGGTTTCTGTGTGAAGCAACCACCCCCCCCCCCCCGACCCCCCTAATACTTACCCAAGTCCCCTCTCAATCCAGCGACTTCCACAAAAGCCTTGTCTTTCCGGTGACTCACACTCTTTATTGGCTTTTGGCAGCAGCGGGAGCCATTGGCTCACACTGCTGTCAATCACAGCCAGTGAGCCAATCAGGAGACAGAAGGGGCAGGGCCGAGTCACAGCTCTGGAGCATGCCTGCTTGGGTGACCACACAGCAAGCTGCTTGCTGTGGGGGGCACCCGTCAGGGGGGTAGGACCCTAAAAGAGGAGGATCCGGGCTGCTCTGTGCAAAACCAATGCACAGAGCAGGCAAGTATTACATGTTTGTTATTTTGAAGGAAAAAAACACAAGACCCTAATATTCCTTTAAAGCCCTTCCTGAACAATGATCAACTGCATCAGGGATCCTCAAACTATGGCCTTCCAGCTGTTGTAGAACTACACATCCCATGAGGCATTGTAACACACTGACATTCACAGGCATGATCATGATGGCAATTGTAGTTCCTCAACAACTGAAGGGCCGTAGTTTGAAGACCCATGAACTGCACCCTTGTGTTGTAAAATAGAATGTAAAAAGAGGGGAATGCATCTGCGCTACGGACAATTTAAATTGGTGATACATGAACAAATTAAAATTGAGGTATAGTGCAAAATATTTATGTTAATAAAAATATTAAAAAATATTATAGTGGCAGCCCCTGCATAAAAATCTCCACCTGAGTGGAGGAAAGGTGTTGAGTGTAGATAGCACAGGTGGCGCCTACTTGAAGTGTTTAAATGATGTGCCAAGAGTAAAATAGAATAGAATACTATGAAGTAGCAAAAAAAAAAAAAAAAACCTACACAGCAATGACTTTTTTTATTATTATTATTATTAGAATATAGACACATGGCTCAAAAACAAACAAAATATAGCAGGCGCCTACTTTATGTCTTAAATCGTGTTGGACCTAGGATTACTTGCAAATGTGTAAAATTTTAAATGTGAACAAAAATTAAACATATATAACTAATAACAGATATAAAAATAGTGGAGCTGCACCTTTAAGTGTAATCACACTTAAAAGATAAATAAAAATATAAAATCACACTTAAAACATAAATAAAAAAAAAATGTATGTGTAATCATACTTAAAACATAAATAAAAATGTATTTATAAACATATGGCTAAATAACAAAAAGCTTATAGAAATAATATGAGTATACCTTTTGTACAGCTGAAACAAAGCAACCCTACCTGGTCCACAAAGCAGTGTAAGAAGACAATGTGGGCTTGATTTACCGCTACTAAAGCTGTAAAAAATCCGATGCGGCTCTACATTGTAGCCAATCCACTTTTTGTATCAGCTTGTTCAATTTAGCTTTGACAAAAATACATGGAAGCTGATTGGTTTCTATGCAGAAATGCACCAGATTTTGCACTCTCCAGGTTTAGTAAATCAGCCCCAGTGTGACCTAGTGTAATCTAAAGCACAGCAAAAAGTGGACAAAGGGTCCGCCGTACCTATTGAAATGTTCAGGGTAACAAACCAAGCCAGTAGGACAGCCTATAATCATAAAACAAACAGAATATCTCTAAAGCATCCTAAAATGGGTGTAGTGATAACAGTAGTAGGTAAAACGTTAAGGGATTTCCCTAAAGTAATCTATGAAGGCAATGAGCCTTGTTATGTACAACAGAAAAATGCTTTGATCCTCCATGCGGAAATTGTGCAATCTCTATAATGTAGTGCTGACGCTTTGTGCATTAATGTTTAATTGAAGCACCGTGTATACACCCCAGTGTGCCTCTGTGCATTACTTCCACATTATACTTATGGCCCGTACACACCATCAGAAAATCGCATGAAAAATACAGATTTTGCAGCGATCGTTCGATACTCTGATCGTTGGTACACAGCTTTCGAGAGCCGATCGTGACAGTTCATCTGGTGGGACAAGCACTAACATTTTTCTCGTATATAATTTTCATTTAATTACATCACTTCTGAATTTGTATTCTGTTGTACGCAAATTTTTGCAACTTTAGTAACCCCTTTTTATTTTCAATAGGAGACTAGCATGCAAAGAAAAAATTGTGAATGATCATTCGTGTGATACCCTCATTGTGCGAGATACACAAACGTTGGCAGTACACCTCTAAACTTCAGTCTATGCGGCACTGTCTGCCTGTCACAGGAGGGGGGAGAGCAGTGGAGTCACTAATCAAACTGGACTTTTCAAAGTCAAAAGGAGGAATGTGTGTTTCACGGCCCATAGAGATGTATGGAGGGAAGTGGGAGCCTGAGCAGAACACTGCGGCAGAGTGCGATCCCCTCCATGTAGACAGGTGTGGGCTGTCCTGACTGGAGGAATAGGCAGATTGCTGAGAGATCTCCATCCTCAGGAGGGGGGGGGGGAGATGAGGAGAATAAGGAGGATGAGGATGATAAGGAGGAGAATAAGGAGGATGAGAATGATAAGGGGAATAAGGAGGATGATGAGAAGGATGGGGAGGATGAGGATGATTATAAGGAGGATAAGGAGGTTAGGATGATAAAGAGGATGATGATGATGATGATAAGGATGATGATAAAGAGGATAAGGATGATGAGAAGATAAAGAGAATACGGATGATGAGGATAGGGATGATAAGGAGAATGAGGAGGATAGGGAGGATGAGGAGGATGAGGAGGATAGGGAGGATAAGGACTATAAGGGTGACGAGGAGGATAAAGAGAATAAGGATGACAAGAAGGATAAAGAGGATAAGGATGATGGTCCTCAGGTAAGGATTATAAGGATGATGAGGATAGGGATGACTTGGAGGATAAGAAGGATAAGGATGATGAGGATAGGGAGGATGGGGATGAAGGGGAAGATGAGGATGATAAGGAGAATGGGGATGATGAGGATGAGGATGATAAGGATAATAGGGATGATGAGGATGATAAGGAGGATGATAAGGAGGATGATAAGGAGGATGATGGGGAATGCAGAGCCGGCAGATCAGCCTGTGCTCCCATTCTCTAGTAGATCATACTAGTCCATGTATTGGGGAGGATGAGGATGATGGGGATGATGAGGATTGCAGAGCCGGCAGATCAGCCTGTGCTCCCATTCCCTAGTCCATGTATTGGGGAGGATGAGGATGATGGGGAGGACGGGGAATGCAGAGCCGGCAGAACAGCCTGTGCTCCCATTCTATAGTCCTGTATTGGGGACGATGAGGATGATGGGGATGATAAGGATGATGGGGAATGCAGGGACTGTGATCCCATTCTCTAGTAGATCACACTAGTGACTAGTCCATGTATTGATGAGGATGATGAGGAGGATGAGGATGATGTGGAGGAGGATGAGGAATGCAGAGCCGACAGATCAGCCTGTGCTCCCATTCTATAGTCCTGTATTGGGGAGGATGAGGATGATGAGGAGGATGATGAGGAATGCAGAGCCGGCCGATGAGCCTGTGCTCCCATTCTATAGTCCATGTATTGGGGGAGGATGGGGATGAGGATGATGATGATGAGGAATGCAGAGCCGGCCGATCTGCCTGTGCTCCCATTCTATAGTCCATGTATTGGGGGAGGATGGGGATGAGGAGGAGGATGATGAGGAATGCAGAGCCGGCCGATGAGCCTGTGCTCCCATTCTATAGTCCATGTATTGGGGGAGGATGGGGATGAGGATGATGATGATGAGGAATGCAGAGCCGGCCGATCTGCCTGTGCTCCCATTCTCTAGTCTATGTATTGGGGATGATGGGGAGGATGATGAGGAGGATGATGATGATGAGGAATGCAGAGCCGGCCGATCTGCCTGTGCTCCCATTCTCTAGTCCATGTATTGGGGAGGTGGAATCCCCCAAGTTTTAGGACATGGAGTGCTGTGCTGACAATGGATGGGGGAAGGGGACGTACAGGGCGATGCTGATGCTGCAGAATTCTTGCAGAGCAAAAAAAAAAAACTACGGGAGATGTCAAAAGGGAGGGCAAACCGCAGAGCCAGGACACGCCCAGTCTGATTAACCGTGTCAGCGCCAAAGATCTGCAGTACGGCCCCCCCACCGCCCGACATGGACACCTTCATAGCCTACATAGATATGGAGAGAAAATAGAGCCGGGCACACGGTGCCCCATGTAGACCGGGCTGTCAGCATGCATTCATGTCCCTAGCACAGCGCTCCGTCATTCCTCTCATGGCCGCCTTTACCTGTGTGTGGAGTTTCCTGTCCTGCCCGTGTCTCTCCTCTCCCCCGGTTATCTGCAACTCTGTCTGACTCTGCAGTAGTACCGAGACACGCGTGCTCCTTCCTCTCCCCTCCCTCTCTCCCCTTCTCCTAATTCCTATTCCTCCCACGTCTCCCTGCATCCCGCTTCCTATTGGTCAGTCCAGGGATCCTAATATGCTAAACTAGTTCCCCTGGGATCAGCACTGACCCAGATGGTACACAAGGAAATCATTCACCTTTACCAATTATTGTATTCTACTGACTACAAGTAGATGCTACAAAGCTGCCAGTCCTCTGTGCCTCTTCTATTAATGATACACTGGCAGTGCTGGATATCAGGTCATGCAAGTAATACATACTAAGCGATGGACAGAAAAATGAAAGAGCCTATAAAGGTGGAAATCCAGTCTGTAGATTCCATTTTTATATGCCCGAGGGCCCCATGCCACTAGGGGGCCCCATTTGGGTTGCCAGGCTCATTAAAACCAGGGACAGTATGTAAAAATCTGTGTTTTTTTTTACATCTGTCCCTGATATGTCCAAAACCTACATGCTTTTGATGTGAAAATTCAGAGATTTTAGCTGCCCCGCCTCTGTACTGCCACCTGGCTTGGTGGCCATCTGTAAGCCTGGGGGCCCCATAATCTTCTATTGCCCAGGGGCCCCATGAGTTGTCAGTCCGCCCCTGTTCACGACTATTAAAATAATGTAATTAAAACCTCAAAATATAAGTTTGCAATGGCGCACTGTTCTCTACAGCCTGTAATTCATAGTATTTTTCAAAAAATATTTCCAATTCAGTGCAAATACAGTAACCTAAGTTTTGCTTCACAGTGAAGATTTATTAGAACAATAAATAACAGGACCCTCCTCATACCTCTGTACCCTCCCCGCACCTCTGTACCCTCCCCGCACCTCTGTAACCCTCCTCGCACCTCTGTACCCTCTTCGCACCTCTGTACCCTCCCCGCACCTCTGTACCCTCCCCGCACCTCTGTAACCCTCCTCGCACCTCTGTAACCCTCCTCGCACCTCTGTAACCCTCCTCGCACCTCTGTAACCCTCCTTGCACCTCTGTAACCCTCCTCGCACCTCTGTACCCTCCCCGCACCTCTGTACCCTCCCCGCACCTCTGTACCCTCCTCGCACCTCTGTAACCCTCCTCACACCTCTGTACCCTCCTCGCACCTCTGTACCCTCCTCGCACCTCTGTACCCTCTTCGCACCTCTGTACCCTCCCCGCACCTCTGTACCCTCCCCGCACCTCTGTAACCCTCCTCGCACCTCTGTAACCCTCCTCGCACCTCTGTACCCTCCTTGCACCTCTGTACCCTCCTTGCACCTCTGTACCCTCCCCGCACCTCTGTAACCCTCCTCGCACCTCTGTAACCCTCCTCGCACCTCTGTAACCCTCCCCGCACCTCTGTAACCCTCCTCGCACCTCTGTACCCTCCTTGCACCTCTGTACCCTCTTCGCACCTCTGTACCCTCCCCGCACCTCTGTAACCCTCCTCGCACCTCTGTAACCCTCCTCGCACCTCTGTAACCCTCCTCGCACCTCTGTACCCTCCTCGCACCTCTGTACCCTCCCCGCACCTCTGTACCCTCCCCGCACCTCTGTACCCTCCTCGCACCTCTGTAACCCTCCTCACACCTCTGTACCCTCCTCGCACCTCTGTACCCTCCTCGCACCTCTGTACCCTCTTCGCACCTCTGTACCCTCCCCGCACCTCTGTACCCTCCCCGCACCTCTGTAACCCTCCTCGCACCTCTGTAACCCTCCTCGCACCTCTGTACCCTCCTTGCACCTCTGTACCCTCCTTGCACCTCTGTACCCTCCCCGCACCTCTGTAACCCTCCTCGCACCTCTGTAACCCTCCTCGCACCTCTGTAACCCTCCCCGCACCTCTGTAACCCTCCTCGCACCTCTGTACCCTCCTTGCACCTCTGTACCCTCTTCGCACCTCTGTACCCTCCCCGCACCTCTGTAACCCTCCTCGCACCTCTGTAACCCTCCTCGCACCTCTGTAACCCTCCTCGCACCTCTGTACCCTCCTCGCACCTCTGTACCCTCCTTGCACCTCTGTACCCTCTTCATACCTCTGTACCCTCCCCGCTCAATGTACCAAGTTGTTCGATCAGCTTCGGTAAAGCCAACCTGCCCGATTCTTTTGCGATTACCGCTAGTGGCTGCGATAATCACAAATTTTTCCTGGCAGGGATGGCTTCCCCTGTCAGCACTGTCTGTGTTAATGGGGAATCGTGCAGATTTCTTTCCTGCAACCCGTGGTTGCAGGAAAAAACTTTGCACCATGTATGGCTGGCCTTAGGGCTCTTTCACACGGGCGGACTGTATGTCCGCTTTTTCATCCATCCTTGTACGGATGAAAAAGGGAGATACATTGGTCCCTATGAGATCGCAGGTGTCAGCAGATCAACATCCGCTGACACCCGATCTCGCTCGGTATCACATGCACTCGGTCTGGCCAATCACCAGCCGTTTAGTGCGGGCGTCAGTCGCTCCCCCCCCCTGGCCAAGCCAAGTACGCCCCATCATGTATGTAGCGCAAGTGTCACGCTACAGGCCGCCACGCCGGGGGCTAAATTAAAGGAGAGAAAAAAAAGCCCAAAGGAGGGCTAACGCTGCGCTAATCTAAAGTGAGTAAACAATGATTGAGTAAATAATAAGCAGCTGGCACAAAAATTGTGTACAACAATCAATAAAGCATAAAAAACAAAAGGGGTGCAGCGCTAAAAACACTTGATAATTAAATAATTTACAACATTCATATGTGAATATAAATAAAGAAATACATGTAGAAATATAGAAAACAGCCTGCTAAGAACCAAGAAGAAATCTCCAATACTGAATTTGGTGAGATCTAGTGATAAAGTCTGATTAACACCGGACTTTATCACTAGATCTCACCAAATTCAGTGTTGGAGATTTCTTCTTAGTTCTTAGCAGGCTGTTTTCTATATTTCTACATGTATTTCTTTATTTATATTCACATATGAATGTTGTAAATTATTTAATTATCAAGTGTTTTTAGCGCTGCACCCCTTTTGTTTTTTAAATTAATAAGGGAGCCGGAGGGGGCCGCGGGAGCCGATTAAATAAAAGGGGGGATCGAACCGGCCCACAACCCGACCAGCCCACCGGGATACTTCCCGGTTCTCCCGATTGGCCAATCCGGGCCTGGTTGAGGCTGGGTTCTCACTATTGGGATTTGGAAGTGGATTTCCCCCGCATCCAATTCGCATAGCAGGAGAATGTGACTGGCTCTCTATGGCGTCGGTTCACATATCTCTGCAGCAGCTTCGGTGCGTTTTGCTGGGAAAACATGAGCCTTTTTTGGTTTATTTCAGATCCGAATACTGCCCAAAATTCCTCAATACTGCTCAACTTTCAACTTGTGGAACTACAAGTCCCATGAGGCATTGCAAGTTGCTGTTACAAGCATGACTCCCAAAGGCAGACGCATAATGTGAGTATTAGTTCTGCAACAGCTGGAGGGCCACAGGTTGAGCACCAATGTCATACACCAGGGCCACTTTAGCAACTTGGTAAACACTCGTGGGCCACAATGTGTGTAGGATGGCAGGTTTGTGTCCACTCTACATATGTAGAGCAGACACAGACATGGGCGTCCGCTCCATAGGGCAACGGGGGTCGTTTGCCCCCCCCCCCCCCCCCAGGATCATAGGAGAAGACACTTGAAACAGTGAGAGCAGGACGGGCTTGGTAGTGCAGCAGTGATGAGACATGCTGACAGTGAAGGGAGAGCTCAGGTGGACTGACCCATATGCACAATGCTGTGTGTCTCACTCTGTTAAATTGTAACATCCCAGCAAGTACAACCACCCCCTTCCACAGAAATGGAAGAGGCTGCATCTGCTCTGCCCCCTCCCTCCCCTCTGTTCCTGTGTACCATCATCCATGCTCTGTGCACAGCCCTTGTGCTGCTCTGAAAGGAGTGTGTGGGCGCGGGAACATTTAAACAAGTAGCTGATAGCTAAAGAGCCTACTAAACTACTAGTGTGAACATCCTGGGAACATCAAGTGAGTTATCAGCATTGTCACTGTGTACTCTGCCCTCTCTCTCCCAAATCTTTCACTTCCTGTCTTGTCCTCCAGCAGTCTTTCATTAACCCTATGCTATGCCTTTAGCCAGGGTTTTCACTTGTGTGATCATACACAGATTTCCTGCATTTATCTCCATTTTCACCAAAGTCCCACAGACTTCTATTAGATTACACATTTTTTTCAACATTTTCTGAAAGTGCACCAAATGTTCTCTATACTGAATCTTTGGTGTGCTTTCAGAAAACGCAGTAAAATTACACAAGCTAATAGAAGTAGGGATTAAATGCAGAAAAACTGAATCTACACTGCGACAAACTCCAGTACACGAGTGTGAACCCAAAGGCTTCAGGATGCTGTGTAATATACAGTAAAGGCGTCCAGAGGTGCAGGGGGTTGTGTAATGTAAAGGGGTCCAGAGGTGCAGGGTGCTGTGTAATGTAAAGGAGTCCAGAGAGGGGGTACACAGTAGTGACAAAGAGATATTAAAAGATGCAGGGGGCACAGTCGGGTGTTTTTACATTTTAATGTGGGGGGGGCACGTTTTTAACCCCCTGCTAGCGTTCAAAGAAAGGGTTAAATGCGACTGTATCACCGCTTCCGAAGCGCGCCCCCCCCCTGAAAAAATTTCAGCGGACGCCCATGGACACAGACGCAGCCTGCTCTACCCTAAGGGCCCTCTGATCCTGAGGCAGCTTTCACACTGATGCACATCGGTTTACCTGCACTTCAACTGACCTTGATCTTCACTTCTTCCTCAGCAGCTGGTTGCTGCTATCCCCCCGGCGGGGGGGTACTGGTACAGCTAACCGGAACTGGTACTGCTGGTGGGTACTGGTACTGCTGGCGGGTATTGGTACTGCTGGCTGGTACTGCTGGTTGGTACTGCTGGTGGGTACTTGTACTGCTGGCGGGTTCTGGTACTGCTGGCGGTTACTGCTGGTTGGTACTGGTACTGCTGGTGGATACTGGTACTGCTGGCTGGTACTGGTACTGCTGGCGGGTACTGGTACTGCTGGCGGGTACTGGTGACTGGTACTGGTGACTGGTACTGGTGGCTGGTACTGCTGGCTGGTACTGGCACTGCTGGCTGGTACTGGCACTGCTGGCCCTGGCAATGCTGGCTAATGACCCAGATCACCTCCTCCCCATTTTTTATATGGAGGGGGTTTTTGAAATGGGGGACTGGGGAGTATGAGAGGGCTGTGCAGTGTATAACAGACGGTGTCTCCATCTCCCCAAATACTGATCTCTGACCCTGCCAGTGATTGGCTTTCTCCATGGCATCGGCTCTGAACTGTCACAGGTGGAGTACATTTAGTATCACTTCGCCTGGTAAGGAGCAAGCGCTATACAGGAAGCATCGGCTCTGCTTCCTCCAGTGGTGGCTCCATTCTTTGCGCTGATGCTCAGAGATGGCGGGTCTGGAACCCGCGATCTGGGCTTGCCGACCCGCCATCTCAGAGCAAGACGTGGCCTGTGGGCCAACGGTTGGGCACCCCTGCCATACACACTATTCGAATTTCTGCAGATTTTTGTCTTCAGATTTACCACAACCATGTAGTGCAAGGGCCTGCTTAGTAAACACTCTTTTTTTTTCTCTAAGCACCCTGCAAGACAAAGAAAGGCATAATGAGCTATAGGTCAATTGATGGTGCAAAGGGGCACTACCTCCCCCTGTCCATGCGTCCGACCCGTTGCAGGACGCCAGATGCATAAATTACAATGGTGTTTTTTTTTAAAGCACCTAATTAGAGCCAGAGGCTCTAATAGGCTTCAAAATAGGGGGGTTCGGGGGGCAGAGAATGCAAATGGAGCCCACCCAGGTGTGTTACAACAGCAAATGAATTTTCGCTATTGTAACAGTGATCCTCCTCCCGGCCAATCAGGAAGCAGGTTTTGAGACCCGTCACCCAATTGGCTGAAAGCACAGGCGATCCTATTGGATGCCTAGGAGGAGGGGGTGGAGCCACACACTGGAAAAGAGAACACTGAGCGGCTGCCTGCCACCCGCCTAGATGGGTTAAGTGCCGGACCGCCTGGCAGACAGCTAGAGGATGGTTGTTTTTTTCTGCTCCCTCAAAAAAAAACACCAGCTGCCACTGCCTGAGGCTTTAATTGGCTTGAAAAAGGTTAGGGTTGGGGCACAGTGAACCAACCCACTTGTGGCGATAGCAAACCAATATTTGCTATTTTCTTTTGTCTTCTCCTCCCGGTCAATCGGGACAGGAGGTGGATTGAGTAGGAGAAACCGAAGGAGGAACTGTGCCATGGTGTGGTGAGTGCGGGGACAGTGCTGTGGACAGGTGAGTGCGGACCTGAGGAGGGGTGTTGTATTTGTTTGCTGTTTCCCCAAAAAAGTTTAGCCCCACTGGTCCTGTGCATCTTTGGTTTTTATTCAGATGCAAATCCAGGCAAAAATTTGGACCTGACTCGCACCTGAATGCTGTGAGCCCCAGCCGCAGCATGTATGACCCCAGCCTAAAACAGAAATTGGCTGTTGCAGGAATAACTCTAAAGACCTCATACACAGTTTTAGATTTTCTGCAGATTTTTGTCTTCAGATTTACCAAAATCATAAAATATGAGGTCAAACCTTAAAGTGGTTGTAAACCCTTACAGACCACTTGGCCTCAGGCGCTGATCATGTGCTTTAAAAAAAAAAAAAAAACCTTCATAAAAACATAAGTCCGGCGCCCTGCGTACATCCCCGCATGCAAACTAGGGGGGGGGGGGTCGCACCCCTAATGGACCGGCCGATCCTGCACAGGGCCCTTTCCAAATGCAGACCACGGCCACCCCGGAGGTGTGTGAATCGTTTACATTGTGAGCCGGGCACACTCTCCTGTCATGCAAATTGGATGTGTCGAACCGCATCCAATTCGCATAAGTGTGAACAAACATGCTGGAATTAATTTTTTATTTTTTTTAAAGAATGAGTGAAATGCATATGAGCAAGAGGGGTAGTAGTAGAAATCGATCAGAAAAAGCGCAACAATAAAAACGCAGAAAGGGAAAGACCTGGGCCACCAGAATCCAATGGGTATTTATGGTCCTGGTAAGTTCAACCACATAAAATGTAAAATAAATAAAAATAAATGAAAAATTAAAGGTAAAAAAATATAGGAAATAAGGGGAACAGCTGCTTTTGATTACCTCAAAATGTACTGTGTAATAAAAAAGGGACAGCGTAATTCCTACCCTGTGCAAACCTACAAAACAAAAGTAAATATATATGTATATATCCTATGCAATGTGCATTACATAAAAATGTGCAATTAATCAAATCGAGTATCACATATTTAATATGCATATATTCATAAACAAATATATATCATACAATAAAGTGCCTTGTGCTAAAGAAAAAACAAGGTGCATAAAAAGTGTCCAGTTTTAAAGTCCATTTATTTCATGCAAAAAAAAAATGTAATGAATAAATAAATGTCAAGTCCTACAAGCCACTGATAGATGTGCTAAAAAGCTTCTTGTTCCAATACAATGGAGTGCTGCAAACAACACCCTATGTAAGTTGCTGGTCAAATTATACACCAGCTGAAAGGATTTTTTGCCTCTAAGACAATAAATACTCCACGTTTGCATACAGGAGGAAGAAAAAGGAAATTCCCATAGCATAAAATAGTTTTAAAATCCAGTTTATTAAAATCACAACATAAAACCACTCACATGTTACGGTGTCTCCACCTACAGGCGTACATACCACTAAGTTCACAGTGTGTGGTGACGACAAACGTCCTGGCCCTACCCTACACATTTCTTCATCAACATCCTCAAGGAGCGAAAGGCCGAAAGGACGTCGATGACGAAACGCGTCTGTTTTCACCCGGTGATCCGCCCAGTAACAATCCTGGATATAGGATCACAGAGGCACATTTGGACAGCAGCAGTCAGTCGGGGGGGGGGGGTGTTAAATACACTCGCAGATTTAGATACAGCAACATGTTTAGGTCAAACTCCAGTTAACACTATATAAGCATTTTTCCTTTGGGGATAAAGGTTTTACATAAATAAAACATGATCATTTTAAGCACCCCTGTCAGAGGTAAATGGTTGGTCGCAACCCTCTAATTGCTACATCTGCAGGACAGCCTGCTCTGTTGAAAAACAGACTTGCTGGCAGGATCACCAGAATGATCCATGAAAATTAAAGAAAGAAAGCCTTAACAAGAAAACAAATGCAGCCATCGTATCTAAGTATTGTAAGCTGCAATATAATAAATGTTTGCTTTTTGTTTAATACTGCTTTAATTATGAGGGCAGCAATCAATTATTGCTGCTGCTGTTCTGTCAATATCAAAACCACTTTTTGTCCCCCTGCTAGGCTTTTGGGGCTTAGTGTTTTAGTGCTTTAATGTGTTCCCTAGGGAGTGATTCTAACTGTAGGGGGAGGAGACTCACAAGGGGACGAGACCGATCTGTGTTCCTCTGTACTGGGAACACACATCGGTCTCCTCTCCTCTGACAGGACATAGATCTGTGTGTTTACACACACAGATCCATGGTCTTGCTGTGATCATGAGCAATCGCGGGTGCCCGGAGGACATCGCGGCCGCTGGGCACGCGCACCGGATCCCCAGAAATGCTGTGGGCGCGTGCGCGTCCCCTAGACGGCCGGGAAACCCAGGACGTCATATGACGTCCACCCGGGAGGGAGGGAAGGTTCCTATGCATCACCCTCTGTGTCCCGACTCCCAAATGAATGGAAACAAGCAAACATTCATTGATGGGCACTGGTAGGCTGCATTTGATGGGCGCTGGTGTGGCTGCATTTGATAGGCGCTGGTGAGGCTGCATTGATGGGCTTTGGTGAGGCTGCATTGATGGGCTTTGGTGAGGCTGCATTTGATGGGTGCTGGTGGGCTGCATTTGATGGGTGCTGGTGGGCTGCATTTGATGGGTGCTGGTGGGCTGCATTTGATGGGTGCTGGTGGGCTGCATTTGATGGGCGTTTCATTAAAAGGGTGGGGTATACATGGGAAGGGCAAAAAGGGTGGAGTCAGGGGTAAAGCCAAGAGGGCAGCAGAATTAGGTTTCGCCTAGGGCAGGGGTCTCCAAAGTACGGCCCGCGGGCCACATCCAGCCCGCCAGGCCATTACTTCAGGCCCACAGCTGGAGTCCTTAGTCCACCTGTTAGTTGTGGAACCTGCGCTGCATTTTCGCCCCCGGCAATATACAGTGCAGGTCCTGCAATCCCTCCCGGCGTCTCACTGTGTTGGCTGCTGGGACCACGAGCATCCTAGCAGCCAATGAGGTGTTTTAGTGCAGACCTGTTGCCACCTCCCTGCTCCTGCCTCCCGCCTCGCTGTTAACCAATTACGAGTGTGTAATACCAGCAGGGCGGGAGTCGAGAGGTGCAACAGGTCTGCACAGCCAGTGTAGCGTCTGAGATGCACTGGTAAAGTACACATGCAAGGAGGGGGGCTGATGTGAGATGGTTGCACTTGTGTGCGGGGCAGGGGCAGACTGACAACTCAGGGGGCCCCCGGGGAATAGGAGATTATGGGGCCCCTGGGCTTACTGATGGCCACCACGCCAGGAGGCAGTGCAGAAGCGGGGCAGCTAAAATCTCAGGATTTTCCCATCAAAAGCATGTCAGTTTTGGACATATCATGGACAGATGTAAAAAAACACACATTTTTACATACTGTCCCTGGTTTTACTGAGCCTGGCAACCCTGATGGGGCCCCCTAGTGGCATGGGGCCCTTGTGCAGTGACTCAATGGTCAGTCCGCCCCTGGTGCGGGGTGAGTTGAATGGCTCTGATGGGGACACAAGCATGGGTGGGCTGATGACTCTTATGGGGACACAAATGTGGGGGGGCTGATGGGGCACAAACATCTGGGGGCTTATGGCTCTGATGGGGACACAAATATGTGGGGGCTGATGACTCTGATGGGGGAACACGTGGGGGGGCTGATGACTCTGATGGGGACACAAATATCTGGGGGGTCTGATGGCTCAGATGGGGACACAAATGTGGGGAGGCTGGAGGTTCTTATGGGGACACAAACACGTGAGGAGAGGGGGCTGATGGCTCTGATGGGGACACAAACATGCGGAAGGGGAGGCAATGGCTCTGATGGGGACACAAATATGCAGGTGGGGTGGGCTGTGATGGGGACACAAATGTGCAGGGAGACTCGGATGAATGATGGGGACACAAAAATGTGGGGGGGCTCTAATGGGGACACCAATTTGTGGGAATACTCTGATGAGTTATGGGGACACAGATGAATGAGGAGACTGATGGGAACACAGATGAATGGGGAGACTGATGGGGACACAGATGAATGGGGAGA
Organism: Rana kukunoris; assembly: GCA_029574335.1. Taxonomy (NCBI): domain Eukaryota; kingdom Metazoa; phylum Chordata; class Amphibia; order Anura; family Ranidae; genus Rana; species Rana kukunoris. Next base: position 461,553,321 of record CM056050.1, read on the forward strand.
CTGATGGGGACACAGATGAATGGGGAGACTGATGGGGACACAGATGAATGGGGAGACTGATGGGGACACAGATGAATGGGGAGACTGATGGGGACACAGATGAATGGGGAGACTGATGGGGACACAGATGAATGGGGAGACTGATGGGGACACAGATGAATGGGGAGACTGATGGGGACACAGATGAATGGGGAGACTGATGGGGCACAGATGAATGGGGAGACTGATGGGGGCACAGATGAATGGGGAGACTGATGGGGGCACGAATGTAAAGCCTCATGCACGCTGGAAGTTAAGCCTCGCTGCATGATGCTCCAGCTTTTAGGTGCTAGCAAAAAATACAGGAGCACCATCCAGTCCTGCTGTCAGCAGTTAGTAAATTATATTTTCTTCTACTGTGGATTTATTCATAAATTATTTTTCCGGCTCACGAATATGTGTAAAATATAGAATGTGGCCCTCAAAGTAAAAAGTTTGGAGACCCCTGGCCTAGGGTGTCAAAGATCTTTGCACCAGGCCTGCCTATACTGATGACCACTTATGAGGTAAGGGAAAAAATCTGCTCAAAGGGAATACCAGAAGTAAGAGCAAAAACCTGACAGAAGTTCTAATGGGTCCCCATCCATCTACTAAAAAAATCGTTTTTACTATTTGCGTCACCTTTTGTAACATGTTAAAGGGGTTGTAAAGGTAAAAAAATCCCTAAATAGCTTCCTTTACCTTAGTGCAGTCCTCCTTCACTTACTTCATTCTTCGATTTTGCTTTTAAATGTCCTTATTTCTTCTGAGAACTTCTCCCTTCCTGTTCTTCTGTCTGTAACTCCACACAGTAATGCAAGGCTTTCTCCCTGGTGTGGAGAAAGCCTCTTGAGGGGGCGAGTAGGCAAGTCAGGACACTCTCTACTTTGCAGATAGAGAAAGAAGCTGTGTGTTAGTGGGCGTCCTGACACTCCTGCTCGCCCCCTCCCCCTCAGGAGGCTTTCTCCACACCAGGGAAAAAGCCTTGCATTACTGTGTGGAGTTACAGACAGAAGAATAGCAAGTGAGGATTTCTCAGAAGAAATAAGGACATTTAAAAGCAAAATCGAAGGATGAGGTAAGTAAAGGAGGACTGCACTAAGGTAAAGGAAGCTATTTAGGGATTTTTTTTTTTTTACCTTTACAACCCCTTTCAGTTACACCCATATTGAAGGGGAGGAGTGAGCTGAGGACACTGATGTAAAAGGGGGTGCCCCCATTTATGTGTATGTATACTTTGAGGGAAATGTACTAAAACTGGAGCACGCAGAATCTGGTGCAGCTGTGCATGGCAGCCAATCAGTTTCTAACTTCAGCGTGTTCAATTAAAGGGTCACTAAAGGAAAAAAAATGTTTTGCTGAAATGACTGTTTACAGGGTATAGAGACATAAAAGTTAACTGATTCCTTTTAAAAATAGATAAAAAAATCAATCATATAATGTGCCTACAGTTTTAGTTTTACTTTTAAACTGGTTTCATGTTTCTGTGATGTAAAGAGACACACAGAACAAAAACAAACAAATACAGGGCAATGTTTGTTTTTAAAATGAATCTGATTGGTTCTGAGGGGTTTTAGACACACAGTAATCACACCTCTTTGATCATGGACCACAGTGAAAAGCTAGCATGAGTTTTTTCATAAGGAGCCAGACAAGCAGGAAGTGTGGAGATCAGAGAAGTATTACAGCTACTTCAAAGCAAAAAAACGAAAAATCAGGACATGAAACCAGGACTGCAGTAAGGTAAAGGAGGCTATTTAGCTAAAAAAAAAAATTCCTTTAGTGATCCTTTAAGCTTTGACAGTAAAATATAGACGCTGATTGGTTACGAAGCAGAGCTGCACCAGTTTTAGTAAATCTCCTTTGTTCCTTTATTCCAATATTGAATGATGGCTGGACAAGTCCAGTAGATATGTGAATGATCACAAATCCGGCAGGAGGAAGATTTTTCCGGGATAAGCTTGTGAAGCCTGTGTGGCGTAAAATAAGCTCGGTTGACTATTTAAAATAACTGGGCTTCTTTAAGGCCCTAGAAAATACCTCTATAGGGGGCCTGTGACCCATACAATCTAATGAACGTCACGAAAACCACTGTCACCGCGTAGCATAAAAAAAGTATTATTTCTCACAGGGGAGATGACTGTCACTTCACACCCCACTTTGGAGAAATTGATATTTGCCTTTTTTCTACACTGTTCCTGATCCAACACTCTGGACCAACATAAGTGCTAAAACCCTAGGACAGACAGTAGATATAAACACTCTTGCCAAATTCTACACTGGTCTTTTTTTTATTTTTGCACTATAACAAGAGAGTTAAAAAAAAAAAATACTAATCCTGACAGTACAGGATACAGGAATTGATGTAACAAATTAAATGTGCAGCGCTGCACATTTAATTTGTTTGCAATTGTCTTTTGCTGTTCTGGCTGCTATTTAGTATCTAGAGTGACAGCGCGGTATTTTTCACTTTCCAGGAATTGTTGTAGACCATGGATTATATGATGCTACCTTTAAGTGATTGGGCACTGACAAAGGCTTTGCTGGGGCTGCTAACTTTGTAAGGCTCCAGTATGTTACCAATCACAGAGGAATGAGGTAAGGGACCAGTGTCCTGTTATTTGTACAGTGTAGGACACAGGAATTGATTCTTAGGCCTTTTTTTACATGTGGCTGATCTGCTAAGAGCTGATTGGAGCAGAAGAGGATGACAATGACACATCTGTGTCCAGTAAGTTTCTGCAAACACGGACAGAGCCTGCTATGCTCTATGGGCGGCTGTCAGTTTACACCAGGCTACCTCTAATCCGCTCTGCCTAAAAAGGAGAGAACAGTGTCCTCTTCCATTTTTTACAGTGGACCCGATCTGACCTGGAGGTAGGTAGGTGTAAAATGAGAATTGTGTCCATTTACACCGACCTGTCAAAATGAAATGCATGAACCTTCCAATCAGGTCTGCCTGTCGTTTTTTTTTTCCCCCATCTGAAAATCTGACAGGCGGACCTGATCGGAAAGGCTGTGTGAAAGGGGCCTTAGTCCCCAAGCAATAAGTTGAGGGTGGTCAACCAAATAGCCAAAACAACAGCAACAGTCCCACAGGAAAAAATAATAGACAGTTGACAGCAGAACCACCTTGTGACCAAGCATGGATCAGGCCCAAACAGCCTCTTGGTAAAAAACGGTATTAAAAAAATTAACAGAGAATCTCTGCAACTGAAAAGCCCAAGAACACCAACATCTAATAGAAGAATGAGCTCAGGCAGGGTAGAATGAACTTCCCTATCTTTACACTAGGTAAGAAACACCTTGTGATAGATTGCAGAGTATGGAGGAAACGATCAGCATGCCCCAAGGAAAGAACGACATTGTAGAGTTTTGAATGTGCCTAACTGATCATCAGTGAGTAAAGCCCAGTACACACGATCGGACCTTTGTCCGACCAAACTCGCATCGGAATTCCGACAGAATTCCATCGGAGTAAAAGAGAACATGTTCTCTATCGAAATTCTGATGGAATTCATCGGAATTACTCCGATGGGGCATGCACACGGTTGGAATTTCCGATGTAAAAAGTCTGCCTGACTTTTTCCATTGGTAATTCTGATCGTGTGTATGCCTATGGGGCTTTAGAGATGCTGAGAGGATCCACCAGAGTTACCATGGGCCTCTTGGCTGCTTCTCTGATTAATTCTCTCCTTGCCTGGCCTGTCAGTTTAGGTGGATGGCCATGTCTTGATAGGTTTGCAGTTGTGCCATACTCCATTTTTGGATGATGGATTGAGTAGGGCTCCGTGAGATGTTGAAAGCTTAGGATATTTTTTTTATAACCTAACCCTGCTTTAAAATTCTCCACAACTTTATCCCTGACCTGTCTGGTATGTTCCTTGGCCTTCATGGTGCCATTTGTTCACTAAGGTTCTCTAACAAACCTCTGAGGGCTTTACAGAACAGCTGTATTTACTACTGAGATGGAATTATGACTCTATTTACTAATTTGGTTACTTTTGAAGGCAATTGAATTTTACGTCACTAGATTTTAATTAGGGGTATAGGAGTAAAGGGGGCTGAATACAAATGCACACCACACTTTTTAGATATTTATTTGTCATAACATTTTGAAAACCATGTATCAATTTCCTTCTAGTTCACAATTATGTGCCACTTTGTGTTGGTCTATCACATAAAATACAATTAAGTTTTTTAAATGCAACATGACAAAATGTGAAAATTTTTAAGGGGTATAAATACTTTTTCAATTGTAATGATCCAACAAGACATGTATAGCTGGAAACTGATATGAAAAGGTACAGGGAAAACCCTGTCCAGGGTCCAGACTTTGCCTGTCATGGAGGGCATACACCAGAAAGGGTCTTTAGGGTCTGGGTGTCATAGGTGTAAGGTTCTGAAAGAGTACCCCTTTATGTTTTAACTAGAATAAATTAGAAATAACATTTTGTATATGCCTACAAGCAGAAGAGAGCAGAAGAATGTGTAGAGTGGCATTTAACTTAGTTTGATAAGATTGTAGCCTGCAATTAGCACAAATATACATAACAAGAATGTAAAAAAGTATTCTTAACATACAGTTAGAGCAAATGTCCACCTCAGTGCAAAATATCAAACAGCGCTGGTGTTAGATACAAGGTGACTAACAACACCATATAATATAATATAAATCAACAGATAGACAGTCTCAGGTGTTTTGAGGTCAGTATTGACGTAGATGTAATGTCCAATAATGGTGATAGAGGAGATAGATTGTGCACCATCCACCGCACTCGCAATCCACCACGTGTTATACAAACGATCCCAGCAGGGGTTCAAACTCACCAGAGATCAATCAGATCAAGCCTTTCACAATAATCCAAGATATATCTATGAGGGCTGCTGACATATCCGTCTGATAGGGGAATCACTTTTAGAGGATCAGCCTCAGATGTAATAAAAAAAAAAAAGTTTGCCAACATAGCGTAATTCAGTTTAATACTCATCCCTTCCATCAGGCATACCCCATATATTATACGTACACAAAGTAATGAAAATTAAAGCGGAGCTCCACCCGCATTTTTTTTTTCAAAGTTGGCAGCTACTAACAGTGTAGCTGCTGACTTTGAATAAGGTCACTTACCTGTCCTAGGCGCCTGCGCTGACGTCCCCCGCCGATGCCGATCCTCGATCCCGGCACCGCCATCCACAGTCAGGGAAACAGGCAGTGAAGCCGTGCGGCTTCACTGCCCGTTTCCTACTGCGCATGTGCGAGCAGCGCGGCGCTTTGTGAATGGTCCGGCTGCTTTCTGGGATACACACAGTTCCCAGAATGCAGCGCGGCCCATTCACAAGAAGACACCGAGAAGAGGAGGAAGAAAACCACACCGCGGATCATGAGGGCAGATTCGGGACTTCCGCATAGCAACAGCCTATTTAGGGTGAGTATTATTTTTTATTTTTTTCCATTAAATTTTTTTTTTTTGAAAAAAAAATAATTAGGGTGAAGCTCCGCTTTAAGCAGAGTAAAAATGACTTCACCCAAACCTTTGCAAAGAAGCAGCGTGCTTGACCACGGTTACCAGCTGGTATACAGGTGGGAGACTCCTTCCCGTATCCCTTAGTGAAGTACAGATGTAATGTCCGGTTATAGCATAAAGCTGTAACCCTTACTAGTTTCGTCGTCCATGCGACTTCTACGGAGGGTTAAGCTACACTCACGTCTAGACCAAATTTAAGTCATCTCTCATCGTCCATCTGACAGCCAATCGGAGACTAGGGGGCGTTCCTACAGGTGCACGCCCGTCAGCCAATCGACACACAGGGGGCGTTCCTACGAGTGCACGTCATGCTGTCATGTGTTGACAATCAGCTTGTTTGTGTGCAGGCTTATGCAGACAAGAGTGAGATGACAGATAGCTGCTGCACACAGCATTCAGTCATTAACCCTCAGTGAGGGAGAATCTCAGATAACATATTAACCCATCACGTGCTTCAATGCAACAATCGGGATGAAGGGCAAATTAATTAGAATAACCTGAATGATATAATCGTAACCTGCATTCCTCTAGATTTATAGACTCCAGGTGAATGATTACATAAACACGTTTAAAAACGCACATTTTGTAAACTTAAAATACATACACTATAATGCATAGAAAGCTGGACCGTCTATTTATGCTTTATGATCACAGAATATCACAAGTACAAAACGCACATGTTATAAAGCTATGTGCAAGATAATGTGATTACATAAACACGTTTAAAAACGCACATTTTGGAAACTTAAAATACAAACACTATAATGTATAGAAAGCTGGACCATCTATTTTTTCTTTATGGTCGCAGAATATCACAAGTGCAAAACGCACATGTTATAAAGCTATGTGCGAAATAATATACATGAAATATATAAGGGGGGATAACACTATATAAAATATTTAAAATAAGTAATGTAGTACACCTAATAGCAGGGATGGACTGGCCATTGGGACTACAGGGAGTTTCCCGGTGGGCCGATGGCTCAGTGGGCTGGCTACAGTGACAGCAGACTACCGCCCCCTCCACTCCTCTGTCTCTCCCTCCCCTCAGCACTCACTTTGGGGGAACAGAGACGCAGGGGAGGACCAGAGGAGCAGGGGGGATGACAGAGCAGCAGGGGGAAGGGGACAGACATCTGACTCAACAGCTATGGCCTGGGAGTTTCTCACTTCAGCCTAATCTTGTCTTACAAGGGGGGGCACCAAACTGATTCTTTGCCCTGGGTGAAATAATGTCTGGCTTCCCCACTGATACTGCCTATAAAAGTACCAGTACCAGCCATTCTACTCTAATAAAGTAGAATGGCTAGTGGCTAGTGAAGGGGGAGCGGGGGCTTAGGTGGCCGGGGGGGGGGGGTGCGGAAGTTGTCCGGCCGCTAGAGGAGAGATCTGTCAAAGTGGGCCAGTCTGGATAAAGTCCAGGGCCAAATTTTTGTCCCAGTCCAGCCCTGCCTAATAGAGTTCCAATACATTAGCAAATAATAATAAATAGAGACATATCATTGAATGTCCCCCAGTCAATTTAAAAATCACTAATAAAACAGTTAATATCCAGATCGACATTTAACCCCTTAGGCGATAAAGTGTCGACGGAAAAAATCCATTGGGTCTCCCTTTTAGAGAGATCACGGACCAAATTAGACCCTCTCCATTCAGGCTTGAGATGGTCTATACCCCAGAATTTCAAACCCCTAGGGTTTTTGTCATGAAATAATTTAAAATGTAAGGACACATTATGATCCTTGAATCCATTTAAAATATTGGCAACATGTTCTGCGATCCTGATTTTCATTTGTCGCTTAGTGCGACCTATATGGATTAAGCCGCATGGGCATTTTAATGCATAAACCACATGGTCAGTATTGCAAGTGATGAACTCATTTACAGTGAATTCTTTGTGATTTGATGTAGAGACAAAATTCTCAACTGCCCCTACTGGCCGACTAGCTTCCTTACACGCTCGACACTTCTTGCAAGCAAAAAAGCCATCTCTGTCCCAAAAAGTTGCAGGACGGGATGGAGGATCGAGTACCTTCCGAACCACCCTGTCTGCAAAGCTGGAAGCTCTCCGGTATATAAACCCCGATTTAGAGGGCAGTATAGGAGCTAATGTCTTATCAATTGACAAAACGTGCCAGTGAGTTGAGAATATATTTTCCACTTCTTTATATTGAGAAGGAAAATCTGAGAGAAAATTCCATTCTCGACTTCCATTACTTTCCACTCTGTTCCCATTACACAGAAACTTCTCTCTGGGGACGCATGCCAATTCTGAGATTATTGAATCCAACATACCAGCACAGTATCCCTTTTCTGTGAACTTGTTTTTAATAACTTGGGATTGTGTCAAAAATTCATCCAGCTCAGAGCAGTTTCTCTTCACTCTGGTTAGCTGCCCCTTAGGGATATTTCTCAACCACAATGGATGGTGGCCACTACTGATTGGCAAGTAGCTATTAGAGTCCGTCGGTTTGAAGTAAACTTTTGTTCCCAACCTATTTCCCATCCTGAATATTTCTACATCTAAAAAATGAATGCTGATAAGACTGCATTCACTAGTGAGTTTGATGTTATTGTTATTTGTATTCAGTTCTTCTAAGAAGGCCTGTAGGGTGTCTAGAGGTCCTTCCCATATAAAAAACGGGTCATCAATGTATCTTTTATAAAATAAAAGGTGAGGGCGGGACTTGGCAAAGATTATCTTATCCTCCCACTCTCCCATGAAGAGGTTCGCTATGCTAGGTGCAAACTTCGCGCCCATAGCGACACCTCTGCATTGGGAATAATAGATGCCATTGAACCAAAAGAAATTATGACTCAAACAAAAATCAAGTGAGTTCCGGATGAAAACTTTTTGATCATAGGGTAGATCGTCACGCTTGCTTAGGGCCCAATTAAGGGCCAAAAGAGCATCATCATGCTGTATGATGGTGTACAGGGAGGACACATCCGCTGTAACCAGAAATATCTCGTCTTTCCCTGTAAGGTCTATTTGTTGCATATACTGAAGCAAGCTCTTTGTATCCTTCAAATATGCCTTAGTTTCAGCTACACTTTGCTGTAAATATACATCGAGGTATTCACCAAGACGGGACGTAATAGAACCTATCCCATTGACAATGGGCCTACCTGGAGGGTTCACAATGTCCTTATGTATCTTGGGGAGAGTGTATATGGTAGGGGTTCTATTACTGCTCGGGACGAGATATTTCTTCTCCCGACCCGTAAGGACCCCTTTTTTGTATCCCATCTCCACCAGGCATTTAAGATTTTTCTCATATTGATTTGAAGGATCCCTATCGAGTTTAGTATAGGTATTTGAGTCTTCTAGCATCTCATTTAAGTGATTCAAATAAAAATCCTTTTTGAGAATGACAACCCCTCCGCCTTTGTCGGCAGGTCTTATAATAACATCCTTTCTTTTTTCAAGGGAAGTGATTCCGTCCATTATATGTTGAGGGTTGACATTTCTTTTAGGCGTTAAATGTTCGAGATCTCGTATGAGCAAACTTTTAAAGGTTTCCACTTGATGATTGGCTCTATTAAGAGGATTAAATAGGGACTTGTTACATATCCCGCTATCTATTGCCACTGAGGAACTGCTGGTACTAGGTTGGAAATTTTTATTCAGAAAATATTTTTTCATGTTTATTTTTCTTATATACTTGTGTACATCTATAAACACATTAAATTTGTTAATAGGTCTCTTTAGGCCACATTTTAGGCCTAGATGGAGAATGTTAGTCTCCTTATGGCTCAAATCAGTGCCACTCAGATTGAAAATGCTGTTTATTCCGGGGCTCTTCTTCTTTTTCTGGATTTTTCGTCCTCCACGATTGCCTCTGGTTCTTCTCTCCTTTGACTGGATTGGGGTGCATAATCCCTTTCCCAGTACTGTGATTCCCTCCAGACAGGGTCTCCTTGGTTCTGGGGTTGTGCATGAGACGGTGGTCTGCCTCGTCGTTGTGGTTGGCCTCGGCCTCGTTTCTGCCAACCCCTCCCTCTCCCTAAAAAAGGACGTGGGGATTGATAATAACTTCTTGATTCATTATCACGTAACGGTTCAAACCTATTATGGGTAGGGACTTGATGGTGAATATTGTGTGCTGGGGGATGATACACATTAGCAGGATCATCTCTCATACGACCAACATTTCTCACTGGTGTAGAATGGTCCCTTGGAGGTCGAGAAGGAGGGGCATCCCTTCTCGTTGTGCCAAGACTCCGTGAGGGAATTGTGGATGTCTGACTTTTGAAAAGTGGGAGTCTGTCAGGCGCCGAGCTGTGTATCATAGGCCCTTCAAGAATACACATTTTTACATAACAAGAATGTGTTTGTTGTCAGGAAACAGGGCCGGCCTTTGCGTTGTGCGGGTTGTGCGCCCGCACAGGGCGCAATGACCAACAGGGGAGCCGTACGTAGGGTTGTCAGCTGTGCCCAGGTACACATTCCATTGTCCTGTGGAATGTGCCGGATCGCAGCTGGATCACTGTTTATCATTGAGAAATGCGCTCTGAGCCTCTGTGCCCTGTGATTGGCTGAGCGGGCGATGTGCGGGGCGGGATGTAGTAGACATGGGGGTCTGTGACTGGCCCTGCGGCCAGCCTACCCCAATTGGGTACAAACTGTAGGACTGGGAGGTCACCAAGAGGATCAGTGGTACACCTATACAGCTAAAGTAAATACAAATAAAGGAGGGGGGGAGGGATGGAGAAAACTGAAATAAAGTCTGCCATTAGTCATTATCTATATACCAAAGATTTATTATTTTATACTGTTATTCTTCAGACTATAGGAAGATTATTAAAGTAAGAAATCTTTTAAATATTTGGAAGCTTTCAGGTGGGTTAACCACATTTTTCATTTTCCACGATAGGGGATTATAGAATCATTCTTATAGGCTAATAATAGTTCTAATTGTGCTAGGGTGTTAAACCGCTTGCTGACCGCCCGCCGTCATATTACTGCGGGACAGCGGCACTCCTGGGCGAGAGCCCATAGCTATACGTCCGCTTTAAGCGGCCGCTAGGTGGCGCGTGCCCGGCGGATACGATCGCTGCCGGGCACCCGCGATTGCTTGTTACAGAGCGGGGAACACACCCAGGAACACACCCAGGAACACACTTAACCCCTTCCCTGCCCCCCTAGTGTTAACCCCTTCACTGCCAATGGCATTTTTATAGTAATACAATGCATTTTTATAGCATTGATCGCTATAAAAATGCCAATGGCCCCAAAAATGTGTCAAAAGTGTCCGAAGTGCCCGCCATAATGTCGCAGTACTGAAAAAAAATGCTGATCGCCGCCATTACTAGTAAAAAAAAAAATATTAATAAAAATGCCATAAAACGACCCCCTATTTTGTAAACACTTTAACTTTTGCGCAAACCAATCAATAAACGCTTATTACGATTATTTTTTTTTATGAAAAATATGTAGAAGAATACGTATCGGCCTAAACTGAGGAAAAAAAATGTTTTTTTTTATATATTTTTGGGGGATATTTATTATAGCAAAAAGTAAAAAAATATCGATTTTTTTTCAAAATTGTCGCTATATTTTTGTTTATAGCGCAAAAAATAAAAAACGCAGAGATGATTAAATATCACCAAAAGAAAGCTCTATTTGTGGGAAAAAAAGGACGCCAATTTTGTTTGGGAACCACGTCGCACGACCGCGCAATTGTCAGTTAAAGTGACGCAGTGCCGAGTCACAAAAAGTGCTCTGGTCATTGGACAGCAATATGGTCCGGGGCTAAAGTGGTTAACTACTTGCTGACTGCCGTACGACTTTGTACGACCGCAGCGCAGCCCTGAATCTCTAACAGGCCGTGTTTTTACGGCCGCCCCTTGCCTTGTTCCCCAAGCGTGCAGCCGGGAACTCCTGTGCTGGCTGTGTCCCTCGGACACAGCCAAATACAGATCGCGGTAAATAGCCAATCACAGCAGCTATTTACACATATGAGATCATCTCTCATTGCCGACTCTCTGCTCCTCACACAGACAGCACGTGTGAGGAGGAAGAGAAATCTGTGACCAGCGCTAAAAACAAAAAAAAGTGACTAACCAGTGCCCCCAGGACTACCTGTGCCCCCCCCCAGTACCACAGTGCCCCCCAGTACCACAGTGCCCCCCAGTACCACAGTGCCCCCCAGTACCACAGTGCCCCCCAGTACCACAGTGCCCCCCAGTACCACTGTGCGTCCACCAGTACCACTGTGCGTCCACCAGTAGCACCGTGCGCCCACCGTGCCCACCAGTACCACTGTGCCCACCAGTACCACCGTGCCTATAAGTGCCCACCTGTGCCACCAGTACCACCTGTGCCCAGTGCCCATCTGTGCCAACAGTACCACTGTGCCCACCAGTACCCCCGTGCCCATCAGTGCTCATCTGTGCCACCAGTACCACCGTGCCCATCAGTGCCCATCTGTGCCACCAGTACCACCGTGCCCATCAGTGCCCACCTGTGCCACCAGTACCACCTGTGCCCAGTGCCCATCTGCCACCTAAGAGCACATCGGCAATCAGTGCCCATCTGTGCCACCTCATCAGTGCCCACCTGTGCCACCTCATCAGTGCCCACCTCATCAGTGCCCACCTGTGCCGCAGTCAATCAGTGCACATCAGTACCCATCTCATCAGTACCCATCTAAGTGCCATCTGTGCCTCCTCATTAGTGCCACCTGTGCCGCCTCATTAGTGCCATCTGTGCCGCCTCATTAGTGCCCACCTGTGTCCACCAGTACACAGTCCTCATCGGAGCACATCAGTACCCATCTCATCAGTACCCATCTTAGTGCCATCTGTGCCGCCTCAGTGCCATCTGTGCCGCCTCAGTGCCATCTGTGCCACCTCAGTGCCATCTGTGCCGCCTCAGTGCCATCTGTGGGCATTTGTACTTTCCTGGCTTGTTAAGGTCTCAAGAAATGAGAGAGGCCTTCAGTACATCAGGTGTGATCAGATGTGATCATTTTTTATGATTTGCACTATAGCTTGTAGACTCTAAAACTTTCACACAGACCAAAACATTTCTAAAAACTTTGGCTTATTTTTATCAAAGACATGTAGCAGTATAAATTATGGCCACAATTTATGAGGAAACATTAATAATTTGCAAAATTTGATCACAGAAACTAAGAAAAAATAAATTTTCCCCAAATTTTCGGTCTTTTTTCATTAATAGCGCAAAAAATAAAAACCGCAGAGGTGATCAAATACCACCAAAAGAAAGCTCTATTTGTGGGGAAAAAAAGGACAAAAAAAATCATTTGGGTACAGTGTTGCATGACTCAGTAATTGTCATTCAAAGTGTAAGAGCGCTGAAAGCTGAAAATTGGTCTGGTCAGGAGGGTGTTTAAGTGCCCAGTATGGAAGTAGTTAATATGGTGATGACCATTGGTAGGTTTGCGGATTTCCATAGAGAGGCCACTGTAGTTCTTGAGGCTATCAAAATATGTAAGACAATAGTCCTATACAAAGTGGGGTATTGATCTATACCTAATAATGAATAATGCGTTGGTAGGAGTAAGCTTGGTAAGGTTACCCGTAAGATTGGCGATAAAGGATGAGATAGAGTTCCAAAAACTTTTTAGAGTCTTGCAACTCCAAAGCGTGTGCAGGAGGTTTCCCGTTTGCTCGTTACATTTCCAACAGATGTCGGATGTTGTTGGATAAATTTTGGATAATTTGTATGGTGTTAAGTACCATCAATTAATTATTTTTTGGGCATTATCCCAGTGTTCAATGAAAGAGGATGACTTACTTATTGTTTGAAATGCTTTAATCCACTGAGTGGGGGAAAAAATCTGGTCCAGATCTCTTCCCCATTTCAGCATGTTTGTGTTTTTGGTAAACAGTTGGCAGGATAAAACATCGTAGAAGAAAGATATATACAAACAAGAAGGACATGCGCCAAACTAAGTGCAGTAAGTCGGGATTTAATAAAAATAATTTTATAAACAATAAATTGGCTACTCACAAACAGTGATAACATGGGCAAGTAAGGGTAAACGGCTGGTCCAGTGTCACAACCTGTCATCTGCAGCTGCAGGGGCTCACACTCGCTGGCTTCATACCATGGAGTCGTGGGAGATGAAAGTCCTGATTTTTGGAAGCCTTAGGGAGACAGCAGGAGATCCAGGAGCCGTGGACACTGCTACAGAGCAGTGTGCGTTCCAGCATGGAGCGCCGTCCGTCGCCGTACGACTGGAAGTGACGTGGGAACTCAGGCCAGCCAATGGGATGACGCGTTTCTCAGCATCCGCTGGTTCATCAGATCCATAGCGTCCAATAGGAGCAGACGTAATATATGAGCGGGGAATTGTCGTGATTGGTCAGCAGCGCTAGTAAACACAGTGCATACAAGGGAAACTGTGGAAAGGATGGAAGATAAGAAAGGGGATATCATGCGTGTACAATGGCCTCACTGCTCAAGCCTCACTGCTCAATGTGCAGTGACACGCGGCTCCGTCCTGTACACTCCACATCTCTTCTTCTGCCCCTCTCTCCCTGCATGTGTGCTGCTAGCTACGTCTGTGAAGGGGATCAGTGGACGGGAAGAATAAAAAGTCAAAGACCACAAGAATGCGAGAAGTCACTAAGAGCCCCGGGGACTATTCAAGTAAGTGATCACTGTGACTAGACCCCTTTCTCCCCCTTCCTTCTCCCCTCCTTCTCTCCCTCTTTCTTCTCTCCACTCTTCCTGGTCCCTTGCCCCCTTTCTCTCCCCCCCCTTCCTTCTCCCCCTTCCTTCTCTCCACTCTTTCTTCTCCCTTGCCTTCCTTCTCTCCCCCACCTCCCCCTTCTCTCCCCTCCTTCCCTCCTTTTCCTTCTCCCCCTTCCTTCTCTCCCTCTTTCTTCTCTCCACTCTTCCTGGTCCCTTGCCTTCCTTCTCACCCCTTCTCTCCCCCCCTTCCTTCTCTCCACTCTTTCTTCTCCCTTGCCTTCCTTCTCTCCCCCACCTCCCCCTTCTCTTCCCCGTTCCTTCTCCCCCTTATTTATCTTCATTCTCCCCCACTCCTTCTCCCCACCTCCCTCTTCCTTCTCCCTTGCCCTCCTTCTCTCCCCTCCTTCTTCTCTCCCCCCTCCTCCTCCTTTCTCTCCTTCCTCCCCCACTTTCTCCTTCCTCCCCCCTTTCTCCTTCCTCCCCCCTATCCTTCTCCCTCCCCCTTCCTTCCTCCTCTTTTTTTTTCCCGCTTTCCTTCTCTCCCCCTCCTCCCCCCCTTCTCCTTCCTTCTCCCCCTTCCTTCTCCCTCCCCCTTCCTTCTCCCCCTTCCTTCTGCCTCACCTTCCTTTTCTCCCCACTTCTCTCCCCTCCTTCTCCCCCCTCGTCCTTCTCTCCCCCCACCTCCCCTCTTCTCTCCCCTCTTCCTTTTCCAAGCTGTTCTCCTCTCTCTCCTCCCTACTCCTCGCTCCTCTTTTTTTTTCCCGGTTTCCTTCTCCCTCCACCCATCCTTCTCCCTCCCCCCCCCTTCCAGACACGCTGAATCTGGTGGCAAGGGGCGAGTGGCAAGTGACACGCTGAATCTGGTGACGGTGGCAAGTGACACGCTAAATTTTGTGGCAGGTGACAGTGAGAAGTGACACACCAAATCTAGTGGCAAGTGACACACCAAATCTAGTGGCAAGTGACACACCGAATTTGGTGGCAAGTGACACACCGAATTTGGTGGCAAGTGACACACTGAATTTGGTGGCAAGTGACATGCTGAATTTGGTGGCAAGTGACACGCTGAATTTGGTGGCAAGTGACATGCTAAATCTCGTGGCAGGGGATGGGTGGCAATTGACACGCTTAATTTGGTGGCAAGTGACATGCTGAATCTGGTGGCAGGGGATGGGTGGCAATTGACACGCTGAATTTGTTGACAGGTGATGGTGGCAAGTGACACACTGTAAAGTAGAAATATTGTATTTCCATTCTTGAGAGTTGGTGCGTAAATTGGGGCAACCTTGTAGGGGCCCATAGCATTACTTTGCCCAGGGGCCCATGAGGCTATTAAGATGGCCCTGCTGTGAATAGTCCTAGTTTGTGCACGTCTTGGCCAATCATAACACCTCTGATTCTGCTAGGGGTTCTATAGCTAAGGCAAAAATTATAGGGGATAGAGGGCAGCCCTGTCTGCTTCCGTTAGTTAATTGGGAAGTTTCTAGATAAGATACCTAAAGTGTAGACCTTTGCGTCGGGATGGGTATATAATGCCATGATTGCCGAGTAGATAAAACCGTTAAAGCCAAATTTAGTTAAGGTTTTTGATATATATTCCCAATGCAATCTTTCGAATGCTTTTTCAGCATCTAAAGCTAAGAGCAGGGCGAGGGTTTGATTATTGTGTATAGAGTTAATAATATTGAGCATTCTTCTTGTGCTATCTGGGGCCTGTCTACTTTTAACAAAGCCAACTTGATCTGGTTTAATTAGGATGGGAATTATAATAACGAGACTATTCGCCAGTACCTTTGCATAGATTTTCAGATCTGAGTTTAGTAAGGAAATGGGCCTGTAGTTTAAAGGGGAAGTGGGATCTTTGCCTGATTTAGGTATAGTGATGATTAAATAGGTTGGAAAGATGGGGGACTAGGGTTTCTTCAAAGACCGTATAATATTCTCCTGATAGGCCATCTGGGCCTGGTGATTTATTTTTTGGTAGTTCGTGTATGACCTTAAGGCCTTGTACACACGAGCAAATAGATTTGTTCAAATCGGTCGGACCGACCGATTTGAACAAATCTGTCTGCTGCCCGTTTTGGTTTGATCGCTGTACACACGATCAAACCAAAATCCCCACCAGCAGACAGCGCGGTGACGTGGCGGTGACATTGACGCCACCACGTCACCGCACCAGGAAGTAAATTACTTCCGCGCATGCGTCCAATCCATTTGACGCATGTGCGAGAAGATATGTCTGCTGGTTAGCATACTAACCAGCAGACATATCGGGCGGACGGATTCCCAGCCGACAGATTTTAAAGCATGCTTTAAAATCTGTCGGCTGGCCAAATTCGTCGGCTCGCCCGTACACACGATTAAATCTGTCTGCTGGGACGGTCGGGCCGACCGTTTCAAGCAGATAGATTTGATCGTGTGTACACGGCCTAATAATTTCTATATCTGATATAGGTTTGCTGAGTAATTCTAATGACGTAGGATCAATGGAAAGAAGGTCAATATTGTCTAAAAATGATGAGATGTTATCAGTAGAGATGTAGAGAACGGTTCGCCCGCGAACTATTCGCGGCGATTTCGGCATGTTCGCGTTCGCCGCCGCGGGCGAACATATGCGATGTTCGACCCGCCCCCTATTAATTAACATTGAGCAAACTTTGACCCTCTACCTCACAGTCAGCAGACACATTTCAGCCAATCAGCAGCATACCCTCCCTAGTAGACCCTCCCACCTGTAGGGCAGCATCCATTTTACGTTCATTCTGCTGCTGGATTCTTAGTGAGAGGAGGGATAGTTTCTCTGCTGCCGATTGCATAGGGACAGTGTTAGCTAGGGCTCCTGAAATCCATTCCTGGAAGATTTATCTGATCTCTGCTGTTATAACAGCACTCCCAAGTCTCAAACAGCTCTTGTTAGGGCTAATGAATCAGCAATCATTTTTTTTTTTTTAATCAGTGCTGCGAGACTGTAATATCTTTTAGTCAGATAGATAGAGCAGCCAGCTTAGTTAGTTAATCTTACAGTGTGTAGAGAATATATATACATCTTAACAGTTGTACATATATTTATACACTGTATAGTTTAGTTAGATTAGAGGTGTGGGTTGCTGTGCTATGTAAAGGGGTACAGTGTTGCAAGCTGCTGTGTAATATACAGGGATCCAGTGGTGCAGGGTGCTGTGTAATATAAAGGGATCCAGTGGTGCAGGGTGCTGTGTAATATACAGGGATCCAGTGGTGAAGGGTGCTATTTAAAGGGGCCCAGAGCTGTGGGGTGCTGTTCTAGTTAAAGGGGTACAGTGTTGCAAGCTGCTCTGTCTTCCAGTACTCCAGTTCTGAAAGAATCATCTGATCTCTGCTCCTTGTTAGGGCTAATGAATCAGCAATCATTTTTTTTTAACTGCAATTTGTCAGGCCTATAGCTTCTACTCTGCCAGCCTCTGCCAGTGTCACCAGTGCCACTCAGATCTGGTGGCACAGTACATTACATTTAAATAAAAAACACAATTTTAACTGCAATATAGAATAGCAGTTAGTTTTCTGCAAGTATTTTTTTGTCAGGCCTATAGCTTCTACTCTGCCAGCCTCTGCCAGTGTCACCAGTGCCACTCAGATCTGGTGTCAATTGTCAAAGTACCTTGCACGCATAGTACAACTAAACTAATATTAAAAAATGACAGGCAGAGGCAGGCCACCCCGCAGGGGCCGTCGTGGTCGTGGTGCGGGGATTCCCTTTGGCCCTAGAATATTACCTAGTGTTCAGAGGCCACGTACCCTGAACTCGAAAAGTTCTGAGGACATAGTTGACTGGCTAACACAGGACACCCAATCTACTACAGCTTACTCTGGGAACCTTGACACACCATCCTCCTCCAGCTCAGCTTCGGGCACCTCTCAAGTTACCACTCGCCCGCCTGCCGCCACCATCAACACTAGCATCACAGCTGCTTTACTTGATCTGTCAGGGGAGTTATTTACACATGATTTGGAAGAAATGAGTGATGCGCAACAATTATTGCCAAGGGATGTAGATAAATGGGATATGTCTCAGTCAGGCAGCATTACAAACATGGACGTATGGTGTGATGATGATGATGTTGTACCCGCTGCTGCTTCCTTTGCTGAGTTGTCAGATACAAGTGAATCAGTTGATGATGATGGACTGTTTGCGGTTGTTGGCGCTGCGTTAAACGGGGAGTTTGGTCTGTCAGAGTTTGGTCTGTCACTGTGAACCCTAACCTTGTCTGTAACCCTAACCCTAACCCTATCTGTAACCCTAACCCTAACCCTATCTGTAACCCTAACTCTAACCCTAACCCTAACTCTAACCCTAACCCTATCTGTAACCCTAACCCTAACTCTAACCCTAACCCTAACTCTAACCCTAACCCTAACCCTTACAGTGCCTGATAGATACAACATCAAACGTGATGTTTTAAAGCACGTTATTCCAAACAATTTAGGGATGTTAGGTGATTTATGCCCTTTATGGATTAAAAACGGACTCTGCGACAACTACGTAATTTTCCATGGGAGTTTTGTCATGGATCCCCCTCCAGCATGCCACAGTCCAGGTGTTAGTCCCCTTGAAACAACTTTTCCATCAGTTCGTTGGCCAGATAGAGTCCCTGTGTGTTTTAAAATTCGCCTGCCCATTGAAGTCTATGGCGGTTCGCGTGGTTCGCCGGTTCGCGAACATTTGCGGAAGTTCGCGACATTACTAGTTATCAGCAGTAGGTTGGGGGGTGAGAGTGTCATTTTTAAGATTATAGAGTGTCTCATAGTACAGTGAGAAAGTATCTGCTATCTCTTTAGGATCGAGGATTGTTTTGCCTGAGGTGTGGTGGGTTAGTTTATGAATTTTGTTCTTTTGTTGGCAAAGTTTTATTTGGGAGGCCATTAACTTACCTGCTCTGTTACCTTGGGAGTAGTATTTTAAATTTAGTTTTTTAAGATATTTGTCATGGTCAGCAATTAATAAGGATCTAAGGGTATTGAGTTGGCGTTCTAAGATTATGGTTTAGGGTTTTTTTTGTGCAAATTTTTAAGGTTGGAAATTTCTATTAGTATTGAGTTGATCGTGTTGTTTCTATTTTTTTTTCTCTCTAGCGGTGATTTGCATTAAGAGACCTCTCGCATATGCTTTGTGGGCGCACCATAGAGTAGTGTTGTTAAAGGACATATTATCATTTACATCAAAAAATTATCTTAGACCTTTTTTTATCACAGATCTATGTTTCTCCTGGAAGATGATATATGTGTTTCTCCAAAGATAATTGTTGGGGCAATTTTGGTTCGAATTAATATCAAGAGTGATTGGAGCGTGATCAGACCATGTTAGGTTGTGAATACTAGCATTTGCTACTTTTGGGAGGAGATTATTATCTGTGATGAAATAGTCTATTCTGGAGTACGTCTTATGAACATTGGAGAAGAAAGTAAAGTCTTTTTCTGTGGTATGAGGCATCTCCAGGGATCGTACAGGTCTTCTGCTGAGAAAATGTTGGAGAGACCCTTTCTGGGAGCTTTTCCTTTCTTGGAGGTCCATATCAGGATACATCGGTGCGTTGAAGTCTCCACAGATCAATTAAGATCATTTTTAATTGAAGGGGCATGAATTGTATGACATTCTGTAAAGGTAATCAATGGTTTATTGGACACCCAGTTGGTAACTTGTGGTCACTCTCTGAAGTTTATGTACTGTCATAGATGACCTATGTCGAACACCCTTGACCATAGGCAGTGGTGGACAAACCCTTAGATTGCTCGTGGGCTAGTATTTGACTTTAGGACAGCATCCTTAACCTAATTAATCAGTTTAGTTATTGAACAGCACTGGACCAATAGCCAGTCAGTGGCTACCTGCATGGTGATCAGTGTGTACCCAGCCGTTATTAGACAGCTGGGTACACAGTGACACTGTACCTGTTGATCGGAGAGGCTGAGTACCATGTGATTGCTGTGATTGGTCATCGCAGGGATCATGTGGTACTGTTTATAGTGCTGATTTCTCCCCTTCCCCTTACAACAGCTGCTGATCCATTCATTCTGTTGAAGTGACACAATGATCTTCTTTTTTTTTTTAACTCTTTCATGTCCCCCTCCTCTTCTACTCATACTAGCTAAAATGCTGTCTCCTTGTGACTGGTAGATTAACCCCTCACCTCCCTTGTCTTGCCCATCTGAACATGAACCCCTTTATCTCCATCCTGTCACGGTATGTGACCAGTATATTAGCCCCTTCACTTACTCCTTCCTGTGTGTATGTTCTGTACATGTAGTGTATCTAGTGCACTATTCTCAAAGTCTGTGTTTAAGAAGATTTAACAATTAATAGGAATTTATACAAATGCCAAAAAATTAGGCAGAGAGGTGTTAGGGCACAGGATACCCCAAAACGACAAAAAATGTAGACTCCATACCTCTCCTCATGGTAAATACAGAGAAGAGGTCCTTCAACGCCTTGCTAATCGAAAACGTTCAAACTATTTCGCAGCTCCAGATAAGGTAATCAACATGTATTATGTCAATTTCAGTATTAGAGCTGAAATTAGAGCTGAAATTAGAGCTGAAATTAGAGCAGTATCAGCTACTGTAACCTGGGAAGCAGAGGCGTTGCTAGGGGGGTGCGGCCTGCACCCGAGTGACACCCGCTAGAGGGGTGACACCATCCCGACATTGTGTATTTTTTTTTTTTAGACTGACATAATGTTGGCAGCCAATCAGAGGCGTACTAAGTGGGGGGCAGGGCGCCCCGGATGCCACACACTGGGGGGGGGGGTGTCAGGCTGGCGGTGGGTGTTCGCCGCGCTCGAGTGACACCCGTCGGCTGGCGCACCCGGGACCCAACTATTCTCTATCTCGTGGCCACACTGCGGCTCTGTCTGATCTGTCTCGGCTGTGACCTGTCTCACGCAGCCGGGCACAGTGATTGAACCCGCCGCCTCCTCCCCCTCCTGGCCTCCTCCCCCTCCTCCCTGTAGACTACACTGCGGTGTGCCAAGCATCATGTCCCACTGACCTGCGCTATTCATCTGAGGATTCTGAGCCGAGGCGACAGATCACAGGCGAGGTACATTATGGGTCTGAAGGGGGGGTCTGGGTCTCCACTGTAGGGGGGTCTGTATTGTAGGTGGGGGGTGTCTGCGCTGTGTTGGGGTGTCTGCACTGTATGGGGGTCTCAGGTCTGTATTGTGGGGTGTCTGTAGGGGGGTCTGTATTGTAGGGGAGGGTGTCTGCATTGTAGGGGGGCTGCACTATAGGGGTGTCTGTATTGTGGGGTGTCTGCACTGTAGGGGGGGCTGCACTGTAGGGGGTCTGCATTGTAGGGGTGTACCATGTCTGTACTGAATGGGAGGTGTCTGTGCAGGGGGTCCAGAACTGTTAGGGGGATGTCTGTGTAACATACAGGTGTCCAGAGCAGGGGGTCTAGAGGTGCAGGGTGCTGTGTAATGTAAAGGGGTCCAGAGTGCTGTTTAATGTTAAGGGGTCCAGAGGTGCAGGGTGCTGTGTAATGTAAAGGGGACCAGAGGTGCAGGGTGCTGTTTAATGCAAAGGGGACCAGAGGTGCAGGGTGCTGTGTAATGTAAAGGGGACTAGAGGTGCAGGGTGCTGTGTAATGTAAAGGGGACCAGAGGTGCAGGGTGCTGTGTAATGTGAAGGGGTCCAGGGGTGCTGTGTAATGTAAAGGGGTCCAGAGGTGCAAGGTGCTGTGTAATGTATAGGGGACCAGAGGTGCAGGGTGCTGTGTAATGTAAAGGGGACCAGAGGTGCAGGGTTCTGTGTAATGTAAAGTGGTCCAGAGTGATGTGTAATGTAAAGGGGTCCAGAGGTGCAGGGTGCTGTGTAATGTAAAGAGGTCCAGGGTGCTGTGTAATGTAAAGGGGACCAGAGGTGCAGGGTGCTGTGTAATTTAAAGGGGACCAGAGGTGCAGGGTGCTGTGTAATGTACAAAAAAGGTCCAGAGGTGCAGGGTGCTGTGTTATGTAAAGGGGTTTAGAGTTGCAGGGTTCTGTGTAATGTAAAGAGGTCCAGGGTGCTGTGTAATGTGAAGGGGTTCAGGGTGCTGTGTAATGTAAAGGGGACCAGAGGTGCAGGGTGCTGTGTAATGTAAAGGGGCCCAGAGGTGCAGGGTGCTGTGTAATGTAAAGGGGTCCAGAGTGCTGTGTAATGTAAAGGGGTCCAGAGGTGCAGGGTGTTGTGTATTGTAAAGAGGTCCAGGGTGCTGTGTAATGTAAAGGGGACCAGAGGTGCAGGGTGCTGTGTATAATGTAAAGGGGACCAGAGGTGAAGGGTGCTGTGTAATGTAAAGGGGACCAGAGGTGCAGGGTGCTGTGTAATGTAAAGGGGACTAGAGGTGCAGGGTGCTGTGTAATGTGAAGGGGTCCAGGGGTGCTGTGTAATGTAAAGGGGTCCAGAGGTGCAAGGTGCTGTGTAATGTATAGGGGACCAGAGGTGCAGAGTGATGTGTAATGTAAAGGGGTCCAGAGGTGCAGGGTGCTGTGTAATGTAAAGAGGTCCAGGGTGCTGTGTAATGTAAAGGGGTTCAGGGTGCTGTGTAATGTAAAGGGGACCAGAGGTGCAGGGTGCTGTGTAATGTAAAGGGGTCCAGAAGCGCAGGGTGCTGTGTAATGTAAAGAGGTCCAGGGTGCTGTGTAATGTAAAGGGGACCAGAGGGGCAGGGTGCTGTGTAATGTAAAGGGGACCAGAGGTGCAGGGTGCTGTGTAATGTACAAAAAAGGTCCAGAGGTGCAGGGTGCTGTGTTATGTAAAGGGGTTTAGAGTTGCAGGGTTCTGTGTAATGTAAAGAGGTCCAGGGTGCTGTGTAATGTAAAGGGGACCAGAGGTGCGGGGTGCTGTGTAATGTAAAGGGGCCCAGAGGTGCAGGGTGCTGTGTAATGTAAAGGGGTCCAGAGTGCTGTGTAATGTAAAGGGGTCCAGAGGTGCAGGGTGCTGTGTATTGTAAAGAGGTCCAGGGTGCTGTGTAATGTAAAGGGGACCAGAGGTGCAGGGTGCTGTGTATAATGTAAAGGGGACCAGAGGTGCAGGGTGCTGTGTAATGTAAAAAGGTCCAGAGGTGCAGGGTGCTGTGTAATGTAAAGGGGTCCAGAGGTGCAGGGTGCTGTGTAATGTGAAGGGGTCCAGGGGTGCTGTGTAATGTAAAGGGGTCCAGAGGTGCAGGGTGCTGTGTAATGTAAAGGGGCCGAGAGGTGCAGGGTGCTGTGTAATGTAAAGGGGAGTTCTTATTATGCAGTGTTACGTGGGAAAAAATAAAATATGGGGGGTGGGGGAGGGTGACACCATGTCTTACCGCACCAGGTGACACCAACCCTAGTGACGCCACTGCTGGGAAGCAGCTAATCGAGGATAATCTGTGCTTGATTAGCTGTTGTGGAGAACAGGGGCAGACATTAAGGGTTTAATAAACCCCCATGTCTCCATGGGGGTATATCATAAAGGGGGATTGTTGCACCCCTCGATAGCTATAAAACGAAAAATATAAAACTGTTAAAGAAAACTGTAACAAAATAAACATTATACGCTAATAGACAATTTTTGGTACTTCAGTTTGTTGCCGTTTCACAGGCACACACAGGGGCTGATTTACTAATATCAATACGCCGCGCCGGTTCATGGCTTAATTAGTGCGCTGGATGAATCCTTAATTAGGCGCATGAACCGGGCGCAGCAGCGGCGCAATGCAATTAATAAGTAAAGCCGTGCTAAACTCCCTGTAGAAGTCTATGGGGGAAATCAAACGTGTTTATTTTAAAGGTTAATATGCAAGTTTTGTCCTAAAAAGTGTTTGGGGACCTGAGTCCTGCCCCAAGGACGTTTTTTCGGGAGCAGTGAATTTAATAATGCTTAAAGTGCAACAATAAAAGTGAAATATTCCTTTTAAATTTCGTGCCTAGGGGGGTGTAAAGTCAGCATGTGAAAAAGCGCAGGTTTGCCGTGGTTAGAACTGTCCCTGCACAAAATGAATTTAAAACCGGCTTTGCGGCTATAATGAATTTTCGGCTCCCGGAAATTGTGAGAGAATTCATTCATAAATAAAAAAATAAAAAAAAGTGTGGGGTCCCCCCAAATTACATTTCCAGGCCCTTCAGGTCTGGTATGGATATTAAGGGGAACCCCGCGGTAAAAAATAAAAATGACGCGGGGTTCCCCCCAAATATCCATACCAGGCCCTTCAGATCTGGTATGGATTTTAAGGGGAACTCCACCCCAAATAAAAAAAATTGCGTGGGGTTCCCCCAAAAATCCACACCAGACCCTTATCCGAGCACGTTAACCTGGCCGGTCGCAGAAAAGAGGGGGGGACAAAGTGCGGCCCCCCCTCTCCTGAACCGTACCAGGCCACATGCCCTCAACATGGGGAGGGTGCTTTGGGGTCCCCCCCAAAGCACCTTGTCCCCATGTTGATGGGGACAAGGGCCTCATCCCCACAACCCTGGCTGGTGGTTGTGGGGGTCTGCGGACGGGGGGCTTATCGAAATCTGGAAGACCCCTTTAAAAAAAGGGGACCCCCAGATCCCCCCCCTATGTGAAATGGTAATGGGGTACATTGTACCTCTACCATTTCACCAAAAAAATGTGAAAAGTGTAAAAAAAGACAAGAGCCGGTTTTTGACAAATCCTTTATTAATATCTTCTTTCCTCACTTATTCTTCCATCTTCTTCCATCTTCTTTTATCTTCTTCTTTTCATCTTTCATTCGGGTTTCTTCATCTTCTTCCTCTGCTTCTTTCTTGGGCCTTCTCGTCCGCATCTTCTTCTTCTTTCCTGGATGCTGCACTTCCAATTTAATTCCCCGTCGTGTGACGCTCCTGAGACCACACACCCCTCTGATGCACATGCACCAAACGGGGACTTTCTTAGGAGTTTACCCGTGGCGTCAGAGGGGGGGCGTGGTCGCAGGAGCGTCACACGGCGGGGAATTCAATTGGAAGCGCAGCGTCTGGGAAAGAATAATAAGATGCGGACGAGATGGCCGACGGAAGGAGAAGAAGATGGAAGAATACGCCGGACAAGAAGATGGAGGAAGAAACCCGAATGAAAGAAGAAAAGAAGAAGATGGAAGAAGAAGCGAGGAAAGAAGAAATTAATAAAGGACTTCTCTTGTGTACATCACAGAATTCTAAATCATGTGGGGTATCTATTTTGATATCTAAACAAACGATGTGGAAGGAATTGGCGGTGATTAAAGATGAACTGGGTCGTTTGTTAATAATTAAAGGAACATTGAACCAAAGAAAAACTACGCTGGTAAATATTTATTTACCAAACGTCGATCAGATAAACTATTTAGAATTTTTTTTACAATTGGTCCAGCAACACAGGGAGGGAACATTGGTGATAGGGGGTGTAACGGTCACCACCGTTTATGACCCTCCATCCACGACAAGCTTATCTGTCACATTGCGACAATCTTGCATACATGATCCATTCCATTTCCCATAATCAAGACGAGACTCTGCTCTGTACTTGTTTCCAAATGTATGAACACTTTAATGGTTTCTTCTCAGCTTTTTATACAGTACAAGATGTTACAGTTAATCACAGGACAATGCAATCTCCACCCCCCCTATTCACACACTGGGGCTAATTCTCTAGCAGATATTTCGGCACCGATACTAAGGAGATCTATCACATTCCTTTATCCATAGAATTCAAATAAAATACAATCACACAATGAATTTCCCTTCAATCCACAAAGGGACCCACACCTGAGCAGCAATAAATTCCTTTGCTAAACATAATTGGCATGCTAATTCATTACATCTGAAGAGAGACGGTAACACAGGGCTTTAAACACAATGAAAAGGTCTTTCCGGAGCTGATGTAATTAACACCTTTCAACAGAATGAAATGTCTTTCACAAGCCGGGTCACTTAGCATTTTAAAAGCCTATTATACAGAGGGATGAGTCACTGCCTTGTTGACCTGGTCTCAAGTCAACATGAACCACTTGTAATATTCCAGTATCCTGCCATTAGGTCTCAATAATGTCCCATCTTATGTAATACATGAATTATGATCCTATTAGCCACTTCGCCCAAAAGGGCACAGGGTGGACTTAGACCCAGGAGTTATTAGTGCCGCAGTCACAGGAGTATCTCTCATCCTTCCAAAGTCTTTGGTTGTCACAGGTCATTCCGTTACATCTCTCCCCTTTCGGTGGGAGACGGACACAGGAGGGAACCCCAAACGGGTTGACTCCGAAGTCAGTCAGTAGTTCCAGTCCTCCAATGCTGGTATCCATACTGTACCCCAAATAAATGGCTCCAAACTGAGCATTACTCACCCCGCCAACCTCTGCCTCTTTCAGAGAACACGCCTGCCGCTGGGGAGAGGCCTGGACTGGCCCTTCTCCCTGGAGTTCTTTCAGCCGCTGGAGAGAAGGCAGGGTGGCTGGGCTCAATCCATCATGCTGTTGGGGGTCTGGGCCAACTGCCCCCCCTTCCTGGGGTATACCAGTGGAGACTGAAGTCCCATCCACTGGTGCTAGGTGAAAACCCCCCGGTGCTTGCAAAGCAAAGCCGACATCCTCCTGTTTCAGTGCCGCAACATTTTCTGGGGTTGTGCCAGTGGAGACTGAAGTCCCATCCACTACCCCAGGAACCCCCTCTTCTGTTAGTGGAGAGCAGAGGCCCATTCTGTTCTGTTGCCAGCTCTTCCGCTGGGTTGCTGTGAGTGGAGACCACAGTCCCATCCACTACCACAGGGACCCCCTCTTCTGTTAGTGAGGAGCAGAGGTCCGTGACCCTCTGTTCTGTTGCCAGCTCTTCTGCTGGGTTGCTGTGAGTGGAGACCACAGTCCCATCCACTACCACAGGGTCCCCCTCTTCTGTTAGTGAGGATCAGCCTGCTTAACTCAGCTGTCCACTCCTGCTTTGGTTGTTCCCCCAACAACAGCATTCGTACGTCATACTGCGGCCAGTACCTTGCATAGATTGAGGGTAGGACCTTTCCTTGGTTTTGCTGCTCCAGAGCTAGCGCTTCCTTCCAGAGTTGGCACCGAATCACATCCGACCATCCCAGCAGGACCTCCTCTGATACTGGTCCTCTGTGCTGTATCCGCATCTCTTGTAACCTCCTTTGGAATTCCTCTTCCATGGAGACTGGTATTTGCACCCAGGGCTGGACTGGGACAGAAATTTGGCCCTGGAATTCATCCAGACTGGCCCACATTGACAGGTTTCTCCCATGGCGGTCAGACAACTCCCGCACCCCCCCTGGCCACCCAAGCCCCCTCTCCCCCTTCACTAGCCACTAGGGATGAGCTTCGCGTTCGATGCGAACACATGTTCGCATCGAACATCGGCCGTTCGATCGTTCGTCGAAAACGAACAAATCGGGTCCTTCGCGCCAAATTCGAATGACCCATAATTCACTGCGGCATTGCGCGCTGATGATTGGCCAAGCATGCACCATGACCTCTGCATGCTTGGCTTATCACAGCGCCCAAAAAACGAAGAGACCTAATTGGCCAAAGCCTGGGTGCCTTGGCTAATTAGGGCTCAGGGCTGTAGCACACGCCCCACACTATAAAAGGCCGCCTCCCGGGCGGCCTCGTGTGGTGTGTTCCGGCTTGCTTGCTTTGCAGTCAGACAGACAGAGTAAGAGAGAGAGAGAGAGATAGATAGATATTGAGAGACACAGTGTCTTTTCAGATAGATAGATAGATAGATAGATCAGGGAGGCTACTAGTTAGTATAGTTAAATTTACAGTTTGTAGAGAATATATTGACATCCCTAGGAGTTGTCAATATATTTATAAACTGTATAGCTTAGCTTGATCTGCTATTAGTATCTGTCAGGCAGGAGATTGTGCTTTAGGGTTTACCTTAAACATAGTACTCCGTGTTAGTCAACGCGTGCTAGTTAATTGCACATAGACGCATTAACTGTTACTGCAAGTGTGCTATTTATTTGCACAGAAAGGCAGTTGCTGTTAATGCAAGTGGGCTATTGAATTGCACAGAAACGCAGTCGCTCTGACTGTGCGTGTGCTGTTCAATACCACCTTAGCGCATTTGGTGTGACCGCACGTGTGCTCTTATATACCACCTGAGCGCAGTTAGTGCCACTGTACGTGTGCTGGTATATACCACCTGAGCGCAGTTAGTGCCACTTTACGTGTGCTGGTATATACCACCTGAGCGCAGTTTGTGCCACTGTACGTGGGCTGCTATATACCACCTGAGCGCAGATAGTGCCACTGTACGTGTGCTGGTATATACCACCTGAGCGCAGATAGTGCCACTGTACGTGTGCTGCTATATACCACCTGAGCGCAGATAGTGCCACTGTACGTGTGCTAGTATATACCACCTGAGCGCAGTTAGTGCCACTGTACGTGTGCTGCTATATACCACCGGAGCGCAGTTAGTGCCACTGTACGTGTGCTGCTATATACCACCTGAGCGCAGTTAGTGCCACTGTACGTGTGCTGCTATATACCACCTGAGCGCAGTTAGTGCCACTGTACGTGTGCTACTATATACCACCTGAGCACAGTTAGTGCCACTGTACATGTGCTCCTATATACCACCTGAGCGCAGATAGTGCCACTGTACGTGTGCTCCTATATACCACCTGAGCGCAGTTAGTGCCACTGTACGTGTGCTGGTATATACCACCTGAGCGCAGTTAGTGCCACTGTACGTGTGCTCCTATATACCACCTGAGCGCAGTTAGTGCCACTGTACG
Source organism: Rana kukunoris (assembly GCA_029574335.1). Classification (NCBI taxonomy): domain Eukaryota; kingdom Metazoa; phylum Chordata; class Amphibia; order Anura; family Ranidae; genus Rana; species Rana kukunoris. The sequence goes on from CM056050.1 coordinate 461,582,247, forward strand.
TGTGCTGCTATATACCACCTGAGCGCAGTTAGTGCCACTGTACGTGTGCTCCTATATACCACCTGAGCGCAGTTAGTGCCACTGTACGTGTGCTGCTATATACCACCTGAGCGCAGTTAGTGCCACTGTACGTGTGCTCCTATATACCACCTGAGCGCAGATAGTGCCACTGTATGTGTGCTGCTATATACCACCTGAGCGCAGTTAGTGCCACTGTACGTGTGCTGGTATATACCACCTGAGCGCAGATAGTGCCACTGTACGTGTGCTGGTATATACCACCTGAGCGCAGATAGTGCCACTGTACGTGTGCTCCTATATACCACCTGAGCGCAGTTAGTGCCACTGTACGTGTGCTCCTATTAACCACCTGAGCGCAGTTAGTGCCACTGTACGTGTGCTGCTATATACCACCTGAGCGCAGTTAGTGCCACTGTACGTGTGCTCCTATATACCACCTGAGCGCAGTTAGTGCCACTGTACGTGTGCTGCTATATACCACCTGAGCGGAGTTAGTGCCACTGTACGTGTGCTCCTATATACCACCTGAGCGCAGTTAGTACCACTGTACGTGTGCTGGTATATACCACCTGAGCGCAGTTAGTGCCACTGTACGTGTGCTGCTATATACCACCTGAGCGCAGTTAGTGCCACTGTACGTGTGCTCCTATATACCACCTGAGCGCAGATAGTGCCACTGTACGTGTGCTGCTATATACCACCTGAGCGCAGTTAGTGCCACTGTACGTGTGCTGGTATATACCACCTGAGCGCAGATAGTGCCACTGTACGTGTGCTGGTTTATACCACCTGAGCGCAGATAGTGCCACTGTACGTGTGCTGGTATATACCACCTGAGCGCAGTTAGTGCCACTGTACGTGTGCTGCTATATACCACCTGAGCGCAGTTAGTGCCACTGTACGTGTGCTGCTATATACCACCTGAGCGCAGTTAGTGCCACTGTACGTGTGCTCCTATATACCACCTGAGCGCAGATAGTGCCACTGTACGTGTGCTCCTATATACCACCTGAGCGCAGATAGTGCCACTGTACGTGTGCTCCTATATACCACCTGAGCGCAGTTAGTGCCACTGTACGTGTGCTGGTATATACCACCTGAGCGCAGCTAGTGCCACTGTACGTGTGCTCCTATATACCACCTGAGCGCAGCTAGTGCCACTGTACGTGTGCTGCTATATACCACCTGAGCACAGTTAGTGCCACTGTACGTGTGCTCCTATATACCACCTGAGCCCAGATAGTGCCACTGTACGTGTGCTCCTATATACCACCTGAGCGCAGTTAGTGCCACTGTACGTGTTACGTACCTTGTGGATAGAGCCTCGTATGCAGGAAAGAGCCCCTCTTACCGCCCGGGTTCAGGGACTGCTGGAGTGGGGACAGCAAGTACGGGAGCGCGGTGAGGTAAGAGTGCTTGGGATGACAGCAGACTGGTTGGAATGGAAATCTTGCGGGCAGGCAGTGTAGGAGACAGCGTCTCTGGAGGGTCACCGGAACCGGATAGCGGGAACTGGTGGACAAGCCGGGTTAGATGCAAGACAGAAACGGGTATGCAGTCAACACGGGTCAGATGGGCGGATCACCCGAAAGTCACTCTGTAGCGGAGGTAGCGTTGTCAAAGTTCAAGCATAGGTCTGATAACGAGGGGCAGTAGAGTAGAGCGGAGTCGGATCAAGCCAGGAGTCGGTAACGGTATTCAGGTAGTCAGACGGAGCCGGGTCAGGTATCGGGTAGAACAGGTATCAGGTTTCAACAGGTATCAGGTAAGCAGGTATCAGGTTTCAACAGACATCAGGTTTCAGGGTTTTTAGGACATAAGCTGTAGATCAGACAGCAAGGTGTCACTGCTGCTACTGATCTTTTAAAGGGGAAGAGAGGCTAGTGCGCATGCGCGCGCTCCCGCCGCGCATGCGCGCGCCCCCGTGACGCACACACGCGAAATTGGAGCGCGAGCAACAGGGACTCGTCGGAGCCCACAGGTAGGTCCCTGACATTGCCCCCCCCAAGGGGCAGCCTCCGGATGCCAAATTGGATTCTTTTTTCAGGGTGAGCGGAAAAAAAATTGCGAATCAGTCTCTGTGCATGGATGTTGTTTTCGGGTTCCCAGGAATTGTATTCTGGGCCATACCCTTTCCATTTTACTAAAAATTGAGTTTGCCCTTGCCGCTTCCTACAGTCGAGGATGGCCTCCACAACGTATTCCTCGCACCCATCAACAAAAACAGGTTCTGGGGGACTGGTCCCTCTATCAGGAAAGGGATCCAGAACTGCAGGTTTCAACAATGACACATGGAATACTGGATGAATTTTCAAAGAATCAGGTAAGGATAGTTCATACGATACCTCATTGATCTTCCTTCGTACTGGAAAAGGTCCTATGAACTTTGGTCCCAACTTCTTTGAAGGACAGGCCAACTTGAGGTTGGTTGTAGATAGCAATACCTGGTCACCTGGTTGAAGGTTTAATTCGCCTCTCTTCTTCCGGTCAAAGAACTTTTTACTGGCAGCTTGAGCTTTAGTCACCGCTTCCCGTAATACCTGGTTGTTGTGGCTGAGGAACTCCATCGTCCCCTGCCTGCCGGGACTGGGGATTCTGAAAAAAGGTCAGGTAAAAAGGTTAGATCAAAACCATAGTTGGCAAAGAAAGGGGATTGCCCGGTAGCTGAGTGGTTGGCGTTATTGTACGTGAACTCCGCTAGGGGTAGCAGGGAAACCCAATCGTCCTTAGAGAAGGACGTAAAGCACCTAATGTGCTGTTCAAGAGTCTGGTTGGTCCTCTCTGTTTGCCCGTTGGTTTGGGGATGATAGGCTGAGGAAAAGGAGAGTTTAATCTTCAAGGTTTCACATAAGGATCTCCAGAAGCGGGACGTGAACTGAACCCCCCTGTCAGACACGATGTCGGAGGGAATTCCGTGTAGCCGAACAATCTCCTTGATGAAGATGCGAGCAGTCTCTGTGGCCGTTGGGGTACTCCTTAAGGGAAGGAAATGAGCCATTTTGGATAGGCGATCCACGACTACAAAAATTGCCGTGCACCCCTCTGAACGAGGAAGTTCGACTATAAAGTCTATAGAAATCATTTCCCAGGGTCTATTGGGTACAGGTAGGGGCTTCAACAGTCCCCAAGCTCGGCTTCTTGTGGTCTTGTTTCGATTACACGTGGGGCATGAGTTAACATATGTTTTGCAGAAATTTTCCAGGTCTGGCCACCAGAAGGTACGACGGACCAGTTCGAGGGTTTTCCGAACCCCAAAGTGTCCCGCCAATGGGTGGTCGTGAAGGAGTTTCAGGACTTCCACACGGCTTGTTTCTGGAACGAAAATTTGGCTGCCTCTCCAAAACAGTCCATCCCTAGATGTTAAAGTGATGCTGGAAGGTTTGGAGGCATCTGTGGATGCTTCTCTAATTTCGGAGAGTAGACCAGACTGGAGAAGTAGGAAGTTACCTGCTGGTAAAATAGTGTCAGGAACCGGTATATCCTTGGGGTTATCATGCATCCGGGATAGTGCGTCTGGTTTGACGTTCTTTGAACCTGGCCGGTAGGTGATGTGAAAACAGAAGCGTGAGAAAAACAGCGCCCAGCGGGCTTGACGGGGCTTCAACCTTTTAGCAGATCTTAGGTACTCAAGATTCTTGTGATCGGTATAAATTAATACTGGGTGGGCTGCGCCTTCTAACAGGTACCTCCATTCCTCCAATGCGGTCTTGATGGCAAGTAGCTCACGATCTCCGACATCATAATTTCTTTCCGCAGGAGAAAGTTTCCGGGAAAAGAATCCGATGGGATGCATTAGGTCTTTATTCCCCTGGCGTTGGGAGACAACAGCTCCCACTGCGACTTCAGATGCGTCAACCTCGAGGATATAGGGTAGTGCAGGATCAGGGTGACTGAGGATCGGGGCTGACGTGAAAAGCTTTTTGAGTCGGTCAAAGGCCTTTTGAGCTTCTGGGTTCCAGTGAAAACGTAGGTTTTGTCTGGTCAATTGTGTGATGGGAGAAATTATTGCAGAAAACCCCCTGATAAATCTTCTATAGAAGTTTGCAAAACCTACGAAGCGTTGTACCCCCTTCTTGTCCAGGGGTACCGGCCAGTCGAGGATAGCAGACACCTTCTGCGGGTCCATCTTAATTCCGGTGGGAGAGATTACCAAGCCTAGGAACTGGATGGTCTGACGTTCAAATTCGCATTTCTCTGCCTTGGCGTATAATCTGTGTAGTCGGAGCCGGTGGAGGACTCTACGAACATGCTCTCGGTGTCTGTCTAATGATCTGGAAAAGACTAAGATATCATCAAGATAGACAATTACAAAGATGTCCAGAAAGTCTCTGAGTACGTCATTAATAAAATGCTGAAAGGTGGCGGGCGCATTACACAGTCCGAAGGGCATGACTAGGTACTCGTAATGACCGAATCGGGTACGAAAAGCTGTTTTCCATTCGTGCCCCTCCCGAATACGGACCAGGTTGTAGGCCCCTCTCAGGTCTAGCTTGGTGAAGACGGTAGCTGACCTCAGTTTTTGGAAGAGCTCGGGTACCAGGGGTAGCGGGTACCGGTTTTTCACTGTGATATTATTGAGTTCCCGGTAATCTACACACGGACGGAGGGACTGATCCTTTTTGGTAACAAAAAATATTCCAGCGCCTGCTGGGGAGGTAGAAGGCCGGATGAACCCCTTATGTAAGTTTTCATCTATATATATTTTTAGGGCCTCCTGCTCATTTTCTGACAACGGAAAAATACGCCCAAAAGGAATTTCGGCCCCTGGGAGGAGCTCGATCGGGCAGTCATAGGGGCGATGGGGCGGAAGGGAGTCGGCCCCTTGTTTACTAAAAACGTCCAGGAAGTCATGATAGGGTTCAGGAATGCACTGAAGCAGGCTTGGGTCAGAGTCCATACATAGTAAGGTGGGAGGTGAACTGGTGGGCCCGGGTAGACAGTATTGCTGGCAGTAAGGGGACTGAAAAGACACCTCTCCAGATGCCCAATTAATCAGAGGGTTGTGAGCCTGAAGCCAGGGTAGGCCGAGGATTACCGGAAACAGAGGAGAGGAAATCACATCTAGGACCAACAGTTCCTTGTGCTGAGGAGCGATTAAAGCAGGTAGAGGTAGAGTCTCTTGGGTTACCTGTCCAGAACTGATGCGGTAGCCGTCGGCCAGAAAAACAGAGAGTCCATGGGTCTTTCTTCGTAAGGGGATGCTGTGCAGGTTGACAAAAGCGGTATCGATGAAGCAGCTGCATGCGCCGGAGTCAAGGATGGCGTTGACCGGAATATTCCTTCCCTGGCACTGTAACGAGAAAGGTAGAGCAAGGTGGGTTGCATTGCCTGACAGGGCTGAGAAGTTGACAGGAGCTGAGGTGAGGCACTTACGTGTCTTAACAGGACAGTTGCGAACGTAGTGGCCAGTCCCGCCGCAGTACATGCAAAGGTTGAGTTGGCGACGACGTGCCCGCTCTTCAGGTGGTAGTGTTGGTCGCATGAGGCCAAGTTGCATGGGTTCAGATGAGTCCTGGTTGGTGCTGGGGGGATCAGGGTAGGTAGGAGGCAGGTAGCGAGAAGCCGGCATAGGTACCTTTGCAGTCATCCAGGTGGGATGGTTCGGTTGAGAAGATCGCTCAGCCCGGCGTTCACGAAGCCGGCGGTCGATCTGGATAGCTGTGGTAATTAGATCTTCGAGGGTCTCGGGCACCCCCACTCGAGCGAGTTCGTCCTTCAGACTTTCAGAAAGGCCCAAGCGAAACTGGTGCCGCAGAGCTGCATCGTTCCATTGAGTGTCCGCGCTCCAGCGCCTGAAGTCCGTGACATAGTCCTCAGCCGCTCTGCGGCCTTGCTGGAGCGTGAGTAGGGCAGACTCGGCGGTAGCGGCTCGTTGAGGGTCATCATATAGCAGAGCCATGGCCTCAAGAAAAGCGAACAGGGTCCGTGTCTGGTCACCATTCTCCTCGAGCAGCCGGTGGGCCCAGGTCTGAGGGTCCCCTTGTAGTAGGGAGATTACGAATCCCACTTTGGTGACCTCCAAGGAAAATGTCCGGGGTTGCAGAGCAAAGTAGAGCTCACAGGCGCTACGGAAGGCTCGAAATTTGGTGCGGTCGCCAGCGAATCGCTCTGGCACTGGAACTCTTGGTTCAGGTGGAAGCATTACCACCGAAGGAGCAGAAACAGCTGATGCGGATCTGGAGGTTGAAGGAGCAGCTGGATCACTGGGGGCAGCCAGGCTGTGTACCTGCCCTTCTAGCCTAACGTAGCCTTCCTGTAGGTTCTTTACTGCTTCTGTGAGGGACGCCAGGTGTTTGCAGATTTCGTCTATGGCAGGGGCTATTCCCGCAGGCTCTGACATGGCTGTCTGATACTGTTACGTACCTTGTGGATAGAGCCTCGTATGCAGGAAAGAGCCCCTCTTACCGCCCGGGTTCAGGGACTGCTGGAGTGGGGACAGCAAGTACGGGAGCGCGGTGAGGTAAGAGTGCTTGGGATGACAGCAGACTGGTTGGAATGGAAATCTTGCGGGCAGGCAGTGTAGGAGACAGCGTCTCTGGAGGGTCACCGGAACCGGATAGCGGGAACTGGTGGACAAGCCGGGTTAGATGCAAGACAGAAACGGGTATGCAGTCAACACGGGTCAGATGGGCGGATCACCCGAAAGTCACTCTGTAGCGGAGGTAGCGTTGTCAAAGTTCAAGCATAGGTCTGATAACGAGGGGCAGTAGAGTAGAGCGGAGTCGGATCAAGCCAGGAGTCGGTAACGGTATTCAGGTAGTCAGACGGAGCCGGGTCAGGTATCGGGTAGAGCAGGTATCAGGTTTCAACAGGTATCAGGTAAGCAGGTATCAGGTTTCAACAGACATCAGGTTTCAGGGTTTTTAGGACATAAGCTGTAGATCAGACAGCAAGGTGTCACTGCTGCTACTGATCTTTTAAAGGGGAAGAGAGGCTAGTGCGCATGCGCGCGCTCCCGCCGCGTATGCGCGCACCCCCGTGACGCAGACGCGCGCCGTGCACGCGCGCGCACGATAGGTGCACGCGCGCGCACGCGCGGCGCGCACACACGCGAAATTGGAGCGCGAGCAACAGGGACTCGTCGGAGCCCACAGGTAGGTCCCTGACAGTACGTGTGCTCCTATATACCACCTGAGCGCAGTTAGTGCCACTGTACGTGTGCTCCTATATACCACCTGAGCGCAGTTAGTGCCACTGTACGTGTGCTGCTATATACCACCTGAGCGCAGTTAGTGCCACTGTACGTGTGCTGCTATATACCACCTGAGCGCAGTTAGTGCCACTGTACGTGTGCTCCTATATACCACTGAGCGCAGATAGTGCCACTGTACGTGTGCTGCTATATACCACCTGAGCGCAGTTAGTGCCACTGTACGTGTGCTCCTATATACCACCTGAGCGCAGATAGTGCCACTGTACGTGTGCTCCTATATAGCACCTGAGCGCAGTTAGTGCCACTGTACGTGTGCTCCTATATACCACCTGAGCGCAGTTAGTGCCACTGTATGTGTGCTTCTATATACCACCTGAGCGCAGTTAGTGCCACTGTACGTGTGCTGCTATATACCACCTGAGCGCAGTTAGTGCCACTGTACGTGTGCTCCTATATACCACCTGAGCGCAGTTAGTGCCACTGTACGTGTGCTCCTATATACCACCTGAGCGCAGTTAGTGCCACTGTACGTGTGCTCCTATATACCACCTGAGCGCAGTTAGTGCCACTGTACGTGTGCTCCTATATACCACCTGACCGCAGTTAGTGCCACTGTACGTGTGCTGCTATATACCACCTGATCGCAGTTAGTGCCACTGTACGTGTGCTCCTATATACCACCTGAGCTCAGATAGTGCCACTGTACGTGTGCTCCTATATACCACCTGAGCGCAGTTAGTGCCACTGTACGTGTGCTCCTATATACCACCTGAGCGCAGTTAGTGCCACTGTACGTGTGCTCCTATATACCACCTGAGCGCAGTTAGTGCCACTGTACGTGTGCTCCTATATACCACCTGAGCGCAGTTAGTGCCACTGTACGTGTGCTCCTATATACCACCTGAGCGCAGTTAGTGCCACTGTACGTGTGCTGCTATATACCACCTGAGCGCAGTTAGTGCCACTGTACGTGTGCTGCTATATACCACCTGAGCGCAGTTAGTGCCACTGTACGTGTGCTCCTATATACCACCTGAGCGCAGATAGTGCCACTGTACGTGTGCTGCTATATACCACCTGAGCGCAGTTAGTGCCACTGTACGTGTGCTGTTGTATATCACCTGAGCGCATTTGGTGTCACTCCGCTTGTGCTGTTACATACCACCTGAGCGCTTCAATATGTCTGGAAGGAGAACAAAGAGAGGCAGAGAGTCACGATGGCAAGCAGGCTCTGCATGTAGAGATAACGCTGGTAGTTTATGTGGTGCATCCTCTTCAGCACGTGGCCGTGGCCGCTCGTCCTTCTTTTCGGGAGCTGGCCGTGTTGAGCCTCAACATGCTGAGAAATTAGTAGAGTGGATGACCAAGCCGTCCTCATCCTCCTCATCCTCTCTCACACAGACTGATCAAAGTTCATCTGGCAAAGCAGCTGCCAAGGCATCCTCTTCCCTCTGCACAATGGCTTCACACAATACTTCCCTAGTACCACCATGTCCTCCTGAGGAGTCCCCCGAACTGTTTCAACACAGTGTTGGGTACATGCTGCAGGAAGATGCGCAGCGTTTGAAGACTCCGATGACGGAACACTGATAGAGGAAGGCATTGATGTGAGCCCAGGGAGAGGAGGTGGCCGAGAGGGACAGCAATTTGTCAGTGATGATGTTCCCCCAGCTGGAGCATACTGCCAGGTTGTTGACAGTGATGAGGAGGGAGGGGATGATGAGTTCACTGACTCTACCTGGGTGCCTGATAGGAGAGAGGAGGAGGAGGAGGACGACGAGGCACAGGCACATCTCCAAAGAGGCAGGATGCCTTGCAGGGGTCAGCTTAAGGTCACACCCACTGCATTACAGCGCACATCTACGGCACTTGTGCATGGCGCTGCTGTGTCTGACCGGTACAGCAAAAGTTCTTTGGTGTGGGCCTTTTTTGAAACATGTCCACAAGATCGTACCTTTGCTATTTGAAACTTATGTCGCAAGCGTATCTCGCGTGGCCAAAACATCAACCGCCTGGGTACCACATGCTTGTCCAGACATATGTCGACCTGCCATGCAGCTCATTGGCAAGCACACCAGAAAGACCCACACCAAAGACAAAAGCGTACCCCCCCTTGCCCTTCTGGGACCTCCAACCCCAGTAGACCCCCAGTCCTATCTGAAGCCTGCAGTGAAGGTGTAGAAATAGGTGTGTCACAAGCTAGTAGTAGCGGTCAATCTACTGATAGTACCAGGCAAATTTCCCTTCCCCAGCTGCTGCAGCGCCAAAAGAAGTACAATCCCAGCCATCCACATGCCCAGCAGTTGAATGCTAGCTTAGCGAAATTGCTAGCACTTCAACTGCTACCTTTTCAGTTGGTAGCTTCTGCCCCCTTCCGTGAGTTTGTGCAATGTGCAGTACCTCAGTGGCAAGTACCAAAACGCCACTTTTTCTCATGGAAGGCTATTCCGGCTCTCTAGCGGCATGTGGAAGGCAATGTCCATGCCTCGCTGGACAGGGCGGTCAGTGGTAAGGTGCATCTTACCGCTGACTCATGGTCCAGCAGGCATGGACAGGGACGTTACCTGTCTTTTACGGCGCATTGGGTGACTCTGCTGGCAGCTGGGAAGGACGCAGGGCAAGGTCCAGTAGTTTTGGAGGTTGTTCCACCACCACGCCTCCAAAACACTACTACTGCTTGTGACACACCTCTCTCCTCCACCCCCTCCTCTTCTTCTTCCTCTGTGGCCTCTTCCTGTGCAGAGGTTTTCTCCGAACCAGCCGTGCTCTGTAGGCGTACAAGGGGCTACGCAGGAATGCAGGCCAAGAGATGCCATGCGGTGCTAGAGCTTGTGTGCTTGGGAGACAGGAGCCACACTGGGGAAGAGGTTTTGTCAGCTCTGCAGGGTCAGGCTGAGAGGTGGTTGACGCCACGCCAGCTGAAGCCTGGAATGGTGGTCAGCGATAATGGCACCAACCTCCTCTCTGCCCTGCGACAGGGAAAACTCACCCACGTGCCCTGTTTTGCGCATGTCCTCAATTTGGTGGTGCAGCGGTTCTTGTGCAGGTACCCGGGATTGCAGGATGTCCTGAAGCAGGCCAGGAAAGTCTGTGTGCATTTACGGAGGTCATATAATGCCACTGCTCGGCTGACTGACCTCCAAAGGGAATACAACCTGCCCAAGAACCGCCTAATTTGTGACATGCCCACCAGATGAAACTCAACATTGGCCATGCTGCAGCGGCTGCACACGCAGCAACGGGCCATCAATGAGTACCTGTGCCAATATGGCAGCAGAACTGGGTCAGGGGAGCTAGGTTTTTTTTCCCCACACCAGTGGGCCTTGATCAGGGATGCATGCACTGTCCTGTCACCATTTGAGGAGGCCACGAGGATGGTGAGCAGTGACAGTGCATGCATCAGTGAGACTGTCCCTCTTATTCACATGTTGGAGCACACGCTACATGGAATAATGGACAGGGCCCTTGAGGCAGAACAGAGGGAGGAAGAGGAGGACTTCCTTACCTCTCAAGGCCCCCTTTACCCAGACAGTGGTCCTGCTTGCCCACCTAGCACACAGGAAGAGGATGAGGTGGAGGAGGAGGAGGAGGAGGATTGTATCAGCAGCATGGAGGTGGAGCCTAGCACTCAGCAGCAGCAGTCTTCAAGGGATCATTTACAGTCCCAAGGAGCACGTGGAGTTTTACGTGGCTGGGATGAGGTGCCTGTGGATTCTGTTGTCCTCAGTGACCCAGAGGACTGTGGCCCGAATGCCTCAGCAAACCTACGCTGCATGGCCTCCCTGATTCTGCAAAGCCTGCGTAAGGATCCTCGTGTACGTGCTATTAAGGAGAAGGATCATTACTGGCTGGCGACTCTCCTTGATCCACGTTACAAGAGTAAGGTTGCGGACCTTATGTTGCCATCGCAGAGGGAGCAGAAGATGAAACTTCTGCGGGAGGCCTTGCAGAAGGGTCTGTGCAATGCGTTCCCAGAACCGGGGGGATTACCAAAACCTGGCTCTGGACAACGTCTTGCTGAGGCTTCGGTGAGTCACAGAAGGGGCGGTGGAGAAGGTGGTCGTCTGACCGATGCATTCAGGCAGTTTTTTAGTCCGCAGCCCCAAGGTCTGACCGGTTCCAGCAACCATCGCCAGCGTCTGGTTTACATGGTCCGGGAATACCTAGGGGCAAGATCCGACTTGGACACCTTCCCCACTGAAAATCCTCTGGCTTACTGGGTCTTGAGGATGGATCACTGGCCAGAGCTTGCCCAGTACGCAATTGAGCTACTGGCTTGCCCTGCATCCAGTGTTCTTTCAGAACGGACATTCAGTGCTGCTGGAGGCGTTGTCACTGATCACAGGGTGCGCCTCTCCACTGGCTCTGTTGATCGACTGACCTTCATCAAAATGAATCAGGCTTGGATCAACACCTGCTACCAAGCACCTGATGCTGATATTAATAATATCTTTTTGTTGAAAAGTCGGATCCCTTTTAGACTGCTGATGCTGAGTGACTGTCCTCTTATGCTGCTGATGGAATATCCTTCTCCTCCTCACTTTTCTTGCTGATAGCTAGTAAGAAATGTTGTGTTTCTGGGCTCCGCCACCAGTGCCTAAGGCACAATTTTTCAGCCCCTGTCTAACAGGGGCGCCTAATAATTTTTGATGCAATACTTTGCACGTGGCTCCTTGTTGCGCTCCAATTGGAGTTATTGGAGGGGGTTGCAGTGTTGTGTTGTGCCCAAGGCCCAATTTTTCAGCCCCTGTTTAACAGGGGCGCCTAATAACAATTGTTGATGCAATACTTTGCACGTGGCTCCTTGTTGCGCTCCAATTGGAGTTATTGGGAGGGGTTGCAAGTGTTGTGTTGTGCCCAAGGCACAATTTTTCAGCCCCTGTTTAACAGGGGCGCCTAATAACAATTTTTGATGCAATACTTTGCACGTGGCTCCTTGTTGCGCTTCAATTGGAGTTATTGGGAGGGGTTGCAATTGTTGTGTTGTGCCCAAGGCACAATTTTTCAGCCCCTGTTTAACAGGGGCGCCTAATAACAATTTTTGATGCAATAATTTGCACGTGGCTCCTTGTTGCACTCCAATTGGAGTTATTGGGAGGGGTTGCAATTGTTGTGTTGTGCCCAAGGCACAATTTTTCAGCCCCTGTTTAACAGGGGCGCCTAATAACAATTTTTGATGCAATACTTTGCACGTGGCTCCTTGTTGCACTCCAATTACAGTATGTTTGAGGGGTGCACTTTTTTCAAAAAATTTTCTTCACAAAATAATAATGGCCCCCCACCACCGCTAAAATATTCGACATATTGTTGCCACACAGAACGTGCGCAAATAGCATTAATTACTTTTTTTTATAGTCCTCTCATGTTGTGCAGGGACATTTCTATACACGTGCCACTACTATAGACACCCAGCAGGTGTGATATTTAAAGGAATTTTTTTTTTTTCACTTTAAGCATCATTAAAATGGCTGCTCCGGAAAAAACGGCCGTTTAAAAAAAAAAATTCCATTGATACATGTTCCCTGGGGCAAGACCCAGGTTCTGAACGACATTTTCCAACATTTAATTGAATTTTGGTCTTTAAAACGACCGTTTTTGAATTCAAACGTTCGGGTCCCATAGACTTCAATGGGGTTCGAAATGTTTGCGCGAACCCGCGGTCTGTTCGAACGTTCTGGTGCGAACCGAACCCGGGGGTGTTCGGCTCATCCCTACTAGCCACTAGCCATTCTACCTAATTAGAGTAGAATGGCTGGTACTGGTACTCTTATAGGCAATACCATTGGGGAAGCTAGAAATTTTTTCACACGGTGCAAAGAATCAGTTCAGTGCCCCCCTTATGGGCTGTTGAGTCAGCTGTCTGTCCCCTCCCCCCATGCTCCTCTGTCATCCACCCTGCTCCTCTGGTCCCCCCTTGCTTATTTGTTCCCCCCAGATGAGCGTTGCGGGAAAGGAAGAGATAGAGGAGCGGAGGGGGGTGGCGGTCCGCTGTCACTGAAGCTGGTCCACTGAGCCATCGACCCACCGGGAAACTCCCTGTAGTCCCAATGGCCAGTCCATCCCTGTTTGCACCTCTCCTCTGTCTTCAGTTGGTGCTGCTGTGACTTCAGCTGCTGCAACACTTCTTCGCTGTCGCAAGGTGGCATCCAGAGCCGCTATAACTCGGTCCCTGATCTCTGGTGGAGGGTTAGGACCATAATGTGCCAGTCTCATGTTAACAGCCCGATCAAAACATGCTTCTTCGGGTGCCCTGTCTGTTACGCCGGGCCTTTTAGCTCTATCCATTTCGACAAGTTCTGCGATAATGTCCCTTTTCTTACGGTTGCTGGCCGGTCTGCCCCGGCTCTCCAGTAAGTCCATGAGGGAAGAGAGCTTCATCCGTTCATACACCGTCTCCATTGTCCTGTGCCCTTGTAGCCGTCCTTCTGAAGATGGAATCATCCCACTGCTGGGCCACCAATGTAACGGTCACTACCGTTTACGACCTTCCATCCACCCACGACAAGCTTATCCGACACAGTGCGACAATCTTGCATACATGATCCATTCCATCCAATCAAGACGAGACTCTGCTCTGTACTTGTTTCCAAATGTATGAACACTTTAATGGTTTATTCTCAGCTTTTTATACAGTACAAGATGTTACAGTTAATCACAGGACAATGCAATCTCCACCCCCCTATTCACACACTGGGGCTAATTCTCTAGCAGACATTTCGGCACTGATACTGAAGAGATCTATCACATTCCTTTATCCATAGTATTCAAATAAAATACAATCACACAATGAATTTCCCTTCAACCCACAAAGGGACCCACACCTGAGCAGTAATACATTCCTTTGCTAAACATAATTGGCATGATAATTCATTACATCTGAAGAGAGACGGTAACACAGGGCTTTAAACACAATGAAAAGGTCTTTCAGGAGCCAATGTAATTAACACCTTTCAACAGAATGAAATGTCTTTCACAAGCCGGGTCACTTAGCATTTTAAAAGCCTATTATACAGAGGGATGAGTCACTGTCTTGTTGACCTGGTCTCAAGTCAACATGAACCACTTGTAATATTCCAGTATCCTGCCATGAAGTATCAATAATGTCCCATCTCATGTAATACATGAATTATGATCCTATTAGCCACCCTACGCCCAAAAGGGCACAGGGTGGACTTAGACCCAGGAGTTATTAGTGCCGCTGGCACAGGAGTATCTCTCATCCTTCCAAAGTCTTTGGTTGTCACAGGTCATTCCGTTACAGGGGGCGATCTGAATCTAGCTTTTGATCCTATAAAAGATACGTCGAAAGGTATTTCACATCTGTCACATATTAAATTATAGAAAGCTAAAAATCTCCTGCAAGAATTACAATTGATTGATAGCTGGAGGCTGGCTCATGCACAGGAGAGGGATTACACGTTCTATGCGGCTAGACATGGGACATATACTAGAATAGACTATGTTTTTATCCCGCAAAATCTAGCCACATCCCTAGTAGATGCCACTATTGGAACTTTTACGCTCTTAGACCATGCTCCAACAGATTGTACAATAAAGTGGGGAGCGAAAGAAAAGAAAGAATGGCACTGAAAAATAAATGAGACCCTACTGAAAGATAGTAACTACGAAGAGAGAATACGGGAAGAATTGGAACTCTTTTTTTTGCGTTAAATGACACAGACGAAATAACTCCTTTTTGCTTGTGGGAAACGCATAAATGCGTAATGAGAGGTCATCTCATCGCAATGGGAGCACATAGAAAAAAGGAGTTAAATAAACAGATAGACATACTGTTTAAATGTATTGGGGAGTTAGAAACTTTACATAAAAAATCCCAGGCTCAAGCAATAGAACAAGAATTAAATGAGGCCCGAGAACAATTGAATCTCCTGTTGTTGGATAAAGCAAAAGCTAAATTGAGAAGGGGGAGGCGAACATTTTATGAGTTTGGGAACAAACCAGGTAGAACTTTAGCGAATGCCTTGAAAGAAGCGCATACTGTCAATTGTATTACACAAATTAAGACCTCCAACGACGAACTGGTAAACACCCCGCAAGAGATTGCGAAGTGTTTCAAGAAGTACTACGAGAAGCTATATCAGCTGGAGGATAAACCAACTCCAGGGAAAGAACAGGAGAAACTAGAAAAAGCCAGGAAATATAAGGATAACCAGATGCCAACAATATCAGAGGACATAGCGAGGAAATTAGATGAGCCTATTACAATAGGGGAGTTTATGGAGGCTTTAAAATTACTAAAACTGGGTAAGGCGCCAGGTCCGGATGGGTTTACCCTCACATACTACAGGCTGTTTGCCGAAAAATTAGCACAAAGATTCACAACAGCCTTTAACTCACTGTGGAAGGAAAGAAAATACCAAACGAAACGTTGCTGGCACATATAATAGTTATTCCAAAAGAAGGGAAAGACCCCTCGCAATGTGCCAGCTACCGTCCCATATCACTGTTGAATGTGGACTTAAAAATATTTACCAAAATTCTTGCTACAAGGTTAATAGAATATATTCCCGACTTGATACACCCAGATCAAGTGGGATTTATACCAGGAAGAGAGGGTAGTAAACACGATATATTTAGCACAAAAACAAAAGAGGCCAATGATACTAGTAGCAAGTGACGCAGAAAAAGCGTTTGACTGAGTGGAGTGGTTGTTTTTAAAGGCAACTCTACAACACATAGGTTTAGGTGAAGGGATGATGAGTTGGTTCTTGAACCTATATTCACAACCAAGTGCAAAAGTCAAAGTAGAGGGTAAGCTTTTTGATTCTTTTGTTATTCGAAATGGGACAAGACAAGGCTGCCCACTATCACCTATAATCTTTATTTTAATCATGGAGCCCTTTTTACAGAAAATACAAGCAAACCTGAACATTAGGGGGCTAGCAAAGAATGGAGAGGAACAGAAAGTAGCGGCCCCCGTTATTTCCTACCGTCGATTCTTGTAGAAATAAGAGAATATGGAAGACTTTCCAACTTTAAAGTCAATTATGGGAAAACAGAAGCATTAGGAATAGGAGTTAAAGCAGAAATCCTGGAGTAATTGACAACACACTTTGGGCCAGATTCACGTACATTGGCGCATATTTTGACTGGAGTAGCGCACCTCCTTTACGTTAGACCGGCGCAATGTAGAAGCGCAATTACCGTATCCTCGTAGTATTTGCGCAGAAATTTGCGCCGGTGCAACGTAAGGCGTAAGGCAGAGTAATTCAAATTGGGAAGGACGTGGGCGTGTTCCATTGAAATGAGCCGTGACCCCATGTAAATGAAGGGCCGGCCGGATTGCGCATGCGCACATGAAGCAGACCATGGTCAGCACCTCTCTGCGCATGCTCACAACTCGGGAACGGTGCAATCAGTGAAATTGGAACTAGGCCCGGGCAACTTAGTGAGCTACGCAGAGAGCTTAAATAGACAGAGACAAACACCCTTCATTTGCAAAAGTACATCCATTTGTATCCCTTCCTTTACAGCAAGGTGCTTTTGTTCTGTTGTTTCTTAGCGTTTGTTGGTTTGTGACATGTCTTTGAGATATTTGGTGACTGTTTTGGTTGGGGTTTTGAGAGTGATTTTTTTTTTTTTCTGTGTTTTCTTTGCTGTGTTTTTTTTTGCTTGGCATTTTTTTAATTATTTTTTCTGTTTGTTAATGATTTTGGAATGTGGGGGTGACATTCCTGATGGAAAATTATGGCATGAGGGGTGAATCTGAAGATGCGAGACACCTCAGAATCACTCATGCCAAAGATGTCTATGCGCGTGCGATATATCCTCTCCCGTGCTCTCCTCCGTGCCCTCCTCCTTCTGCACTCCTCTAAAGTCAGTAGTATAGCTATGAGCATGGATGCCCCTGGCATGGTGGCATACAGATTGTTGTCCTGCAAGTGTGGCTGCTCAGCTCGTCCCTAACGGTGTTGCTTTAGCTGACATGTAGACGGATTGTCTAATTTTAGGAAAGCTTTTATATTGCCTAATATTAGACAGGACGTGCAGCTGATGCGCACAGCGTGTAGCCTGCGCTGCACAAACGTACTTTTGTGGATCGCCGTAACTCCCTCATTTGCATATTTGCCTAGCAAATCAATGGTGTGTCTAGCGCATTTTTTGCGTGCACGATTCGCCGGTCTAACGAAATTACGTCGGTCTAAAAAGTCTAGATTTATGGCATACAGTATATCGTTTTGGGGATACGGCATAATGATACGCAGGCGCATATTTCCAATTGCGCAGGCGCACCTCCTGATACTCCAGCGTAAGTGCTTTGTGAATCTGGCCCATAGCGTCTACAAAATAGGGGTTAGTTTTATGGCGTTTTTATTACTATTTTTTTTCTAGTAATGGCGGCGATTAGCGTTTTTTATCGGTACTGCGACATTATTGCGGACACATCGGACACTTTTGACACTTTTAGAACTAGACCTCCTCTGTAACTCTAAACTGGTAACCTGTAAAAAAAAAAAAAAACAAGTGTCGCCTATGGAGATTTTAAAGTCCTGAAGTTCTTTTACATTCAGGGGGGGGGCGGTCTTCTCCGCTGCCTTCCACGGGGGGGCGCCACCTACCCGGTCTTCGGTTCCTTCCGCGGGATCCCCCCACCCCATTAAGCTCTTTTACTTTCGGGGGGCCGCGAGCTACAACGTTTTCTGCCGGGGGTGTGCCAGCCCCCCGGTCTTCTCCGGTGTTTTCCGCCGGGGGCCCTGGGCTTCTCTTGATGCCTTCTCTGTGGCCTCTTCTGCCTGGCACCTCTGCGGGGGGCAGGGCTTCTCTCCGCTATCTTCTTCCTTCTCTTCCATTCGATGTTGACACAACGAGGTCTCTCGCTGTAATGCTGTCTGGGTGATGCACATTGACTTATATAGGCATAGGGCATGGTCACCGGGTGATGCCACCATGTGACCTCAACCTTTGTGACATCACATTCCCATCATGCCCCAGGAATGTGATGTCACAAGGGTTAAGGTCACATGGTGGCATCAACCAGTGACCACGCCTTATGCCTATATAAGTCGATGCCCACCGCTCAGACGGCATTACAGCGAGAGACCTCGTCGTGTCAACATCGAATGGAAGAGAAGGAAGAAAATAGCGGAGAGAAGCCCTAGCCCCCGCGGAGGTGCAAGGCAGAAGAGGCAACAAAGAAGGCATCAAGAGAAGCCCGGGGCCGCGGCGGAAGACACCGGAGAAGACCGGGGGGCTGGTGCACCCCCAGCAGAAAATGTCGAAGCCCACGCCCCCCCCGAAAGTAAAAGAGCTTAATGGGGTGGGGGGCCCCGGCGGAAGGCACCGTAGAAGACCGGGGTGGGTGGCGCCCCCCAGCAGAAAACGGGGAAGCCCAGGGCCCCGGCGGAAGAGAGAAGACCGGGCCTACACCCCTCCCTTGTAAAAGAGCTTAAATAAGAAAGGGGGCCCTGGCAGAATACCCCCCGGAGCTGACTAATAAATTATTTTAATAATCTGTGTGGTGTGTTTTTTTACTTTACACTTTTCCCCCAGGTGAATGGGTAGGGGTACAATGTACCCCATACTCACTCACATAGGGTGGGGGGCCGGAATCTGGGGGCCCCCTTATTAAAGGGGGCTCCCAGATTCCGATTAGCCCCCGCCCGCATACCCCGACAACCAACAGCCAGGGTTGTTGGGAGGAGGCTCTTGTCCCTATCGACATGGGGACAAGAGTGCTTTGGGGTGGGGGGGCAGTGCCCCCTCCCCCAAAGCACACACTTCCCCATGTCGAGGGCATGCTGTCTGGTATGGCTCCGGAGGGGGGCGCACGCTGGTCCCCACCCCCATTCCTGTCCGCCCAGACTGCAAGCCTGGGATAAGGGTGTGGTCTGGATCTGGGAGGGAACCCCACGCTGTTTTTTCGGCGTTGGTTTAACCCCTCACGTTCCAGACCAAGCCGAAGAGCCTAATGTACCCCTGGAGGGGAACCTGTGCCGCTTTTTTGTTTGAAATTTGGCGCGGAGTTCCCCTTCTTGGTCAGCGCAAGCTGAAAACCGTTCGGGATTCACGTGCGCCTCGTCACGCAGTGCAATTACGGGTACGGCACTTGGTATTTACCAAGATTTTCCCAAAATTGCCGTGTACGCATGCCCAGTATGCAAATGAACCTCCCGATGTTCAGGCGTACTATGCAAGCGTACGGGTTTGGTTCCCAAAAATCAATTTCCCTTTCAATTCGGCCCGTATCACTTACTCAAACACATGTCACAATACTTCCCCACATCACCCCACCTCCCCCCCTAATAAACTCCCGCCCAAATCCCCTCTATTTACATTTCTAAATGCCGTACGCCAGGTCTATTCAGGCGCACCATGTGCCCTCTCCTGGGCGCACTAGGCATTTTAGTAAATAAAGAAATACACTGCACTGCCAGCGTATTTCTTTAGTAAATGAAAAAACGGCTGTTACTCCTACTTGTGCGCCATGAATTTTGGCGCACAGGCTTGGTAAATCAGCCCCATAATTTGTAAAGCTTGACATGTTTGCTATATAATTACTCTCCACAACCCTATCTTTTCTATTCTACCAAAAGTGGGTAATATATTCTGTTTGTGTATACAATAATTCATTTTAGTGCATTGTTCACTAGAAAAATGCATTTGATAAACAGTTGTGCAAATATCATGCAACATAAGAAATTTAAACTGTCACCATTTTATTCTACAGGGTTTTTGCTTTCAGAAAATATATTTATGGGGATTTAAAGTAATTTTCTGGCATAAAAGGCCAGATTTTAACGTGTGCAAAAAAGAAATAAGAATTGCCCCTGTAGACAAGTGTTTAAAATGACACTAAGACCTGTTTTAAAAAAAACATGATCATTTTAAGTTTTTTTTTAACGTCATTAAAATCGTGTGTGGGCTTTAGAGAATTTTTGGGGTTCTGAAAAACGGGCAAAAAAAAATTCAAACATGCTCTATTTTTCCACGATGTTTTTAACATTGACGTTTTTCGGGTTCTATAAAATGGTTGTGTGTGGGCTTTAACGACGTGAAAAATCCACGCATGCTCAGAAGCAAGTTATGATAGGGGAGCGCTCGTTCCGGTAAAACTACCGCTTTATAGTGCCGTCGTACGTGTTGTACGTCACCGCGATTTGTTGAGCATTTTTTTTTTATGCTGCTATAATAAAACTTTCTGTTAGGCATGGTATACACGATTCCCCAGATCACTATCGAATAGGAGACAGAGTACGGAGAAACCAGCAGCTGGCAGCCGCTTGTGTATCAGACATCCCTCCTAGGGAACACGCGGTGCAGCAATCACCTCCATACCTCACTGGTTGTAACCAAGAAATAGGAGTCTATCTCCCCTGTGACACACTGCAGAGCCCTTCAAGCCACCACTGTGAGTAAAGGAACCAAAAGTGTTACCTCATCCCTACAACGGCGGACACGGTAAGGTGGTATACACCTGGTTCATGCAGGGACTTTTACAAGGCTCGCATTAGAGTTTTATCACAGTGCTTTTTTGGAGAGGTACCTTTCATAAGGAAACTAGCTGCAAACACGAACTGCCTTTATTTCTGCTCAGTTAGTGTCTGTTCAACACTTCATCCACACAGACACTTCAGTGGTTTACCAATCTTCATGTTTTGAACTTTCATGATTTACGGCTTTACCTGAATCCATAACAAATGGGACTATACCATACATGACCTGATCTACCAGCAACCTACAATCATCTTTCACACTTGAGACTTCATTACCATTAGTATTTACATTTTTGATGATGCTGGCTCTGTAGCCACTGGTTTGCTTTAGTCCCCTTGACACCAGCCTCCGCTATTTCCATTCCCCGCAGGGACGCACTCATTGGTCTCTGTTCCCAATTATTCATATTTGATTGTTAATTAATTGCGGTGTATTACCACTGGGAACCCCAATCAGTGCGTACACCTACGTCTGGACACCTGTTTTTATTGTTGTTTTATGTTTGTATTTGTCCTGGTGTGTTGGTCACCAACACGTACACAGAGGACTGTATGTTCACTGGTGTACCACTGCTTGTAAATAAAGGGCCAGATTCACAAAGCGATTACGCCTGCGTAACAGGAGATGTGCGGCGTAAGTCTAAATGTGCGCGTGCGTTTCGATGCACAGCATTCCCAGAACGAGATATGCAAGAAATCTACTTTTTTTTGTCCAGCGTAATTTCGTTAGACAGGCGCATCCGTCCGCGCAAAACTGCGCTAGACACACCATTGATTTGCTATTCAAATATGCTAATGAGGGACTTACGGGGATCCACAAAAGAACATTGGTGCAGCGCAGGCTACGCGGTGTGCGCAACAGCAAAATGTCCTGTCTAAAATTAGACCATATAAAAGCTGGTCTAAAATGAGAAAAATCGTCTACATGTCAGATAAAGCAACACTGTTAGTGAGGAGCTGAGCAGTCACACGTGTTGCACAACAATCTGTATGCCAACATGCCAGGGGCATCGTCGCGCATAGCTATACTACTGACTTTAGATGAGCAAAGAAGGAGGAGGGCACGGAGGATGGCACGGGAGAGGATATACCGCACACGCATAGACCTGTTTGGCATGGGTGATTGTGAGGTGTATCGCATCTTCAGATTCAGCCCTCATGCCATCCTGGAATTAACCACAACCCTCCAGGAGGACATCACCAGCCCAACACAACGCTCACATGCAGTTCAGCCACTGGTCAAGGTCCTGGCAACACTCCATTTCCTTGCCAGTGGCTCTTTTCAGCGTACAAGTGGAGTGGTGGCTGGGATGTCACAATCCTCCATGAGCAGATGTGTGCACCAGGTTGTCCCTGCAATCCTCAGACGCATGGCCAACCAAATCATCAAACCCACCACTGAGGACCTGCGGCTGAAGGCAATGACAGATTTCTACAGAATTGCCAGATTCCCACGCACCGTGGGGGCCATTGATTGCACACATGTGGCACTCCAGCCCCCCCAGGAGACAGAACACATGTACCGCAATCGGAAGCATTGGCATTCCATCAACGTACAGGTGATAATCGATGCCCAAGGCCTCATATGGCACGTCCGTGCCAAACACCCAGGGTCCAGCCATGAGAGCTACATCTACAATCAAAGCCCCATCCGAATGGAATTTGAACAGAACGTGTATGGGGACACCTGACTGGTTGGTAAGTGACATGGGTGGCAGGCATGACTGTCCCCCCCCCCATGATGCACACATCACAACGAGCACATGCATGACTAACATCCTCCTGTCTTTTCCCTTACAGGTGACTCTGCATATCCACTGGGACCCCATCTCATGACTCCTATCCGGAACCCCCAAACCCCAGGAGAGGAAAGATACAATGAAGCCCACACCCAAACACGTGCAGTGGTGGAGCGCACCTTTGGCCTCCTGAAGTCACGTTTTCGATGCCTGGATAAGTCTGGGGGTACCCTGTTGTATTCCCCAAACTTCGTGTGCCATATCATCGGTGCCTGTTGCCTGCTGCACAACTTCGCAGTGAGAAAGGGCCTGCAGATTGACCTACGTGATGACCTGACCCCTGAACCAGACAATCCCCCCCTAACCGAGGATACCCCGTCTTCTGAGGGAAGAGCAGCCAGGAGACAGCTCACATTGGGCATCTTTGCACGTTAAACACACACATTAATCATGGCACAATGAGAATGCATGCATGCACACCACTGTGGTCCCTAGCACACACACCCCACATCCTCATCAAATTGGATTGGCACCAGTCCACCATGCAGGACTTGTGAGCAGCAACGCCACGCCAAGACTCCAATTATGTCCCTGTACATTCATACACCATTCACACGGACCTGGGGATCACTTCTCCCTGGTCCTGGGGAACCCTTCTCCACCAAAAATGAGGGTGACACCCCTTTTCCGGCAGGAATGTCACCCCCACATTCAAACAGCATTCACAACCCAAAAAAATAAAAAATTACCAGCAAAATCGAAAAATTTCCAGGAAAAAAAAAAAGGCCCCAAAAAAAAGGGGAAAAACAAATTAGTGCCCTTGACGTGCGCCCCCGGCCACGGCACCGGCTCCTTAGGGGAGACTCATGGGAAGGGGGGGTAAACCGGGGAAGGAGGAGCAGCCCCTGGTCTCTGCCCACCTGGCGGCCTGCCCTCCAAGGCCACAGCTATTCTGTCCAGGGCAGCACCTAGTGTTGCCGTGTTGGCCTGGATAGACTGGATAAGGGCCCTCACATCCTGCCCAACGCCTGCTGATGTAGTCTGCAGGTCATTAAGGCAGTTTCTGAAAGCCCGGGAGTGGCAGTCCAGGTTCCCAAGCGTATCCTTGATGGAGGACAGGCTCTCCTCCATCCGCACCAATGTCTGGCTGACCTGTCCTAGATGGCGGGTCTGGAGGAACTGGTCCCTTCTCAGAGTGGCGGGCAGGAGATCGGCCACCCCCCTGGTCTTCTGGGTCGCCTTCCTGCCTCCAGCTGATGCTTGTGGCCGGGGAGAAGGGGAGCCCCTTGGGAGGGGAGCCATGTTGGGGGAGGAGGGGGGGCTCCCCCTTAGGGAGGGCTGGCTGCTGCCAGCCAGAGGGGAAGAGTCCTCCAAAAACAATAGTTCAGTGCCTGACATGGACTCCTCAAACTCCTCCTCCTCCTCTTCAACCTCCTCCGCGGACCCAGGCCTTGTCGGGGGGGCCTCATTAGGCTGCTGTCCTAGGGATGGTGCGGTCAGGCCAGATGGCCCAGCACCCTCCTGCACATCTGTGGATGACACAAAACATTCACAGGTTGGAGGATCCACACACTTGCCACATATTCCCTTTCACCCACTCCCCCACACATGCTACACACCTGATAGAAAAAAAAAACCTTACCTGGCATCACGCCTTCATGACTTGAGTCATAGCCGGGCAGGCCCTCCACTTCTTGCCGATGAAAGGTCTGGGCCACCGCACGCTCCTCTGCTGTCAGCCTAACAGGGCATGGTGGGCCCCCTCCTGTGGACCTGGCATGGGCAAGCATTTTGGCCAGCTTCTTTTTGACCAGACGCCGGAGGTCATTTTTCTTTTTTTTTTTAATCCCAGACCGGTTCCGTGTCTCCCCCCCCCCCCCCCGATGCATTCACCTGGTCAGTGATCATGTCCAAAATCTCTCTCCTCCTGGCTGGGGTGGTGTTGGCACTGTCCGGGCCGTGGAGAAAACGCCCATACTCGTAAATGGCCCGGGCAAGAATTTGTTTCTCCCTTAAAGAAAAATTTAATTTCCTCTTCCTCTCTGTCATACTCTGACCAAAAATCACTCCCAGTCAACAAAAATCACTCACAAAAACAAGCACAACCAATCAAGCAAGAAAACAAACAAACAGAAAAATATCAAACAAAAAGTCTCACAAACACTTAGCAAAAATCACTTTCAAATATCTTCTAACAAACACTAGATCACACAGTACACAAATCTGACAAATACAAATCACAACGCAACTAACAACAGAACAAAAGCACTTTGCTATATGGGAAGGGAAACAAAGGGATGTACTTTTGCAATGGAAGTGCATCTGTGTGTGTCTATTTATGCTGTCTGTGTAGTTCATAATTTTGCCCTAGTCCATTTCCAATTTCACTGATTGCGCCGTTCCCGAGTTGTGAGCATGCGCACAGATGTGCTGACATGGTCTGCTTCAAGCGCGCATGCGCGAGCTGGCCAGCCCTTCATTTGCATGGGGTCACGGCTCATTTCAATGTAACACGCCCAGGTCCTTCCCAATTTGTATTACTCCGCCTTACGCCTATGAAATAACGTTACGCATGCGCAATTTTCTGCGTAAAAGCGACGAGAATAGGGTGATTGCGCGGCTACATTGCGCAAGTCTAACGTAAATGCGGTGCGCTACGCCGGTCCAATAATGCGCAGATGTACCTGAATCTGGCCCAAAGAGACCACTCGGTCATTAGCTGATCTCAGCCACTTCACATTAGGTTGGGGGAGGTTCTTATGAATTTCTAAATAAATTTATATATTTTTTATAGTAATGAGTATGGCCCGTTATTGTCAATAGTAGCTTCTTTTTTCATCAGAGATCTTCTCGACTCTTGGAGATCTTTTGTTTGATAGTCCCCCCTCTTTTTGCCTACTTGTGTTGGCTACGGTAATAACCCCACACTGGAGGTGTGGCCTCTCCTCTATATATGAACCCCCTTTTTGCTTAACTTTACAGCAATTAAACGCCCTCTGTCATATTCATTGTTTGTTTTTATGCATGGTATACACTAGTGCGCTTCTGGATGTGACTTGAGCCACACAGAATAACATTCCAGCACAATTCTGGCCCCAAAGAACATGCAAACCATATCTAAGTAGCATCCAATTTTCTTTACATAATCACACTGAAAGTCAGATCAAAATCTGATTGCAGCAGTGTGAACCTAACCTTAGAAGGTTGCTACATCTCTACCTTATGGTCTCAATGTAGGAATGTAGCCACACCCTCTCTTGCTTGCTAGACTAGGGACTACGGACTGCAGACAATAGACTATGGAATGTGTACTGTAAAGTGCATGGAGTAGTTCACAGGTTGAGGAAGGGAGTAAAGTGAGCCTAGAGAGAGGGGGTGCCACTGAAGAAATAAGAAACTGGCATTCATGTTCCCCCAGCTGCAACATACTGCCAAGTTTAGTAGTCTTCAGTTAGTGCCGGGAAAGAGTAAGTGGGCTAGCCAGCCACCTACCCCAAACTGTATGAAAGGTTTTTGGTCCGTTTCCAGATTTCAAAAGTAAGCTTATATAGCGGAATGGAGTCATTAATAAGTTTCAGCCAAAAGGCTTTCAAAGCGGTCTGTGCATCCTTCCAGGACAGTAGAATGGTCTTTTTAGCATAAATATTAAGTATACTGAGCAGTCTCTTGGCATGCGTTGACAGGTGTAAGTCACCAAGAATGCCTAGTACGCAGTTCTTGGGGTGAATTATATTTGGGAGGCCCAACGCCGAGGAGACAAAGGCATCCACCTCCCCCCAGAAGTCCCGAATTATTGGGCATGACCAAAAACAGTGTCACCTTCCTGGCCGCAGCCGCGGAAGCAAGCGGCCGAGGACAGGAGAACCATCCCACGTAACCTTGCGGGAGTAAGGTGGGTCTGGCGGAAAACCTTAACTTGTATGATTTGGTCTTGGGACGCAATGACAGAAGTTTTGTAGGTATCACTGAATTCCGACCAGTCCTCGTCCTCTAAGTTGATGTCCACAGAGGTTTTTTTGTCCTGAGCTGTATGGAGTCTGGGGTTAGAATCAGTCAGCAGGGTTGCGTAATAAGTGAAAATAAGTTTAGTTGGAGCAATTTTTCCAATGGTGGCAGGTCATTGGGTCTTTCACCTAACTGGGCCTGTATAGCATGCCGAAGCTGGTAGTAGTAAAATAAGTACGAGTTTGGTAGGTCAAAATCTAAGTGTAGTTTAGAGAAAGTTTTAAAGCCCTGAATGTTATACAAGTGACATAGGAATTTAACCCCCTTGGAGTACCAGCAATTGGGATCAGGAAGAGAGCACAGTTCCTGCAGGTTAGGGTTGAACCACAGAGGGTTGTTAGGGGACTGCAACCAGGTATTTTGACAATGTAATGGCAGTTTTTTATTTTTATTATTTTATTTATCATATTATTTTTTACAATTTTGTTTAGGAGTCCCAGTGGGGGGCTTTGAAATATCAACAGGGGGAATCTGGGGTGATTAGGGTGTGCCCTGGCACACTCCACGCCTATGCTGGCCATCGGCTGCAAGCACTGATCGGATGTTGATTGGTTGCTGTTTTTTTAAGCATGCTTCAACAGAAGCCGGTTGTGAGATCATCTTCTGTCGGACAGGCAGCTGTACTCACGAGCTGAAAGTTGTCCGGTTTCTACCGTAACAGCTGATTTTGGCCTGTGCGAGTGTGGGGTTTAAAGCACAAATTGCTGGTAAGTGTACTGGGAAAACATATGTTAGTTTGTGGTGGAGAACTATCCAGGTGAATGCATTTTAAATGTCAGTAATTGCTTCACCACCAGTGAATGTTTGTGAAATTTACATTTAACTAATTTTGGCTTTAATAATAAAATCATTATGAACATAAACATGCAATTTTAGTGCTAATAAGAAAAGTTGTTTTTGGTTACAATGTCAAAACCTTTGCTACAAAAATTTCAGGCAACTGGTGTATTAAAATGTTATATTCCATCTGTCAGTAATCCCAAACGGGAATTAAAACTGGCTTGCAAGAGTAGAAATCTGATACACAGCTGTCAGTGGGCTAAGGTGGGGGTTACCTCTTGATTGAGAAACCGTATATTGATTTTTTTCTTTGTTTCATCATGACTACCAGCTGATAAAAACAGTGAGTGAAAACCATTTTAATTAGAACTCTCTTTGACGTGTCCCTTCTCTCTCATTTACCTATTAACCATATGACCTCTAGAAGACTTACCCCACTTCATCACACAGGCACCACTCTAAGTGCCGTATAGCAGTAAATTTTAATGCACAAGACGAATATACATACTCACAAGAGTAGGGTAAAAACAGGCATATTAGGCATAGATTGCAGATCGTCTGAGAAGGGGTTACATTCGTGAGGCTGCTGGCTGGTAAATCTGAGGGGGTTGCGCCGCTGGTCGCCGACGCTTCCTGGACCTGGGACACACAGGGAGCCGAGGGATGATGTCACTTCAGGATTTATGATGAACCAATAGGCCAACGCCTTTACGGAGCTATGTGCTCCTTTCTCAGGCCCAACGGGGGCCATGTTGGATGAGTGCTTATAAGCACTAGTGCTGATGCTGCTGGGTCCTAAAGTCCCACGTCTATAGATATGCCACATACATACATTGCTGGCTTAAAGCAGAGGTCCACTCTTTTTTTTTTTTTTAAACCCAGCAGCTACAAATACTGGTTGGTGATGTGACGAGGCTGGATTCCCCGAGGGAGTCAGAACCCGGAAGTGCTGCAAATACTTGTCTCAGACAGGTATCTGCACCCCCCCCTTCCCCCTTAAAGGGTCACTAAAGGAATTTGTTTTCATGTCCTCATTGTTCGTTTTTGCTTTGATGTTGCTGTAATCCTGCTATGTTCTGGACACTTCCTGGTTGTCTGTTTCCTTATAACCACAGGTCTGGGAGCTTTCTTACTGCGATCACTAATCAAGGAGGTGTGATTACTGTGTGTAAACTGAAATTAGATTGGGCTGAGGGGTTTTAGACAAACCATCACTGCCCTCTATTGGCTTTCTGGCTCTGTACATCAGAGAGACAGGAAACAACAGCAAAAACGAAACTAGAACTGTAGGTTGATTATATGATTGATTTTTATCTATTTTTAATCATTTTTAAAAGGAATCGGTTAACTTTTATGTCTCTATACCCTGTAAACAGTCATTTCAGTCCAATTTTTTTTCCTTTAGTGACCCTATGCCAAATGTGATACCGGAGAGGGGGGGGGGGGGGATACAAAAAGCGGAGGTTCACTTTTTGTATGAACCTCTGCTTTAATAGTATAAAGAGAGAAATGTATAAAGCTCAGCAGATAGAACTATAAAACTACTTTGCTGACTGGGCATATAAAGGATCATTGGAATTAAATGATAACAAGGGGGCATTGAAAAACATTTATAAAAACGGCACTACAAAACAGCATGGTGCAGCACACTGCAGACAAAGCACACACACACACATTAAGAGATAAATTGCGATAAGAGATATTACAGGTGCCTAGGTCTCAGAAGCCTGGGTCTACAGTCGCTAGCGCGGACCGCCTTTCCTGAAGGGATCCTTTTCCATGGTGTTCAACTTACGCTCTACAGCAACCAGAGTCGCCCAATCACGACACCTTGTGACGGCTGTGTGAAGGACCAGAGATCGCAAGTTGCGGAGAGGCCGTGAATCGGGACATCACCCGCGGAACGTTCCCGTAGAGGTGAAGCCTCGTTTGGTGAGCGGAGATCCTGCCCAAGTATAACTAACTGTATCGCAGTAAGGTGGTTCTCAAAGACTCACCGGCATTGTTAGAAGTAAACACGCCAAATGCAAGGGCCTATTGCATCCCGCAGTGGCCGTATATATAGAGGATTGGCGTTTGTGCCGCCAGCAAGTTACATATACTCTTAAATACTGTGGCTGTTTGTTTTCTTACCCTTTTCATACCAGTTGGATTACAAATGATTAATGTGCACCAACTAATGCTAGCGAAGACCCTTACTACCAGAAGGAACTTTAACAGGATTCAGTTCTGCCTGTTTGAACTAAAAGTAGTAGGTCACATGTATAGAAGTGCCCTCTAGAGGGAGCCCGAGAGCATATAGTTGCAGATATACCTGAATATATATATCAGAACTGCAGGGGCAGACTGACAACTCATGGGGCCCGCAGGCAATAGAAGATTATGGGGCCCCTGGGCTTACAGATAGCCACCACGCCAGGAGTCAGTGCAGAGGAGGGGCAGCTAAAATCTTGGGATTTTTACATCAAAAGGATGTCGGTTTCGGACATATCAGGGATAGATTTTAAAAAAACATAGATTTTTACATACTGTCCCTGGTTTTACTGAGCCTGGTAACCCTGATGGGCCCCCCTAGTGGCATGGGGCCATCAGGCAGTGCCCGAGTGACTCAATGGTCAGTCCGCTCCTGCAGAACTGTGATTCTTTACCTGATAGTCTCTGACTTGCAATTCCTTGAAATATTATTGACTCTAAGGCTGCATACACACAATCAAATTTATCTGCTGAAACTGGTCCGATGGACCGTTTCAGCAGACATCTCCAATCGTGTGTACGGGCTATCGGACATGTTTTCCCAGCGGACAAATTTCAAAGCATGCTTTGAAATTTGTCCGCCGGAGACATGTCCGTCGGATATGTCCACTGGTAAGTACACTCACCAGCGGACATAACTGTCCACGCATGCATCGAATCGATTCGACGCGTGCGTGGAAGTATTTTACTTCCTGGAGTGGTGACGTGGCGGCGTCAACGTCACCGCCACCTCACCGCGTCCTCAGCCAGAGGGGATTTTCGTCCGATGGTGTGTACACGCCACCAGACCAAAATCCGATGAGACATGTCCGCTGCAAACGGTCTGTCGAACATGTTTGAGCGGACATGTCTCATTGTGTGTATGCAGCCTTACAGGGACCTGTGAGCAGTTAACCGCATTTGTTTAACTCTGTATTATTTATCTTTTTCTTATCAAGTAAATAATTGCCTCTTGGTTATGCAGAAAGTTGTGTGGAGTCTTATCTGTTACCCTTTTGGACAGGTGGCCAGTGCAAGGTAACAATTTTTTATTACTGTATATATCATTTCTGTGTGGTCCAGTTGTGCCAAGAGAGAGTTCAAGCCAAACTTTTGGGGTTGATAGGCAGAGTACAGACCCAAAATGTAAATCAGCAGCTCCTTCTGGGGTAGTACTACACCATTCTATGGTCATACTGGAGGTATACAGGATCGAACAATGTATGCGTATGTTGGCCAACACAGGTACCATATATCAAACCACACTTGTGGGGGTTGTGTTGGTTTGGGGGAGGGGGAAGGAAGTGGTGGAGGCAGGAGGGGGGAGACAGAGGAGGTGAAAGAGGGGGAGAAGAAAAAAAAGGGGAGAGAGAATTTCACCCCTCTCTTTCTTCTTTTTCCTTGTATATTGTGTAGCGCCTGCTCTGCATCCTCATTACATTGCCAGGCTGGCTGAGACTTTCATTGAAAAGACACAGCCTGTTAGCTCTGTAGGAGTGGGCTTCCCCCCCCTCCCTTTTTTTTTCTCAGGCTGCAGTGACAAGGAACTCTGGGAGATGGTGTTCTCAGCACAGGCTGCTGGATTGAAATCAAAATACAGAGAACTGCACATCCCAAGAAGCACTGCTGCATGGGAGAAGTTTTTACTCCAGAGGCTTTCTGGGAGGAAATTAGAGCTACCAAGAGAGAGACAAGAGTCTGGGGGACAGAGGGCTGTGGCCTTAAATCTGGGGGATAGTGCCTGCCACAGCCAAGAAGTCAGTGGCGGGCATCCTGAGCTAGAGGAGGATCCCGAGTGCATCCTCAGGCATCCCGATCATGCGATGTTCCTGTGAGGAGGTGTCAATTGGGCACTCATACGGATGGCATCACAGTATCTTCTCCTTGGGCCTCTGGACACAGGAGTCAGTGAGAGGGCTTTCGCCCAATTCTCCCCAAGCCTAAACTCTGAATTTTCTTTGTTGCTCTGCTTCTGTTAATTACACCCTGCCTGGCAGTGAAAATCCTTATCCACTACCCTATAGGATTAGAATACTGGTTGTACGCTAAGCCCTACTGGATGTGCTGTGTTTACCTTGTGACAGGAAATTAATAGGTACACTACCTTAAAGTCACCTGAAGTCCTAAGGGCCCCATCTGTGTTCAGGACATTAGTCACTTACAAGTGGATCCCCACTGGGGGTTGATTCAGTGCACGTGGTCAGGTATTGCGGTTAAGCATGCCTGCTGGGACTGTGGTGCTGGGGTGAAGAAGGGAGAGAGGACTGACAGATAAAAACATGGTCATTCCTCTACCCTCCTCCTGCCTTGACTTATAAAGCCCAGTTTAATTGAGATTGTCAGGGGCTCTAATGGAGTTAATGTTACATTCTCTTGACTTGTTTATTCTTATGTGTTTATTTCTGCTCTTGGAGCCATTTACCTTAACCACTTAATGACCGCCTCCTGCACATATATGTCAGCAGAATGGCACGGCTGGGCAGATCCATGTACAGGAACGTCCTGTACTACTACCCAGCCGTGGGTCACGGGCGCACGCCCCGTGAACCGGTCCGAAGCTCCGGGACCAGGACCGCGGGACTCGCGGACCCGATCGCCGATGGAGTGCGCTGATCGGTCCCCAGAGCTGAAGAATGGGGAGAGTCGTGTGTAAACACGGCTTCCCCGTGCTTCACTGTGGCAGGAGCATCGATCGCGTCATCCCTTTTATAAGGGGGACGTGATAGATGACGTCACACCTACAGCCACACCCCCTACAGTTGTAAACACACACAGGGAACACATAACCCCTACAGAACCCCCTTGTGGTTAACTCCCAAACTGCAACTGTCATTTCCACAGTAAACAATACAATTTAAATGCATTTTTTGCTGTGAAAATGACAATTGTCCCAAAAATGTGTCAAAATTGTTCGAAGTGTCCGCCATAATGTCGCAGTCACAAAAAAATCGCTGATTGCTGCCATTAGTAGTAAAAAAATAATAATAACAAAAATGCAATAAAACTATCCCCTATTTTGTAAACGCTATACATTTTGTAAACACTTATTGCAATTTTTTTTTACCAAAAATAGGTAGAAGAATACATATCGGCCTAAACTGAGGAAAAAATATTTTTTTTTTATATTTTTGTGGGATATTTATTATAGCAAAAAGTAAAAAGCATTGCATTTTTTTCAAAATAGTCGCCCTATTTTTGTTTATAGCGCAAAAATCAAAAACCGCAGAGGTGATCAAATACCACCAAAAGAAAGCTCTATTTGTGGGGAAAAAAGGACACAGATTTTGTTTGGGACCCATGTCGCACGACAATTGTCAGTTAAAGCGATGCAGTGCCAATTTGCAAAAAGGGGGCTGGTCCTTTACCTGCATTTTGGTCCTGGGCTTAAGTGGTTAAAGGAGTGAAAACTCTGAAAGCAGACAGATTTGATCTTGTTGATTTTCCTGTAACCTTTTTGTCCTGTAACTTTTTTGTCCTTTCCTACACTTCATTATACTCCACTACTGCTGTTTACCCTGGCACTGGATCAGTGCCTTGAAAATGTGAGTTTTATACATTTGTTTTATTAAACCTTGTGCGCATACAGAGTACACTATGTTATCTCCTTTTTTTATATGAATGAATCATCATCTGGTCGGAGTGTATCTGTTTTGGCCTCATGCTTGTCAGCTGGCAACTTCATCCCCTGGATTTATCCCTTATGGGAAAGCGCTATTGACCCTGATCTCATTATAGGGTCTGATCTGGGAGGTGAGAGGCCATTTTTACTACTGGTGGAGGTGTTTTTCTTCTATCCACGATTCATCACCTGCATGTGTGTGAATTTTACCACTATTGGATTATCACAAGGAGGATCTTTGGATGGACTTTTATATAGCGCTGCACTATTCTTTGTTTATACTCCACTACTGCCAGGTGTGCCAGTGGGGTTGAGTGTGTTCTTGGGGTTGAGTAGACAGAGTAAGGAACCAACAATATTCAAGCGGCTCCTGCGGGGGTACCGCTACAATTGCTTCCATTAGATATGCACAAAAGATTTTTAGTTTTGATTCAGTAATCTAGTTATTTTGTTTAGTTCAATTCGGTTGATTCGTTCAATTCGTATTCGGAATTTTAGAATTGTTTCTTTGAAAATACAGATTTTTCTGATTCAAAACGTTCAAATCGATAGATTCTCGAATGGGTTGAAATTTTTTTTTATATTGTTTTCGATTTGAATGCAGCAACCTGTGGTTATTCATGAAACATCAGTGCAACTACAGTGCCTCACAAAAGTTTAATAGGTAGTCAGGAAATTTGATTTGTAGTTTTATGTCCCTAGAGCACCTGACGGTGCCCCTGAATGTTGGACCTCTGTATGTGGCCAGGCTGTGTAAAAGTCTTACATACTGTATGTGGTATCGCCATTTTCAGGAGAAGTAGCAGATAATATTTTTTGTGGAAGTTGTGGTATGCACATGCTATTTATTAGAAATATCTTAATGAATGGACACCCTTATGTAAACAACATGCTTTTTCATTTTCTTTCCACATTTTCCGAAAACTTGTGGAAAAAAATTACATGTTCAAAAGACTCATAATTCTTCAGAGAATATACTGAAGAAGCTCAACAGAGAGCATAACGTGTACAGGTGTGAGGTGCTGACAGTCAGATAGTTTTTAGCTTTTTTATATCAACGTGGAGAGTTGATAATATGCATGTTTTTCACATACTTATGTGAGTATTTTAATCCCTGAGTACAATAAATACTTGTGGCAGAGAGCGCTATGGTTAGCTTTTGTCATTTTATGGCCACACATGATTGATTGAGATCCCAGGAGGAGGTCAGCAGGATCCAAGGACACCAGGAGGAGGATTTATTTCCCTGTGGCATTCTATCCGAGACATAATACCAGGCGTGTGTGACTTCACACATGCCTGTAGCATACACCCACTATTCATTTTCTATTTGTTTCTTCCCTTCAGCCACAGGGATTCCACCTCCTCTCTTGCCTCATTAGCAATGTTGTCCCTTGTATTCACTAGCAAATCATTTTTAATATACTCCCCCTCTTGCACATTGGAATACACTGACTAATGCCATTATTTAACATATTATTACCACTTCACCTCTGGAATGTTTACCCCCATTCCTGACCAGGCCATTTTTTGCGATACAGCACTGCATTATTTAACTGAAAATTGCGCTACCATGAAACAATGTACCAAAATAAATTTTATGTCCCTTTTCCCCAAAAATATAGCTTTCTTTGGTGGTATTTTATCACCTAGTTTTTTATTTTTTTTGCGTTAAACAAAGAACGACTTACAATTTTGAAAAAAAAAAAAATCCTTTTTTTTTTGCCTGACTGCGATATTGTCGCAAACAAATTAGACACCTAATTGACACTTTTGACACCTTTTTGGGGACCAGTGACATTATTACAATGATCAGGGCTAAAAATATTCTAATATAACTGGCAGGGAAGGGGTTAACAGGAGTATTTAAAGGGTTAACTGTGTGCCTAGATAATGTTTCAGTGTAGTCGGGGTAAATGTGCTATTGGACGGTTGGCAAGTGGTTAAAGCATTCCTAAGCATGTCACAGTTATTACCTTTTGTATGAGTAAAAAACAAAAAGTAAAAAACGGCGCTAGTGAGTAATACTAAAGCCCTAAACCATGGGTGCCCAACCTTTTGAAGGCCGAGGGCCACTTAAGTGACTTTGTAAACAGTCGTGGGCCACAAAGAGCGGAGTGGGCAGATGACAGATCTGTGTCCATTCTGCATAGGCAAAGCAGACACAGGCACAGCCCAATCTACGCTATGGGCCCTCTGATCCATTCAGATCGTTTTTTAGCAGATAGGATTAAAAGTGCGGCTCCATAGAGGTGAAAGGAGGGTCCGATTGGGTCAGACTGTTCGTGTTAAAGGGGCCTAAGGCTGCTTTTACACTGAATGTCTGCGGTCTACCCACACCGCAGTGTTCCTGTGGTTTTCCCGCCAGTTAGCTGCACTTTGCCTTAGATGTTAATTTTATCTTGCAGGTTTGGTGCATTTTCTGAAAAGCCACTTGCTATCTCTACCGCCGGCTTCATTCACAATACTGATGTTCTGAGATGGCAGGTAGGCAACCTGCAATCTGGGCTTGCCAACCAGCAATCCCAGAGCAGGAGGTCGTGGGCCACACCAGAGGGCTCTGCGGGCCACATGTGGCCCCCGGGCCACTGGTTGGACACCCCTGCCCTAAACAATATAACCAAAAGAAGCAATTCTGTGTGCAACGCAAACACCAACAATATATATAAAAGTAAGAATTGCGCTAATTAATGAAAACATAAAATAAATAGATATAAAAATGAATAAGGTGCCAAAGTGCATCAATCCATAAAAAAACTTGAATAATATGTGCCCCAGGACGATGTCATTTGTGACAAAAAATGTAGGGCGGAGCGACACGCTGAAGTCACTACCACTCTCGTGTCCTGACAGACAGGTGTTTTGGATATGTACAGCTGACACACCAAACATTAGGCGTTGTTCAATTTTTAACCTATCAGTGCTATGTTTTTTATTTTATAAACCCAAACGATTTTTTTACACTATGTGGAGCCTTTTTGGTCTCTTTTTGGTGCCATATTCCATTGTTCACTTAGACCCCTTTCACACTGAGGAGTTTTTCAGGCGGGACAGCGCTAAAAATAGCGCTGCTATAACGCCTAAAAACTCCTGCCCAGCCTCCACAATGTGAAAGCCCGAGGGCTTTCATACTGAGGCGATGCGCTGGCGGGAGAGAAAAAAATCTCCTGTCAGCAGCATCTTTGGAGTGGTGAGAAGAGCTGCGTGTATACCGCTCCTTCCCATTTGAAACAATGGGAAACCATGGCAGAGGCGCATTGCAGGCGATATTAACCCTTTAACCCTTTATCGGCCGCTAGCGGGGGTTAATACCGCACCGCTATCGGCCGATTCCCGCGGCAATTCCTGCGGTATAGCGCCGCTATTTTTAGAGGCGCTATACCGCCACCGCGGCTCCCGCTCCAATGTGAAAGGGGCCTTACAAAGTAATACCGGTCCAGAAGCATGGAACAAGCCCTGAAACGAGGAGAAAGGCCCGGGCTGGGTGATAGGCCACATGTGGTATCTGACCCCCTATAACAAGGGGTCTACAAGAGCTGGTAAGCAGTTTCTTCAGCTGGTGGTGGATTCACAACGGTTTTGGTCATGGAAGGTGGACTCTTTCAATAAATAAATCATCTTTAAAAATCTATTTATGGACTGTTTTCACATACTGTTCAAGTTTTTTATGGATTGATGCAGTTTGGCACCTTATTCATTTTAATATCTATTTATTTTATGTTATATGATTTTTTCATTAATCAGCTTGATTCTAATTATTTATATATTACCTTTTATATCACTTTACTCTCCCTCCTTTATTGTAAGCTCCAACAAGCAAGGCTCTCTGATTCCTCCTCTATTGAATTGTATCATCATCATGGACCGATGGATTTTTTCATCAGACATCCGATGAAGCTGGCTTTCATCAGTCTTGCCTACACACCATTGGTTAAAAATCCGATCGTGTCCAACACGGTGATGTAAAACACTATGACGTGCTGAGAAAAATTAAGTTCAATGCTTCCGAGCATGCGTCGACTTGATTCTAAAGCATGCATGGATTTTTGACCGATAAATTTCTCCACAGACGATCGTTTTTTTCTAAAAACAGGTTCTATTTTTTTTCACCGATGGAAAAATCGGTCTGTTTTCATCAGACCGATCGTGTGTACCGATCGTGTGTACAGGGCATAACTGTTCTGTCTGCCCTCACGTTGTAAATTGTTGGTGCTAAATAAATCCTGTATTATAATAATAATAATACTTTGCCACCACCATGCATGAAATGGGTGGCAAGAGGTTAACAAGCCTCAAAGCATTTTTTGCCAGCATAGCATACTCCAAACAGCAATTAATTTACATCCGTTTGTTGACGTGCTCTGAAGGGTAGATGTGTATGTGTGATTGGATATTGTTCAGAATGAATAGTATTGCACTACAACACACATATTCCATGTGTTGTGGTGCATAGGTGTGAATAGAGGAATCTATGTAAATCTCCACTAGTCAATGATGTAAAGATTATGGTTAGTACACCCCTGCACGAGCCAAGTCATCGTAAGTTTTTGCCCTTTTCTTAAAAAACATTTAATAAACAGAAATATAAAAACAAAATTACACTGTTGCACTGATATCTCTTAAGAACTTTATAAATCTCAATTAAAGAACAAAAAAAAAGTAAGAGTAAAGTTAAAGCGGCTCTTCAGTAATGTTTTTCAACGTTTCATCTATTTAATCTTCTTCCCTTGTTGTTTTAACTTTGGATAGTAAAACATTTTTTTCTCTGCCAGTAAATATCTTATATAGTCCATTTCTTGTTTCTTGTCTGGTAAAACTCCTAGGCTTATGAAATCATGAACATCTCTCTCACTCTCATAAGAGTTTTCCAGGAGGGGAGGGGGTGAGTCATAAGAGGGCCAATAAGGGCTGCAGAGCTGGAGGTGTGCCTCTGTGTAAATCTAGGAAGTGAACAGGCAGCAGCTTCAGCTGCCCACAGATAAAATGGCTGCAGCCAGACTCAGTGGAGGGAGATTTCTGCAGCATATTTGGCAAGTACAGAATATATAAAATAATATGCAAAGTGGTTGGAGGGAAGCTTCAGAATGGCAAAGATGTTTTTGTTACAAATTATGTGAGCAGACTGCAGTTCCTCTTTAATGTTTGCCCATTTTGTTAAAAGTATTACAGGATCACTAAATAGTGTTTATGTCAGATAATGATCTGAATAGAGTGGTACTCTTATTCTTAAAGGATCACTAAAGGAAACATTTTTTTTTTACCTAAATAGCTTCCTTTACCTTACTGCAGTCCTGGTTTCATGTACTCATTGTTCGTTTTTGCTTTGAAATTGCTGTAATTCTGCTCTGATCTCCACACTTCCTGCTTGTCTGGCTCCTTATGAAAAATCTCATGGCAGCTTCATTTTAAAAACAAAACACTGCCCTGTATTTGTTTGTTTTTGTTCTGTGTGTCTCTACATGAAACCAGTTTAAAAATGAAACTAAACTGCAG
The DNA here is from genome assembly GCA_029574335.1 of Rana kukunoris. Taxonomy (NCBI): domain Eukaryota; kingdom Metazoa; phylum Chordata; class Amphibia; order Anura; family Ranidae; genus Rana; species Rana kukunoris. Next base: position 461,620,743 of record CM056050.1, read on the forward strand.
GCACATTATATGATTGATATGATTGATTTTTATCTATTTTAATCATTTTTAAAAGGAATCAGTTAACTATTATGTCTCTATACCCTGTAAACAGTCATTTCAGCAAAAAAAAAAATTCTTTAGTGACTCTTTAAAGTTTCCATTACATTCTCTATTTGACCCTGTTACGGTGCTTTAATTCTCTTCATACCTACCTCAAGTTAACCTTCTTTTTCCCCTTGGCTTGAATTTCCCTTTGAAGTAAATCGGACGTTAATATCAGAGATATGGAGACAACCATACATCTTACCCATTTCCATTAGCGTCCAGGGAAGATTTTATGTTCAATTATTCTCAATTAATGTTACAAGCAGAATTCTATTTTACCCAACAGATAAATTATACAGGAGACATAACTGTACAATAAGCTCCCTATGGATACGATGATTTTTTTTTCTACTTTTAACAGTAAAAAGCCCAATGTACTAAAATATTTTCATTGTTTCTTTGTACTGTGCTGCAGAAGATATTGATGCTATATCAATCTATCAACAATACTAATATTACAGCTTCAACCTGCATGAGTCCTGACTTATGATAATTTTTTTTTTAATATATATATATGTATATATATATAAAACACAGACATACATACACACACACTATAGATCTCTCCCTCTCTCTCTCTCTATATATATATATAGCTATACATGCACACACTATAGATATCTCTCTCTCTCTCTCATATATATATATAATCTATATATGTACATATATATATATATATATATATATATATAGCTATACATGCACACACTATAGATATCTCTCTCTCTCTCATATATATATAATCTATATATGTACATATATATATATATATATATATATATATATATTACACATATATATATATATATATATATATATATATAGCTATACATACACACCCTTGTTGTTATAAGTGCTGATGTAAGCAGTAAGCATAATTGTCCGCACGTACTGTCGAGTAATTTTCTTAAAGATTCTGTGTCAAGTAATTTCTGTGCGTAGTCCAGGCTTCTATTTACATGCATGAACAAACCTCCTGTCACAGCTGCAAGCTTCTTCTGCATTGCAGTATTGCAGCCAGCATAGAACACTCCCTACTGTTTGAGACACAGACGGTAGCTGACAGAGCAATACTGTCTTTACCTTCACTGCTTTTCGCCGCTACAAATGCCGATGCTTACACACTTAGATACACGCAAGAATACATTCCAATAAATAATGTAGCCTTGTATACAATAAACATGAAGATGCTTAATATGAACCTTTTGATTATGATTATGATACATTTTAAAAGCCTATCCGTGCCAATAAAGAGCATTTGTATCTACATATTTTTATAGTCAACATATTAGTGCCATCATCTTAACTGTCACAGCAAGAACATTTTGGATGAGAGCTGTTTACATATTTTACATTAAGTACACTAGATCCATTCATAAAAAAAGTGGTTCTAAATTCAGAAGATTTTTTTCCCTTATGCAATCTCTGCATTAACCACTTGAAGACCAGGCCAATTCTGACACGTTTTGTTTACATTTAAAAATCTGTATTTTTATATATATATATGCAGAGGCCCTTCTGGTGTTGATTTGAGGACAATCGTTTTAGATTCTCCTATAATGCTAAATTATACTCACACAGGTAATGTTCGCTTTATGTACAGTATAGACACAATATTGGAATGTATTGTTATGGAATATATATAGCAATGTGCTCTTCTTAACCGCTTGCCGACCGCCTCACGACTATTTACGTCGACAGAATGGCACGGGCAGGCAGATTGGCATACAGGTACGTCTTTATTAAATCTGCCGCCCAGCTCACGAGTGTGCGGCTGCGGGTTCCGGGAAATCGATGTTCCCGAGAGTCCCGCGATTGCAGTTGTCAAGGGCAGAACATGGGAATGCCTTTGTAAGCAAGGCATTCCCCTATTCTGCCTAGTGACACTGTCACTGATGACCGTTCCCCGTGATCGGGAATGGTCATTAGTGACGTGTCCTGTGTAGCCACACCCCCTAACAGTAAGAATCACTTCCTAGGGAACACTTAACCCCTGCAGCGCCACCTAGTGGTTAACCCCTTCACTGCCAGTGTCAGCTTCACAGTAAACAGTGCATTTTTATAGCACTGTTCGCTGTAAAAATGACAATGGTCCCAAAATGTTGTCAAAAGTGTCTGATGTGGCCACCATAATGTCGCAGTCCTTGTCGGAGCAAGGGTAGGACAGAGCCGTGCTCTGTGCGTCTATGGACACACAGAACAGGACCTAGTAACAAGCACAACAAAAAAAAAAATCTTTAGTGACCCTTTAAAGTTTCCATTACATTCTCTATTTGACCCTGTTACAGTGCTTTAATTCTCTTCATACCTACCTCAAATTAACCTTCTTTTTCCCCTTGGCTTGAATTTCCCTTTGAAGTGGGGGTACATGGTGGAAGGGAAGAGCCAGGAGTGTCAGCGGAGTACCCAAGAAGTGGGGCTGCTCTGTGCAAAACCATTGCAAAACCATTGCAGGTAAGTATAACATGTTTGTTATTTTATTGAAAAAAACGAGCATTTACAAATTACAATATTTTTCAGCTAATGTTGACCTTTTCTGACATGCTAGTTTCTTGGCTGTTGCAATAATGTGGCTTCATTACTTTTCTAGTAACTAACTGTTATATGAATTGTAGTAGGTCTTTTATCTTATTTGTAATTTTTATATTCTTTGATATCCTCTCTTCATTTAAGTAGTTGAAAATCTATTACAGCAAAAGCTGTTTTTTTTTCAACATGATGGGCCCCTTATCATAAAGGTGGAGTTTTAAAAACAAAGAAAGAAATGTAATAAAGAAATAAATTACTTTGCAGAGTTAGAAGAAATAGCTAAAAGAGAAGTATGGTCAAAGTTTTTTTGCCATACATCTCCTATGGAGGTTACAGTAGTGCAGGTTCTGGAAGCATCCCGATTTTCCCATTTTGTCCGGATTCAGCCAGGCCCCTGATTGATAGATGGCTCTGGCCCTTAAGTGAGCAACTGAGAGCCAGAGCCAGCTGTGCCAGCCAACTCTCCAGACTGGCATTCCAGTGAGAGCTGGAGAGGCAGAGCAGAGAGCAGTGTTTGAGTGATTATCAGTAATGGGATCACTCAGTTTTCGGTCTTAGGCCGCGTACACACGAGGGGATATGTCCGCTGAAAACGGTCCGATGGACCGTTTCAGCAGACATCTCCGCTCGTGTGTATGGGCTAGCGGACAGATTTCTCCACCCGACAGATTTCAAAGCATGCTTTGAAATCTATCCGGTGGGAATCTGTCCGCCCGACATGTCTGCTGGTTAGTACACTTACCAGCAGACATGTCGGCTCCCACCACCGCCGCGCCGCTGCCGAATGGATTCGGCGCATGCGCGGAAGTGTTTTACTTCCTGGTGCGGTGACGTGGCGGTGACGCGGCGGCGTAAACGTCACCGCCGCGTCACCACTACGTCACCGCGCCGTCCGGCGGCGGGGAATTTGATCCGATGGTGTGTACACGCCATCGGATCAAACTCCCGATCGGACATATCCGATGGAAATGGTCCGCGGACCGTTTTCATCGGATATATCCGATCGTGTGTACGCGGCCTTAGAGTCAGTGGGGGACAGCTGCAGCATAGAGGCAAGTATTTGTATTCTTTTAGTAACCCCCTACATCTTCTTTAACCACTTGAGCTCTGTAAGGTTTTACCCCCGTCATGACCATAAGGGAAATTGAGCAAGCATCTAATCAAACCAATCTTGGTCTGGTAAGTGACATTCTACCCAATTCAGGATCTTATCCGCTACTCTTTAAGTTGTGAGACCTCTGATTCCTCTAAGATGGTTGATGTAAGCCACTGCTGGGATGCGCTCTGACTGAATCCTGATCATATGACCTTGCGACTGAGTGGTCCATCATCCTTCTCTGCACAGGAAGGAGGAGCTTGAGAAAAAAATTGCAATTCCAAAAGTAATTGTTTTATCTGAGGTTGCTAACCAGGCCAGTGTTGTGGATAAGGCTCTGAAAAGGAGAAGTCATCTTCTTGTTGGTGATTCAATTGTAAGAGGTGTTGCTTTAGGAAATGATGTGGAAGTTTAGGAGAAATAAAAGGCACATTTTAAAAATTGGCAAAAAAGCTAGTGTTGATGTTGTTGTGCACCTTGGTACACATGATTTGTCCCGGCATGATGTGCGTTCTTTGCAGAAGGATTTTCAGAATTTGGACCAGGATCTTTAACAGTTAGGGTGTACCAGGGGCGGACTGACCATTGAGGAACTCGGGCATTGCCCGAGGGCCCCATGCCACTAGGGGGCCCCATCAGGGTTGCCAGGCTCATTAAAACCAGGGACAGTATGTACAAATCTGTGTTTTTTTTACATCTGTCCCTGATATGTCCAAAACCAACATGCTTTTGATGTGAAAATCCTGAGATTTTAGCTGCCCTGCCTCTGTACTGCCACCTTGCTTGGTGGCCATCTGTAAGCCCGGGGGCCCTATAATCTTCTATTGCCCGGGGGCCCCAGGAGTTGTCAGTCCGCCCCTGGGGTGTACTGTTACATTTTAAACTTGTGCATAATGGACAACACAAGAAAGTACTTTGTATAGCAGAGTTCAATGTTTGGTTAAAGGATTGGTGCAAAGCTGATGATTTTGGTTATGTTAGTCATGATGCTATCTGGTGGTCCGTCATTGAGCTTTACAAGAGACATGGCCTGCATCCCTCACACATAGGCACTGAGCTTCTTGGTATGGAAATGTTTTTGGACATGCATTTAAACTGAAAAATGTGGGCAAAGATGTTATTGTTGAGGAGCATTTCTGTCCCCAGCAGGTTTAAACAAATGTGAGGGTTTGTGTTGCTAACGACTGGGCTGATGGGGTGGTCACTTCAGTTGAAGTTTCTGGTGGTAAAAATAAAGCAGTTGATAGTAGTCTTTGTCATGTCTTGTGCACTAAAGCGCATGGTTTGGACAACAAGCTTTGTGAGCTGACAGCTCTTATGTTTAGCCGCAGGGCCAGATTCGCTCTCCTTGCTGCCCCAAGGCCAGGTTTCTGCAATGCACCCCCTCCCCGCCAACCGACCTCCCCCCAAATCAACGGAGAATGGCAACCGGCAGGGGTGGCGCGGTTAGTTCAAATATTTTTTGTTTCTTTTTTTTTTTTTTACTTTATCACTTTTTTATTTTAATAATTGAATTACTATTTATTTTATACATTTTTATTCACTTAACTTTATTGCTATCACACAGGAGAAAACAATTCCCTGTGTCATAGCAATTGTAGGATGATCCTGTCATCTCCAAAACAGGTGTCCTAGTACTGTGCTAGAACTCCTGTCACAGCTGAGATGGGAAAAGCACAGCTCACCCCTCTCACGGTGTTCATCGGTGGCAGGCACAGTCACAGGAGACAGACTCGGCGGCCAGGAGGAGGACGGAGTCCTGAAGACAGAGCCAGTAGAGAGAGGTATGTGGGGGGGGGGGGGAGGAAGGACGGCAGCACACATTTTACAAGTGATTGCGGCGACATTGCCGCAATCACTTACTAACGAGTGAGTGGATTCCAGAAAGCAATTTACCGCCCTTAACTGGCCGTCGGGAGACTCCATGCCGCTGCCGCCCCGAGGCCTGGCCTCGGTGGCCTTGTAGGAAATCCGGGCCTGTGTCTAGGGACAACATGGACCTTGTTGCAATTACAAAGACGTGGTTCAAGGATTCAAATGACTGGGAAAGACCTATACCAGGATACACACTATACAGGAATGACTGAGTAGGGAAGAGGTGGAGTTGCCATATATGTCAAAAATATAACACTAACATTAATTCAAAAAACTAATGAAATACTTGAAACCCTCTGGGTTTGCCTTCCAACCAGGGAGGAATCTTCCCTTAGAACTGGTGCAGGACATGTCACTTCCGCCAGTAGTGAAACGCAGGTCCAGCGCATATTGGCCTCCCTTCAAAAATCGTGAGTAGGATTAAGCGAACCCGAACTGTAAAGTTCAGGTTCGTACCGGACTTTTAGATATTTAGTACCCAGACCCGAACAATTTACTGGCAATATAATGGCGCGCTGCAGGGCAGCCAATCACCATTTGTTTTACTTGACCTAGAAGCCATCACAGCCATGCCTACTAATAGCATGGCTGTGATTGGCCAGTGCAGCATGTGACCCAGCCTCTATGTAAGCTAGAGGCACATAGCACAGCTCGTCACTCTGCTTTAGGGTAGGGAAAGGCTGCTGCTGCTGCTGCTCTTCTGAGGGAGAGAATTATATAGGAGTCAGACTGTCCTGCTTCAGAAATCACATTAGTCAGCGATCTACATAGCACAGCAAGTCACTCTGCTTTAGATAGTTACTTTAGGGACAGGTTCCTGCCTGCTTTTTAGGGAGAGAAATAGGAGTCACTCTTGCTTCAGAAATCAAATTATACCAGCACTGCATATGTTACTGTGAAATACACCCTTTAGATATTTTCTTCTATTGTGCTATTCAAAAAACATCCATTTAGGGGGAAAAAATGTTTGCAGTGATTCCTTCATATCTGTACGTGTGAGATAAACACTTTAGCTACTGTTCTTCTATTTTGCTATTCAAAAAACATCGATTTGGGGCAAAAACATACATTTTGCAGTGTTTCCTCCATTTCTGTACGTGTGAGATAAACACTTTAGCTACTGTTCTTCTATTGTTCTATTAAAAAAACTCCCATTTAGGGCAAAAACATATATTTTGCAGTGTTTCCTCCACCGCCGCTTCCACCTACAACGTCACATCCACCGCCACCTCAACCTCCTACTCTATATGGACCTCGTCCTCCTAGATCAAGATTTTTTTTATGTATTTTATGTTATTTTAAGTTATTTCTCTATCCAAATTTGTTTGCAGAGTACTTGCCATGCTCTTAATAACATGTTGCTGCTATTTGCACACCTCTAGCCCTTTCCATTCGTTTTTTAGAGACATTTTAGTATTGAAAAGTTCGGGTCCCCATTGTCTTCAATGGGGTTCGGGTTCCAGTTTGGGTCCTGAACCCGGACTTTTTTCCGAAGTTCGGCCGAACCCGAACATCCAGGTGTCCGCTCAACTCTAATCGTGAGTTCTGCTAAATTTTATCCACTGTAAGTTTAACTTGTATAGCGTGTATTTTAAATAAACATTACATACTCCACCATGGGAGGCAGCCTCCTCTTTTATACCTTTTCTGGGAGATCTAGTTTGTGTCCAAGTTGGCTGGCCCCGCTAATCAGCTAAGAAGAGCACTAGAAATCATCATCACTCTGCTTAATGTGACTACCTGTAATGGGGGTCATGCAAGTCTGTGAGTGAGCTGTGTGTCTGGTGTTTGTGGAGGAGAACATTATAACACTGTAATGTGGAGCTGAAAAGAAGAAAGCAGATAATTTGCAATTTGCATTCAGTTGGAGGCATCTGGTGGCTGTATATGGACATTGCACTGATTGCACTTCACTTTATTTTTGAGCACTTATTTATTTTAACACTTGGTTTGATTTGTTGAAATTTAAGGAGCACAGTTAAAAAAACACATATTTATAATTCATAGGTTTTTCACCTTAAAGCGCGCAGCTCTGTGTTTGTTTGCACAGAATATAACACTGACTTATTGCAAAGGTTAAGGGAGATTTCCTAAATGTATCACATTGCTCGAGGATTGGTCAAAGCAGTGGGGACCGCAGCTCAATATTTCTAAGTGTAAAATAATGCACCTAGGGAAAAATAATCCCCTTAGAGAGTACAACATTGGGGGTACGGTGTTAGCCAGCACTACAGAAGACAAATATTTGGGGGTACTTTTTTCAGATGATTGCAAAGTGAACAAATAGTGTGACCAGGCAGTGGGAAAAGCAAATAGAATTTGAAGATGCATCACTAGAGGGATCACCAGAAGAAGCAAAGAGGTCCTGATTCCCCTATATAGATCTTTCGTGAGACCTCATTTAAAATATAATGTCCAGTTCTGGAGACCTCACTTACAAAAAGATATTGATAAGATAGGACGAGTTCAGAGACGGGTAACAAAAATGGTGACAGGTTTGGGGGGATAAAACATATCGAGTGACTTCAGGAACTTAAAGCGGAGTTTCACCCTGAAATAATTTTTTTGCATAATCAGACTCCTTTAAACCTATAAAGAAACATTTGGAGGATTTTTTTTTATACTTACCAGAAACTCCCTGTTGCTAGGTAGTCCTCCTAATCTTCCACTTCCTGGTCCGCAGCACTCCTGATCACTTCCTCCCTCGCCTGTGCTCCTGGGAACTTTTGTGTCATCAATTCCCAGGAGTCTGTGGGCAGTACTGTGATCAAAAATCGCATTATTTCCTGTAGGCGGTTGCCATAACAACGGGGCAGAACCCTCCTCCGTCACTGCCCATTGTTATGGTAACTTTAGAAACAATCGGCGCTACGGCCGCCCGTGCAAGTTTGAGATCAAGAGGTGCATGCTGGTTATTTACGATTAATATATTTGATAAACTTTTTGTGATTTTGTCTCTCATAATCTATGCAACATATCTCTCATAATCTATGTTAGTGGCCCTGATCACACTCTTACATTTCCTATAGCATTCTTTGTAGTTTTGGAATGCTGATGATGACCCTTCAACCCTGTATTTTTTTGCATTAATAAGCCTTTGACATTTGTATTTAGCCACCTAACTTTAACCACTTGAGCTCTGGAAGGTTTTACCTCCTTCAGGATTAGAGCATGTTTTGCTATTCAGGACTGTGCTGATTTAAGTGGCAGTGCAATAATTATATATATATATATATATACACACACACACACATAGTGTGTGTGTGTGTGTGTAAATATATATATATATATATGTATACACACACACACATATTATATATATATATATATTGTGATGGTCTGGGTCTGTCTCTCCTGAATGATGGTGGGTTTTCGCCATATTTTGGAGAGACAAACACCCTAATTATACAGCTGTGTGGTCAGCTTTTTAAGTCTGACCTGAATAGCATTCTGGGCTTCACCCTCCCGAGGAGTCCAGGCATGCAAGGGAGAGTGCAGGTGTGCACTGAATAAGCTGGAGAGTGCAGGGTGCACTGTGAGAAACCCCAGAGACCTGAGTGAGGTTGCTGACAGGAGTCAGGAAGGTTCCATGCTGGAGCCTAAGCAGTTGGGCTACTGCTGAGGAGAGCCAGGTGGCTCGGTATGTTCTTTACACGTGTAAGCCAGGAGGCTGAAGGTATAGTTTTGTGTGGACAGTGAAAACCCCCTGCGTGGCAAACCTATGTTTGGACTTTTGTTTATTTTTGCCTTTTCATATCACGAGAGCTAAACAACCCCAATATTACAATATATATATAAACATTATATTTTCTGTTACTTTTACCAATTTAATTGCGACTTTAATGGACTTCAGTTAAATTAAGTCTCAAGCCGCAATTAAATCTGCAGTGCAAATTGCACAGATGTGCAGCTTTGAAATTTCAAAGACGCATCGGTGTAAACCAGATTCTGTTAAACAGACAGTGGTACACACACACACTGAAAATAAGTTGGTTCCTTTTGAACTGGCAATTTCAGCATGAATGTACCAGGCTTTAGAGAACCAGATGAAGTGTCTCATGTTCTATTGTGAACTACAAGTCTGCCTGTAGTTTATTTATTCACAGATCTCTGTATATGTCCCGCGCTGCCTCTGCACTGAGAAGAAAACATTGCTGATCGCTCACTTCTCCCCTCTGTTCTGAGCAGAATCGGGTGACTGCCAGTCAGCATCTCTCTGCTCTGCCCCTCCACTCAGTGAAGATATGGGCTGTTTAGGCAGTGGGAGCCAAAGGCTGCACAGCTAGGAGGCATCACTAGATGGATCACCAGAAGAAGCAAAGAGGTCCTAATTCCCCAATATAGATCTTTTGTGAGACCTCATTTAAAATATAATGTCCAGTTCTGGAGACCTCACTTACAAAAAGATATTGATAAGATAGGACGAGTTCAGAGACGGGTAACAAAAATGGTGACAGGTTTGGGGGGGATACAACATATTGAGTGACTTCAGGAACCTAAAGCGGAGTTTCACCCGCTGCCTCTGCACTGAGAAGCAAACATTGCTGATCGCTCACTTTTCCCCTCTGTTCTGAGCAGAATCGGGTGACTGCCAGTCAGCATCTCTCTGCTCTGCCCCTCCACTCAGTGAAGTTATGGGCTGTTTAGGTAGTGGGAGCCAAAGGCTGCACAGCTAGGAGGCTGAGTGACATCAGTGGTTTTAACCTGCTGTCAGCTGAAAATGGGTCACAGAAGTACAGTACGAACGGCACTACTATGATCCATATAGGTAGGGCCAAAAAAGCTTTGGCCTTACTTCTCCTTTAACATCAGCTACAACTATGCCTGATCAATTAAAACAAACAAACAAACAAACAAAAAAAAACCTCCAGGTATAGATCACTAAAAGGTGAAGACCTTCTGCTCAGCAGGTAATTAGACATTTAGGTAAATAATTACCATCTGTCCAGATCTCCCTCTGCGGTGCAGGCTGCAGTGCCATCTTTAACCTTGTTATCCAGATAAATGATAGTGACTGCTGTGGCAGGTAAGTAAGGACAATGGGCAAGAGCCTGGCAGCAGATGGATCATACAGAGATGCACTGGCTGTCATAGCAGAGTACATCATCCTTCTAGGAAGGGAGGACTGCAACATCAATGTGTCCCTGTACACCTCACACAGGCACCTCGTAAGTTACCCTGTTTAGCAGACAGCCCAGTGTTTTCTGCTATCTTAGCATGTGCTGCAGTGGCCTCTGAGGAGCGCCATCCCTATGACTGTGCTCTGAGGGAGCCTCAGCTGTCTCCAGCACTCCCACAGTCATCTCTCATCATGAATGCAGCACTCCACCAACTTCATTCTCTGCACTGTAAAGTGCCACTATCCACTCAAACACAAATACAAGGAAAAGGGGATGCAAGTGAGGTAAACTCTCCAGTATGGCTTATGATAAAGTGCGTTCATAGTATTCCTGTAAGCGTTAGCCATAGTTTGCACAGTGCACCGCCAACTAGAAATATAACATAGAGCATTTACTCACGGCCTCTTTTCAGGTGTCTTAGTCCATAGGGTTCAATTTTAAGTTGGCCCAACCTTTGCAGCTATAACAGCTTCAACTCTTCTGAAAAGGATGTCCACAAGGAGTTTATCTATGGGAATGCCTGACAATTCTTCCAGAATTGCATTTGTGAGGTCAGACACTGATCCACCCCAAACTCTCTCATCCCTGTCTTTATGGACCTTGCTTTGTGCAGTTATGTTAAAACAAGAAGGGGCAATCCCCAAACCTTTCCCACAAAGTTGGGAGCATGAAATTGTCCAAAATGTCTTGGTATGCTGACACCTTCAGAGTTCCTTCTTTCACTGAACCTAAGGGACCAAGTAAAAAGGATTGCTAACCCCTGATACAATCTTAGGGGATACCTCATTCTGCCTCTGACCCAAATTATGAAAACATGCAGAAAGCGATGGACAGTCTGCTTGCTTCTGTGTCCAACCATCAAGAGAAGGAATTTCATTGCCAGCACAGCTTTATAGACAAAATGACATCATGCATATGAGCACAACTGATTGGTCAGTCCATATATGGCTTTCTTCTTGTTAAGTCTGTTCTTGCCATGCTGCACACTCATTCCACAATTATTCACCATCTTTCTTCTGTCGATGGAGAGGGTTTTGGAGTAAAGAGTATAAGGGAGGGGTTTGGAGACATCTATTTTCACTTAATCACTTCCTGAAGGGTTGGTTAACTCTATAATATATTTTAAGGAAAGTAACAGTATAGTAGTTCAGGAGAAAAGTAACATAAACACAAAATAATCATTTTATTCAACTCCATCACACAAGCCCAACACCTGAAAACCAACCCCACACCATAATCCCCCTCCACCAAATTATCTGGACCAGTGCACAAAGCAAGGTCCATAAAGACATGGATGAGCGAGTTTGGAGTGGAGGAACTTGACTGGCCTGACCTCAACCCAATAAAACACCTTTATGATGAATTAGAGCAGAGACTGTGAGCAGGCCTTTTTGTCCACATCAGTGCATGACCTCACAAATAAACTTCTGGAAGAATGGTCAAACATTCCCATAGACACACTCCTAAACCTTTCGGACAGCCTTCCTAGAAGAGTTGAAGCTGTGGTGAAATCAACTTGGAGGTGACTTTATCTGGAGGACAAAATTGAATAACTTTTGGTTCATATATATATATATATATATATGTTGCACTGTTTAGTTGTGGGATTAGTTACAATTGATGTTGTAAGTGCTGGTTGTTTATTTTTAACAACTTGCCGTCCCCCGTCATGACCAGGCTATTTTTTTCTATACAGCACTGCGTTACTTTAACTGACAATTGCACGGCCATGCAATGCTGTACATAAATACAATTTATGTCATTTTTTCCCAACATGTGTAGCTTTCTTTTGGTGGTTTATTTTATTTTTCTGACTTTCTTCTATAAACATATCCAATAATAATAATAAAAACAAAAAAAAATTCTCATAAATTTAGGCCAATTTGTATTCTGCTACATATTTTTGATAAATAAAATCCCAAAAAGCAAATATTGATAGGTTTGCTCTGGTGTAGTGTCTACAAACTATGGTATGTATAAATATATATATATATATTTATTACACACACACACACACACTGAAATTATTATTTTATACTAGTAATGGTGGAAATCAGCAACTTACTGTATACCGGGACTGCGATATTGCGGCTCACAATCTGACACCAACATATACTTTGTGGGAACCAGTGAAACAAATACAGTGAACAGTGCTAAAAATATGCAAGGTCACTGTACTAATGACAGTGACTATGCAAAGGGGGTAACACCTAGGGCGATCAAAGGGTTAACTGCAGGGCAGGACTTAGAGTGGTGGGGGCCCCTGGGCTTGAGTGTTGAAGGGGCCCCCTGGAGCCAAGAATTGGGCGGGATCGAAGATGTTGAGCGAGGGGGGGGGGGGGTCATAGTTGTTGAGCGGGGGGGGGGCCAATTTAAGTTGTTGAGTGGGGGGGCATTAAAGTTGTTGAGCGGGTGGGGTGACTCTCATCTGTGCACGGAATGTGTCGGCTTTCTTCCCTTCAGCAGACATCCACACACCGCTCCGGTTCCTCCTGGGGGGAGGTTTTGCAGTTGTTGAGCGGGGGGAGTGCCTCTCACCTGTGCCGACAGCTGTCCACAGAGCCCGGCTGTCGGCTTTCTTCCCTTCAGCAGCCACAGTCCTCCACACACCGCTCCCGTTCCTCCTGCTTCCGTGCTGCCTCCTCTTGCAGTGCGGGAAAATTAACCCTTTCACGGGACTGCGGGAAGAAGCAGTCTGTGCGGGAAAGTCCCACAGAATCCGTGCGTGTTGGGAGGTATGCGCAGGGCCACCATCAGGAATTTTGGGGCCCCTTACACAGCTTAAGGCATGGGCCCCCTGGAGCAGAGAATCGGGGGGCTGCTGCCGTCTGAAATTGAAAAGCGGGGGGCTGCCGCAAATTATGAAGCAGGGGGGGCCTTTACAAAAAAAAGAAGAAATAAAGAAAAATATATATATATAAAAAAAAGGGGGTAGCCATTCGGGGCTCTGGGGATCTCTGGGACCTTTAATAAAAAGAAAAAAGAAACCTCTGGGCCCTTTAATAAAAAATAAAAAAAAATAAACATTTATAAAAAATACATAAAAAAGGGAGGTTGCCATCCGGGGGCCCTGGGGACCTTTGAGCCCTTTAATAAAAAAAAATATATATATATAAAAAAAGTATTTTTTTTTATAAAAAAAAGGGGGGGGGGGTTGCCATCCGGGGGCCATGGAGACCTCTGGGCCCCTTAATAATAATAATATATATATATATATATATATACACACTATATATAAAAAAACATATATTTTTTTTATAAAAAATAAATAAAAATAGTGGGGGTTGCTGTCCAGGCCCTGGGGGCCTCCATGCCCCTGGGGACCTCTGCACCCCTAAAAAAAAAAAAGAAGAGGGTTGCCATCTGGGGCCCCCTATTGGGTGGGGCCCATGGGCTTGAGCCCAGTCAAGCCCAATGGTAAGTCCGGCCCTGGTTAACTGTGTGCCTAATCAGTGTTTTTGTGTTTTACTTTCAGGTGCTTTTACTAAGGGATCTGCTAGATTTTATTCCCTACTTTTCACATATCCATTGCTATAGGTCAAGAGAGGCGGTTAGACTGAGAAGTTTAGAAGTAGCAGTAGTTTTAACATTAACAGGGATTTTAAAGTTGCCAAGAATGATTGTGGGGATTTGCGAGGGAATAGGGTCCAGGGGGCAGGTGGGTGTTAGAAAAAAAAAAGTTTAGTGACTTCCTCTATAGTAGCTGGGTTAACCACTTATGGACCACTCACCATCTTTATACAGGGGAACTTTGAAGAGAAATATCGCTGTTATGGCAGTATCGGAGGCGATCGCGTCTTTTCTCCTGATGGCATGGCGCTGAGTAAGGGGAAGATGGCCTCCGCTTAGCTCCGTACAATTGCAGGGTGGAAGCGACGTCAAAACGTCACTTCTGCCCATAGCTCTTAAAGGGACTTTTTTACGGCCTTTTATTTTCTTATTGCATTTTAGTGTAAACATTAGATCTGAGGTCTTTTTGACCCCAGATCTCATATTTAAAGGGGTTGTAAATGTAAATTTTTTTTTCCTAAATAGCTTTCTTTACCTTAGTGCAGTCCTCCTTCACTTTCCTCATCCTTCGATTTTGCTTTTAAATGTCCTTATTTCTTCTGAGAAATCCTTACTTCCTGGTGTGGAGTGTCGGGCTCGACCCCTCCCCTGGAATACAGGAGAGTCAGGACGCTCTCTATGTTGCAGTTAGAGAAAGGAGCTGTGTGTTAGTGGGCGTCCTGACTCTCCCGTATTCCAGGGGAGGGGGCGAGCATAACACTCCACACCAGGGAGAAAGCCTTGCATTACTGTGTGGAGTTACAGACAGAAAAACAGGAAGTGAGGATTTCTCAGAAGAAATAAGGACATTTAAAAGCAAAATCAAAGGATGAGATAAGTGAAGGAGGACTGCACTAAGGTGAAGGAAGCTATTCAGGATTTTCTTTTTTTTACTTTACAACCCCTTTAACCACTTGACCACTGGGCACTTAAACACCCTTCCTAACCAGACCAATTTTCAGCTTTCGGTGCTTTCACATTTTGAATGACAATAACTCAGTCATACAACACTGTAACCAAATGACATTTTTTCCCACAAATAGAGCTTTCTTTTGGTGGTATTTGATCACCTCTGCGATTTTTATTTTTTTCGCTATTAATTAAAAAAAGAACGAACATTTTGTAAAAAAATGATTTTTTCTTAATTTCTATCATAACATTTTGCAAAATGGGACGCGCAAACGACCAAGTGCACGAGGATGTCCCAGGGACGTCGTGTCACAGCAATTCGACCATGCTGTAGCAGTATTTTTGCTATAGCGCGGTCGGCAAGTGGTTAAGAGCTCCCGTCATGCTTTTTTTCTATTACAAGGGATGTTTACATGCCTTGTAATAGGAATAAAAGTGACACAATTTGTTTTTAAACGAGCCCTGTCCCGCTGAGCTTGCATGCAGAAGCGAACGCACACGTGAGTAGTGCCCGCATATGAAAACGGTGTTCAAATCACACACAGACGGTATCGCCGCAATTGTTAACGCCTGAGCAATAGTTCTAGCCCTAGACCTCCTCTGTAACTCAAAACATGCAAACTGTAGAATTTTTTTAAACGTCGCCTATGGAGATTTTTAAGCATAAAGGTTTGTCGCCATTCCACGAACGGCTGCAATTTTGAAGCATGATTGTTGGGTATAAGTATATACCGTATTTGCCGGCGTTTAAGACGACTGGGCGTATAAGACGAACCCCCTATTTTTCTAGGAAAAATTTTGGTTTTGGGATATATTCGCCATATAAGACTACCCCCTTCCTACTAGTCTTTCTGGAAGCTGAGGGGTAGCCAGAACAACCGCTGACAGAAACAGGCTTTTTTCAGATCTCACTGTGCCATTACATTACTTGCCCCCCACTGTGCCATCACTTGCCCCCCATCACTCACTTTTTGCAGACCCTGGCTTCCAGGCCGATGACAATCTCCGTGAGGCTGCGGGCGTTCATGATTTAAAAGCCGCGCCTCCTCCTCCCAGCAGGGTCTCTGTTCAGTGTTCCGCTTATAACGGACGTCCTCTCGTCCGAGGATTAGAAGGCATCCGTGATAGGAGGAACACAGAACAGAGGCGCTGCTGGGAAAATTTGTGTTCCGCCTATCACAGAACAATCTGAGGAGGAGGCGCGGCTTTTAAATCATGGACGCTCGCAGCAGACGGAGACTGTCATCAGCGTATAAGATGACCCCCAACTTTGGATGCATTTTTTTTCATCCAAAAGGTCGTCTTATACGCCAGAAAATACGGTACTCGGTGTAACATCATCTCTCACAACTTAAAAAAAAAATGGGCTAACTTTACTATTGTTTTATTTTTAAATTATTATTTTTTTTTTCCAAAAAAGTTCACTTGTAAGACCGCTGCGCAAATACGGTGTGACAGAAAGTATTGCAACGACCGCAATTTTATTCTCTAGGGTGTTAGAATCTGCATCAATTTTATTTTTGAAGCAATTCGCAATCTCCTGGGCAGTGAGTAAGTTAGTGGGTGAAGGTAATGAAGGTCAATGTTTTAGGTCAAAAGTGGAGGTTAGGCTTAAAAGTTGCAGAAGTGTCAAGATTAAACAAGCATGATGAAGTCACTGAGAATTATTGTAGGAATTTTAGAAGAGAGAAAGTAGGGTAGCCAGGCAGAGTAGTCACCAAGGAAGGTTGATACTGGTAGATGACAGCTATTTTTTTTAGAAATATGAGAAAATAGATAAATAAAATGTGCCTCAAACGAGGAGCGTGTCAGAAAGGGGAGTGGGTGAAGTATCGATAGATGCTGCATTGGGCTAGAAGGCTTCCCACTCCACCTTCCTTCCGTCACTGGGTCTGGGGCAGTGAATCCCTTTGCCCTTATCTAAAATAATGCATGTAGGATAGCGTGCTTAGTTGAAAAAACCCATTCTGCTCTCCTCCTGAAGACTCCTGGGATCTATGACATCATTTGCGTAGACAAGAAACCAGGAAGTAACTGAAGAAATGTAAACAAATTGTAATAAAATATAACATGTAAAACAAGTAAATATGATATACAGTACTTTCCTATCTGTTTACTAATGCTAGCAGCATGAGGATTAAAAATAAGCAATGTTGTTTGGGAGAGTATAGTTACACTTTTAAAAATCCAGCCATAATATTTTTTTGGGGAAATTAGGGAATGGTTAGAAGAACCACTAACAGGTTTTTTATGTGTCCACACTAAAAAGATTGGCCCAGATTCACGTACATCGGCGCATTATTGGACCGGCGTAGCGCACCGCCTTTACGTTAGACTTGCGCCATCTAGCCGCGTAATCCCCCGATTCACGTAGCTTTTGCGCAGGAAATTGCGCAAGCGTAAGGTTTTTTCCAGAGGCGTAAGGAGGAGTAATACAAATTGGGAGGGACGTGGGCGTGTTACATTGAAATGAGCCGTGACCCCATGCAAATGAAGGGCCGGCCGGCTCGCGCATGCGCGCGTGAAGGAGACCATGTCAGCTCCGCTGTGCGCATGCTCACAACTCGGGAGCGGCGCAATCAGGGAAATTGGAAATGGACTAGGGCAACGTTGTCAACTACGCAGACAGCATAAATAGACACACACAAACGCACTTGCATTGCAAAAGTACATCCCTTTGTGTCCCTTCCCATTGAACCAAGTGCTTTTGTTCCTGTTGTTCGTTGCAGTGTGTCTTGTAGTTGTCAGATTAGTGTTCTGTGTGATCAAGTGCTTGTTGGTATATTTGTGAAAGTGTTTTTGATAAGTGTTTGAGAGACTGTTTGTTTGATTGATATATTTTTGTTCGTTTGTTTTCTTGCTTTATTTTTATTTATTTTTGCTGACATTTTTTGCATTTTTTTTTTTTTTTGCTGACATTTTTTGCATTTTTTTTTTTTTGCTGACATTTTTTTAAAATTTTGGGTTGTGCATGCTGTTTGAATGTGGGGGTGACATTCCTGCTGGAAAAGGGGTGTCATCCTCAATTTTGGTGGAGAAGGGTTCCCCAGGACCAGGGAGAAGTGATCCTCAGGTCCGTGTGATTGGTGTATGAATGTTCAGTGACATAATTGGAGCCGTGACGTGGCGTTACTGCTCACCAGTCCTGCATGGTGGACTGGTGCCAATCCAATTTGATGAGGATGTGGGGTGTGTGTGCTAGGGACCACAGTGGTGTGCATGCATGCATTCTCATTGTGCCAAGATTAATGTGTGTGTTTAACGTGCAAAGATGCCCAATATGAGCTGCCTCCTGACTGCTCTTCCCTCAGAAGACGGGGTATCCTCGGTTAGGGGTTGATTGTCTGGTTGGGGGGTCAGGTCATCACGTAGCTCAACCTGCAGGCCCTTCCTCACTGCGAGATTGTGCAGCATGCAACATGCAACGATGATATGGCACACGAAGTTTGGGGAATACAACAGTGTACCCCCAGACTTATCCAGGCATCGGAAACGTGACTTCAGGAGACCAAAGGTGCGCTCCACCACTGCACAGGTTTTGATGTGTGCTTGATTGTATCTTTCCTCCCCTGGGGTTTGGGGGTTCCGGATAGGAGTCATGAGATGGGGTCCCAGTGCATATGCAGAGTCACCTGGAAGGGAAAAGACAGGAGAATGTTAGTCATGCATGTGCCACTTGTGAGGTGTGCATCACGGGAGGGGATAGTCATGCCTGACTCCCATGTCACTCACCAACCAGCCAGGTGTTCCCATACACGTTCTGATCGAATTCCATTCGGATGTGGCATTGATTGTAGATGTAGCTGTCATGGGTGGATCCGGGGTGTTTGGCACGGACGTGCCATATGAGGCCTTGGGCATCAACTATCACCTGTACGTTGATGGAGTGCCAATTCTTCCGATTGCGGTACATGTGCTCTGTCTCATGGGGGGGCTGGAGTGCCACATGTGTGCAATCAATGGCCCCGATGGTGCGTGGGAATCTGGCAATTCTGTAGAAATCTGTCATTGCCTTCAGCCGCAGGTCCTCAGTGGTGGGTTTGATGATTTGGTTGGCCAAGCGTGTGAGGATTGCAGGGACAACCTGGTGCACACATCTGCTCACGGAGGATTGTGACATCCCAGCCACCACTCCACTTGTACGCTGAAAAGAGCCACTGGCAAGGACATGGAGTGTTGCCAGGACCTTGACCAGTGGCTGCACTGGATGTGAGCGTTGTGTTGGGCTGGTGATGTCCTCCTGCAGGGTTGTGGTTAATTCCAGGATGGCATGAGGGGGGAATCTGAAGATGCGATACACCTCAGAATCACTCATGCCAAAGAGGTCTATGTGTGTGCGGTATACCCTCTCCCGTGCCATCCTCTGTGCCCTCCTCCTTCTTTGGTCATCTAAATTCACTAGTGCAGCTATGAGCGACGATGCCCCTGGCATGTTGGCAGTCAAATTGTAGTGCAACACGTGTGTGTGGTCTGCTCCTCAGTAACGGTGTTGCTTTCTGTGAGATGTAGACGCTTTTTCAAAATTTAGACCAGCTTTTAGGTGCTCTAACTTTAGACAGGACATTTTGCTGTTGCGCACATCGCGTAGCCTGCGCAGCAACTGCGTTTTTTTGTGGATCCCCGCAACTCCCTCATTAGCATATTTGACTAGCAAATCAATGGTGTGTCTAGCGCGGACGGATGCGTCTGTCTAACGAAATTACGCCGGACAAAAAAAAGTAGATTTCTGGCGTAATTTGTTTTCTGAATCGCGCGCATCTAAACGCACGCGCACATTTAGACTTACGCACGCGCAACACCAGTTGCGCAGGCGTAATCGCTCTGTGAATCTGGGCCATTGCATTTTAATTCCTGCCCCAGAGAAAGAGGTATGCCGCGTACACACCACCACTTTTTGTGATGAAAAAAAATGACATTTTTAAAAATGTCATTTAAAATGATCGTGTGTGGGCAAAATGTCATTTTATGTCTTCTGAAAAATGACCAAAAAAAAATTCGAACATGCTCGAATTTTTTATGTCATTTTTCAAAATGTCATTTTTTGTGTCATAAAAAATGATCGTGTGTGGGCAAAACTACGTAAAAAATGATGTTTTAAACCCGCACATGCCCAGAAGCAAGTTAGGATACGGGAGGTAAAACTACCATTCATAATGGAGTAAGCACATTCATCACGCTGTAACAGACAAAAAAGCAGGAATCGTCTTTTACTAACAAGTAACCAGCTAAAAGCAGCCTCAAGGCAAATAGAACTTCCCCTTTAGAGTGCCATCACTTTGTTCATCATTTTCCAAAAATGATGGTGTGTACGCCACGTCATTTTTGAAAATGAAGTTTGAAAAATGTCATTTTTTTTCATGAAGAAAAATGACATTTTTTTTCATCACAAAAAGTGATCGTGTGTACGGGGCAGTAGAGTTAAATGAAGCATTTTTTTTTTTTAATGGGGACAGAAACAGCAACAAAATATACATTTTTGTAGTGACAGGGACATAAAAAAAAAAAAAGAGGGGAAAGATTAAATCTGGTTATACGCTGTGATTTTTTTAAAGTTTGAGGCCCCGTACACACGGCCGAGGTTCTCACTGAAAATCAGCGAGAACCTCGCTGGAATGCACATTCCAGCGAGGACCTCGGCCGTGTGTACGGTCTCAGCGAGCTTCCCGTCGGGAAGCCCGTCGAGCCGAAATAGAGAGCACGCTCTCTATTTCCTCGACGGCCCGCCTGGAAGAATGGCTGGTTGCCATTCCCGACGGGCGGGTCGCCGAATTCGACGGCCGGGAGAGAACCTCGACGGGCGGAACGATGTGTTCTGCCCGTCGAGGTTCTCTGCCGTGTGTACGGCACCTAAGTGGCAGCTGTTAGAACAGCCTGTTTTATCTGCACATACTAATACTAGTAAAACGTTTGGGGGGAAAAAAAACGCGATCAGCACATATAAAAATCTCCATGATAACAATAGACTATTGATAGATAAAATAAGCAAATCTCCTGTAAATAACAAAACAGCAAAGCACAAAATATAAAAAAATTGATTTGCGCAAAAAACCCAGCATAATCATAGCTCAGCAGTTCATAAGTCACAAAGTTCACCAGTGTTCATAAGATTCTTATTCATAAGATTCATCCACCAATTCCGCGAGTGAGTTCTACCACCATATAAAATAGATTCTCCTTACCACCAGATATTGGCGGCCCTCCATTACAGAGGGTCATAAAATACCTGTAATGACTCTAGCCTTTAACCAGGGATCAAGCCGTACATCTAGTATCCGGTCAGCTCATACCCGTAGACTCCACTCGAACCAGTTTATGGGTAATTTCATATAAGATAAAAGGCTCCATATAGTGTAAAAACCTTAGACATTTTTATTAAGTAAAATAGATTGCACTTACAGCATCCGAAAATCAGAAAGCCTAAATTTGGTGTGCTGGCCGGCGCACATCCAGACAGACCCATCCTTCCAGAGTACGATAAAGTGCGGGGTTACATCAGCGCGTCGCTCCTCCCTACGCGTTTCATGATAGTTCACATCATCCAGGGCCCCTCCGGCCACTGGTGGGCGCGCGTGCCCGCTGCGTCACTGAGATGCCGATACACGTGCCTGGCGGCTGCCAGATGCCCGCGATCGGCCGTTACACAGCCAAGGACGTGGATCTGTGTGTGTAAACACACAGATCCACGTCCTGTCAGGGAGAGAAGACCTATGATGTGTCCCTTGTATAAAGGGACACAGATCGGTCACCTTCCCCAGTCAGTCCTCTCCCCCCACAGTAAGAATCACTCCTAGGGAACTCCTAGTGTTAACCCCTTCCCTGCCAGTCACATTTATACAGTAATCAGTGCATATTTATAGCACTGTTCTCTGTATAAATGTGAATGGTGCAAAAATGTGTCAAAAGTATCCGATGTGTCCGCCATAATATCACAGATAACTGCCATTACTAGTAAAAAAAAAAAAAAATACTAGTAAAAAAAAAAAAAAGTCATAACTTTAATCGCCTCTTTTGTAGGCGCTAGAACGTTTGCGCAAACCAATTACTATATGCTTATTGCAAATTTTTTTTTTAACCAAAAATATGTAGAAGAATACGCATCAGCCTAAAAAATAAATTGGGATATTTATTATAGCAAAAAGTTAAAAAATATTGTGTTTTTTTTCAAAATTTACGCTCTTTTTTTGTTTATGGCACAAAAAATAAAAACCGCAGAGGTGATCAAATACCACCAAAAGAAAGCTCTATTTGTGGAAAAAAGGACGTCAATTTTGTTTGGGGGCAACGTCGCACGACTGCGCAATTTTCATTCAAAGCGTGACGGTGCCGAAAGCTGAAATTTTCGCCTGGCCAGGAAGGGGGTATATGTGCCCAGTAAGCAAGTGGTTAACATTAACGTGGTGTCTGTCTTCCTCCTAAACCAGAATATTATTTTCCCATCATTGATTTCAGTGAACGAGAAAGAGATTGCTTGGATGTAGTTTTTGCATGTTTATCTTGCAGTCACTGCTTCTGTTAGAAAGACTGACTATCTTTGGCATTCCTTATGGTCTTCGCAAAAGGGAACCAAGTCCTCAATCCACCTCTTCTTGGTGGCTCAGTCAAATTATTGTCTAGGTTTATGGCACTCATGAGAAGGATCCACCCTTTGCTGTTAACCACTTCAGCCCCGGACCATATTGCTGTCCAAAGACCAGAGCACTTTTTGAGATTCGGCGCTGCGTCGCTTTAACTGACAATTGCGCGGTCGTGCGACGTGGCTCCCAAACAAAATTGGCGTCCTTTTTTCCCCACAAATAGAGCTTTCTTTTGGTGGTATTTGATCATCTCTGCAGTTTTTATTTTTTTGCGCTATAAACAAAAACAGAGCGACTATTTTTAAAAAAATTCAATATTTTTTACTTTTTTCTATAATAAATATCCCCAAAAATATATAAAAAAAAATATTTTTTCCTCAGTTTAGGCCGATACGTATTCTTCTACATATTTTTCGTAAAAAAAATCGCAATTAGCGTTTATTGATTGGTTTGTGCAAAAGTTATAGCGTTTACAAAATAGGGGGTAGTTTTATGGCATTTTTATTATTATTTTTTTTTTTACTAGTAATGGCGGCGATCAGCGTTTTTTTTTCGGTACTGCGATATTATGGCGGACACTTCGGACACTTTTGACACATTTTTGGGACCATTGGCATTTTTTTAGCGATCAATGCTATAAAAATGCATTGGATTACTATAAAAATGCCATTGGCAGTGAAGGGGTTAACACTAGGGGGCGGGGAAGGGGTTAAGTGTGTTCCTATTTGTGTTCTAACTGTATGGGGGGGGTGGCCTCACTAGGGGGAATCACTGATCTTCTGTTCATACATTGTATGAACAGAAAATCAGCGTTTCCCCCGCTGACAGGAACGAGCGCTGTGTGTTTTCACACACAGCTCCTGTTCCCCGCTCTGTAACGAGCGATCGCGTGTGCCCGGCGGCGATCGCGCCCGCCGGGCACACGCACGGGACTCGGGGGCGAGCGGGGGGCGCGCGCGCGCGGGCCGCCGGCGGCGCGCACGCGCCCCCTAGTGGCCGCGAAAAGCGCGACGTAGAGCTACGGGCTCTCGCGCACCCGTGCCGACCTGCCGCCGTATAACTGCGGCGGCTGGTCGGCAAGTGGTTAAAGTGCATTCTGACAGATCTGACTTTTTGGGCTTTTCCCCATCAGGCAACTGTTTTCCATATTTGTATGGCCACCGTCTGGTCTTCTGTTCAAAAATGTCACCATGTACAGTGCATCCGGAAAGTATTCACAGCACTTAACTTTTTCCACATTTTATAATGTTACAGCCTAATTTCAAAATGGATTAAATTCATTATTTTCTTCAAAGTTCTATAAACAATACCTCATGACAACTTGAAAGAAGTTTGTTTGAAATCTTTGCAAATGTATTCACAATAAACAAAAACGAAAAAAAAAAAAAATCACTTGTACATAAGTATTCACAGCCTTTTCTCAATACTTAGTTGAAGCACCTTTGGCACCAATTACGGCCTCAAATCTTTTTGTGTATGATGCTACAAGCTTGGCACATTTATTTTTCGGCTGTTTCTTCCATTTTTCTTTGCAAGACCTCTCAAGCTCCATCAGGTTGGATGGGGAGTGTCGCTGCACAGCTATTTTTAGATCTCTCCAGAGATGTTCAGTCAGGTTCAATTCTGGGCTCTGGCTGGGCCACACAAAGACATTCACAGAGTTGTCCCATAGCCACTCATCTGTTATCTTGGCTGTGTGCTTAGGGTCCTTGTACTTTTGGAAGATGAACCTTTGCCCCAGACAGATCCAGAGCGCTCTGGACCAGGTTTTTACCAAGGATGTATGTGTACATTGCTGCATTCATCTTTCCCTGAATGATGACTAGTCTCCCAGTTCCTGCCACTGAAAAACATCCCACAGCATGATGCTGCCCCCACCATGCTTCACTGTAGGGATGGTATTGGTCAGGTGATGAGTGGTGCCTGGTTTCCTCCAGACATGATGATTGCCATTCAGGCCAAAGAGTTCAATCTTTGTTTCATCAGACCACAGAATTTTGTTTCAATGTGTCTGAGAGTCCTTCAGGTGCCTTTTGGCAAACTCCAGGCAGGCTGTCATGTGCCATTTACTGATGAATAGCTTCCGTCTGGCCACTCTACCATAGAGGCCTGATTGGTGGAGTGCTGCAGAGATAGTTGTTCTACTGAAAAGTTCTACTTTTTCCACAGAGAAACGCTGGAGCTCTGACAGAGTGACCATTGGTTCTTGTCACCTCCCTGACTAAGGCCCTTCTCCTCTGATCGCTCAGTTTGGCTGGGTGTTCCGCTCTAGGAATAGTCCTGGTGGCTCCAAACTTCTTCTATTTAAAGATAATGGAGGCCACTGTGCTCTTTGGGACCTTCAATGCTGCAGAAATGTTTCTGTACCCTTTCCCGGATCTGTGCTTCTATACAATCCTGTCTCGGAGGTCTACAGACAGTTCCTTGGACTTCATGGCTTTGTTTGTGACCTGACATGCACAGTTAACCGTGAGACCTTATATACAGGTGTGTGCCTTTCCAAATAATGTCCAATCAACTGAATTTAATACAGATGGACTCAGGTAGAAACATCTCAAGGATGATAAGGGGAAACAGGATGCACTATGTACATGTGACTTTTTCATTTTTATTAAATTTGCGAAGATTTTAAACAAACGACTTTAACGTTGTCATGATGAGGTATTGTTTGTAGAATTTTGAAGAAAATAATGAATTTAATCAATTTTGGAATACCAAACATA
Source organism: Rana kukunoris (assembly GCA_029574335.1). Taxonomy (NCBI): domain Eukaryota; kingdom Metazoa; phylum Chordata; class Amphibia; order Anura; family Ranidae; genus Rana; species Rana kukunoris. The sequence continues at coordinate 461,646,205 of CM056050.1, forward strand.
CCAAAATGTGGAAAAAGTGAAGCGCTGTGAATACTCTCTGGGTGTACTGTAGATTTTTAAACCTATTCTGATTTGAGTGTAAGGTCCTTTAGGCAGTCTCCATTAATTCTTATGGTTTTGTGGACATGTTAAATTTAGTGTTGCCCACCCCTCAGTTGAACTGCTTTTTAATGTCTTATTTCTCTTAGATTTTTACTGATCCGATCTCCTTCAATGAACAATAATACAAATAGGATTTTTGGAATTACGAAAAAAAAACAAAAAAAAAAACGGATTCTTATGCCTCGTACACACGGTCGGAATTTCCGACAACAAATGTTCGATGTGAGCTTGTTGTCGGAAAATGTGTCCTTGTGTATGCTCCATCAGATATTTGCTGTCGGAATTTCTGACAACAAAGGTTTGAGAGCTGGTTCTCAATTTTTCCGACCGTCTGTATGCAATTCCGATGCACAAATATCCTACGCATTCTCGGAATCAATTCGACGCACGCTCAGAATCATTGAACTTCATTTTTCTCGGCTCGTCGTAGTGTTGTGCTTCACTGCGTTCTTGGTGATCGGAATTTCCGACAACATTTGTGTGACCGTGTGTATGCAAGACAAGTTTGAGCCAACATTCCGTCGTAAAAAAAAAGCCACGGTTTTGTTGTCGGAATGTCCGATCGTGTGTATGCGGCATTAGAGCTCATTAAGGGACACATGACACACCACTCTGTGTTTTTGTTCTACTCCTTCATACTGGTTAAACAAAATATTAAGGCATATTGGGAGTGTGAGGGGTTATACCTGGCTGGATCTCCAATTTCTCCTAAAAGAGGCAGTATAACCCATCTGTCTCGTAACTTTATTGATCCTGTATTTCTTAATAACCCTCAAGAAATAGATTAAGTACAATATACATATTTTTTAAGAGAAATGCTAGAACCCCGGACAGTATTTTATTATTGTCCAATTTCCTGTTGCAGATTATGCCTAAATTTCTGGTTAAAAAATAGCTCTCAGGACAAAAAGTGAGGAAAAATCTCTTTAACTGAGCCCTTGAGGCGATTTAATTCGCATTTGTAGCGCTATATAAGTTACTCACTCACCCAGATAACAGTAAAACCTGACAAAGGATTCCAACCTTCCACATTCTATCCACAAAAAAATTGTTTTGGATAAGAAATGCAATTGAGGGCTTGGTGGAATAGTTTGAACGTTTGTAATATGGAGAACAATGTCTGATCTTACATAGCTTTCAACCAATGCTAGCGGACTACAAAATAAAAATTCTGAGTGACCATAATAGTATATTAGGGATCTTCATCATAAAGCAGCAACAATTCAATAATTTTTTTTAGCTTATTGGATATCAAATCCCATATTTGTACCAACAAACCAGTTTACGGATCAGTGTACAGACAGTGTTAGAACAAAAAAAAAAAAAAAACAGGTCGATTTTCAATGGTACAACTTTATAAACACATCTAAAAAATGCCATCGTGCTACATTTCACCAGAATGTTACCTCCTCCCCTGAAATTTTTGACATACAGACATTTTGTACCTGGATTACACAAAACAGTAAACAAGGGAGAAACTTGTGCAGATATGGTGAAAAAAGGTGAAATTTTGAGGATTGTACACCTCAGTTAAGGCCACTGATGTCCTAGTGGTTTATACAGCACCATGTCAAACCTTGCGCTGCCCGGGGAACCCAATTGCAAAACTTAATTGCTAGGCCTTCTGTGAGGGGGAAAAAAAACGTGGTAGCTGAGGTAAATTGATCTTTTGTCAAGGAAATAAAAAATTAAGCAGGATCGGAAAATCTGGCTTTTTTAAAAAACAGAAAAAAATATTTCTGTAAATATCTGGTCACATTATTCACTTTTCATTGATTTACATAAATATTGTGTGTAATTTTCAAGCCTAAATGCTGCATGTAATGTAGTTCTCTCTTCACAAACAATATGTATTTAGTATAATTACAAATAGCTACCTACAGCTTCAAAGTATTTGTATCTTTACAGGTATACTGATTGCATTTCTTACATCATAAATAACCTTACATTGTTGAATAACCAGACTTTTATAATAAATGTAGCATTCTTTGTACGGTTTTATATCATTTGTCTACAAAAGTACCCCCCATGTTATCATGTAAGCAACCCATTTCTGCACTATTAATTTTAAAACAAATTGTACTCACTGTGGCATCCTAAAATTAAAGGGGTTTTATGGATAGAAACAATCTGAACCCCCTTATCACTGTAATAACAACCACTGCTGAGGAGCCCCTCTTGTTACTGAAAATCATGTTGACTTCATGTTTTCTTAACACAACACCAAACCAGAGATACAGGGGTCACAAAGCAAATCTGAAATTGCAGCTCTTTGCAAAAAGTGTAGTTTCAGATTCAATTCAGAAAACTCATTTGAATTTTGTGTGTTTTTGTGCGTCTGTACCTTTCTCTTTGTCTACTTCTTAAAATTACACCTAGCTATGACATGAATAAATGAATGAATGTCCCCTTTGTATGGCGAAACTGTATATGGGGAAAGATTAAGTAATTTGCATAAATAAAAAGTAACGGGTTTGGCAATTATGGGTTAAAAGCGGACCTTGCATCACCTGAAAAAAATAATAATAATGCTTTGGGGTGGAATAGATGACTATCACTGTGCCTTCCGGTATAGCATGAGTGGATATCTGCAGGATTTCAATCTCCTAGATTCTCCAGGTGATGTCAGAGTCTAGGGGAAAGTAGGTCAGTGTTTTTTTGGTGGGGGGGGGGGGTAGTTTGTTTTCAAATGGCCATTAGTGTTTTCGGAAAGAGCTTGTAAAAAAGTGGATCTTCCACTTGCCATGGAAGGTCTCCATAAATTACCAAGCAAGAACACATATCAGGAACATGGTATTAGCATTGGTAATAATAGAGTTCAACATCTCACATTTGGAAATCGGTATACATTCTCCTATTATTTCCCTAAAGCCTAGTGAGACAGCTGAGACTGACAGCTCAGAAGGACCCGCTGTACTAACCATCCAACGTTAGTACAGCGATCTCCCCTGCTGTTTTATTGTGTTCTGACGGGGCTGCCCTGCCAGAACAATCCGGTTAACTCTCTCAGCAATAAGCAGACCTTTTTTTGCTGCTTCGACAGAAGCTTGGTGAACAGCCGGCTTCTGTCAAATCGGCTGCAGTACGCACGGTCCAACATTTTGGCAGGTTTCTATTGAACTGGCCGACATTCGGCCCATGTGAACTAGGCTTAAAGCTGAATTTAGAGCTGAAGTATATTCTTCTTTTAGGTTGTCTTTCTTTGTTTCACCTTTCCCCCTCAAAACAATGCTAATTATATTGTTAAATAAAACCTTTTAATTTTTACTACATACCTTATTTTACACCAGTGATGTCATCACTGGATCTGTGGGCTTCTCTATGCAATGATGGCAGATCATGGCTGATGGGTGCGGTCAGGACTAGAGGATGCTGGATTTGCTCCAACCATGAAATGAGACAGGCTTAATCAGACTTGCTGCAGCTTCTAATACTGTGACAAACTGATAGTGAAATCGGTAAGCAACTTCTGTACAGGAGGCTTTACAACTGTGCAAGGCTAAAAGGTAAGACTGAAGATCAGCTTTACGATGTTTTTATATTATCCGCTAATTCAGACTGGCTTATTGTTATATTAGTATTTTAGGGCCATCCATAAGCAAAATCTACCATGCGTATGAAAACAATGCGTATGAAACATCTAATGAGCGCAACCCATGCTGGTCTATGGGGCCACCCCCACAACCATATGTGATGCATGCGATTGCGACATTTACAGGGTAAAATCAGGAAGCAACCTGTCACCTCCCCACTGCCCATACATATGAAACACAATACACTAAGGATTTGCTTTTTAGAGAGGTGGCAAGGGCTCAAGTGAATGAGCCCTAAGGGTTAAGAAAGGGATTAAATGATAGGAGTTAACTTAGTGTCTGGGTAGGGCCTCATTTGCACGGGTGTACTTAGGCATATGCCCATTAAATTGCCTGCACAGGGATACACAGGTGTTTCATGCATCCCCGTGCAGGCAGCGGTTGCATGTACACAGCCATTGCTCTCAATTAGATAGCTGAGAGGGTGCGGGTCCCTGAATGCTGCCAGTGAGTGTTCAGGGACCCGCACCCACACTGATGTGAAATTGGAAGCAGTGGCTGTGTCCATAGGGCCGCTCTATCCCAATTAGCATAAATGAAACAAAACACCTGTACATCCCCGTGTGGGCAAACACAGCCCTCACATGGGTGTACGCTTAAGTATGCCCATGTGAATGAGGCCTAAGAGTTAACATAAGGGGAATGACTGGGAAAAGTGTAAGGGCTAGGTTAAAGCAGACTGACTACTAACTTCACATATCTGAATAAACAAATTTCTGACACACCACAGTATTCAGCAATAGAATAGATCTAAAAATAGTACCTTTTATAATTAAATGCAGTTACTGAGGTCTATCAAATTGACAGTGCCTAGCCCTGAGAAGAGCATGTTGTGGAATGATGTCCCCAGTGTGCTTAAGGCAAGAGAAAAGCAGTTACTCAGCAAACTCCCCAAAGTGTTCACTTAGGCCGCGTACACACGATGGAATTTATCCGCTGGAAATTGTCCGACGGACCATTTCAGCCGAAAAATCCGCTCGTCTGTAGGGGCAAGCGGACGGATTTGGACAGATTTCTCCAGCGGAAAATTTCCAGTACACTCACCAGCGGACATAACTGTCCACGCATGCGTCGAATGGATTCGACGCATGCGTGGAAGTATTTTACTTCCTGGAGTGGTGACGTGGCGGCGTCAACGTCACCGCCACGTCACCGCGTCCTCAGCCAGAGGGGATTTTCGTCCGATGGTGTGTACACGCCATCGGACCAAAATCCGATGAGACATGTCCGCTGCAAACGGTCCGTCGGACATGTTTGAGCGGACATGTCTCATCGTGTGTACGCGGCCTAACTGAAAATGAAACACTTACTCTGGATGATGCTCAAAGATGGTGGTGGTCTTTCTCTGTGAACTATTCAGAGGGGAAACAAATACATACAATTTATAGATATTGTAGAGACTGGGTTTACTTTGAGTGCTAAGGGTTAGGTTTCAGGTATATTGGATTTTCAGTGTTGGGTAAGAGAGGTGTTAAAGCCACCGATGCTGGAAGTGTTGTGTCAACATAAGAATCACTTTTGTAGTTATGGGTCAATGCATACAGGGGATCCCCCCCTTTTTTTTTACTTATTTTCGAGATTTTAAAACCACAACTGAAAGAACTGGACCTAGCTCCCTGTGATGTAAACCAATCTGCAAACTGCAAGCGTTTTAGGTAGCTATTTTCTATGTGATAACCAGTGTTTTAGGCTTATGGGGCCTTTACAATGACAGTAATAACACACAAAACTAAAATAGATTATTACTAAATTGTACAACTGTCCAAGTGTAGTCTATGAAGACATACAAAATGACATCATTGAATGCATTATCTGGAGCTTCTGTACCCACACTGTACCTCTTGTGTTTGCATGATAATGTCAGAACAAGTTTTTGGAGAAGCATTACGGAATAAGCATACAGTTCTAAATAAGGTGTTGACTATACACATGCCTTTACTTCTGCATGAATAATAACTGATAACAACTGACAAATGGTGAACAATTCCTAATTCACTTTTTTTTTGTTTTTTGTTTTAATTTTTCACGTAAAAAAAATGCTCACAGTGATAGGAAATAGAGGGAGGCACAGAGAAAGATCTCTTTTAACAGTGTCACCTTAACTTTTTTTCTCCCAGGCAACTGACAACATGAACCTGCAATTTGTGCGCTGCTCTCTGTCTACCCATAGACATAAAATGATTGGTGTCCAATCAGGCCAATGACAGTTTACTAAGCAATTGGTTTAATGTATATTGACACCATGTGACCTTTGCACACAGCCCTGGGTTGTCTTACCTCAGGGAAAAACTCAATTGTCCAAAATCGATTTCCACAGATGGCTGCTATTCCCCCGAGATAGGGCCAACTCCAAATCATAAACCTGCATGCTTCACTGAAACAAGATTAGATTATTCTGAAGACAATAATGAGCCTTTTTAGACTTTCTTATGGCCATGGGTAGCCTCTGTTAACAATAGTAAGAGTGAGCTGACAACATAAAATGTTAATATTATTTCACAAACTGGCTGAACACATGTGAGTTCTAATCTTCTAGATTGTAAGCTCTAACGAGCTGGGCCCTATGATCCCTCCTGTATTGAATGGTATTGTAATTGTACTGTCTTCCCCGAAGTTGTAAAGCACTGCGCTAACTGTTGGCGCTATATAAATCATATACAATAATAGTAATAGTTCAGGCTTGTTTCTGAATCATTAAAATTTGCTAGCATGCTGGGATTTTTTTTAGGAATTTTCATAGCATTGTTGGGCTCACTCTTTACCATGTTATTATCCCACATTACAGTACAAAACGCACAAAAAACTGTTGTACACTATAAGGCTGTTATTTAATCCCTTCTGTAGGTGTAATGACACTATTTGTCCAGGGGATAACACTGTTGTGAGCACCAAGGGATGTATACTACAATAAACATTACTGCCAATAATAAGAGACGACTTGCATCAGACAGCTGTACACAAGCCCCTCCTATTCAAAAGACAATGAGCACCAGATCTTAGCACCAATGTCTATGCCCATCTATAAATTCATGGACCAGTGGCCTTCCCCCTACCCCACACTGCATAAAGCTTATAGTTATTGAAAGACACCCCCACAGGAGTGCTTATCTATGCTATACCACAGAGACCAGCAATGCGGAAAATGATAAAGTGCAACAAATACATAATAACACAATTTACAGCATTGATTAAAAAAAAAATGTATAGAATTTAGCAATTTAGGTGAGTCGAGTGTTTAAATCAAAAGACAAATCAAAGGATACAATATATCAATAGTATGAGGATGCCCTGAAGAGGGTACACACAATTACATTTGCAAAAAAAAGTACAGTTTCTGCAGCACGCTAGCATTACACATAAAATTGTGCAATGCTAGCAGAAAGCATCCATTAAAAAATTGCTCTTTCAGCTCTTTCTGTTTAGCAGTGCCTAGCCATCAATTTGACAAGAAGACCTTGCCTGTTAACAATTGCTTTGCCTGTTACTTCTGCCACATACTTTCACCAATGGCCCACGAAGACTGAAAGGTTATAAACTGTTGTTACATGAGAGATGCCTTCATTTACTGGTGCCAACCTCATTAAAGACAAAGTTTACTAGCTGTACATTTTAAGCACCATTAAACCTAAAACACAAGTTGTCTTATTTATTCGAAATTTTATACAATTTTTAGTTCATAGTAGGATATTGGATATTTCATATTCTAAGTTTAACGCTAGGTGTAACTATGCACGTGGCTGTGGGAATTGCAGCGGTTCCCATACCCACAACCACCTGCAGTGAAAACACCCTGCTCTGAGAAAATGCACGGGGCTGCTATTCATTGTGAATGGCACCCCTACGCGTGTAGAAACGAAGCAAGTTTGTGGGTGCAGGAATGACCATGCGATTTCCCTGCAGGCCGCGTTTGGAAAAGGTGCATGTACCTTTTTCTGCAGGAAACACAGGCACGGCAGCCTATTCATTTGTAATCAGCCATTTTACGCTATGAAGAAGCTGACTGCAGTGTTTGAGAAGGAGATTAATGTACTTGTTCCCACCATGTATAATAGCAATTTAGTCTGAAAATTTATTAAATTTTCAGACCTGATGAAACTCTTACATTTTCTGATTAGCTCTGTTATATTCTTGGACTTGTGTTTTATATTTTGTGGTTCTTATTAAGATACTATATGATAATGGAGAGAAAAGCAGACCGGAAAAAAATGTCTGTATGAAAACAATATTTCAGCAATATATTATTCTGAAAAAAGTTAAAATTAGAAAAAGTCCTGATAATGTTTATACTTTGAAAATTGGGACTTTTCTCAAAGTTTTTAATTTATAAACCAGGAATGGTTTCAGACAGGCTTTGCATTTAAGTATGTGCAAATGTGCTTCCTTGTTCATTTCCTAAACTAGACAGGCTGCTGAATTGTAATTACTGGAACTACCATCGAAACATATGGAAACACCCAAATAATCCAATCTACTAGCACTACAGAATAAACATCCAGTACAGAGAATGCATATGGTATAGCAAGTTAAAAAGGCATCTATAGGAAAGTTTTAGAAGTGCCAGCACGTAAATTAAGTATATTGGGAAAATAAGCAATTGTACATATTCTGCTAAAGGGTGTTTGAGAAGGCAATTGTTTCCAGAACTAACCCATTCAGTTCCTATAAGGACAGGCATAACCATGAAAGAACAGAATTTGTTCAAAGGTACTGCATGTTTTCATGTTTCTAAATTACCCTCATTTTGTTCTTTGACATAAAATGTGCAAGTTACCAGTAATGTACCATATGGATCTTGCAAATTAATAGTAATCTGTAGGTTTTCCTGCATCAGACTAACCTTTAACTGGTGGTTAAATAGCACAAGGTGCAGTGATAATCAAAAGAGCACTGTTGTGGGCACCCATGACATAAGACCTTTACTGTAAGAAGAGCTGACGTGGAGAAAAAAAAAGAAGCAAATGCTCTTCCTCACTGAGCAAGAGAGTCTGGTCTATGAAGATAGGAAATGGGCACATTTGTATCCACAGGGCCTAAAGAACGGTAAACTTAAACTGCAATAAAAGGTAATATAAAGATATTAGCACTTATACCTGTAAAATCATAACATTATACAGGTACACTGCAGACAATGCTTTAATTTTCAAGGGCAACAATCTCCTGCACGTGGCTTAATTTTCTTCAGTAATCAAACTGAAAGGCCACAAGCAGTCTGAAATAGCTGATAATGTTCAGTAAAGCTTCACAATAAATGTAAAGGCAAAACAAACATGTCTTGCAATAGCATGGCATTGCTTTAATATATATATTTTTTTTAGTAACTCCTTGAACATGAGGTAGCTTTTTTTGTTTTTTTATTGGCCCTTCCCATGCATCAGAGGAGAGCATTCTTCCTTCTGTTTACATGTCAGCTCCAGTGTGTAAAGAGCCCCCTATGACACCAATTTTAAAGAGTTATCTTTGTATCTGCCACATTGGTTTCTATAAAGTCATTCTGGAAGTAGAGTGCTGTTTAGCTAGTACATTAGAGCTGGATGGCTTTACTCCATGCTAAGAAAGTCAAGGGTTTGCCTGCATGCACATTAGATCCTGTACACTGATGTGGTGTAAACGATAAATTGTTCATAATACTGAACTGGTTAAAGAGAGCAATATTTTTCATGCTTTAATGCTTTCTTGTATTTAGCACTTGGTTTAAACTAGTCCGACTTTATTCTTTTAATGTCTTGTGTATTTTATTACCTGCCTATAGTTCTACACAGCAGAGAACTGACTCATTTCCAAAACACAGGCATTCTGGAACACATTCTAAAAATGTGATTAAAAAAAAAAAATTCACATTTCTTGGAAAACCAGTCTGTTACTCATACATTTCCTCCCTAGTGTATCTGTTGCATAATGTAATCCTGTATTGTACCCATGTTCTTCTGGTAAGGCTCTTAATTGTAATCATATGCACGTTCACGTCATGCTCCACAATGCGTTTGTCACTGGTCTCTCCTACACCACAATATCACATACCCCCATTTTTGCACATCTAAAATAAAAAAACTGTAAGGCTGACCTTAAATTCTAAATAATCCCACATCCAAAGGTGGTGGTATAGTCTCAGAATACAATGTCTGGCATGCTACTGCATTCTGAATTTAGAAAAGTTTGGGGGACATAAAGGTGAACGGATCTCCCACACAAAGATGGAATGAGGAATGCATATGGCGGTAGGAATGCACTTCACACTTCTGAGATGGGTGGTGACCAAAAATTCTGACACATGAATGTCACATCTACATTGGCATCAGAATGATCATTTGCAGATCCATCTGACATTAAGTTGCGCCCAGGAAGTACAGTTATACTATTAACAGTCTTAAAAAGAAAAACCCTCCATTCCCATCCACAAATAACTGTCCAACACTTGCTGCCTTTCGTCCTTGGCTAAGAAGACACTACATGTGGAGATTAATTGGTCGCCTGTAATGAAACCATAGAAATAAACTTAACTTATAGGAAACAATATATAATTGCAAAATAAGTCCACTTTCTTCCTCAAACCTGCTGTATGAAGAAAAAAGATTAGAAATAAAAATCCATGTTTAAATGTGTTGTAAGATTCCTCCTTCTGTTTTCAAAGTAGGGCAGCATAATTATTGAAGTAGAATCAAGGGTTATAAAGCGAGTCCAAACTCAGTTCTGAGATGCTCCAATCTTGCTCTCTCAAGATTGAACTTCCAGTTTCACCATTTCTTGTGGGTATGGGTGTTATTGAATGGAATATCAACCCTGGAATGCCAGGCTATTGGCATTCAGATGGTGGAAGTGAGGTCACTGTCACACAAGGTTTCTCTGTCTGGAGACTCAATGTAGTTGGCAGCCTCTTGAAGTTTTAATAGCATTGCCATCTGTAAACAAAAATACGAAGTGTGTCAGGATGTTAAAGCTGTCAGCTCGATACAATTAAAAATACATTAAAGCCCAGCAGCATTTGTCATGTTTTCAGGAAGAGCAACAAGCTCAGTGCTGACACTAACAACCATTACTGATGTGCCACCCACAGAGTACTCCTGCATCTCTTGGCTCGAGTGCAGCATGTCAGATATTTAGTAAAGAGACATTTGCTTTTTATAGTAAATGTCAGTCAATGCCCAGTTCTACTGCATTGACTGCTGAATGCATGGTCAGATGGTTGTTGGATTCTTTTTGGAACATTCAGTAGTAAGCAAAGTGTTGGTGAGTTAAAAAAAACCCCAAAAAACAGCAGTCTCTATTGTAAAACGTGCCCCGTTACAAAGCCAGAAACATTTAGGACCCATCCTGCACAACACGTCAGGCACAACAATTACTTACATGCCCTTAATACTCTCAGGTTAATCAGATCTAGAAGAATAGTTTATTTAATAACTGTTATAAATCGATCTGCAGCCCAAACCTTTTTTTTTTTTTTTGCAACAGTGGAGAAGAGTTGATTCTTCCAGGCGTTTACTGCTGTGACCCCCCTTTGGCACACAAAACGTGTGGTTAATCTCCTCAGGGACACAGACTGCAATAAAAATGGCAGTGGTTTTACCCATCCCCACTCTACTCATCAGGATTGGAAGTAAACAGTCTCACTCTTTCTCAGTAGAGAGGTAGTGTGGAAGGAAATCCCATGCTGTATAAAAATTGGATTTTTGGCTTAACAGTAAAATACAGTTTTAATGGAGTACAGCAATGGCTCTCAACCTCAGTCCTCAAGTACCCCCAACAGGCTATTTTTGCAAGTTTTTCTTTATCTTGCACAGGTGTTTTAATCAGATTTAATGGCTTGGTATTTTGGACAGCTATTTTATCTAAGGGAAATTCCCAAAACATGGCCTGCCGGGGGTACTTGAGGACTGAGGTTGAGAGCCACTGGAATACAGTACATAGGATCTTTAGTTTTGAGTATGTGTTATATGTAGCTACTTTTAGGTGATTGGACACTGTTAAAAAGTGCTGCAAAGACATCCCCAATATAGCCCCTTCCATGCTGAGATAACCTCAGTTTTATTGAGGGACCTGTGTCATGTAATGTACAATGTGGAATGGGCAACACAGCAACATTGCCAACAGGCCCATATAATAGCAGCAGAACTCAGTGAGCAGCATGTAGCACCTTGCGCCTGAAACTAGTATCAAAAAAGACTGAAAAATCTACCTGGCAAAACAAATGTGTGAACAGAATACCAGGTGGCAGCCGTGCAAATCTGAGACCTAACAGGGAAGGGATAAACCCTATCCTCCAGACTATAGGCTCCAAAAGATGACTTGTCTAATCCACCTAGCAAGGGTGGAGCGAGAAGCAGTGGAGCCCTTGTGAGAGTACACTACAAGAACAAAGAGGGAAACTGGTTGCCTGGCACGTACCACTTCAAGTGGAGAGAAATTGCCTTTGGATGTTTCATAGCAGGACAAAGGGAAGAAAGAACTTTCAGGCAACCTCTGGTGTCCCCTTGATGGTTGAAGGTTGCCACAGCTGTGGCAGTGTCTGATTTTTGTTGGATGTCCTCACAATTGAGGGCTATAGCACTGAAGGGACAATTGAATTGCCCTTAGGTCTATGGATGAGAAAGCAGACTTCCCCTGAAAACCAAGTTCTGTGTACAGAAAGGGTATTTAGAACTTCTCACCAGCTCGATAGGCTGGCATCCATCATAGGAACATTCAATGTCTTTGCAGGAAAGTGCTCCATTGCAATTTACCGGGCCAGGGAGATTCTGGCTTTGTGGGCCAGACACATGGGATGGTCCAAGGACCACGTTTGTTTTTCCCACACTTCTGAAAATGTTAAGTTGCAATGCTCTGGAGTGAAACTGGGCTAAAAGGTACAGCTTCAAAGGAGACAACCATGAGACTCAAAACCCACATGCAAGCAAGAATCAAGGTCCTGATGTGAGAGCAGAGGGATAGATTTCTATCCCAGGGTAGGCCAAAGGAAAGGGTGACAAATTGGTAATACTGGTTGCCCATCACAAAACAGAAATAGAGTCTGAACAGTAAGATGGGTACCTACAAGTAGACATCCCAATTGTCTACTGAAGCAAAGAAAGTCTCCCAACACAAGGGAGGCAATCACTGACTTGGCAGTTTCCATGTGGAACTTCTGAACCAACAAAAACAAGCTGAGAGTCTTTAGATCCAGAATGGGCTAAACATGTTCAAGTAGAAACATGGAAAAAGTGTTTTTCTTTAGTACAGGGGTAATGATCACCTGAGACAGCAGCTGCTGAATGGCTGTGAGAAGAGCTGCCCATATTTGCGTGAAGAAAGGCAAGTTTGAAAGCGGGGAGGAGGCAAAGTCAAAAGCTGCAAATTGTAGCCCTTGGAAATTACACTCTGGAAGCAGATAGCTGAGATTCTGGGATCAGAAGTTCAGCAGAAATCCCCCCACTCTAAAGACTGGTGGCACTCGATCTCTATAAAGAGGGCTTGGAATGAACCTTAACCAGGTTGGAGGGCCATGTGTTTCTACAAAAAAATTGTTCCTGGCATTTATTTGGAACTGGAGGTCACAGAGCAATGAAAGGAATCTTTTTTAACCTCAGGAGTAGAAACCTACTAGTAGCAGGCTGAGTCTTCTTTTTCTGGGGGTGGTGAGTCATCTATCCCCTTGATATACTAATCCAAGGAAAGGCCAAACAGGCATTCACCTTCAAAGAGCAGCTATTCAAGGCATTTCTTACATGGGACTCCCGTTGACCAGCAGCCAAAGGATCCTAAGCATGTGAATAGAGAGAAGACTCATCCTGGAGATCTGGTGAAGTGTATTCAACAGGCCATTCATACAGCAGTGTAAGGCCATTTGGCCACTGGCAAGAGCTGTAACCGATGATGGACTGAAGCATCCTTTAGGATGGAGCCAAGATCTTGGGCCATGCACTTAATCCAGACAACAATGGTCTAGCGACTGCAATAGACGCAGGGTCAACTACAGGGACTGTGCACTTTTGTATGACTGATTCTTCAGGAGGATATTGCTGTGCAAAGCATTCTGAAGGAGATCAATTTTTCACCCTTGTGACCCCTGGTATTAATGGCCTCTGAAAGGGCTGAAATTCTGCCTATAAAGTAAGACATTGCTTAAAGACTCCTCTTTTGATAAACATTCTACAACAGTGGATATGGATGCTTGAAGAGATACAGTTGTGTTCTTGAGTACCAGTAACATATCGTCTGCATATAGCATGAATTTTTTGTGAATGTCGCCATATTTAAACCCATGAAATGAGAGGATTGTCTCTTATGGCTGCTAGAGGCTCAATGGCAAAAGCAAAAAGTAGAGGGGACAGTGGGCAGCCCTGTCTTATTTTTCTTTACTTTAGCCAAAGAGTACACAATGAAAGTCATTTCACAGGTTAATTTTTTGCACATACCAGAGGATCTGTTTCCAATGAACCCGGAGGTGATTCCTTCACAGTGTGTTCCCTGGGAGGGGAGGCTGATATGTGACTCCCCGTACTGGGCTGTGGTAGATGTAACAACTTTGATTGATCCTGTTGTGCCAAAGGCCAAGGCAATGTGTCCCGAACCCACTCAACGGGATCCTCCCAGGCAGCCCTCTGTCCATGTACCTATAGAAACAACAGAGAAAGACAAGGTCAATATATCTTACTGAGAGCATTCTATACTTCAATAGTAATAAATATATTTAAAAAACAAATTCTATCATAGTCAGTACACTAAAAACTGAGTCGCTTAGTATGACAGGCTCTCTATTCAAGGTCAAGACTCTTTAACCCGCTCAGTCCCCAACAACACACCTGGTCCTCAAACCTGTGTAGTGTGAGCATTCATACTGTAATGCTCTATGCTAGCACACAGAAAATAAACCACAAGTAACTTAAAAAAGTAAAAAATTCATGTATTACTAAAGAGTAAGCAATACAATACATACAACAAATAAACATGTTAGCGTAACTGACGAGCAGGTTAACCTATGGCTATTAAAAAGAAGCTCCAGTCTGTAAAAAAATAATTAAAAGTCAGCAGCTAGAAATACTGTAGCTGCTGACTTTTAATATAAGGAGACTTACCTGTCCAGGGATCCTGCAATGTCGGCACCCCAAGTCGATCCGTCAATCGCTATTTTATGTAAGGGAAACTGGCAGTGAAGCCTTCAGGTTTCACAGTCAGGTTCCTACTGCGAATTTGCGTGTCGTGCTGCGCTTTCTAAAATGGTGTTCTGGGATCTTTGTGTGTCCCAGAAGGCAGGAGGGGGGATGTGTCCCAGAAATGTCATAGATCGGCGATCAGCTATCTTACCTGGAAGAGTGGGTACTTGTCAAAACCAGGTACCCGCTCCCCCCTACCCCTCAAATGTGGCAGTGGAGGAGGGGAGGGTGTGAACAAGCGGAGCTTCCCCTTTTGAGTGGAGCTCTGCTTTAACTTATGCCACAATAAGGCCATGCTTTATTACAGTATTCCACACAACATTAGAAAGAACAGCATTAACATCATGAACGCATAAATGCCAGAAAGAAACCGCACTACCTACAATAGCTACCCAAAAAGTGTCCCTGAGTGCAATATATACATACAGCCCCAAAAACAGGTGGTTGTATGCTTTGCTGGCTATGGGTTACCCCTGGAGGTGACTGTAAAGTACCTGGCACCTAATCGTCAATGTTGGCCAGCTTTCGTTGGGGTCCTTCTGTTAATTGTGCAAATGTAACTGTCCCTTTAAGACTGCACACAAAGGATGGCTAGTGGTTAAATAGTGGCATTTAAGTAAGCAGTAACTTGTGGGCAGCAGGAGGTGAAACTCTTTAGCTTCGCTCACCAGTCCTGGCATGCAACAAGTTCCATACACTCAGCCAACAGTCAATCACCCCGGTAGTAGTCTCAGTCCATATGTTTGGCTCCTCATGATCAGGTCTCCTTTCTGTCTGTGGACCCACACAGAAACCATTCTCCCAGTTCTAGTCCCCAGTCACAACGGCCGCTTATGGTTCAGTCTCTCAGGCTCAATCTCACAGCTCACAGATCCCTGCTACACTGTTCCCCAGCGCTGGTCTCTCGATCTCAGTAGATTTCGCCCAGGAAAAGTTCTGGTCTCTCCTCCTCTATATACAGGGAATTGTGGTAAGAGAAGTCTACAGCTAATCCAACATCCATTGACTTGTATTAGGCAGTGTTAATGTAAGGACTACTTTTAGCAGAATTTTTTGTGTCTGCATAGCAGGTCCTCTCTCCACCTCCGATTGGTTGAAATTTTCCTATTCCCTGATTGGTTCTTCACCGTCAACAGAAGTGAGGGGGAAAGCAGGAGGGAACAAATAACACACAGCTTGAAGCACATCTAGCAGTAAGAGAGGAGAAAACTGGCTGCATTCCTCTCCATTGGTCACTGTACAGCAAGGCGGGTGGGGGCATTTCCTCACAGAGCCTGCTCGGTCTCCCAGCCACAGATGCTCTGTGTCCTGGGCAGTAGCAGTGAGGAGAGGAGCCGGTGTGCTGCCGAATAAGTTCCCCCCGGTGGATAAGGACCCCCCCCCTGTACTGCGCAGGCGTGAACTAAGCTCCAAAAAAAGCTGAACATAGAGCTGAGAGTCAGCTCTAGACGGCGCGTGCGCAATGTTTGCAGTATTGATGTAACTAGTTATTGCAGAAGGTCCAGGGCGACATGGACCTCACTGCAAGTGGCCAGTCGGCCTCACCTTCTTGCTTCGCTCGCTCGGCCTCCTGGTTCTTTTTTTTAACATGCTACATGTCCACAGGGATGGTAAGGAATGAGCCTGGATGTAGCACCACCGCCTTGGCAGTACAATTTGGTGTGCGCAGGCCCCATCTAGAGCCGACTGTGAGCTGTACAAATTTGGCTATTTTCGAAGGCTCAGTTGACGCCTGTGCAGTACAGGGGGGGGTCCTTATCTGCCAGGGGAACTTTTTCGGCAAGACACCGGTGCTAGTATGGACACCATACTGGCAGGGGTGGGAGGGGGCATAGGTAGGGACTTTATAAAATGACGGGCACCCAGCTACACATGTTAAATACAGTGACAACCGGCAAACTAAAACATAGAGTAAGTGACTTTAATCTGAGTTGGTCCAACTGTTGTGTGCATATCTATGAAAGAGGCCTTTAGGCTGTGTTCTAAATAGCACCCGCTGCTGTCAATCACAGTGAGTGAGGAGGAGTGGGAGGCAAGGCCGAGCCTTGATCTGTGTTTCTTATTGACACACAGATCAGGGCTCGGGAGTAAGCATGCACAAGGGGAGGAGCCAGGAGCGCCAGCGAGGACCCGAGAAGAGGAGGATCATGGCTGCTCTATGCAAAACCTACATAGAGCAGGTAAGTATAACATATTTGTTTTCTGTTTTTAAATTTTTTACCTTTTATTATTATTTTAAACACCAGCACTGCCAGTCAATGGCTTTGAGTGCTGACAAGTGTGAAGGAAAGTGAGGGGGTGTGGGATTATTTTGATGCCAAAATAGAGACCAAACAAGGCATATATATAAAAATAGAAAAATGTAATAGGTACATATGAAAAAAAGACATCAAGATGTCTTTTTTCATATGTCTTGTTTGGTCTCTATTTTGGCACCGAAATAATCCCACACCCCCTCACTTTCCTTCATACAACCTATTAAGGGATGAGGTGCCGTATCTTAATTTGGACTTTCGACCACTTACCTTTTTACCTGCTGACAAGTGTCAGCTAGTGGGGGGCAGTCCCCCTGTCAGAACACAATAGCACACAGCGGTGGGAGATCGCCAAATTATTTTTTTCCGTTCAGCCTGCTGGGTGTGGGTTGTGTGGGTTAATGTGTGTCTAGCCTATGAGGATAGTAGCGATAAGCTAGGAAAATTGCTAGCAAAACCTCTCAGGAAGCAATGGCCTTAGTCACATCTCCACACAATATCTATTCAAGATGGATCAGCCCTTCACACTCAATGTGACATAGCTGCTATGTGACCAAAAAATTTCCCACATAACCAAATACATTTCAGACGCAGGTCTCCGTTCCCAAACCACCGGACATCTGCACTGACATGGGACTCTGACACCTGAAGAACCATCCTGTTCCATTACTCTAACTCAGGCCGGCAAAACCCCAGGCACAGATGGCTTAAAGTGATTGTAAAGGATCTTTTTTTTTTTTTAAATAACAAACATGCAATGGTTTTGCACACCCTAATCCTCATGTTTTGGGGTCCCTCTCTGGTGCTCATGGATCCTCTTTCCTTTCTAAGTACCCACCTAGAAAACCGCTTGCTGGGTATTTGTGTTGCCTCGATCCTCGCACTGTGTGTCAATGGACACACAGGCCCAGTGAGGCTTGGCCTCACACCCATCACTGAATTTGACTGACCGCAGTAGGAGCCAATGGCACGCAATTGAGATCAGGCTCAGGTGAGTGGGGGGGAGCTGCACTTAAAAGTTTTTTTACCTTGATGCAGAGAATGCATTAAGATAAAAAAAAAAAAAAAAAAACTGTAGGCTTCACAACTTTAGCCCACTCTAACTTCAAGAAGTTCAATACCTTTAGCCACTGCGTTCAACACCTTTGCTATAGACTACTTTATCCCCAAAAGATGCTCTGTGAGTGCACATTTCAGTAATACCCAAACAAAACAAGAATCCAACCCTACCTACTAACTACTTTCCCATCTCTCTGCCCAACTGCGACCCTAAATTATGAACAAAAATATTAGGCAAGCAGCTGATCCCACATCTACATTGACTTATCTGCCTAGTTTAGGTAGGCTTTATCTCTAACTTCACAGTAAGGTATAACACAAGAGCAACTATGTGGCCCAATCGATAGCCATTCTGGCAGTCCTACTTTCTACGGATGCTAAGAAGGCCTTTGATCGGGTCAGTTAGAATCTTATTTGTTCAACACTAAAAACACATTGGGGTTGAACTATTAAAACTAAAGAGTGCAAAATCTAGCGCAGCTCTGCATACAAAGCAATCAGCTTCCATTTTTTTTTTGTCAAAGCCCTCCCACAAAAAAAAAAGAAAAGAAAAGGCAGCTGCTACAAATACTGTAGCTGCTGACTTTTAATATATGGCTACTTACCTGTCCAGAGAGCCCACGATGTCGACACCCCATCCAATCTTCGGATTGGTTGTCAGGTGCAGCAGCCGGCATTCCTGATAAGGGAACCTTTCGGCTTTACAGCCGGTTCCCTACTGCGAATGCACGAAGCACGCTTTCTAATTGGCCTAGTGGCAGAGGAAGGAGGCCAAACTTCAGGTAGACTGCGCTGTCTCTGGAAGTGGGGAATGGCACCTGTCAAAAACCGGTACCCGTTTCCCCCTTACCCCTAAAAGGTGCCAAATGTGGCACCGGAGGGGGAGAGGAGACGGATAAGTGGAAGTTCCATTTTTGAGCGGAACTCCGCTTTTATTGAACAACCTGAGGTTAGAAGGCGATTGGCTACCCATGCGCAGCTGCACCAGATTTTGCACTCTACAGTTTTAGTAAATAGACCCCATTGGCCTTCAGCTGATTATGTTGAATTGGATAGGGGCATGCAGGGGCCTTTATTTAGGCCCTCAGCTTCCGTTAAAGCCAATAGTGTCATTTCTCACCCATATGATATTTTGAATTAAACATTTTAAATGTTGCCTACAAATCCCCCTCATCTTTGCTTGCCCCTAAAACCCTTCCTAAATGCCTGGAATATCCCAAATATCCATGGTATATCCCTTACGAAAACACGACATAAGGTTGCAGCTTATACTCTTCCTCATTTATCAACCTTCCAGCTCTCTTCCTAACCTCATATATTAATTATAAACATACAGAGCTTGTATTAATTACAATATTTACTTTAACACATCTATAGCACTCATCCTAACCCTTCTAAATACTACACATACTTGGTCATTATGGGCCAGATTCAGGTAGAGTTAGGCTGGAGTATCAGTGATACTCCAGCCTAACTGTCACTTTAAGCCGGCGTTTTTATTTTCTGTAACCAGAAAACAAGAAACGCTGGGTTGGAGTTCCGATGCGAGCGGCGTAATTGAATTTCGCCATCGCATCGCAACTTTAATTTAAAAATGGCGCTGGGGGCGTTCCCGCTGATTAACGCCGAAAAAATATGTTAATCAGCGGGAATCGGCAATTCGCGACGCAGTGACTTTCCGACGTTTCCGTAAGCGATACGCGGCGTAAAGATAAAGCAGCCCCCTAGTGGAGTATCCTATGTTAAGTATAGCCGTCGTCATCGCGTCTAAATTTTTTTTTTTACGTCCATGAATGGGGATTTGACGTCATTGAGGTTCACTGACAGAATTTGGAGCATGCGGGATCGCGCTTAGTTTAAATAATACACGCCCCGTACCTGCCCAATTTGAATTCCGCCGGCTCATTTTCGATACGCTGCCGCAACTTTAGGAGCAAGTGCTTCATGAATAACAGCACTTGCTCCTAAAATTTAGCCAGAGTAACGTAAATGAGAAACGTTACTCCAGATTAAAGATGCTCCCATCTACCTGAATCTGGCCTATTGTCTACAATTACACAGATTATTCCCAAACCGAACACACCCATTTCAAAATGACCCCTTGCCATTTTTTTTTTTTTTTTTTAATCTCACCCCTATTTTGAGAAAGGCCTACAAAACCCCTCTGCTTGTCCATTTACTGAATGTCACAAAATCATGCATCCCACCTCTATGAAAAAACTCGAAACCTACAGCTGCCCAATGGGTTACAAAAATGTATTGAGATTGTGACTATGGAGGGCCTGACGTCCGAATGAAAAGACAGGATGAACGCTTCAAAAAGACTTGGGTCTACTTATCCTGACAAAGGTTTTCACTTATGGTACTAGCCTCCACATCTACCTTGAGAAACTACCCCTCCACATAGATATGTACCTGCAGATTGCTGCACTTGGGGCAGTCCAATGAGTCAACGGTTCCACTGAAACATTTTTTTGTGGACATTTTTTTAAATAAACAGTTGGTCGAGTTGCTGGGTAGAAGATCGGGATACTGTGAGGACCACAGACAGAACTCCCTCCCAATGCTCCTCTCAAATAAAGCCTTGATCATCTTCCCACCTCTAGATTGTCTTAGATTGCAAGTCCTGCCTTAAAGTATTACTTTAGGCAAAACAGTTTTTTTTAGTGAGAAATATAACCCATGTCAGATTTTTTTTCAGCCATTTGTGTCTCATTGGGGAGATTTCCCTTCACTTCCTTTCTCATAGCAAACAGGAAGAGATGGAAAATACCTGTAAATTAAAGGAATTCCTTGGGGACCCACAGGTTACCAGAAGTAGTGTCCCCATTGGAAGATATCCCCCCTATTATTTTCTGGGGACAACCCAAAGTTTGGGATTTTCTTTTACATTCACTTTTAAAGGAACACTAAAAGGAATTTTTTCTTTTTTTTCGGTAAATTAACAAACATGTTATACTTGCCTCCACTGTGCAGTTCGTTTTGCACAGGGTGTCCCCGAACCCGGTCTTCTGGGGTCCCTCTGCGCCTGTCTTGGCTCCTCCTCGCAAGAGCTTTCCACCTTCATGTGAGCTCCCTCGCATGGTGGAAATCTCTTGCGAGCGCGCTTATGTGATACAGCAGCGGCCATAGCCACTCACTGTATCACTCGGCCAATGGCTGCGCTGCTATCAATCCGTCCAACCTAGTCAATCAACTGCCACAGACTGAGAACCGAGGAGGATGACGGGGGTGGGTGCGGGACTTTCGAGGGTCATGTAAGTATAAACGGGGGCTCGGGGGGGCAGTACCGTCGGATGTTTCTTCATCTTAATGCATTTACCTTTACAACCCCTTTAATGGTAATGATAAACAGGACAAATAGGGAGATGATAGTCACCGCTCCAATAAGGCATGGGGATGGATCCGTATCCTCTCAGAGAAACCCAGGTGCAGGCAATGCACAAAGAAATTGTAGAAAGAAAATGTTTGGACAGCCGCACTCTGGAAAAACCTTCTTGGTTGCCTTTATTTAGTAAAAGTAATCAAACACCGCACATCACAGCAAAAATAGGCAACCGAGAAGGTTTTTCCAGAGTGCGGCTGTCCAAACATTTTCTTTCTACAAACAGGACAAATAGAGAGGGTGAATCTTCTTAATGGGGGCACAGACAACAACACAAAAAAAATTACAGATGTTCTAATCCATCTCCACTCTATCCAAACAAAAACAAAAAAAGTTTTTCCTTTAGTTATACTTTTATAGAGCATGCAGTTGTGATGTGAGAACTTTTTTGTGGTAATTTTCACTGGTCAAGGAAAGTTCCCATGCATGGGCCTGTGTCAACAAGCCATACTCCAATTGCAAATATTGATAAATCTTATAGGGCTGATAGAATTTATGATCTGGGATCATTGCCAGGAATGCCAGAATTCAAAGCCCTGCAATTTATTTAGTACCTCTATAATGAACATTGTTTCATATTGGTATGTATTGGTTGTATCCCTTACAAAAGCATGTCGAATTGTAATACATACCATACTGAAGGAGGGTGGAACAGTGTGTATATTTAGTTAAGGAACCTGTCTCTAGTTGGGAAATGGGAGGTTATTTGAAGGAGAGAAATAGCAGGATTCCCTGATTAGTGTTTCCTGTATCAATATTACCCTACCCAGCCAGGTGCTGTAACTGGGATGCTACAAAGTAGATCTTAGCGTGGGGAACTGCCAGACCCCTTCTGGATAGCTATAAAGTGGATAGATTAATTTGAGGGGACTGTTTTTCCAAATCAAATTCCTAAATAGGGAGTATATCTGTTTGAATCATTTCTGTGTGATCCGTACAGTACAGATGAAATTATTATCATCATTATTATATACAGCGCTTTACAATATAAAGGAAGACAGTACAAGGGGGGGGCACCCTCTCCCGCCGCCGGTAACGGCGATCTCGCGGCGAATCCGCCGCGATGACCGCCGTTATCGTTAACAGGACCGCCCCACGAAGAGATGGATATCTCGGTTGTGGCAGCAGCTGCTGCCGTTACCGAGATATCCATCTTCAAAAAAATGACGTCTTTGGACGTGGGGCTGGTCAGAAGTGGTTAAGTAATGACAAAATCAACAGGCCCATAGCAGAAATGTAAAAATTGCTCTTGTATTTAGGGGATGTACATGTGTAAGAACTTAGGTGGTTAATAGCTACAAGTAATGTGGTTGAGATAAAGGTGCATCAAATGCAGAACAAAGCAGTTCAAATAAAATATCCTTGTAACCATGTGAAAGTGACCTGAAGAAAGAAATAATTTTAGCTCTTGGATATTCTACCCACCACTATCCAACCAATACTTCAATACCAATTTTTTTGCAAACTGAATTTTACCGCAACATGCTGCAGCGCAGCGCTAGGCTGCATTGCAATGTGAATGGGACACACCATGTGGTAAAACGTCTGTTAACGCATATAGTGTGATTTGGCTCTTAAATATTATTCGACATTACTTCACAGCCTCCTTTTATAAAGAATGTCACTACAAACTAATGCCAGATCAAGATAATTTATAAAACAGAAATATATTCTGCATTACAATGATACTTCAGTTCATGCACTGACATAATAATAAGCAATTATT
Organism: Rana kukunoris; assembly: GCA_029574335.1. Classification (NCBI taxonomy): domain Eukaryota; kingdom Metazoa; phylum Chordata; class Amphibia; order Anura; family Ranidae; genus Rana; species Rana kukunoris. Next base: position 461,669,448 of record CM056050.1, read on the forward strand.
TTAATGGACACTCTACCAATTACAGAAGCACCCTTTCTCCAGATTAAAGAAAGGTTTAGCACTTACTACATTCATTGGGCCTTTAAGAAAATGATATAGATATGTTATGCATTCAGTAGACTTGCCTTGATTCCATCTTTGGCACCTTCTTGAAGGTATGGTATAATGGAGTTGTTCCACAGGTCAATAAACCACACACGGAAATCTTCAATTCCGATTGGGCAAGACAAAAAGAAGCAGGGGCCTAATGAACACAAGCAAACATACAGAACAGATTTTATACTTTGCATAAAAGGGGTAGACAATAAGAACACATATATGCATACTGTATATTAAAAAGTTTGGGTACTCCAATTAGTTACACAAAGGGGCTTTGGTTTTGTAACTGCTGCCTATATTTTGTTTTCCACAAATTGACTCACAAATCTTTATTGCGTGCACCAATAGAATATCAAAAGGCATATTCTAAACAGAAGTACAAATAGCAGCAGCCAAATAAATATATAAATATAACATATTATGAGCAAGGCACAAATTAGATACAGTGCGGAAAATAAGTATTTGAACACCCTGCTATCTTGCAAGTTCTCCCACTTGGAAATCATGGAGGGGTCTGAAATTGTCATTGTAGGTGCATGTCCACTGTGAGAGACATAATCAAAAAAAAAAATTCCAGAAATCACAATGTATGATTTTTTTAACTATTTATTTGTATGATACAGCTGCAAATAAGTATTTGAACACCTGAGAAAATCAATGTTAAAGCGGAGCTCCACCCAGTATAACAACATTTTACAATGTTGTTTGAAAAAAAAAAAAAAAAAAAACCTGAAAAAAAAAAAAAAAAAAAAATACTCACCCGAAATAGCTGTTGCTATGCGGAAGTCCGTAATCTGCCTCTTCCTAATCCGCGGTGTGTTTTCTTCTTCTTCTTCTTCTCCTTGTGAATGGGCGCGCTGCTTCCTGGGAACTGTGTGTGTTCTCAGAGAGCAGCGCGCCCATTCACAAGCCAGCGTGAGACTCGCGGAGGCGCAGTAGGAAACGGGCAGTGAAGCCGTACGGCTTCACTGCCTGTTTCCCATATTGTGAATGGCGGCGCGGGACCCGGAGCGATCGTGGGACCGGCATCGGGGGGCCCATCAGCGCGGGCGCCTAGGACAGGTAAGTGTCTTTATTTAAAGTCAGCAGCTACACTGTTAGTAGCTGCTGACTTTAAAAAAATTTTTTACCGTGGCTGGAGCTCCGCTTTAATATTTGGTACAGTAGCCTTTGTTTGCAATTACAGAGGTCAAACGTTTCTTGTAGTTTTTCACCAGGTTTGCACACACTGGAGGAGGGATTTTGGCCCACTCCTCCACACAGATCTTCTCTAGATCAGTCAGGTTTGTGGGCTGTCGCTGAGAAACACGGAGTTTGAGCTCCCTCCAAAGATTCTCTATTGGGTTTAGGTCTGGAGACTGGCTAGGCCACGCCAGAACCTTGATATGCTTCTTACAGAGCCACTCCTTGGTTATCCTGGCTGTGTGCTTCGGGTCATTGTCATGTTGGAAGACCCAGCCTCGACCCATCTTCAAAGCACTAACTGAGGGAAGGAGGTTGTTGCCCAAAATCTCGCAATACATGGCCCCGGTCATCCTCTCCTTAATACAGTGCAGTCGCCCTGTCCCATGTGCAGAAAAACACCCCCAAAGCATGATGCTACCACCCCTATGCTTCACAGTAGGGATGGTGTTCTTGGGATGGTACTCATCATTCTTCTTCCTCCAAACACGGTTAGTGGAATTATGACCAAAAAGTTCTATTTTGGTCTCATCTGACCACATGACTTTCTCCCATGACTCCTCTGGATCATCCAAATGGTCATTGGCAAACTTAAGACGGGCCCTGACATGTGCTGGTTTAAGCAGGGGAACCTTCCGTGCCATGCATGATTTCAAACCATGACGTCTTAGTGTATTACCAACAGTAACCTTGGAAACGGTGGTCCCAGCTCTTTTCAGGTCATTGACCAGCTCCTCCCGTGTAGTCCTGGGCTGATTTCTCACCTTTCTTAGGATCATTGAGACCCCACGAGGTGAGATTTTGCATGGAGCCCCAGTCCGAGGGAGATTGACAGTCATGTTTAGCTTCTTCCATTTTCTAATGATTGCTCCAACAGTGGACCTTTTTTCACCAAGCTGCTTGGCAATTTCCCCGTAGCCCTTTCCAGCCTTGTGGAGGTGTACAATTTTGTCTCTAGTGTCTTTGGACAGCTCTTTGGTCTTGGCCATGTTAGTAGTTGGATTATTACTGATTGTATGGGGTGGACAGGTGTCTTTATGCAGCTAATGACCTCAAACAGGTGCATCTAATTTAGGATAATAAATGGAGTGGAGGTGGACATTTTAAAGGCAGACTAACAGGTCTTTGAGGGTCAGAATTCTAGCTGATAGACAGGTGTTCAAATACTTCTTTGCAGCTGTATCATACAAATAAATAGTTAAAAATTCATAAATTGTGATTTCTGGATTTTTTTTTTGGATTATGTCTCTCACAGTGGACATGCACCTACGATGACAATTTCAGACCCCTCCATGATTTCCAAGTGGGAGAACTTGCAAAATAGCAGGGTGTTCAAATACTTATTTTCTGCACTGTAAATAAATATTTTATTCAAAGATACCATCAATCTCAGTGGCGGCTGGTACCCAGTCATCACCCCCCCCCCCCCCTCGGTCAGGTCACCCGCACCAAGTCTCACCACCCCCTCCCTGGGCTGTCGGTTGGTAATCCAGCCCCGCACGTACCCCATCTAAGTCGGGCAAAGCTCCTACAGACGGCGACTTCCATCGCGTCTCCTCCTCCTGTGCATTACAGCGGCTTCCGCCCTCCTCCTCCTAGGCGTTCAATTGGATTGCCTAGCCCACTCTTTTTTGAAGCCTACTAGAGCCTCTAATCATGTGCTTTAATCCCCCCCCCCATTGGAATCCATGTGCCCGGTGCCCTGCTTGTAGATCAGGGGGCAGGACGCATGGATAGGGGGGACGGTGTCTGTGCACCCCTAATGGACGGGCCACCACTGGTAAGTCTACTGGCTACTTACTGATTTGTGTGACAATTGTGACAAGATCTGCCAGAATAAGCCTGAATGAAGGCAGTGAACGGTGACTTGTTAGAAGCAATATTTAATCTAATGCAAAACCTGACACATACCAATCGTTGTGTCAACAAGTTGACTAAAATATGCTGAAACTTCTGGAATGGGGGATGTCCTCCACATTATTCACCTCGTCTTTGCCTAGCATATTATGAGATTCCTAGGAATTATTAGGTATGATTCATTTACTATATGCTAGGTAATGCCTCTCAGGAGCTATCAAATCTATTACTTCCCAGAAGAGTTAAAGCAGTTATAGCTGCAAAGAGTGGGCCAATATTCAATATTGAACCCTATGGATTAAGACTGGGATGCCATTAAAGTCCACGTGCGTGTAAAGGTAGACATCTCAATGTTTCTGGTAATATAGTGTATAGATAGATAGAGATAGATTATATATATATATATATATATATATATATATATATATATATATATATATATATATATATATATATATATATATATATATATATATATATATATATATATATATATATATATATATATAGACACACACACGCAGTATAATGCTATATATATATATGTGAAATGTGTGACACAACAGTGCCTACTTACAGGGTATAATAAATATGTGTAACAGACCTCAAGGAGGTAAAGGGCACAGATTCTTCAAAATCCTTGGATGTAATAAGAGTAGGCTAAAAATAATTGAACTACAATGTGGGAATGAATATATGATTTTATATTTTGACCATATAGTTACACTCTAATAATAATGATGCATATTGATTAACATATTTGTGACGGATCTCAGACACCCCAGGTGGGCACATCCGCCAGACCTGTGTCTCCTGTCCTCCAAACGCACCTGCAGCCTGGCGATTCGCCATAACCAGCCCTTAACCCCTCAATCACGAGATAATCCACACATGTTGAGGGTTACGCAACCAGAGCTTAACTGTTTATTAAAATCCAAACTATACAGTTTTACACACAGTAAGGGACACTCCCCTTTGCCTTGTCTATGAGGGGAGGGGGACAAGGAACAATAAATGGCAACAGAACATTTGGACATTGAAACAGTGTGGAGATACCTAATGAGATTATGGTAAGCAGGCAGCCTGGCTTCTCAATACACACCCCCTGCGGAGAGACGTCTGCAGTCCACTCTCCATTGTCTGTGTGTCCAGCAACAAGAGGGGGGGTGGGGGGTGTAGGGCTGTAACATTACATCACAATAATGCCAGCTTCAGGTCTCCAGTATCTTTCCGGGCCATAGTCTGTCGGTAGGAGGCACGCCCACAATCCTTTCCAAGACATACAGTGACAGTGGGTTCTGTCACAATATTTATCTTATTCTTAAAAAAACTGTGCTGGTTACACATTAGAATACTGTTCAAGGCCTGGTTTACACTTGTGCTGGGAATCGCACCTGTTCCAGGACCCGCAACCACGCTGCACCACTCTTTTACAGATGCACAAGGCTGCCATTAATCTTAATGGCACCTCCACACAAGAGATGTGAACAGGGCCTGGTGTCTCGGTCCATTCCCTCCTATGTACTTGTATAAAGCTGGCCATACACTATGCAATCTCATTGTACAATCTCTGTGCAGTTTCCATTAAATTCACCGGAAGTATGGAATAGGCTGACACTCCTGAAAAATTCATTCACTTTGTATCAAATCCGACAGGCTCTTGCACTACATGGTAGGTATAAAGGATATTGTACAATTAGATTGTACAGAAATTACAACAAGAAATAAACACAAGAGGTAGTATGGTAATAGGAAGGTGTGGTCCAGGCAGGTGAACAAGCCCTATCATGCCCTCTTCTGTGGTGCAGAAAGAAGTGAATGCTTGAATAAATAATTAGAAAGTGACGGAATCTAAAAACATTAAAAAAAATTAAAATAGACGATATAGATGAAAATTTAAAGCTTCTACAGATGAGGTAAGTGAGAGATGAGCACATTGGGATGGCTGGGCCAGAACAAACAATAGAAAATACTTCTATTTATTTTTAAAAAAAACGCATCTGTCCAAAACAATCACAGGAAGTCAATTGCAGGAACAGGATTAAACAATAGGTTACCAACATTTCTTGATATTTGCCTGTTGTAGTACGTACGTGTATTAAAAAATATCTTGTTGACTTTGTATTTCTTCCCCTGTGTGAAATCCCTGTTGATTCTGGCAATCCTCCTGCTTTCCTATTTCAAACTGATGACAGTAGGCATAGGAGCACACCTATCTCAGCATGGTCAGTTTTCTGGCTGTGCTGGAAGCACAGCCTGCCTATCCTCCAATGGCCAAGACTTGTGCTTACATTCCTTCCCAAATATCATTCCCTAAATACTTAAAGTGGAGTTAAAAGCTTTGTAAAAAAAAAAAAAAAATGCCATCAGGCAGGTGTTTTTATTCTAAGAGACTCTGGGGGAGATTTACTAAAACTGGAGCACACAGAATATGATGCAGCTAGGCATAGTAACCAATTAGTGTTTAACTCCAGCTTGTTCAAATAAGCTTGGACAAGGAGTGTGCTCCAGTTTTAGTAACCACATCCCACCCCGACAGTATGCATCTTCTGTATTAAAAAATGTGTATTCTGCCTGTCACCAGTTTGCTTCTAGTTGTAGGAAAGTCAGGTTATTAACTGGCCAATCAAGATGAATACACACAACCTGGAAGAAGAGATGGGGAGAATGTCAGCCATTACTCCGGTCTATCTCCTGATCATAGGCGTGCGCAGCCTAGCTTTTTCCGGCGATCCACGAAGTTACGATCGTCCGTCGCATTCTCTTACGGCATCTGTAGTCATCTTTTTTCTGCGTAAAGTTAGGGAAGCAAAAATCTGGTCTATAGTTAGACAGCCCATGTTAAGTATGGCCGTTGTTCCTGCGTCGAATTTCAAATTTTTGTTTTTGTTTTTGCGCAAGTCGTCCGGGAATAGGAATGTACGTAAACGACGCTACTCCAAAAAAATCTGACATAACGACGTAATTTTGCGCAATGCACGGCGAGAAATTTCTGAACGGAGCATGCGCAGTTCGTTCGCCGCGGGGACGTGCCTAATTTAAATGCTTCACGCCCCCTAATCACGTATTTTGATTCCGCCGCGAGAAATACACTACGCCGCCGTACCTTACGGGCCGAAAATCTACCTGAATTCGTCTTAGAGCCAGGTAAAATACGGCGGCGTAGTGTATCTCTGATACTCTGCACCAGGGCAATTGTACCTGAATCTGGCCCTAAGTGTGCGATAATATGCAGGTGCAATGCTCTGCACACTTACACATTATTGCAAGAGCCCAACCATCACACAGAATGTGCTGATCACAGGTGCAATGCTCTGCAGGCTCCTAAGAAAAAATATGCACATTTTGCAGCTACAAAAAAAATGTGCAAAAATAAATAAAAAAAATGGACTATAATCTTAACTGCCACTAGATGGCAGCCAGGTATGGTTGCAACAGGAAACATCAAGTGGGACACTTAGGGCCAGATTCAGGTAGAGTTACGCTGGAGTATCAGTGATTCGCCAGCATAACTCACACTTTGAGCCGGCTTATCTGTTTTCTGTAGTCAGAAAACAAGATACGCCGGGATTGAGTTCAGATACGAGCGGCGTAATTGTATTTCGCCGTCGTATCGGAACTGCAATTTGAAAATGGGCGCTCGGGGCGTTCCCGCTGATTTACGCCAAGAATATGTAAATCAGCGAGAGATGTAAATCAGCGAGAGATGTAAATCAGCGAGAGATGTAAATCAGCGAGAGATGTAAATCAGCGAGAGATGTAAATCAGCGAGAGACGGAAATTCACGATCGTACGCTGGCCCGACGCAGTGACTGACGTTTCTGTAAGCGATACACGGCGTAAAGAAAAACATGCCCCCTAGGTGGAGTATCCTATGTTAAGTATGGCCGTCGTCATCGCGTCGAATTTAAAAAGTTTAGTGTCGTTTGCGTAAAACGTCCGTGAATGGGGATTGACGTCATTGACGTTCACTGACAGAATTTGGAGATGGGCACTGACAGTCGACGCATGCGCAGTACGTTCGCCACGGGATTGCGCCTAGTTTAAACAATACACGCCCCCTACCCGCCCAATTTGAATTCCGCCAGCTCATTTTCGCTACGCCGCCGCAACTTTAGGAGCAATTGCTATGTGAATAACAGTACTTGCTCCTAAAATTTCGGCGGAGTAACGTAAATGACAAACGTTACTCCAAAATAAAGATCCGCTCTCCTACCTGAATCTGGCCCTTAAACGCTATAGTTACATTGTATACAATCATGCAAATACATAGAATGACAGAGCCACTTATACATGATGGACAAAAATTATTATTATTTTTTTCCTGGTTGGCATGCCATGGTCAACAGCAGCTAAATTGGATAATATAATTATCTACTAAAGCTGCTTATAGTCAATAGCGGATATGCTATTTAAATGCGTTTCAATATCTTGTAGATGTAAGTGCATAATAATTGCTTATTTTAAAATGTTTTAATAAACACTACCCTTAGTTAGCGGCACGTCTATCCTTTCCATTTTTTATTTTTTAGGCTTTCTTTTGTTTCTATTTTTACCTAGTGATCCAGCCAGTAAGGCTGGGTTCACACTACGATTTTCCCGTCCGTCAGCCGCATACGATTTCAGTTTTGAAAACGTACGGGCCCGTACGGGAAAACGCATACATAGACAATGCATTGCAAATCGTATGCACTCAGATGCATCCGGGTGCGTACGATTTGCTGGCAAAACGTTTTTTAACAGTACGCAAAACCGTGTTCAACCACGGTTTTGATGTCGTTTTTGAAACCGTATGGCAAACGCATACGTTTTTTTTTAACATTAAAGTCAATGGAAAACGCACATATGTGCAGTTCCATACGTATAAATCCGTTTCAGCCGCATATGTTTTTTCATATAAATCGTATGCGGCTGACGGACGGGAAAATCGTAGTGTGAACCCAGCCTAAGCCTGTTTTTTAACAGACCAATTTGTCCCACAAATGTATCAGTTTTAGTTTGAGTGTGGAGACAAACCATTTAGCACTTACAGGAGTGTTTACAATGATCGGCATTTATTCATGTAAATTGTAAAACCTTATCCTAAAGCCTCATACACACGATCTGATTGTTGGCCAACTGAGCATCTGATTTTTGTCCAAAGGGCGTGTGCCAGGAACCTTGCATACCAACGGTAAACAATTGTCTTGCCACAAACACGAACGTAGTGACGTACTACAAGGCATTTCAGTTCTTGAGCGCTACCCTTTGGGCCCCTTCCGCTAATTTCATGTTAAGTGAGAATTGATTCTGAGAATGCGTGTTTGTACTTTCAACTTTTGTGTGATGGACTTGTGTACTGACTATACGAAAATCAGACAACAGACCGTAATGAACATTTTCTAGCCTGTCATCCAATATTTGTTGGCGGAAAGTTGGACAACAATTGTCTGAAGGAGCGTACTAACAGTCAGATTTTAGGACAACAGTCTGTCAGACAATTCCCTGCCAACAATTGGATTGTGTGTACGAGGCTTTTAAAGAAAAAAAACAAATGCAGCCCCCACATCTAATGGTAGGCAAGCTGCAATATATGAATTTTTTTGTTTTGGATTTAAAACTGCTTATTCTAAATAAGAGGTGTAAAACATATGTACCTAGTCTAGTAATGCTGACCACCTAAACTAGTACAAATACTACACCAAATAAGTTATCCAGAAAGATACCATTATCTCAGGGGGAAAATTCACTTTTGGAGTGCCAATCAATTCTTACTGATGTTATTTGTGTTATTAATATAAAAGTCTGAGCAGCTTTTGCTACAGTAAGTGACAGTAAACAGAAACTTGACACCATGAAATCTAAACAAACATATTTGTACCTATGAGGAAGTCTGTGGTACTGTGCTTCTCCAGGAAGGTGTGTAGATGGTACCACAATCGAGGCACCCAGTCAAGAACCCTGAGTAACTCTCCATGTCCAGTCCCAATGCTGCCTTCAGACTCCAGTAGCTTCCGACGCAAATACCGACCTAAGAATCCATTTGCTGGCTCCACGTTATTGGAGAATGTTAACATCCTATGAGATGATACAAGGTTGTAATGTCAGCCTATGCCCCATGGCATAACAAGCATTATATCATATTTAGAACATCCACAATTGCAGTTTACCTAAAGCTTAGGTGCAAACCATGGTTTGGGGTCATTTTCACCGGATGATTCGTTGTTCCAATGACGTAAGGGCTGCATATAAAGACATTAAAAATCAGCTAATAAAATGTCATTCAATGAACTTCAATATGTAAACTATTAGATTTCACCATATTAAGAAGACAAAGTAAGAAAAAGCTAAAAACTTAATACTTCTGGCATAAACAATGTTTAATTGTGCTGCATGCCATCTGTAGAAAATTGTCTCCTGGCACGATAACCTGTGCTGAGATCACATTTGTAAGCAAAGTGCTGTTTCTTACAGTGGCCATCCGCTTTTTTTATGATTTGTCAGCTAAGGCTCCATGTACGCTGGACGCTAAAAAAAAAAAAAAGCTATAAAAACGGCAGTAGCTTTCAACGTTTTTGCAATAGCGTTTCTTTTTTTCAGCGTTGGCTTTTTTTAGTTTTTTTTTCAATGGATTAAAAAACGCAAAAAGCGCTGGTGAGCTGTGTTTATGAGCGTTTATTTGCATTTTTTCGCGTTTTTTTTTTTTACACAAAAAAAAATGCATTTTGAAAGCCATTTTCGGGCGTTCAGAAAAAAGCCCATAAACTCCACCGCTCATTAAAGCAGAGGTTATTTAGGTAGTGATGGTCGGGCATTTAGGTAGTGATGATCCTAAATCAAGAAAGAGTTCAATTGGAATTAAAGATGTTTTTTTAAAACTAAAGTCAGATAGGTCTCTTCTAACATAAATGCTTCTGTCAGCTGCCAGCAGTAATGTACATTGAGCTGCACCTGTGAATACATACACAGCACTGCTCTGTGCATTGATGAAGGGACTCCTATGCTCATGCATAAAAGTGACATCATTGCAGCCTGGCTATTTAAGCGTCTGAATGGAAAGACCAGGAAAAGCCAGAAAAGCCCAAGTGCTGACAGCGCAGCCCTGGAGGGGCTTCATTTGGCAGGCAAATCTGCATGCGGTGCATACCAGCACACTAATGGCATAAACCTCCTGGGGGCCCATTAAAGTGGATGTAAACCCCCCAAAAAAAAATGTTTTATGTCACAATGTAGAGTATAAGATTTCCTATCATCTGTGCCCAGTCTTGCCACACAGAGTTAATCCAGCGCTGAGTAATCCTCTTTTAAAGTTCAGTGCAAATTAACAGAATTCCAGATAAAAACTTGCCAAATTATAAAGTCCGTTTCTCTGTTATTGCTTTCAGTAACAGGTTATTTACATATCTAGCTTGGACATGTTTATCATAACAAGAGGTGATCCAAAGTTCATTGTATATTACTAGGATGTGTTATGATGTTATATCACCTCATGTTATGATAAACAAAACATAACATATGATAAACATGTCCTAGCTAGATATGTAAATAACCTCTCACTCAAAGCAAGAAGAGAGAAAACTGACTTTTTATCTAGGCAGGGTTTTGGGGGTTTACATCCACTTTAAAATACAATATAGCAGAGGTTTTTTTTAAACAAGTAAATTCTGCTTTAAAACTCTCCCATTACTGATATTCGGTGTACCTTTCCATCATTATCAATGCTCAAAATGTAAATAAAAGGAAAACAAAAACTTTAAAGATTACAGCCTGCCAGGATGCAGATAATGCAATGGCTTCAGAGAGGAAAGGCAAACAAACATGGAAACATGATGGCCATTACCCAAGAGACACACATGGAAACATCAAAAGTGCAGATTTTTTAAAACCAGTATCCAACAATACCTAATAAAGCAGCTAGCACTAAAAACAACATGGCAGAAAAACGGAAATAGCAACTAGGTAGAAATGAAGGCGTCAATGGAAATGTATTAAATAAATCAGATAGAAAATTGTTCAGACAGACATTTTAATTGAACTTATTACAAACCCATATATTATAGTGTCAACAGGACAGCATATCTAATAGCACTACCCTACAGTAAAAAGGAAACATGTTCATAAGTATAGCTCTTGATAAATATGTAAACTGAGATTGCAAAAGAAGGTTGCTCAATTGCATAAAAACAAAAAAGAGGGAAATTTGCTTCCCATGTCAGCTAACAGGTTTACGTAATTGGTAGAGTTTAGTAATTGGACACAGGCTTCTGAGTGGTTTCCATTAGCTTTTCTTCAGATTTACTGGACAATGCCAAGTGTCATGCAGCTAAAACCTTTAGTTTTGTTTGTCTGGTTTTTATTCTTGTTCTGGCACAGGATGTGAGATAAAGGTGAATGTCTCCAAAAGCAAAAGAAAGAGGTGGGAAAATCTGCTTAGGTTCAAATAATTCATAAAAAGCGGAGCCCTTTCACATAGATTTGCTTGTTGTGTTTCCATTGACTTCCCTGCACCAAAAAGGCACCTTCCATTGTAAGGCCTGATTCACACCTATTTGCACTACAGAACATGTTCCATAGGAAACCATGTTAAATGGACTGTAGTGCACTAAAAAGGCATAGGTTTGGATCAGGCCTAAGGCTGGATTCACACATATGCATTTTTTGGGCATTTTGCAGATTTGAACTACAGTTCATTTAACATGGTTTCCTATGAAACACTTTCCATAGTGCAAATCTGCAAAATGCAAAAAGCACAAAAAATGCAAAGGTGTGAATCAAGCCTAAGACAATGGAGCATGCAGGACTTTGCAAAGTGCTGCCCACCTGCAGTGTGAACAGCTGCATAGAATTCAATGAGGAATCATTTTCATGTGCTTTTGATGTTCTGAAAAGACTTGAAAAATCCAATTTTTCTTCACTAAAAACATAACAGTAAAAGAAGTTTAATTTCCCTTGAGAAAGTCACGTGACCTGTGACGCAACGCGTCAGAGGAGGTCAGTGACAACACTTCCGGTGTCTCGTTCAGATTGGATGTGTAGTGAGGAGGAACAAGCTGCATGCAAAACTGATCATTCAATATTAGTTTCTTACTAAACAAATGAGTGAGTGAGATTTTATGATTATTGTATCTAATGATATTTTAGCAATCCCGTGTGAGGATTTTATTCTGCTTTATTTGAGAACCAGTATTAACGGAGAATCATAGACAGTATTGTGGACCACTATTTGGAAACTGAACATACAAGAACTGACCGCTCTAAGGCTCGATTCACACCCATGCGTGTTGCTTTTGAGCGTTTTTGCAGTGATTTTTGCGGTGCTTGCTGCGTTTTTCTTCACACGTTTTTACCTCGATTTTTTAAAGCCGGCAATTTTAAATTTTTTGCATTTCCTTTAACAACCAGCTATAAACAGGTTAAAAAAAAAAAGCCAACCCCAAGTCGCGGCAAAATCGCGGTACTTGTGTTTTGGATGCGGTTCCATTGAATTCTATTACATGCAAAATGCTGCTGTTTTGCAGGAAAAAAAAGTCCCCGACCCTTTCTAAAAACGCAGAGGTACAATAAAGCATTGTTGTGAACATGTTCTATAGGAAACCATGTTAAAAAATGTCCCTGCATTTCTGCAAAATGCATCAAAAATGCGTTAGTGTGAATGGAACCTAAAAGGTGTTTTAAAGTGACATTACAGACAATCTTTGTTTATTTGGAAGGTGCGCAGGCAATTCACATGTAGGTGGTGATGAATTTCAGTCTGCACTGTACTTTATGCACACGAAGGATGGTGTTTTTTTGTAATATTTTTATCACATGTATATGAATTTTTTCTAATACCACATGTATAAGGAGGCTGGTTTTACCAATGCTGACATCTCCTTGTGAAAAAAAGCTACTTGCCTTGTCACGCTAATCAAATGGCTTAAAGCTGAATTCTAGGTATAGATATTTTTACATCTTGGACCAATATAACTATGCCATATACTATACCTACCCAATGCCTGTGGAATCTGGAAATCACAGTAGTAGACACCACTACTACAGTAATCTTCACTAGCCTTGGGGTTCTGCTACTCACTGAATACAGAAGGGTGCCATACTATTCATTACTTTGGTGAAGATCATGACATTACTGTCCTGCATTTCCTCTCCACCTCATCCAATCATAGAATGCTTTGCATTCCTTGAGAAAATGCAAAGTGACTCCTAAATGATGCCTGTGTCAAGTGGGGGAACCTCCTGTGTTGCACAATGCAGAAGGACAGTCACTTGGCACAAGGTCTATTAGCGTTCCAGGTGGATCCCACATGTACTGTATGGTCCAAGATATAAAAATATCTATACCTGGAATTCAGCTGTAAGCCATTGGATTAGCTTGACAGCAAGGCAAGTAACTTTTTCAGATGAGGTCAGCATTGGCAAGCCTCACTATTCTCCCATTGCATGTTACTTTTTATTGTTTTAGACATCTCCACTTTTACTTTTTAGTAGAGAAAAATTTGATTCTTCACATTCACAATGGATTTGGATATAAGCAGGTTTTCCCATTACTTGATTTTCTCAGATAATAATTGTTTCTACATAAATTACTTTTTGTGTGGTTGTAAAATGTATATGTAAAAATATTCATACCTGGATTCTTAAAAAAAAATAAAAAAACTTTCAGACTCTCAGGCTCCATACTGCTTCCAGGACAACAAACAAGTGAACCTGACCCTGTAAATATTTGAGATAATCCTAATATGCTTGGCATAGCTAGGCTTTATAACGCCTGCCAAAGACACAGAGAGCATTTCAAAAGCTTGTATCTTATAACTTAAGTTAGCCAAACAAGGGTGTCACTCAAACCCCAAACTTTCTATGCAAATTGATGGATAACACAGTACTCTACAGTTACAAGTGAAACATAAATTCTACTGTATTATATGCTGTATACACCTTACCACTTATGGTATTTGCAGGTCAGGGCCCCATTCACCAACTCACTGATGGCTCCAGCTTCACCTACATCATCCAGTAAAATCACTAAGGGAACATCACATGTCCCAGTCTCTCTGTCAATTTGGTTAGCCAGGTTAGAGAGGTATAGTTGCAGATCCTATTAAGGGCAAAGTTACATGACACATATTACCAGTTTGAACCTAAAAATAATAATAATAATAAAAAAGCATGCATTATTAATTCCTTTGTGTCTTATACTAGGGAACTGGCAGACGTGAAAGTTGCACTTCTCTACACATAATAAAAAAAACAAGCTTTTGCAGCTTAGCAAAGTATAATTAGAAGCTTCTCCTTACGTAGGTATTAGGCAGCATCCTAAACATTTTACCAAAAGAACAGAGGTGATCTTTATAAAAAAGAAATCAGAAGTTAAGACAGTAGAAGAAAGACAATGGGGCAATATGATAACGCAGTCACATGACCCAATTGCATAAATTATCACATACGGTAAATTAAGTTCAATTCAGAAAAAAATAAAATAAAGATTATGCAGTAGTTACAGCAAAAACATAAAAAATGCCGGAAAATACCGCTTTAAAAACTCTTAAAGCGGAGTTCCATCCAAAAGTGGAACTTCTGCTTAATCCACTCCTCGCCCCCTTACATGCCACATGTGGCATGTAATTTTTTTGGGGAGGGAGTAGGGGCTTCAAGAGGAGTGGAACATCCTGTCCCACTTCCTCTTTCTGCCAAGGGGCTGCTAAGGTGATACGTCATATCGCCTTTTGGCGGCCCCCCCGTAGGCGCCGGTTGGGACACGCGACAGGTCCCAGGCGATCGCCTGTCCAATCAGATTACGCAGCGCCGCTCACGCATGCGCAGTGAGTGCCAGGCCGTGAAGCTGAAAGCTGTTGCGGCCAGGTGCCCACAGTAACAATGATGACGCCGGATGGGGGGGGGGAGGTGAGTGTATGTTTATTAAAAGCCAGCAGCTACACTTTTTGTAGCTGCTGGCTTCTAATAAACATTAAAAATGCCTGGAACACCCATTTAAGTGCAATTTACAAATGGACCAGAAAGTAAAAAAATCATGCGATATTTACCGCCAGGGTTTTGCTGGCAAATAGCTGGTTGCTAAGGTGCGGGTCGGGAAGCCAGCCGCTGCATCCTTAACAATGGATGACTCCTCAGCTGTCAGCGGGTACCCCGCTGACAGCTGAATATGAAATAAAATGCAAACAATTAAAAAATGATGGTTAAAAAATAAAAAAAATAAAAAAAAACAGAGTGGGGGGGCCCCCACCAATGCATACCAGGCCCTTTGAGTCTGGTATAGATTTTAAGGGAAACTGCCAAAATGAAAATAAAAAAAGGTGTGGGGTCCCCCCAAACCAGTCAATACCAGACATTATTCTAGCATGCAGCCTGGCAGATCAGGAAAGGGGGAGGTGGGCGAGCGAGCACTCTTAAACCATAGCAGGCCACATGTCCTCTCAACATGGGGGGGGGGGGGGGTGGGGGCTTTGGGCAAGGGGCCCCCTGCCCCAAAGCACCTTGTGAGGGGCCTCATCCCTCATAAGAAAAGCTCCCACCGACCATGAAGGCTGGCTTCCTACTGCAGGCTCCACCGTTTGACATTTATTTTAATGGGTGGTCCGGCCACCCTGTGACGTCATGAACCGGTGCATGCTGGGTCATTGATGTCACAAGGCCACCAAGTGACGTAGCCAGGTGGCCCCGACCCTTACCTATAAAAGAAGTGTAAAACGGCGGAGGACACTGTTTTTTAATAAAGGAATGGTCCAAAACTGTCTGTGTGTTTATTACTTTTTGACACCTTTTTGATAAATGGGTAGGGGTACTATGACCCGTTCCTGACCTGCTGGGCTGCATGCTCAGGAATGGTCTAATGTGGTAAATTACCGAACAAATGAATGGAGCACATTTTTATTAGCTGTTATTTAAAGGGTAAGGTCACCTTTACAGAAAACTCTGTAAGGTGAACTTACGCAGGTCCCCCTCCTCGCCCCCGGTCCCGCTGACCTGTACCACAGCAATCTCCGGTTCTAAGCCCAGATATATCTGTGTCAGGAGCCCGGGGCTTAGAAATCCTGAAATTGATTTCAGCAGCCTCATAGCCTGTCCTGTTAGCTATGCTGAAAATGTGAAGATGGAGAGAGGATATCTAAGCCTCGGGCTCCTGAAGTGGATATACCGAGGCTTAGAACCAGGGATTGCAGCGGTACAGGTCAGCGGGACTGGGGGAGTGAGGACTACGGGGACCTGTGTAAGTTCACCTTACACAGATTTTTCTGTAATGGTGAACTTACACTTGAAAGTGGTTGTAAACCCCATTCATTAAATTTGACCTAGGCACATATGCATGCAGTGTTTACCTATCTCTCTCCAAAGTGGCGTTACTCTCTGGTGCTCCGCTACTCTGTTATCAGCAGAGTCACATCTACCAAGTTCTCCGACACACAGAGCAGCTAAAACTTTGGCCCAGATTCAGAGAGCCATTACGCCTGTCTAACTGGTGTTAGACTGGAGTAATTTCAAATTACACGCGTTTTCTAGCTAGTCGAAAACCTCAAACCATGAATAGACGGCTGCGGGCTTTAATTCGACTGAATTACGTGTTTGTACGCCTTAGGATCTACGCTGCACTAAAATTGCGGCCACTGGGTGGACTTCCCGTCGTTTTCGGCGTCGGGGTATGCAAATTAGCTTTTGCCGGCGATCCCCGAAATTACGATCTTCAATCACAATCTCTTACGGCACCTTTAGTCATCTTTTATTTGCGTAACACTATACCAGCTTTTTGCTGCTCTAATATTAGACAGCCCATGTTAAGTATGGCCGTCGTTCCCGCGTCGAATTTCTACGTTTTCCGACGTCTTTTATTATTTTTAACGTAAGTCGTCCGGGAATAGGAATGTTCGTAAACGACGCTACTCAAACAACGAATGACGTAACGACGTGATTTCGCGCAATGCACGGCGGGAAATTTCTGAACGGAGCATGCGCAGTTCGATCGCCGCGGGGACGCGCTTAATTTAAATGCTTCACACCCCCTAATCGCGTATTTCGATTACGCGGCGAGAAATAGACTACGCCGCCGTAGCGTACGGGCAAAAATCTACCAGGATTCGGTGTAGAGCCTGGTAAAATACGGCAGCGTAGAGTATTTCGATTACGCAGCGGAATATTAAGTGTATGTGAATCTACCCCTCTGTGTCTGGGAAGATGCTTAGAGGCAGATTAACAGAGTACAGCTTTGCATGCTCCTTTGCTTCTTTGCCTATGTGGAGGGGGATGTGTGCCTTTCCTTCAATCAGCTCTCACACAGTGTAAGCCCAGACTCCACGCCCACCTCTATGTGCTGCTTAAACAGGAAGAAATATTTGTAACATGATCTGCACTTTCCACAGTGTAGAAAGGGAAAGACAGCAGATACATAAATAAAACTTATGTAGAGATATTTGTTTTATCTCTGTGTATCATCTAAAGCTGTTCACTTATAGAGGTTCCTTGGTTCCGTTTCTATTGAATGGAGCCAAGGCACCAATACCAAGGAACTGGAGAAAAAAAAAGAAGCGCCTTCGATTGGAGAGTGGCTACAGGAAATAGATAAAAATGAGAGTGATGGAGGAACTGTGGTCCTTCCATACTGACTCCAGGACAAGATATGATGTGATCTGGAGGGGATGGAGGGAATACAGGGACTTGGGGGGCTGGGGGGGAGGTGAGGTGGGAGAGAATGGAGGGGAATAGGAGGGGTGGGATGTTTGCCTTCCCCTCCCTTTCCTGCTAAATTTTGTCTTTTTTTTCTATTTTTTTCCTCTTTGTTTTTGTAGTGCACTTTAAGTATAAACACAACAATGGAAATAATATCCCTAAAACAGACTGTATCCCTTTTTTTTTGTGTAGCACTTTAAGTTTATACCAAATAGTGGAAAACTATTTCCCCTAAAATAGATTGTTTTGTCTTTTTCACTTCCCACAATATAGGGGAATTGGACCCCCCTTCTATCATATATACATATTTTTATTTTATATATATATATATATATATATATATATATATATATATATATATATATATATATTTTTTTAATAATGGAAATAGATTGTTTCTCTTTTTTTTTTTTTTCTTCCTCTTCTTTCTTTCCACCTTAAGTATATTACACAATAATGGAGAATTATTTCCCCTAAAATAGACGTGTTTTTTTCTTTTCTTAGTGCACTTAAGTATATACACAATAATGGAAATGATTTCCCTAAAATAGATTGCTTCTCCTATTTTTTTTTTCTCTCTCTCTCCCCCCCTCTTTCCCTCCTCTCTGGCTTCTCTGCCCTCTCCCTGTATCCCCCCCTGGGAACACGCAGGAAGTGTAGGCCTGGGCTTGAAACTGGGAAGGTAAAATCTAGTAGTTGTAATGGTAGAAGGTGTCACCCATTTCTTTTCTTTTTTGTAAGGGGTACTTAGTGAGACCATGTATGTTGTATGTCTGTATGAGTATTGTATGTTATATTTATTGTACTGTTGAAAAAATGAATAAAAAAAGAATTTTGAAAAATAAAGCTGTTCACTTCACTGGATATAGAAGAGGGTTTACAACCACTTTAACTCTTATTGAATTGACCCAAATGTTCAGTAAACCTCCAATACCAAAATTAAAAAAAATATATACCCTACTTGTCCGTTCCATATATCCAAAATTGCAGCCTGTGAAGGATTACTACAGTAGATAAACTGGGTGACATAAAATAGTCACATAACACTGAGAGATTTGTTTTGAAACCCACTCAAGAGACTAGAACAAGAGAGGTAATATGCTATCAATACACTTCTATGGGCAGAGGGAGGCGCAGAGAGCTGACGAGGTTGCTGGAAAGTTATACCTATTGAGTTGTGGTGACAAAATCTCTGCTATTTTATAATGTTGCAAAGACTACAGCCCATGAGACCTGGGAGCCGACTGGATTTAAGATTTGGTGCCTGATAGTAAGAGCCTAGAGATAATGTAAAGAGTATTGTATAATTATTACAGGTAATGATTGTTGCACTAACCTTACAGCTCTGCTGGTGCATGTTACAGGCAGTAACAATGCCATCAGTAATGTCTCGCCCTGACCTCTCCACCAAATATTCAGCCAGTCTATGTGCCAGGAAGCTCTTCCCTGTGCCACTAGGACCAGATAACAGCAATCTTCTATGTTTCAACAACAGGCTAACATAATGCTGAAGCATGGGCTTAGGGATGAGTGATTCAAACACCAGCAGATCCACACATCTTTCCTTCAGACCTGAGAATTTAAAAGAGAAAAAGGAAAAAATCAGCATGAAAGAGATAGAGGCCTCGTTCACACTGAGCATTTAAATTCATGCCCTGTAAACCTTGGGTGCGTTTGGGGTCATGCATCAGCACTCACATGGATGTCATATAGATGTATCAGTGCAGCCGATGCGTCCCAAGAGACAGCTATGGGACTGGCAGCACGGGGATGCACACAACACCTGAGCATTCCTGTGTCTGTAAAACACAGCCCTGCACTGGGCATGGATTAAAACACCCCATGTGAACGAGCCAAAAGGCAACAACATCTCAAGCTCTGGTGGCAACGGTCCAACCTTTTAGCTTTAAGATAATATTGGTGGTGTTTCGCAAATTTCTAGATGGAGAGATTTCAGGTGCTTGTGTATCCAGAGCCCTAGATATGTGTCCTAGGTTGTATCCACTCAGAGAATCCTTGCCAAGGCCCAATGTAGCTCCTGGATCAACCTGATTTACATAGTCCTAAAAAAAAAAAATATATATATTGTTAGGCAGGAAGAAGGCATAATAAAAAGGTAAAGCAAAAGCAAACAGTGTGTTACTAGGTACCTGAAAGATTTGGCACACAGCTTCATCCAGACTTTTCCAATCTGCTTTGTTACTAATCTTTAAATAGCCCAAGAGGAACTCCTGCTGTTTCAGATCCTACAGATAAAGATATGGGAGTGTCAGATAAAAAAGCTCACTCTTATACAATATGTAGCATTACCCACAAATATATTCCATATGCACAGATGTTGCCTGAACCAATTCCTTTAGACAAGCTTATACTACGAAAAAACCTTGTTTACAACCGTTTCCACATTTATTCTTGAAATTACTTGATATGTGCATATATGAATTGATGTGTCAATGCAAGAAGAGAGGGCAATCGTTTTATATCCAGCCGACTTTAGCTTTTACCCAAGTTACATGTAAACTTAAAGCAATGAATGAAGAACACGTTCATTATCAATATTCACAAATGGATAGCTATCAAATGAATGGCTTATCCAATACACACCTATATTTTGAAAAAAAGGTTTGCCTTAATGGAAATTATGATGTATTTTCGGTACGTGCACATTTCAGGTTAGCAAAGTGGAGAGTATACAAAATACAGTATGTATATGGTGTGACTTAGGCCTCTTGCACACGGGAGTAAAAAAAACACATGTTTTTTACGGATATGAAATGGAGATGCATTGTTGTCTATGCAACCATGCGCACAGCTGAGTAAAGATCAGTAATACAACGTTAAGTAAAGAGCAGTAAAACAAAACCAGAAAATTTTACATTTGAGTGCAGTAATTTACTCACATACACATGTTTACTCGTCTAAGCATGTTTACGTGAGTATAAAGGGAGTACAGTTAGGTCTATATATATTTGGACACAGGCACAATTTTAGATTTTTCAGATATTTACTAAAACATTATCAAGCTATAGTTATATAATGGATATGGGCTGAAAATGCATACTCTCAGGTATGAGGGTATATACTTCCAAATCGGAGGAAGGGTTTAGGAATTACCGATCTTAAGAATAGCCAACCCCCTTTTTCAAGGGACCAAAAGTAATTGGACAATTGAATCAAAAGACGTTTTATGGTCAGGTGTAGGCTACTCCTTTGTTATTTCTTCATCCATTAAGCAGGTAAAAGGTCTGCTGTGAACAAACGATCTGAATTTCAGACAACAAATGTTTGATGGGAGCTTGTTGTCGGAAATTCCGACCATGTGTAGGCTGATATTGCTTTTTTCTGTACAAATGTGAATATGTTGTTTTAGATCTACATGACACATCAACATGTGTGGTGTTGATGACCTGTAGCTATTTATACTATTTTTATATTAAATTAAAATTATTTTTTCTATATTTGATGCCTACAAAGTCCATTTCCTTTCCACAAATATTCTCTCATGTGTAGGCTCCATCGGACATTTGCTGAACAACAGAAATTTGAGAGCTGGTGTACATAATTCCGACGCACAAAATTCCACGCATGCTCGGAATCAAGCAGAAGAGCTGCACTGGCTATTAAACTTAATGTTCCTCTGCTCATTGTACGTGTTGTACGTCACCGCGTTCTTGACGTTCGGATTTTCCAACAATATTTGTGTGTATGCAAGACAAGTTTGAGCCAACATCCGTCGGAAAAAAAATCCACGGTTTTGTTGTCGGAATGTCCGATCGTGTGTACGCGTCATAAGGCTTCATGTACACGGGATGTTTTAAAACCTCTCCTGGACGATTTAACTTGATGGTAACCAACGTTTAAAAACATCAGTTTTCCGCGTTTGCAAGCCTGTAAAAACGCCTGTAAACAAAAAGCGGCTAAATGCGATTTACCACGTTTACCACGCATTTACAAGCTGTTACAGGCATTTGGCATTTCCAAAAAATGCTACTAAACTCAACTGTCTAGAAACAACCCTGTGTACATTTACCGATAAGATAACAGAGGAGAGTTCAGGTGAAACAAAAAAATAAAAATAAACATCCAACTGCTCCTAAACATCCATTTAGCAGCAGTATACATGAGGCCTACGTGAGGCATTTGCATTTGGAGCCTCTTGCTGTGAAGAACTTACCATTAGACATGTGCATTTGTTTCCGTTAGAATGCATTTTCGTCCGAAAATCTGTTTTATTCATTATCGTTTTAACAAACGATAACGAAAGCGCAAGAAACGAAAACCGAAAGATCCGACATAAAAAATGCTTTATTTCAGTTTTCGTTGCGGTAAAAATGCGATATAGAGCGATTCGACATTATATGGAAAAGATTCGACAGTATAGGGAAAAGATTCGACACCATAGAAATAATAGATTCGACATTACAGAGATTAGATTTCGATTTATGAGAAAATAGATTCAACATTATTACTAGTCATACAACATTAGAATTCTTGTAGGCGGAATACAACATTAGAATTCTTGTAGGCGGAATATTCAAACGGAAATGTACGATTCGACGTAAAGATTCGACGCTCCGTCGAATATTCTTTTGACCATTCAATAGAAACCAAGTATTATTGGATTTTCGGGAAGAAAGCTATTCCCCAACGAAAAAAGAAATAAATCAAAACGATTTTCGGGAGTAACTAAATAAATTTATTTTCCAAACGAAAACGAAAAAACGAAACAAAATATTCCAGTCTGCATCATGCGTTCAAAGAAGCTGTCCAAGCAAGTGAAACAGGCCATTGTAAAGCCCCATACACACCATCAGATTATCTGCAGATTTTTGTCTTCAGATTTACCAAAACCATCCAATATGAGGTCAAACTGTAAGGCCGCGTACACACGATCGAATATATCTGCTGGAAACGGTCCGACGGACCATTTCAGCAGACAAATTCGATCGTGTACGGGTGGACAGACGGGTTTTTCCAGCAGACAGATTTTAAAGCATGCTTTAAAATCTGTCTGCTGGGAACCCATCCATCCGACATGTCTGCTGGTTAGTACGCTAACCAGCAGACATGTCTGCCCGCGCATGCGTCAAATGGATTCGACGCATGCGCGGAAGTGTTTTAGTTCCTGGTGACGGTGACGTGGCGGCGTCAACGTCACTGCCACGTCACCGCGGTGTCTGCCGGCGGAGATTTTGGTTTGATCGTGTGTACACAATCAAACCAATATACCCCAGCAGACAAATCCGATCAAAACGGTCTGTCAGACTGATTTGATCGGATTTATTTGGTCGTGTGTACGCGGCCTAAGAGTTTCAATTTGTATGCAATCAGGCAGGCCCTTGTACTACATGGTTTTGGTAGACAAAAATCTGCAGATAATCTGATGGTGTGTATGGGGCTTAAGGCCTCATGTACAATGCTGCTGGTAAACTGACGGGAGCAGTTGGGCATTTTTTTCAGCTGCCCCTGAACTCTCCTCTATGTTATCTTATCAGTACATGTACACTAAGTCGTTTATAGCTGTTTCCTGGCAGTTGAGGTTAGAAGCATTTTTTTGGAAAGCAAAAAAATGTGTTCATGGCGGATGTTCAGAGGTATTTGAAACGCCAAATGCCTGCAACAGCTTGTAAACGCGGTAACTCGATACATTTCTGACCACTTGCAAAGCAAAAAACGCTTCTAAATGCAAACGCGACTCTAAAACATGGTTGCTAGCTGTCAAGTTCCATCATTCAGGAGAGGATTTAAAACGTCCCGTGTACATGAGGCTTAAGGCTTCAAAAATGACAAATCCATCAGAGAGATAGCAGTAACATTAGGAGTGGCCAAATCAACAGTTTGGTACATTCTGAGGAAAGAAGAAAGCGCTGGTGAGCTCATCAATATAAAATGGCTTTGACGTCCACGTAAGTCAACAATGATGGAGGATCGCAGGATCCTCTCTATGGTAAACAAAAACCCATTCACAACATCCAGACAAGTGAAAAACCCATTCACAACATCCAGACAAGTGAAGGACAATCTCCAGGAGGTGGGTGTATCATTGTCAAAGTCTAAAATCAAGAGAAGACTTCACGAGGGTTCACCACAAGGTGCAAACCATTCATGAGCCTGAAGAATAGAAAAGCCAGATTAGCCAAAAAAACATCTAAAAAAGCCAGACCAGTTCTGGAAAAGCATTCTTTGGATGGATGAAACTAAGATTTTTCTGTACCAGAATGACGGGAAGAAAAAAGTGTGGAGAAGGCTTGGAACAGCTCATGATCAAACGTCATCTTTAAAACATGGTGGAGGCAGTGTGATGGCAGTGGCATGCATGGTTTCCAGTAACACTGGGTCATTGGTGTTTATTGATGATGTGACAGAAGAAGCCGGATGAATTCTGCAGTGTTTAGAGATATCCTGTCAGCCCAGATTCAGCCAAATACAGTAAAGTTGATTGGATGGCGCTTCACAGTACAGATGGACAATGATCCAAAACACACTGCAAAAGCAACCCAGGAGCTTTTGAAGGAAAAGAAGTAGAATATTCTACAATGGCCAAGCCAATCACCTGATTTCAACCCAAACGAGCATGCATTTCACTTGCTGAAGGCAAAACTAAAAGGCAGAAAGACCCACAAACAAAGAACAATGGAAGACAGCGGCAGTTAGAGCCTGGCAAAGCATCAGAAAGGAGGAAACCCAGTCTTTGGTAATGTCCATGGGTTCCAGACTTTAGGCAGTCATTGCCAGTAAAGGATTCTCAATAAAATAAAAACGGACGGACGACTGTGTATAAAAATGGCTGCAGTTCCTAAAATGTGTACTTTTATTTATGTTCAACCCCTTGAATTAAAGCTGAAAGTCTGCACTTCAAATTAATTTGGATTGTTTTGTTTTAATTTTATTCTTGTGGCATAAAGAGCCAAAAGTATGAAAAATGTGCCTGTGTCCAAATATATATGGACCCAACTGTATATTATGACACTGGCAATGAAGAAGAATTTTACTTGTCTATAAGATTACTCATCTTTACTCGCCTATAACCAACATTACTGAGGTCTACACACATTTTTTTTACTCACGGACTTTCTGTCAACAAGTTCCTGAGTAAACATCAGTAAATTATTACGCCCGTGTACAACTGGCCTTATGGTCCTATTTCCTTCATGTTCCCATTCCTAAATAAAAAAAACATAACTGGATGTTAACATTTATGCCTAGTGACACCATAGATTGTTGATCCAGTGAATATCCGATCGTCTTCTGTGGGATCAGGAATAATAAAAAAAAAAATCCCACTGGAACAAATTAGATCATGTGTTATAGGGCTTTTTTGTGGCTTTCTCTGGATCAACTATGGGTATAGAGCTCGGTATATTGTGATTTTTTATTTTATTTGCTCCATTCATTTATTTATTTATTTTCTATTGGTTGGGGAAATAGATATGTGCCATTTTTTTGCCTAACTATACAACTATGTATTACATTAAAATATTTGATATACACTTTTGTAAAATCTAAATATCAAACTGTGCAGTTACCACCCTTGCTAACTACAGCCTAGCAGTGCTGACAACCTACCAGATTGAAATTTACTGATGCAACAGCCAAAATTTACTGGCACAGCCCCTTTTTAGTGGCATTTGCAAAATTACAGTTTTAGGTGCAAATTTCAGTATTTAGGCTACAAAAAAAGTATAATATGCAGTTAGCAATGTGATTGAGCCTGGGTTCACACTATAATGAGGCGGGAACCAGCGCATCGCATCTCTCCCACAGGCAGTTCACATTGCCCGCTGTGAACCGCTGCGGGTGTCAGTACAAAATTAACCACTTGCGACAAAGTGGTTGCAATATCCTGACTGGACGTCATACGAAGTCGACAGGATATCAAGCCGCTGCGCACCCCCGGGGTCGGGCATAGCGGCGATCGATGGTGTGGTGTGTAAGTCTGACACACCGCAACTCCGATCTAGGTAAAGAGTCTCAGACTAAGACTCTTTACCACATGATCAGCCATGTCCAATCACGGCTGATCACAATGTAAACAGTAAAGAGCCGTTGATTGTCTTATCCTCACTCGCGGCTGCTCTCCTGACAGGGGGGTCTGTGCTGATAGTTTATCACCACTGGACCACCAGGTATGCCCCCCCTAGACCACCACCACAAATTATCAATGCCCAGGCAGCTGTCAATCAGTGCCCAACCACAATGCCTACCACTGACAGAGCCACAAGGGATGCTTACCAGTGCCATCTACCTGTGCCATGTTTCAGTTCCCATCAGTGCCGCCTTTCAGTGCCACCCATAAGTATCTATCAGTGCAGCCTTTCAGTGCCCATCAGTTTTGCCTATCAGTGCCACCAATGAGTGCCCATTAGTGCCGCCTATCCATGCCCATCAGTGCCACGCATCAGTGCCCATCGTCTGTGCCACCTTATCAGTGCCGCCTTATCAGTGCCCATCAGTAAAGGAGAAAACATACTTATTTACAAAATTTTGGAACCAAAACAAAACGGAAAACCTTTTTTTTTCCAACATTTTCAGTGTTTTTTTATTTGCTTAGCAAAAAATAAAAACTGCAGAGGTGATCAAATACCACCAAAAGAAAGCTCTATTTATGGGAACAAAATGATAAAATTTATGTTTGGGTACAGTGTAGCATGATCGCACAATTGTAATTTAAACAGCGACAGCGCTGAAAGCTGAAAATTGGCTTAGGCAGGAAGGTGTTTAAGTGCCCTGTATGGAAGTGGTTAATGAGACCCCCAAATCCGTCCATAGATTGCGGTGCGAACTGTGGATACGGACAGGAATCAGATCCCATGGGTGTGAACATCCATGCGATCAGATTCCAGTACGGGAACAAAAAAGGCCCTGCCCCTTTTTTGTGCGAATCCAATGTGAGTTCAGCCATACAAACTGTATGGCTGAGCTCACAATGAACAGACATCACTTGTGATCAGCACAGCAATGTGGGTGCGAATCATAAGCAATGTCTGTGTTTGCATATGTGTGAACCCAGGCTTAAGCTAGGTATTAAGGAAAAAAAACATTGGGCCAGATTCACAGAGCCCTTACGCCTGTCTAACTGGTGTTAGACTGGAGTAATTTCAAATTACGCGTGTTTTCTAGCTAGTCGGAAACCTCAAGCCATGAATAGACGGCTGCGGGCTTCAATTCGACTGGATTACGTGTTCGTACCCCTTCGGATCTACGCTGCAATAAAATTGCGGCAACTGGGTGGACTTCCCGTCGTTTTCTGCGTCGGGGTATGCTAATGAGCTTTTGCCGGCGATCCCAGAAATTACGATCTTCATTCGCAATCTCTTACGGCACCTTTAGTCATCTTTTCGCTGCGTAAAACTATACCAGCTTTTTGCTGGTCTAATATTAGACAGCCCATGTTAAGTAGAAAATCTACCATGTTAAGTATGGCCGTCGTTCCCGCGTCGAATTTCTACGTTTTCCGACGTCTTTTATTATTTTTTACGTAAGTCGTCTGGGAATAGGAATGTTTGTAAACGACGCTACTCAAACAACGAATGACGTAACGACGTGATTTCGCGCAATGCACGGCGGGAAATTTCTGAACGGAGCATGCGCAGTTCCATCGCCGCAGGGACGCTCTTAATTTAAATGCTTTACGCCCCTTAATCGCGTATTTCGATTACGCGGCGAGAAATAGACTACGCCGCCGTAGCGTACGGGCAAAAATCTACCAGGATTCGGTGTAGAGCCTGGTAAAATACGGCAGCGTAGAGTATTTAGATTACGCAGCGCAATATTAAGTGTATCTGAATCTGGCCCATTGTTTTTATTTCATTCTTGATATAGTAAGTCGCATCAGTGCCACCTATAAGTGCCCATCAGTGCTGCATACCAGCGCCGCCTATCAGTGCCCATCAGTACTACCTTTATCAGTGCCCATCAGTGCCGCCATATAAGTGCCCGTAATTGAAAGAGAAAACACTTATTTACAAAAAAGTTAACAGAAAAAAATAAAAATGTATTTTTTTTTCTAAATGTTCAGTCTTTTATTAATTGCGCAAAAAATAAAAAACAGCAGAGGTGATCAAATACCACCAAAAGAAAGCTCTATTTGTGGGGAAAAAAGGACGCCAATTTAGTTTTGGTACAGTGTAGCATGACCGCGCAATTGTCATTCAAAGTGCGACAGTGCTGAAAGCTGAAAATTGGCTTGGGCGGGAAGGTGCGTAAGTGCCCGGTATGGAAGTGGTTAAAGTGGTTCTAAAGGCAGACGTTTTTTACACTAATGCATTCTCTGCATGAAGGTAACAAAAAAAAAAAAAATCTGCGTGCCACCCGAATAGAGGAGGATCGGGGCTGCTCTGTGCAAAACTGTTGCACAGAGAAGGTAAGTATAATGTGTTTATTAAAAGAAAAAAAAAATCAACCTTTTACATCAAATATAATAGGCAAATGTGGTGGGCCCCCCCCCCAACCCCTAAAACACTAAAGCAAGACATTTTATAACATGAAAACACTTACAATTGTTTATAATACATTGATTTCATTGACATATACAATATAATTAGAATACATTCATTTTGAAAATACCACAGAGCAAAGTACAACTGGCATCAACAATATTACAGTGCCAAAAAGAATGTGTTCTTTTATGCTCTGCTTGAGGCCTGTAAATGGCTGAAGAATGTAATGACTGAGGAGTGAGCCAGTTACTTGACATTTAAAAGAATACCATATATGGCTTTTCAAGAAAGACAAAAGAACTACCTGATTTTCTGTACCATCTTCTACAACGTGGTATGGCAAACCATAAATACCACCCCTGAGAGGCTGCAATCTCAGAGAAATGCCTCCATAAAAAGTAATAGAAGATACAGATCTGCCAATCCCAACTCACCAAATATGTTTTCACTCTGTCATTGTAGGTTACTGCCCTTGTTGCAGCATGTAATATTGAAAATGCACTGAAAGAAGAACATATTTATTGCTGTACATGCAGCCCAACTGAAGTGCACTGAGAAATAGGGAAGCTTCAATAAAGCTTTCAAGAGGAATACTCTTAATTATTCTGTTTAGGTATATAATATACATACTTTTAGACAGCTGTGAGGATGACAAGTTTGGTGCTGCTCATTCATTGTATGTGATGACTTCATTGTGGAAGCAGTGCCAGAACCGGCTTCGGGGGACTGACCACGCATCCCCCAACTGGTTGGGAAGAAGCTTGCAGGAGTGAGGAATAAGGTAAGTATTCCTCTACTTTACTAAACCAGACTAAGCATGCATTTAACCCTTCAGCTTTAACAAATGAAATTGCAAACACTTACACCTCAACATACAGATCAGAAGATTGTAATGTGAGAGACCATACAAACTTACCCCTTTAATAATATGCTGTGGGGGAACTCTTATTACAGCACGCAATGTCACTTCCCTCTGAAGAGACCCATTTATACCATCCATTGGAGAAAGATCTGAAATAGATGCACCGCAATTTTATTATTAGTGTAGAATTTATTTTTGTCAGCCTGTAGTCAATCCAGAGTTTTTTATGCAGAAGATGAAAGTGAGAATCAAAGGCTTTCTTTTAATTTGACGTTTGAGTATGGAATTGTTTATTAATGTAAGGATTAACTTGCTTCAGTGACAACCCAGTATCTATAAGCGATGAAAATAATATTAGCATTACTTACAACAGGTGAGTATGTATGGGTAGTGTGATAGCAAGCATATACATGCATTTTAAAGGACTTGTCTGACACATCTGAAACACACTGCAACCATTAAGACCCCATTCACACTGAGGTATTTTTTAAGTGCTTCTGAAAAACGCCTCACCTGCAGCTGCAAGTGCTTTCACACTGGGGTGGTGAGCTTGCAGGACATTAGAAAAAGTCCTGCAAGCAGCATCTTTCAGGCGGTGGGGGAGCGGTGTATACACTGCTCCTCCACCGCACCTGCCCACTGAAATCAATGAGCCCCGCTGCGGAAGCGCTTACAAAGTGTTTCGTCAGTGGCGATTTGCGGGCACTTTTAACCCTTTATTCGGCTGCTATCGGGGGTAAAAGAACCCTGCTAGCGGTCAAAAAGCACCGCTATATCATCGGTAAAGCACTGCAAAAATTACAGACGCTTTATTACTAACTCCCCCTTGCCCAGTGTGAAAAGTAGCCTTAAGCCCCATACACACTATCAGTTTTCCTGACTGTTTTCTCTTCAGGTTTACTAAAACCATCTAATATGAGATCAAACCTCAAGAGTTTCAATTTGTATGCAATCAGGCAGGCCCTTGCACTACATGGTTTTGGTAAACCGGATGAGAAAACCGTCAGGAAAACTGATAGTGTGTATGGGGCTTTACATTCACCACAGAAGTGGAACTGAACTTTCAACAACATGTGGTACCTTGGAATACCAGCTAATATGCAACAGGCCTCTTGCACACAGAACTTGAGCGTCAGCATTCTGGATGCAATTTCAAGCATTTGTATTATGCGTATTCGTGTATATTTTTTGCATGTATGCACCTTTACATGCACAATATATTGCTAGGCAAAATCCATTAATAGTAATGCTCATATGCGCAAATATCGGTGCAAAATACTGACTGAGAATGCAGATTTGTCTATTTTGTTTTTGGTTGCATTTTAGATCAGTAAAAAAAGAACGCTGTACTGAGTATTTTCAAGCTGCAGTGTGCAAGAGTCCTAAATGTTAATAGACCAGATATAAAGCCTAATCTTCTGACGAAGTGCAGCACTTTCAATTTTTTATTATTTGGTTAGCAAGAACCAGAGACCATGCTTGGTCCCTATCTACCCAATGTAAAATGGCCAGTGGGAATCTCAGACTATGTATCCATGGAGAAAAAGGAAAGGAATAATTCACTGCACATAAGCTAAGTAATGCAGATGACCAAAACAGGTTAAAGAAGGTGTGAGTTGTGGCTCAGGTCTCATCTCATTTGCTTTAATAATCATTCATGGCCATTACATATTTATCATCACAAACTGTTATTATTGAGGTAAGCTAACCCATTTGGTGGGGTTTAGATAAACACTTTTTTTGCAACTCATGCATATCTACAGTATCTCTAACATGAATGCCGAAGCTCCATACCACCCTGCCCACTGACAAATGGGAAAATATGCTGAAAATACCCAACCTGTAAGATTGTCTTTCCATCTGAAAAGAACATTTTGGTATTGCTGTTCTTTAAAGTTGCCGATGACATCTCCTTACCTGTATCTGACGACGGAGGAATTCCTAGAGACTGCGTGAGAGTCAAAGCCAGGGACCGCCGTGGAGATGGGCAAGATGATGAGTTACTTGAATTTACTGTGAAGGGTGGTACTTTCAGACGATCATTTTCTTTCTTCAAAAGGTCAACTTCAAGCTAAAAAAAAAGGTTTTCACATTTTGTTACGTTACAACAAAAAGCAGAACAATTACTCTAAACATACAGCCATAACTACAATGGAATAGTTTAGATCAAAGCATTTGTATGTCCTAGAATGGCCCAGTCAAAGTCCAGACCCAAATCCAATTGAGAATCTGTGGCAAGACTTGAACATTTCTGTTCACAGACGCTCTCCGTCCAATCTAACAGCTTGAGCTATTTTGCAAAAAAGAATGGGCAAAAATGTCACTCTGTAAATGTGCAAAGCTGGTAGAGAAATCCCCAAAAAGACTTGCAGCTGTAATTGCAGCCAAAGGTGGTTCTACAAAGTATTGACTCAGGAGGGCTGAATCCAAATGCACACCACACTTTTCATATATTTATTTGGAAAAAGTTTTGAAAAACATTTATCATTTTCCTTTTCCATTCACAATTATGTGCCACTTTGTGTTGATCTATCATATTAAATCGCAATAAAATACATTTACGTTTATGGTTGTAACCTGACAAAATGTGGAAAATTTCAAGGGGTTTGAATACGTTTGTACGGTGATGCGTGTCACTGCATTGCATGTTAAAGCACCATGTGCATGTCAGTGCATTGCGGTATCATTCATTTTAAATGAACTGCCAAACCAATGAGCTGCCTTAAAGTGATTGTAAATGATCACCTTGTAAAACAACCTATTCAGGTTAAAATAGAAATGAAAGGCAAAACATTTTTGTATAGATATAAAAAAAAAAAAAAAATGATAAATACCCTTTTTTATAAGTGATCACATTCCCTTTGTTCTCAGCTGCATAACAGCTGGGGGAGGAGAAGCAGCAGCATACTGAGCTTCCCAGTGAATAGCTGTGCAGCAGGGGTGTCAGGACAAGTCTGATCATTGGAGGAGAGCAGGCTGAGTTCCCAGCATAGCTATAGAACTGACACGTTGTGTTCTCCTGCTTAGTGTGGTCAGTTTTAATAGGAAAGCAGAAGGACTGGCAGGAGCACCATGAATTTCACATAAAGGAAGCAATACAAAGAGAACAGGATACTTTATCATACAAGTACATGGTACAGCAGGCACATATCAGGAATATGAAGTGTTGGGGTAACAAACGCTTTAATGCAATGCACTAACAAGTGCCATAACATATGTTAAAGTGGTTGTAAAGGCAGAAGTTTTTTTTATCTTAATGCATTCTATGCATTAAGATAAAAAGCCTTCTGTGTGCAGCAGCCCCCCCCCCCTCTCAGCCCCCCCAACACTTACCCGAGGTCCCTCTCTGTCCAGCGATGTCCAAGAGTATCTCAGCTGTCCGTGATTTTCCTTCCTGACTGGCTGAGACACAGCAGTGGCACCAATGGTGGCTGCTGCTGTCAGTCAGCTAACCCATCAGGGGATAGAGGGGGCGGGGCCGGGTCGAGGCTCCATTTCTGAAAGGACTCAGGGAGCTGTGACTCGGCTCGGATGCCCCAATAGCAAGCTGTTAGCTGTGGGGCATTAAACCGGAGGGAGGGGCCAGGATCACAGAAGAGGGACCCGAGAATAGTAAGATAAGGGTTGCTTTGTGGAAATGGCCTGTAACAGGGGAGGTAAGTATGACATGTTTGTTATTTTTATAGGGGGAAAAAAAACAAGTCTTTGCAATCACTTTAAGGACGAGCGAGGTCTGAAGAGAGGTGAATCACTTTAGACTAAAGCCGGCCATAGATGGAGTGGGGTCAGGAAAACACACAATGATTATTGCTAGCAGCAATAATCGCATTAAAAATCCGATAAGCTGGTTGTACCCAAGTTGATCGATCAATTAACTTGGGTACAATCAGCCTGCTCATCCATGATTACAATCTTTGCTGGTCCCTGTTAAACTGGCTGAGATTCAAACTGTCTATGGCCAGCTTAAATGTCTAAAATAAACCAGTTGATCTTAACATTAACCGCTTTACGCCGTCCCTTTAAGAGGTTTCTGATGCCGGGGGCGGGGCTTAAGAGTATATATACGCCGTGATTGGCTGTCACGTGATCTGAAAACTGCCTACCTGAAAACTGCTTGTGATCAGGAGTTTTCGGTTAGGCGCCGGTAACTGTGTTGGGAGCACACACCGTGCACGCTTTCGGCACAGCTGTATTTATTGGCAGCAATTCACACAAATATGCGTCCCCTCTCGACACCAAGGACGAGAGGCCGAATATTTGCATGCAGCCAGCGCCAAGGGGTTAAAATGTAAGTGGTGGCAAATTCAGGATTTTAAGGAGTTGAGTATGGGGGGGGGGGGGGGGGTGTTCTGGAGCAAACTCATTCAGTGCAGTGTCGTGAACTAACCGCAGGAATTTATGGACTCAATAATGCCACGTACACACACGATCAGATTTTCCGTTGGATGGTTTTTCCGACGGAATTCCACTCAAGCTTGGTTTGCATACACACTGTAACACAAAAGTTCTCTGAACTTTCATTAGTCAAGAACACGGTGATGTACAACACTACGACGAGCCGAGAGAACAAAGTTCAATGCTTCCGAGCATGTGTCAAATTGTTTCCGAGCATGCGTTGGAATTTTGCATGTCTGATTTGCTACAGATGATCGGATTTCAGAACCAGCTCTCAATCTTTTGTTGCCGTAAATTCCGATAGCAAAAGTCAGATGGAGCATATACACGGTCGGAATTTCTGTTCAAAAGCACACATCGAACCTTTGCGGTCGGAATTTCCGATCGTGTGCACAGGCAAATGTGCCTGTATTGTGAGATGTATTGTTTATGCGCACAGTGCAAGCATCCACAATAACATACTGCATAAAAAAAAACAAAAAAAAAAAAATCACTAATTTTAAATAAATAGCTTATTATCGAACTGACATCTGCCGATATGACATTAAATACGGTTATGTACATAGCAGCTTGTTTTCACGGTAAAGTAAAGAAGTGATGTAACTTTTAGCAACTAATTTGATGCCTAGTTGAAAAATGTTAGAACAGCACTTTTCTCTTGTCCAGTCTTAATAAACAAAGCCCTTTTTATTACCTGCATATTGTGCATAGTTTCCCGTAGTTGCTCTAGCTGATGAGCAGAGTTAAGTGCTTCCAAACGAATGTCGGTTAACTTCATCTCTTTTTCCCATAATTCCGAACGCAATTCTGACACTTCTCTCTTTTCCGGCTCTTCCCCTTCTTGAGTCTCAAATATGCTATATAGAGAGAGAAAGAAATATTAGTTGAGTGTGCAAAGAATGAATAGTTGATTGCCTTCACTGCGTTTAGTTAAGGCATAAACTATACATAACCAGTAAATACACGGACAGAAGGAGTAAGCAAAATTATATTCAAATGTTTTATTTTTCTAGATGCTCCATAACTAGAGTACTTCCTTGATGCTACATAACTTTCCAAATGGCCTTACAGCAATAACAAAATACTATCATTTCTTATACATAACCAAGCCATAAGAGAGATACATACACAGAAGAGGATGGTGAGGAGTGTATTGACGGTGATGGTGGACCTGGAGGTCCTTGCTGCTGTTTTGGAGAGGTTGGCGCAGAGGAATCGGGAGTAGCCGTTTCCTCAATATCAGAATAAGAATTGCCTGACTTAGGTCCCTTCTTCATGTTGAATGCTTTATTAAAAGAGCTACGCAGCTGTAAAAAATAAGTTAAAGTACAATATAAAATATATGGACTCATCAAGCAAAAAAATAAAACATTTTGTATATTTATATACACACACACACACACTTTATGGGCTAGATTCAGGATGGAGAGAGTATCCTTATGCGGGCGTGGCGTATCCGATTTACACTACGCCTCCGCAACTTTTACAGGCAAGTGCTGTATTCACAAAGCACTTGCTCCGTAAGTTGTGGCGGCGTAGCGTAAAATGGACCGGCGTATCCCCACGTAATTCAAATAGGGCAGGTAGGGGGCGTGTTGTATGTAAACTAATCGTGACCCGACATAAACAATGCGCCGAACGAACTGCGCATGCCCCGGCCGCGAATGTATCCCAGTGCGCATGCTCCAAATCACGTCGCAAATAGTCAATATAAACTACGTGAACGTAACTTACGCCCAGCCCCATTCTGAATCAACTTACGCAAACAACGTACAATACGACGCTGTCCCGACATCCATACTTAACATTGGCTGCACCTCACTATAGCAGGGGTAGCTTTACTCCGGCCGCAACTATGTTTGTGAATCGGCGTATCTAGCTCATTTGCATATTAGACGCGTTAATCGACGGAAACTCCACCTAGCGAGTGTAAATATGCAACTTAGATACGACGGCGTAAGTGACTTACGCCAGTCGGATCTAACACAAATCTATGCGCAACTGATTCTAAGAATCAGGCGCATAGATACGCCCGACTCACTCGTCGTCGTCGTCGTAACTCCTTGCTGAATCTAGCCCTATATCTTTAAAGTGGTTGTGAACCTCTGACATGAACAAAGCATATCCCTCTAAAGTGTGTGCTTGTCTTAATCTAGAGCACTAAATGTCATTCCCCCTATCTGAATATGTTACTTCTGACAAATTTTCCTGACATCAAGAATAAAAAGGTGCATGGAGCCTAAGGTTTTACAACCACTTTAATTCTAATACCAGACATGGTCACTTACAAAAATATCAAAATGATGTGAAATAAAATAATTTCTATATACATAATAATGTTACAGTGATACTGTTATAAAGTCATCAAAAAGCTTTTATAGTCCTTTAAAAACAGAATTTTACAGTATGTAATATGTATTTTCCAGCCTGTTTCAAACATAGTAAAATTTACCCAAAACCTCACTAATGTCCAGATTATCTTTCTGAGAACTCCGTTTCTTAGCCAGCATACATGTACCTAACTTCTACTACCAATGTTTTTTCTGTGAAAAGCAAAGAATGCTCCAGTTGGCCATTATCCACCAATACTGACATGTTCAAGGACTTTTAATTGTATTGATTGTATTAACTTGTATTGTATTAATTGTATTGACTTTTAATCATACTGATCAGTTTTCTGAATAATAATTATTAGGTGTACATTCAACTGAGTGTGAAGGTGGTCTCAATTTGTGAGAAATACAAGTCTACAACTTCCTTTAGTTCCTTTTCACACTGAGATGGTTTTCAGGCATTTTAGCGCTCGAAGTAGCGCCTGTAAAGGGCCTAAAAAACACCTCCCATTCATTTCAATATGATATTTCACACTCCAACAGTGCGCTTGCGGGACGTTGGGAAAAGT
This sequence comes from Rana kukunoris, assembly GCA_029574335.1. Lineage (NCBI taxonomy): Eukaryota > Metazoa > Chordata > Amphibia > Anura > Ranidae > Rana > Rana kukunoris. Next base: position 461,705,836 of record CM056050.1, read on the forward strand.
CCTGCAAACATCATCTTTGGGGTGGTTTGGGAGCGCTATATTTAGCTCTCCCAAAACGCCCTGCCCATTCCAAAGCGCCTGAAAAGCCCTTCAGAAGCTGTGGCATGGGCGCTTTTAACCCCTTCTTTGGGGTTAAAAATCGCCCTCTAGCAACTGAGAAGCCGCTAAAACGAGCAGTGCTTAAGCGAAAACGCGGCCGTGGCTCCAGTGTGAAAGGGGTCTTAAAAAATAAGTCCACTCAACTGTGTGTTGAATCCAACACTTTCACTCCAAAACAGTCATGGCAGGGGACAACAAAAAGTATCTAATGTTACATTAATTGAAATGTATAATGTTTTGGACTCCTTTTGTACATATTGTAGCAGAGCGTCCCAGAGAGAGCCTGGGAAAGTCCAGTTCGGGGTTTATACCTCTCCCAGGCTCCTCTCTTACACGTTCAGGGATCTCTGATCCCTGATCCAGGTCAGGTGTTGGCCCTCTCCCCCAGGCCAATTTAAGCTCACCTGAGCTAACAGCCATTGCTCTGTCCTGGGAAACAATGTGAATCTGTGAGAGCAAGGAGGCTGCTGAAAAAACTGGTGAGAAGTGTGTGTTTGAGCTAACAAGCGGTAGGCTTGTTTAGCTTAGTAGTTAGGACCTGCATAACGTGTAGTTAGAGCCGAGACACGGCTAGGTGTTTGTTTGACTATTTTTGTTTTGTTTTCTGCACACTGTACAGCACCTGTAAATAGACTTTGTATAGCACCAATAAACATCCCACTGTTGTTCACTGATCCTATGGACTTTGGTATCTGTGCTGGCTCATCCCAGGGAGCTTTTGTACCCGCTACCTATCCCCAGCTTACAATATGTTTTGATAACATATAAAGAATATAATTTTATGTTATCTCAAGAAACAGCTTACCCAACTCTTCTTCTTCTTCTTTTTGGCATCACTATCCTTGATACTTCCGGCACTGCAGAAACTGGAAATGCTATTTAGGCTGGAGATGCTATCAGAAGAATTCTGGCGCCTTATTCGCAGCTCTAGAAGCACAAAATATTAATATAGAGTTATCAGCTCATGATCAGTGCAGGGTCCAGCTGCATAAACACCCCACTACAAATGAAATCAAATACATGAGTGTAACGGAATGACCCGTGACAGACTGAGATACTCCTATGTCTAGGGTCACCTTATGTCCACTAGGGCCATAGGGTGACAAAGAAATGATATCATGTATTGCAGAAGATGGGACATTAATAATAATTCATATTGCAGGACTGGCATATTACAAAAGTGGTTCATGTGGACTTGAGACCAGGTTAACACGACAGTGACACATCCCTCTGTATAATAGGCTTTTGAAATGTTAAGTGAGGTTGGCTCTTCAATGTGTGGACACATTCTGTAGAAAGGTGTTAATTGCATCGGGGCCTGAAAGACCTTTTGATTGTGTGATTCATTGTGTTTAAAACAATGTGTTAAAGTCTCCCTTGAGATGTACTGAATTAGCATGTCAGTTAGGTTTAGGAATATATTGATGCTCAGGTGTGATAGTATTTGGTTTTGATGTCATTATCTCAAGGAATGTATCAGTGCCGAATTGTCTGTCTAAGATAATGTGATTGAGGTTCCTGATATGTGTGAAGATTATCTGTGATTGTGTATTATTCAAGGTTAATTGAACTCTATTGATGATGCGGTGCCCAGATGTCTAGCTACGGATTAGATAATTAGCCTCAGTGTGTAGGGTGGGGTGGAGATGGCATTGTCCTGTGATTGGCTGTAACATCTTGTACTGTATAAAAAGCAAGCTAAGATACCATTAAAAGGGGTCATATCTTTTGAAGCAAGTACGGAGCTGAGTCTCGTCTTATTCTGGGAATTGATATGGATCGTGTATGCAGGATTGTCGGAGTGTGTCAGATAAGCTTGTCATTGTTGGATGGAAGGTCGTAAACGGTGGTGACCGTTACAATGAGAAAATGTACTTCTGCTGTGAAACACAGTGAAGGGCTTGATGAAATCACAATAATTCTGTGCCAGGCTGAAGGGACAAGGCCACTTAGAAATTCAGGAGATGTTTGCCATTTTTCAGTATTACAGGACCAGTGCAGTGATACTGTATGACTGCAGATAAACTTAATCAAACACAACTTTTATCTTTATAATGTATTCTGTGTTTTGTAAACAGAAAGTACATGATAACAACGCTAACTTTTCCTGGCTAACGAATTGTAAATGAAAGAAAAAAAATATATATTTTTTTACTTTACAGAAGAAGTTTGCCTTTGTAAAAAAAAATAATAAAATGTATATAATTTTGCAGGTAAAAAAAATTTGCATTTTTTTTTTTCTTTTTTTATGCTGAGCTTGCAAAGCATTGCACCCACGATCTGCAGATTGTGGGTGCAATCCAAGGTTTTTGCAGACTGTCAGTGTAAGCGGGCGTCTCGTATTTCGTACAAGTAGGCAGTTACATGCTGACAGGAAACATTAATGAATTACCTAGAGTACTCAACAGCTCCCTGCTTATTCATTGAGAACTACAAGTGGGCAGCCACAAAGTCTGTTGGTACTTGTAGTTCTTCCATTCACAGAACTCTGTAAATGACCGATGGGGCCGGGTGAGCGGATCCCCCGCGGGGCCACGTTATTTTTAATCCCTTTGCGCTTGGCTTCTCCCAGCCCTTTAAGAGTTTCAGATTTCGGGAGCCAGGGATGGGATTTATGACCATGCTTCCAATGTACACAGGAAAATGTATTTTGGACATTCTGTCTTATGAAGGTTAGTGCTCCCTGTGACTGTGCATGCAGCCTTGTGCTGCCATCTGTTGGTGTGTTACAAAACTAGCCTCAAAACTTTTTGATTATACCTCGTAGACCTTAGGGTCTGTGACAATATTATGCTCAAACTACCCCAGTGCAGTCAGGAAGATCTAAAAAAAAAATAAAAAAATAAAAAAACACTTCCTTATTCTGCTCTTACTTCCTGTGGGCAAGGGGCAAGCACTCTGCTATTGAGGAATGGGGAACTTTGTGGATCGCAAACAAAAAATGGGGCAACAGACATTCCCATCTCTCACATCTCGGTCTACCACCTTTTTGAACATTTTATTAACGCGGTTGTAAACCCGCATTTACAATTTTTATTTTTTTTCACACCTGCAAGGCAAAAGCCATAATGAGCTAGTATGCACCATTATGAAATACTTACCTCGGAACGAGGAGAAGAGAATTTACCTGGTCCACGCTGAGCGAGATGTCATCTTGACTCGGCGTGTCTTCCGGGTATCGCCGCTCCAGCGCTGTGATTGGCTGGAGCGGCGATGACGTCACTCCCGCACATGCACGCGGGAGATTTCTTTCCGGCAAGGGCCAGCGGCGGCCGGCCATTCAGCCAAGGATCCCCCCTGCGCATGCGCCGCTGCATGGTATACTTGCCTCCATTGTGCAGGGGTTTTGCACACAGTGGCTCCGATCCTGGGGTCCTCCAGCGGCGCTTCTGGCTCCTCCCCACATTAAGTGCCCCCTTGGAGAGCCGCATTCCATGGGGGTACTCGTGCAGGTGCGCTCCCGATGCTGCTGCATCTATTGACACAGACAGTAGGATTTGGCCCTGGCTCCTGCTATCAACCTGTCCAATAAGGACCCGAGACAGCGGCTGGATCTGCTGGGCTCCTTCTCGTTACGGGAAAGCCCAGGTTCAGGTAAGCAAAAGCAGGACTTTGGGGGCCTGCTGCACTACAGAAGGCTTTTCACCTTAATGCATAGAATGCATTAAGGTGAAAAACTTCAAGGGTTTACAACCCCTTTAAACCTTTTCACCAAATGCTTTGTCTGGGGGTGGTACACCGATGTGTACAATTGCATAAAGAGGAACTGCAGTCTGCTCACATAATTTGTAATAAAACATCTTTGCCATTCTAAAGCTTCCCTCCGATCGCTTTGCATATTTAATAATACTTCCTGGATTTACACAGAGACCCACCTCCAGCTCTGCAGCTTTCATTGGCCCTCTTATGACTCACCCCCCCCCCCTTTCCTGGCAAACTCTCACAAGAGTGATGGATAGAGAGACCGCTGTGCATGATGTCATAAGCCTAGTATTTTTACCAGACAAGAAACAGGAAGTGGGCTGTATAAGGTATTTACTGGGAGAAAAAAAATGTTTTACTAGCCAAAGTTAAAATAACAAGGGCAAAAGATTTAATAGATGGAAAGATGAAAAAAAAAAATACTGAAATTCCGCTTTAATAGTCAACAATCTATGCAATTCTTTCTTTCAAACCTTGACATAAAGGGAGTTGCTTGGTCTGTCAAATACTCCTTCGGGAACCTTATGCAATGCTTTTGGAGAAGGTATTTCTTAAAGAAACATCCTGGAGGTTAAGGTGCGGCATAATCCATCATAACAAAGATGTATTGGTGCCTCCTAGGTAACAAACAAAACACAGCGCAAGGACCTTGAGAGTATATTTGGTGTCCTAATAAACAACCCAGATGAGGGTGCTGATGATTTTTTGGAAACATCTTGGCTGTGAGTGACAATTATGGACCAATTCCAATGCCACACATAATGCTCAAGCAATAAACACTCTTGTTTTAACCTCTTATTGACTTAAAGTGGCTTTTATACAAGATTGGCATCCGGACATATTAATTCCGGACATATTAATTCAATGCCAAGATTGCTTGGGCGTGTAGTTGAGCATTATGTGTGGCACTGGAATTAGTCCATAATTAGACATTCACAGCCAAGAACGTTATAAAGCCATCAGCACTATTATCTGGGTTGTTTATTAGGAGACCATATTGTATATACTCTCAAAAGGTCTTTGTACTGTTTTTTTGGGGCGTTACCTTTTTACTTTTTCTATCCTCAAATGGATTTCTATCACAGCTGGACTACTGGGACTACTTTGTTTACCACTAGCCAAGAAGGTTTGGTACCTTGATATATTGTTTGCGTTTGATTTTTTTACCAGTGTCTCCTAACTGACTTAGGCTGGGTTCACACTGGTACGACAAACGCTCCGACATTGGGAGCTCATGTCGCATGATGTGTGCAAATCAATGTTTCCCTATGGGAGCCATCTTAACTGGTCCAACACAAGTCGGTCTGACTTTGAAAATGCTCCCTGCACTACTTTGGTCCGACTTTGGTCTTAGTTTCACCCATTGAGGCTGGGTTCACACTGATACAACATACGCTCCGACTTTTGAAGCACACGTCACATGACGTGTATAAATCAATGGTTTCCTATGAGAGCTGTCTTAACTGGTCTGACACAAGTCGGTCCGACTTAGAAAAAGGTTCCTGCACTACTTTGGTCCTACTTCAGCCCATTGAATATCATTGAAGTCGGATCAAAGTAGAATCCTTGTCCTTACCATCCGACTTGTGACATCCGATATGGTGATTGCAGCAGTAGTAAAAAGGAATTTATGTCACATTGGGATTGTTTTGATTGCTCAAAAGACAAGTCATACTATCAGAAATTTGGATCAAAGTAGTATACTGTTCATTCAAGTTGGATGGATGTAGGACCGATGTAGGACAGAGTCATATGACTGTCATGTAGTATCAGTGTGAACCCAGCCTTAATATCATTGAAGTCAGATCAAAGTAGGAACCTTGCCCTAACCATCCAACTTGTGACATCCAACATTGTGATTACAGCAGCAGTAAATGGAATTTATGTCACTATGGTTTTGATTGGTCAAAAGGACAAGTTATACTATCTCAAAGTTGGAGCAAAATCTCATCTTGTTCATTCAAGTCAGATTGAAGTAGGCCTGAAGTAGGACCGATGTAGGACAGATGTAGGACAGATGTAGCAGGGCAAAGTAGGATGATAGTCATACAACAGTCATGTCGTATCAGTGCGGACCCAGCCTTAAAGGAGTTGTAAAGGAAAATGTTATTTCACCTTAATGCAATCTATGCATTAAGGTGAGAAAACATCTGATGCTGCCAGCCCCCCCAGTCCCCGTTATACTTACCTGAATCCAGAGATTCTCTTCGCCGCTCAGCCTGGCCGCTGATTGGCTAGAGCGGATGGATTGAGAGCAGCACAGCCATTGCCTGGGTCAGTACTTGCGGGGAGGACCAGAGACAGCCGCCGAGGGACCCCAGAAGACGTGGATCGGGGCCACTCTGTGCAAAACGAACTGCACAGTGGAGGCAAGTATAACATGTTTGTTATTTTAAAGGGAAAAAACCCTTTAACCACCAACCCTACAATGTCCATTTCTAGTAACTAAAAAAACAAAACAAAATATGGGCAAGGATACTAGCGGTCTGTGGCAAAGAGTCATCGAGATGTGGCACTGTGCAAGTCACCCAATATTATCTCAGGCCGCGTACACACGAGGGGATATGTCCGCTGAAAACGGTCCGATGGACCGTTTCAGCAGACATCTCCGCTCGTGTGTATGGGCTAGCGGACAGATTTGTCCACCCGACAGATTTCAAAGCAAGCTTTGAAATCTATCCGGTGGGGATCTGTCCGCCCGACATGTCTGCTGGTTAGTACACTTACCAGCAGACATGTCGTCCCCCACCGCCGCCGCGCCGCTGCCGAATGGATTCGGCGCATGCGCGGAAGTGTTTTACTTCCTGGTGCAGTGACGTGGCGGTGACGCGGCGGCGTCAACGTCACCGCCGCGTCACCGCGCCGTCCGGCGGCGGGGAATTTGATCCGATGGTGTGTACACGCCATCGGATCAAACTCCCGATCGGACATATCCGATGGAAATGGTCCGCGGACCGTTTTCATCGGATATGTCCGATCGTGTGTATGGGGCCTCACATATGCATGTATGGCAGTGGGGTACTTTTTGCCATGTACACACGATCGGATTTTTCCTTTGGATGGTTTTTCCGATGGAATTCCGCTCAAGCTTGGCTTGCATATACACGGTCACACAAAAGTTCCCTGAACTTTCGTCCATCAAAGAACGCGGTGACATACAACACTATGACGAGCCGAGAAAATTAAGTTCAATGCTTCCGAGCATGCGTCAGGATTTTGCTATAGACTATCAGATTTTCCGATGTCCGATGAAGCATACACACGGTCGGAATTTCCGTTCAAAAGCTCACATCGGACTTTTGCTGGCGGAATTTCTGAACGTGTGTACGGGGCATAAGCAGTACACATACAACCTATACCTAGCATTGGGTCAAATGTTTATGGTCATGAAAAAGGTATCTACCAAAATAACTAGTTTTTCATAGTCCAGGAGGGCATGTAGATTTTCTCCACACATTTTGACCACACAATTCAGTATGTTCAGATTTATGACCAAACCTGGGTGGGTAACCATTTTACAGCATATTGTCCCTGCTCATCTCATCATAGCATTGTACCTGCCTCAATCATTCTCAGCGTTAGGCTTCTCTGTACACTTATGCCCTGTACACACGGTCAGAAATTCAGATGGAAAAAGTCAGATGGGAGCTTTTTATCGGATATTCCGGCCGTGTATGTAAGATCGCAATTTTTTCGTCCGAAATTCCGACAGATTTAGATAGAGAACATGTTCTCTATTTTTCTGATGGAAAAAATTCCTTTTCGGAAAATCAGTTCGTCTGTATGGTATTCCAACGCACTAAAAACCATGCATACTCAGAATCAAGTTGACGCATGCTCGGAAGCATTGAACTTAAATTTTTCTCGGCTTGTAATGGTGTTGTAAGTCACCGCGTTCTTGACGGTCAGAATTTGGTGTGACCGTGTGTATGCTAGACAGCTTGGGCGGAATTCCGTCGGAAAAACAATCCAAGTTTATTCTGACGGAAAAAAACGGTCGTGTGTACCACTCAGTGGTTTTCAGAGACTACCCTATTTCACAAATTTCAAGGTCCTCATCACTGCAAGTCAGTTTATGATTACTGGAGTAAAAGATAGCTTTTACTGCACAGGTGCAGAGCTGACATGGAGGACCTCGGAGACCAAATACTATTTTCATTATATCCACCAGTTGGATTGTTGACTTTGGGCCAGCGTGGCTCACTCACACCCTCAGGGTTGATGCCTGAAAATGATCCATTGTGACCTGCACAATTTGGGTCATGGTGAAAAGTTCTAGTTCCAAATACTTCTTTGTAAGATGAATACGTTCCCGTATGAATACGTTCCATGCACTGAGAACATACACAAGCCCCAGGCGTCAGTGGATTTTCGCTTTCAATTTCTATTTGTCTTCAGCCTTCTCTAGGGCCAGGTCCAAGTAGTCTTTTTGGGGTTCCCTGGAAAGTAAAGTGGTCAGCAGTTCTGCCAACTGCTCTTTGGATCAGGCCTTACATTCAAGTGTCCTTACATGGACAGTGGAGAGAAGGACTCTGTCATCCAGTGGTGTCATTTTATGTAAGAAGTGGCTGACTCCTACTGTATCAGCATTAACTTGGGTGACAACAGAGAGCGCCACCTGATTTAGGGCCCTTTCACACGTGCGGACCGTATGCCCGCATTTTCATCCATCCGTTGCGGATGAAAACGGGACATACATGGGTCCCTATGTGATTGCCTGCCTCCGCAAAGATCCGGTTTTTCGGACGGAAGAAAATCCTATTTTCTTCCGTCTGGCGGATCGAATCGGATGAACACGGACATACGGTCCGTGTTCATCCGATCCCCCCATAGGGGAGAGCGGAGGAAAGACAACCGACTTAAAACACTGGACAAAACATTTTTTCAAAAGTTTTGCTTCCTGAAAAACTTTTGGTGATTATGAGAGAAACCTTCAAACTGAACACAACATTAATTTCAGAACGATGTAGGAGTCTTAAGAAAATACGAAATTAACATTTAATGACTATTATGTTCTTAATCACATACTGCTTCCGACACACTGCATGAGTTCAACAGGGCTCAAAGTGTTTTCCTGCTGATTTTCTCTTGTACTTTCTTCTGTACGGTCTAGTGCATCTTGCAGCAGTGTCCAACAATATTCAGCCAGCATTGATGGACTCCAGTTGCCCTAATATTGTTGTTCCATTGTAGCACTTCCCTGGGGAAACCTTTCACCTCGTTTGTCACTGACTGCACCTAGGGTTTGGGGCAAGAAGTCCAGGTGTAAATGAAAAAAATTTATCTCCAGTGACGTGTTGCACTTCATTGTTTTGCATGCTGAAAGAAGTTTGTCAACCAGCTGTAGTTGGGTGCTCTGTAGTTGCCAAGAAAATTCTCAACAATGTACTTGCATGCTTTCCAAGTGATTTTCTCTGGCTTCACTACCTGATCTGCGAACCGCTTTTCATTGATGATGTATATGATCTGTGGACCAACAAAAATGCCTTCCTTAAAAAGTGGTTGTAAATCTCAGACATGACACATGAACAAAGCATATCCTTCTATAATGTGTACTTGTCTCAGTGTCATTTCTGTCTGCTGCTTCGTTCCTTTGCTATCAGCATGCATCACTACTGACACCAAGATAAAAAAGGTGACAGGTGAAGGAGCTCCAGCTGATTGACAAACTCAGCTCTATTCCTGTGTGCTTGAGCAGTTATTGTTTGCAAAATAGCTCAATCTCTGTCAGATTGGACGGAGAGCATTTGTGAACAGCAATTTTCAAGTCTTGCCACAGATTCTCAATTGGATTTAGATCTGGACTTTGACTGAGCCATTCTAACACATGAATATGCTTGGATCCAAAACATTCAATTGTAGCTCTGGCTGTATGTTTAGGGTCGTTGTCCTGCTGAAGGTGAACCTCTGCCCTAGTCTCAAGTATTTTGCAGACTAACAGGTTTTCTTCTAAGATTGCCCTGTATTTGGCTCCATCTTCCCATCAACACTAACCAGCTTTTCTGTCGCTGCTAAAGAAAAGCATCCCCACAACATGATGCTGCCACCATCATGTTGCATGGTGGGGATGGTGTGTTTAGGGTGATGTGCAGTGTTAGTTTTCTGCCACACATAGCGTTTTGCTTTTAGGCCAAAAGTTCAATTTTGATCTCATGTGACCAGAGCACCTTCTTCCACGTGTTTGTTGAGTCCCCCACATGGCTTCTTGCAAACTGCAAACGGGTCTTCTTTCTTTCAATAATGGCTTTCTTGCCACTCTTCCATAAAGGCCAGATTTGTTGAGTGCATGACTAATAGTTGTCCTGTGGACAGATTCTTACACCTGAGCTGTGGATCTCTGTAGCTCCCAGTTACCATGGGCCTCTTGGCTGTTTCTCCGATTTATACTCTCCTTGCCAGGCCTGTCAGTTTAGGTGGATGACCATGTCTTGGTAGGTTTGCAGTTGTGCCATACTCTTTCCTTTTTTTGGATAATGGATTTAACAGTGCTCTGTGAGATGTTCAAAGCTTGTTTTTTTTATAACCTAACCCTGCTTTAAGCTTCTCCACAACTTTATTCCTGACCTGTCTAATGCGTTCCTTGGCCTTCATGTCGTCGTTTGTTCACTAAGGTTCGCCAACAAACCTCTGAGGGTTTCACAGAACAGCTGTATTTATACTGAGATTAAATTACACACAGGTGGACCATTTACTAATTAGGATACTTCTGAAAGCAATTGATTCCACAAGATTTTAGTTAGGGGTATCAGGCCGCGTACACACGAGGGGATATGTCCGCTGAAAACGGTCCGATGGACCGTTTCAGCAGACATCTCCGCTCGTGTGTATGGGCTAGCGGACAGATTTCTCCACCCGACAGATTTCAAAGCATGCTTTGAAATCTATCCGGTGGGGATCTGTCCGCCCGACATGTCTGCTGGTTAGTACACTTACCAGCAGACATGTCGGCCCCCACCGCCGCCGCGCCGCTGCCGAATGGATTCGGCGCAAGCGCGGAAGTGTTTTACTTCCTGGTGCGGTGACGTTGCGGTGACGCGGCGGCGTCAACGTCACCGCCACGTCACCGCGCCTTCCGGCGGCGGGGAATTTGATCCGATGGTGTGTACACGCCATCGGATCAAACTCCCGATCGGACATATCCGATGGAAATGGTCCGCGGACCGTTTTCATCGGATATATCCGATCGTGTGTACGCCGCCTCAGAGTAAAGGGGGTTGAATACAAATGCACACCACATTTTTTTTTTTTACAAATAAAAGCTGAAAAAACTGAAAACCATTTATCATTTTCCTTCTACTTCACAATTATGTGCCACTTTGTGGTGGTCTATAACATTAAAGTACGTTTAAGTTTTTGGTTGTGACATGACAAAATGTGGACAATTTTAAGGGGTTTGAATACTTTTTAAGGCACTGTACATTTAAACTAATATCAACCAAATGAGTAGCATCTGCCCATGCAAGCTGTATATAGAGCCTTTTCACACCATCCGTAGCATTGAAGCGTAGTGGGTGGTGTACAGTGCGTTCTGGCTGAGATCAGTGCAGCGAAATGTCACACAGATTCATAAGTTCAATCGCCAGCCACGCAGTTTGAGGCAGTGGAGTGCCTCGCACTGTGCTGATAAGAAGTACACCATTAGGGTTGTCCCGATACCGATACTAGTATCGGTATCGGGACCGATACCGAGTATTTGCGGGAGTACTTGTACTCGCGCAAATGCTCCCGATGCCTGGCCGAATACTTTTTTTGTATTTATCAACATGTTCTATGAAAATTCTTTGAGTTTTTTACTACTATTGCGTGACAAGCAAATAAAACATTTTTATTCATTTTTACTCATTTTTATTCTTTTATAATGTCTTGAGTTAGAGTTCTTCATAATTCTAAAGAAAATAACCTTAGTCTGTATTGTGGTTTGAAAACTGTCACATGACATTTAAAAAAAAGTATCGGTATTCGGTATCGGCGAATACATGGAAAAAAAAGTATCGGTACTTGTACTCGGTGCTAAAAAAGTGGTAACGGGACAACCCTATACACCATACAGTACATTTTTTTTTATCGTACCATGCCGATACACCACCATAACACAGTGGGACAGTGCTAGAATAGCCGCCCATTGCAGTACCACCGCAAGTGGTGTCAACATAGCCTTTTTAGGCAGCATCCATACAATCTAAGCATGCTTAGGCATACTCAAACTGTACCAGTTCCAGAAATGTTTTGCAATATTTCCTGGGTACATGCCTGGACATGCATGAGTTACACAAAGCATCTTATAAACAGAAGTGAAAATTAGTAAACCTAAAATACAAGAAAGTGCAAAAACAGATTTCTACAAAATGGTACTTTAGGAGGTTAAATTACAGGTTATTTTTGTGATTAGCAACCAAAATCAATAAGATACTTCAAAAAAAGTGTATTCAGGAAGCTAAATTTTTGTTCTCCAGTAAAATGTGCAATTTAGCAAATATTGTTGTCCTTCCAGCATTTAAAAAAGAACTCTTTCATTAATCACATAATTATACTACTTTTTACAATAAAACAGGAAACAAAGTATTGGCCGTGCATTTGTTTTTCATCACATAAAAATAAAGGGTAACCATATAGACTATCCAAGGTAAAACCAATAAAAGGAATCAAAATATATTTTGTCACACTGTACTCACAAGTGTCGTGTTATTATTTCTAGCCTGCTAAACACTGTATAATGATAATTAAAGTCCCAGCATACCCCGTGGTGCATGATCTTGAGGGTTCAGTGCTCCATGGATGACAGCCTGTGCCTCAGAGTTCTTGGATTTTAGTGATTCAATGGTTTCTTTCAATTCTACAAGTTCGGAGTCCTAAAATTAAGAAAACACAAAGGATGAAAAAATATATTTGGCTTTCTATTCTGCTAAACACAATTGAAAGGGTTGGACTTGATGGACTTTTGTGCCTTTTTCCAACATCACCTACTATAAAAACTACCCTTATACACTGCTCAAAAAAATAAAGGAACACTTTTGAATCAGAACTCCTGGGGCATTGATGTGGTCAGTTAAGTATACAGAGGGGGTTGTTAATTTCAATTAACAGCAAAGCAGCTGAAACTGATTAACAACAGGTGCACTAGATGGGCCACAATGAGATGTCCTCCAAAACAGGAATGTTTTTTCAGGTGGTGTCTGACATTTTTTCCTTACTCATCTTTTCTGACTGTTTTTCACTACTTTTGCATTTGGCTAAGGTCAGTGTCACTACTGGTAGCATGAGGCGATACTTGGACCCTATAAAGGTTGCAGAGGCAGTCCAACTCCTCCAGGATTGCACATCAATGACAATTTGGTGAACGCAAATGCAGAGAGTTTGCAACATGCGTTTGGGGTGCCAGTAACAATTCTTTGGCACCCACGTGCATCTTGCAAAGGGAGAGCATTTACCTGTGGTGTAGAAAACACGCATTAAACGTGTCTTTCCACATTGAATTTTGGTCTGAATGGGCCCCAAACGCTTTGCAAATGTATACTGATTGAATGCTTTTAATACAGGCTAAAGTAAACAATACCTGTGTGTGTGTGTGTGTGTCCTAAGTCCAAAATGTAAGCAAGACTTAGGTTGCATTCACACTTGAACGAGTAGATTTGCTGCAAATCTGCCCGCGATTTGAAAGCGCCGATGTGTGCGGACTCGCATTTGATATGCAATCCATTTGAATGACAACTCAAATCGCAGCGTGGGTCTGCCGTGATTGTTGCGCTGCAATAAATGAATGGCATCTAAAATGCCCTTTAGCTGTTTGGAGCCCTGCAATACTCTGGGTTCTGTGGGTGGGTCTGTTGTCTGGAGCTCGATTGGCAGAGTTGTGATGTCAGTAGACTCCCTGCCCACCTCTACACTCCCCTTGGCCAGGCATCGATATTTCTTACACTGAACTTCTGCTGGTCTCATGAATTATGCCCCATGATCACTAACATCCAGTCAAAACCCAGGAAAGTCACCATATGACTTAAATCCCCAATCATGCGGAGGTGTTGAGCAGCCAATCCTGGAAGACCTGGAGAAGAAAGGAGGGGGGGGGGATGTGAAGTACACAGAATGCCTCTCTCACACTCATGCATGAGATAAGGAAATCACCTGTCAGTCACTGCAAGGGGAAAGAAACAGACACCTATTTCTCTTTGTGTCTGTTATTATCTTACTGAAGAAAGATAAGAGGAATGTTTAGAGTCGGATTAACTTTTTGTGGCAAGACTAGGCACAGATAAAATGACATCCTCTGCTGTAACAGATATGAGTCTTAATAAAATACACCACTAGTACATCACTTATCAATAAGGGTATACTGCGGGGTAAGTGGATCTTTAAACCAAAACATTTTCTTTTAACACATTCCCGAAGGCTGACCATCTACTCTGACCCATATGTAAGGCAACCTTATGACTTTTAACCAACTTTCTTATATAGTATCTTAAAACCAAAATAATGTTTTTATCAGATCACTGTTAAATCCTGCAATTAAACTATGTACATCCATTTTTTTCTTCTTCACATAGATTCTAAAACTGCCCAACCATGCAGGCTTTTCATTGTTGTACTGAAAGGAGCCAGTCCATCTACAGAACCCATTCATAGCAAACTGCTTTCATCAGTTAAGCAGCTGCAAATGCTTATATACTACATAAATACCTTTAGGTAATAGATTTACATGTTCTGATGCAACAAATGACAGAGAAAGACGTTAATCTGTCCTGCAGTAAATCATTAATGTAGGATTTTTTTTACTGACCGTAAACTTCTTTAGTTAGAGTCCATGGAGGGACACAGGAAGTCTTAAAACTGCCTACACCAAGATTAGACAATGGTAAACAAAAAAATCTGTACGCCATCTCAGGGCTTGCCTAAAGTTTTTTTGTGGTAACCAATGCAACCATCGCATCTAAGAATTGGTAAGCTGCAACATAGTAAATTTTAGCTTTTGGGTTTAATTTTGCTTTAGGACTTCCTATGATCTTAAATTAACTCAGAGAAAAGGATTTTACAGTAAACGCAAAAATCCTGGAAACAACATATCTGGGGACCGCCTGCAGCTAAAAAAAAAAAAACACTTGAAGGTCCGTACGCCTGAAGCTGGCATCAGAACAGTCATGAACATCCATCTGGCAGAACTTGTGAATGTGTCAACAGAAGACCTGGGTGAAACCTTTCACATCTAAGAAAGTAGCCTGATGCTGAAGAGCTGAGACCATGAGCTTCAGGCTGGGTTCACACTTGTTCCGACAACGCTCCTACATTGGGAGCTCATGTAGCATGACGTGTGAAAATCAATGTTTCCCTATGAGAGCTGTCTTAACTAATCCGACACAAGTCGGTCCGACTTTGAAAACACTCCCTGTACTACTTTGCTCCGACATTCATCCTACTTCAGCCCATTGAATATCATTGAAGTCGGACCAAAGTAGGAGACTTGTCCTTATCAGACATCCGACATGTGATTACAGCAGCAGTAAAAGGAACTTATCTCAATCTGGGATTGTTTTGATTGGTCAAAGAACAAGTCAGACTATCACAAAGTCGGTTCAAAGTAGTATCCTGTTCATGAAAGTCGAATGGATGTAGGACCAATGTAAGATGAATGTAGGATGAATGTAGGACAGATGTCGCAGAGCAAAGTAGGATGAAAGTTGTACTGCTGTCGTGTAGTATAGTGTGAACCCAGCCTGAATGATGGTCTGTCTAAGCCACCAGGAAATGTTGGAACCAGAAGCTGGTTCATTCTTACAGGAACCCGCAACAATGACAAAGCATGAGTCAGTTTTTCTGTTGCAAGCAGTAGCTATGAAAATAGCTCTCACATCTAGCATTACATCCATGCAGAACAGAGGACTGGATGAATAATGCCTTGATTGAGGAGAACTATCTTAAGCAGAAAGGAAGTTCTGGGCTTTAACACCACCATGACTGTGTAAGACCAGGAAAGGTCCTTTACAAGGTAAGGCCACCCACTCACACACCCGTCTTACAAAGCTGATAGCAACATTGTGATAGAGCGTGTAAAGGGGAATATACCTTATAGGACCAAGTTGCGATCCCAGATTCACAGATGATGCAACGGTAGAGGGGGCACAGGGTCTCAGGAACAAGATCACAAGCACAGATACATGAACCTGGACAGTACTGTAGACAAAGATCCATTGGCAAGAAGGAAGAAATTCATTCCACAGAGTTTCCTAGCGTGAAAACCAAGATCTTCTGTGCCTGTGAGAAGTATACTTCCTAGCTTTTAGCGTAATGGGAATCAATGATTTTGAAATGCCCACCTCTCAGTACCTGGGCTTCAACAGCCATGCAGGTAAAGCCAGTGATCATGAAGTTGGGTGGTAAATAAGTCCTCTGGGCAGAAGATCCAGACAATCTGGAAAAGCCCTCTGAACATCTGTTAGGAGTCTGATCAGGTTAGAGTACCACATCTGCCTAGGCCAGTCTGTAGCTATGGAGGACACTGAAATACCCTCCATATCGATCCTGCAGAGCAGGAGAGAATGGAGTTTCAGCAAAGGAAAGATGCAGCTCTGGGTGTACTGATACCATAGTTACCAGAGCATCCACTGCTTCTGCTACCGAATCCCTGTACCTGGAGTCGGTAGGCAAGGTTGGAACATTAGGTTCTGCCCAGGTCAGAATATGCTCTACCTCTCTTGCCCTGTCAAGACTTCTGGTTCCTCCCTGATGGTTGATGTACACCATTGTCAATCTGTGCATTGGCAAAGGCAGGTTGGAGGTGGCTTAGAGTAAAACACTAGCTTGTGGCCTTTGTAAACCACCTCACATACCCAAGGATCCGAGATGCAGGATGTCCACTTTTGACAGTCAGGGCACATCCTCATGCTGACAAAGACTTATCTAAGGCCACGTACACACGATCAGACCGGTCCGATGGTCTGCAGACCAGTTTCATCAGACCAATTCGATGGTGTGTACGGCCTATCGGCCCGTTGTCCGTCGGACCAAAGTTTTAAAACTTGCTTTAACATCTGTCCGACGGACACCTGTCCGTCGGACAGATTCGATGGTTAGTACGCAAAAGCATCAGACCAAAAACCCGCGCATGCTCTGAATCAAGTCGACGCATGCTTGGAAGCATTGAACTTAGTTTTTTCAGCACGTCGTCGTGTTCTACGTCACCGCGTTCTGGTCTGATCGGATTTTTGGTCCGATGGTGTGTACACACATCAGACCATCAGACCACTTCAGCCTGGTGCGATGAAAACGGTCCGTCGGACCAGTTTAATCGGACCGGTCTGATTGTGTGTACGTGGCCTAAGTTTGGAGAGGACTGGGTGCCAGACTTGGGTAAGTTTATCAAGACTGAGCACTAGGCTTCTTTTACTAAGGAAGATGCATAATCTTGCCACTATTGGCATTCTTCAAAAGGACATTCAGACAGCCCTGAACAGATGTTGTCCCTCAAAGGTCAAATGAAGCAGGCGCATTTTGCTTTAACTAAAGCGTTCTTCTGACTGACATGAGACTCAAATTAGAGATGAGGCAGGAGACTCTCAACAACCTGTCTATGCTCATGTAGAGACCAACTCAGCAGCAGTTTAAGGCTTCCTGTGTCCCCCAATGATTGAGAAAGAAAACATAATTATCTATATTTTGACTGGGGTTTATGCAGATTCTATTGAATCGCATAGAACATGCTTCTTTTGATGTGCAAAGTTTGGTGATAGACCTGAAGCAGTAGGAAACCAGCAAATGTCCTTGGTATTACTCACCTTCTCTTGTGCAGTATCAGCAAGCAGACGAAGTCTGGAGGTCATGTTCACCAATGACTGTTCAAATGCTGCAACTAGGTTTGCCTGCAAAAGATACAAAAATAAATAACTAATATATATCACAAAACAAGATGCAAGAAACAGTATCTATTATAGGTCAGGAAAGGATTGCAATCATTCAACTAAAATCTGTAAATCCACTGCAGCCACAATATAAGATTAACCTATCTAGCCCTGTAAAGCAAAAATCGCTATACATATTCTGAAGCCCCTCTGGTCTGGTCTCCAGCGGCAGATGCTGTGTGCAGGAAAGAACCAACGTTTGGTAAATGCCTGGGAAGTGACGTCACCCATAGAGTTACTATGGGGCTTCTTTTGTCGGCTGCCTCTTCTGCACATGCCTACACAAAGAAGCCGCCACTGACAGCTCAGTGCGGGACCGGACCAGGGCAGCTTCAGAAAATGTATGTATATAAATGTTTGCTTTAGAGGGCTAGATAGGTTAGTCATAGATTGTGGCTGCAAGTAGATTTAGAGATTTTAGTTTTAGGCTGAACTTCTGCTTTAAGGCAGCACCTACATCTCTTATGAGTTTGGCATTAAACGTGGTACCAATCCTAAAACACTACACTTGTATAAACATACTTTTGAACTCAGGAGAAAACCGAAGCTCTTTGATAAGCTGTGGGGTTCTTGGATTGACAATGCACTCAATTATTTTAAGCTGATCACAGTTGAAAATCAAAATTGTGTTTTTGTGTGCCATTGAGGAAGTGATTAGCTACACCTTATTGAGTTTACAAGTCAATTTAAGGAAGAGGGTGATCCTTTTTCCAACTCAGTAGTTCTGTTTTTATTTTTATTTTTTTAATGGTGTCATCTTTCACTGGGATGTTATAAGTTAAAGGGGTTGTAAACCCTCATGTTTTTTTCACCTTCATGCCATTGGCTCCCGCTGCTGTCAATCAAATTCATTGACCACCGGGGGGCAGGGTCAAGTCCTACATTTGGCATCTATGGGATTATTTTAAAGGGGAGTCATTCTTTTCTATACCCACTGTATTTCTTGAGCAAGTATGACAAGTGAATATTACTAGCAAGTAGTCCTAAAAAAAAAAAAAAAAAAAGACTGCTTGAGAGAGAATCTTCTATATATGGCATTTTAGGCCGCGTACAGACGAGGAGACATGTCCGATGGACCGTTTCCAGCGGTCATGTCTCCTCGGATATTTGGTCTGATGGCGTGTACACACCATCGGACCAAAATCCCCTCGGACAGATAACGCGGTGACATGGCGGTGACGTTGATGCCGCCACGTCACCAATCCAGGAAGTAAAATACTTCCACGAATGTCTCAAATCCATTCGACGCATGCGGGAGATTTATGTCCGCTGGTTAGGCGTACTAACCAGTGGACATGTCCGACGGACAGGTTTCCAGCAGACAAATTTCAAAGCATGCTTTGAAATTTGTCTGCTGGAAAAACCTGTCCGCTAGGTCGTACACACGATCGGATATGTCCGCTGAAACTGGTCGGCGGACCAGTTTCAGCGGAGATGTTCGATCGTGTGTACGCGGCCTTACTGACGTGATTAGGATAATTATAAGACAGCAAATAACCATAAGATAAAAATTCTCTTTTGTTCATAATACTGTTGACTGACCTTTATTACTCATGTAACCTTTCCTTTGCCCCCCATGCTTATGTTAAAATGTATTACAAACCTTGTGGGATACAAGCCTAATGACTGACAGATATTTAAAATGTAAGTGCACTTTTATATTAAAAATAATAATTTTTCCTCGTCTCTCAGGCCTTCCTCATCACTTTTAAAACATACCTCCAATCATGCACCCTGTAAATAAAGTTTATGGTCGTGGCCCTCTGACCGAGAGTGATGTGGATCACATAAACACGCGACAAGACTTACAACATAAATAGACCTGAAGTGTGCCTTGGTGGTCTGGTCAGTATGCCAAGAAAAGGGGGCATACCCAAAGTAAGTAATGGGTAGTTGTTGAAGAAGGATATGCTGAGGAGTGCCCTGAAAAAGGGAAGGGCAGGAGGGTGTGGAATGCGATTGAATGCGCAGACTCACGGACATGAGGTGAGCTGGGAAGAGTCGGCCCAGTGACGTGTAGTACTGCACACTGAACCAACAAAGAGCATGTGTGAGTGGGCTGCTTAAATACCCTCCGGGCTCCTCCCATAAACTCAGGCCACCATACTGGCCTTCTTATTTATGGTCGTGGCCCTCTGACCGAGAGTGATGTGGATCACATAAACACGCGACAAGACTTACAACATAAATAGACCTGAAGTGTGCCTTGGTGGTCTGGTCAGTATGCCAAGAAAAGGGGGCAAAAGACTCAGATAGGGAAATAGCTTATATTGATTTCTTGTATTTATTGAGCCAGCTTGGTAAAGGCTTGTGCCATTCCTTCCTGAGGATTTGGGATGTATGTGGCAAAACAAGGAGACTTCCCAGCAGCCTGGTATCTCGATTACTTGGTCTGGTACTCCCTGTTGGGAGGCAGTTGAGGCTGCTCTAATTCGGAAAGAATGTCCAGAGAACCGACTGGGATTTGAAACCCAAGTTGCTTAGGATTCTGACATGCTTGACAACTGTCTGCCACTCAGGGAGCTGGTTTAGAAGGGGTAGCAACAAGCAGGGCCGCCATCAGGAATTTTGGGGCCCTTACACAGCTTCAGGCATGGGCCCCCTGGAGCAGAGAACCGGGGGGGGGGGGTGCTGCCGCAAAGGGGGGTAGCCATCCGGGGCCCTGGGGACCTCTGTGCCCTTTAATAAAAAGAAAAAAAGAGAGAAATATATATATATTTTTTTTTTAAAAGGGTGGTTGCCAACTGGGGCCCCGGGGACCTTATTTTTTTTTTATAAAAGGAAATTACAAAAAAAGGGGGCTTTCCATTCGGGACCTCTGGGCCCTTTAATAAAAAGAAACCTCTGGGCCCTTTAAAAAAAATATATATATATATATATATATATATATATATATATATATATATATAAAAAAGAAATAAACATTTATATATAACAAAAAACAAGGGGGTTGCCTTCCAGGGCCCTGGGGACCTCTGGGCCCTTTAATAAAAAATAATAATATAAAAAAAATATATAAACAAAAATAAAAAATACAATTATAAAAAAAGGGGGTTTGACACATGGGGCCCTGGGGACCTCTGAGCCCTTTAATAAAGATACATCTATATATTAAAAAAAAGAAATAAAATAATATAAAAAAGTAAAAAAAAAATTATAAAAAAGGAGGATTGTCATCCTAAAATAAAAGAAATAAAAAAATATATAAAAAAATATTTTTTTTTTATAAAAAATAGGGGGGTTGTCATCTGGGGCCCTGGGGATCTCCAGGTCCCTGTGGACCTCCGGACCTCTAAAAAAAGAAAAGAAAAAAAATTGGCCCTTTAATAAAAAATAAAAGAAAAATATATTAAAAAAATATATTTTTTTATAAAAAAATATATTTCTTTATAAATAAATAAATAAATAAAGGGGGGTTGCCATCTGGGGGCCCTGGTGGCCTACGGGCCCCTAGACCCCTAAAAAAATGACCCTTTAATAAAAAAATAAAAATATATTAAAAAATATATATATTTTTTTATAGAAAATAAATAAAAAAAAGGGGGGTTTCCATCCAGTGCCCTGGGGGCCTCCGGACCCCTGTGGACCTCCGGACCTCTAAAAAAAAATAAAAGAAAAAAAATTGGCCCTTTAATAAGAAATAAAAGAAAAATATATTAAAAAAATATATTTTTTTTATAAAAAAATAAGAAAAGAAAAGGGCTTGCCATCTGGGGCCCTGGTGGCCTCTGGGCTCCTGGGGACCTCCGGACCTCTAAAAAAAAAAGAAAAGAAAAAAAAATTGGCCCTTTAATAAAAAATAAAATAAAAATATATTAAAAAAATATATTTTTTTTATAAAAAAAAGGGCTTGCCATCTGGGGCCCTTGGTGGCCTACGGGCCCCTAGACCCCTAAAAAAATGGCCCTTTAATAAAAAAATAAAAATATATTAAAAAATATATTTTTTTTTATATAAAAAAAAAAAAAAAGGGGGGTTGCCATCCGGTGCCCTGGTGGCCTCCGGGCCCCTGGGGACTTCTAAAAAAATAAAAGAAAACAAATTGGCCCTTTAATAAAAAATAAAAGAAAAATATATTAAAAAAATATAATTTTTTTATAAAAAAATATATTTTTTTTATAAAAAAAGGGCTTGCCATCCGGGCCCCTGGGGACTCCCGGGCCCCTTACAGGTGTAATGCCTGTACCCCCCTAATAGCGGCCCTGGCAACAAGCTACCATCAGATTGGCTGGGTAGATGGAGCAGTAGTCGGTCGAGCACCGTCACTGGGCGTCAGGCATTGTTAGTCTGAAACAGGTTGATGTCAACCCCCGGGGCTGGTTTGTTGCGTTTGCAGACTGAGAGTGTAGGGGTTCGAAAACGAGTCGGGTGGCGTCGGAGCAGTGTGTGACTGCCGGAGCCACTGACTCGGTTGTAGGGAACCGTAGAAGGCCTGGTAGATGGCTGCTTGGATGACTATGCTGGGCAAGGCCCTAAATGGGGAACGAGTAAGGATTTCAGACATGTCCCTAAAGAGGGCACTCTTGAAAGGTAGGCGCTCACCACTGACTACAGGTTGGTACTTCTGTATGCTCTGTAGAAGGGACTTGACTGCATGGGCTCGAGAATACTGACAGTTTACTGGGGTCCTGCAGGGACAGGAAATGCTGGACGCCATCTAGAAATGGCGTGATAGTATTGTGAGAAAGGGTCAGCTGCGTGTGGCAATACGATATGAAGGCTAGGACGTGTCTAACGTTGCCTATTGCTGCTCCGAGGCAAGTGGCCAAAAATTAGCAGTTAGTGTTCCAAGCAGTGCTATAGGCCTTCAGTGTGTTGCGTGCCAAGGAGTGGTTAATAAGCTGGGTTGAGTTGGTGAGATGCTACTTCAATCCATCGTCGGCAATGACCAGGGTGGGACAGGGATGGTTATTGGGTCAGCTCCAGGCTCTTGCTGGAAAAACAAAGTAAGGTTGGAATGGGACAGAGCATCAGCTGCGATTTTGCATTTGCCTGGAACATGTCTACAGAAGATATTAAACTGGTGACAAAGTGACAGCTGCGCGAGCCTGCGCAGGAAGGACCTGATGGGGAGAGGCTTGATCTGCCTTAATTGATGAAGTCGGCTGTGGCTTGATTGTCTGTGGTGAAGAACACTGTCTGTCCAGTTCAAGTGTGGCCCCAGACCTGGGCAGCTGCCACAATGGGGTACAGCACGAGGCGTGATGAAGACTGGGTGAAGCAGAAATTTAAGAGAATTTCTGGGGGCCAAGGTTTGGAGAACCATTGGCGGACGAAAAATGCAGGCAAAGGCCCGTGGTGGCTCGGCTGACACTGCCGGGATGAAGATTGAAATGCTGTTCTATCAGGTGGGGAAGTTGTCCCACATAGCGAAGTCTGCTACTGATGATTGGTCTAGTTTGAGAACTTGGACTGGATCTTGCATTGGTGTGAGAAAATCAAGACAATACACAGGTGCTCAACAAGACGATATACGTGCCCTCGCCGACCAACGTGCACTCGCCGACCAACGTGCACTCGCAGACCAACGTGCACTCGCAGACCAACGTGCACTCGCAGACCAACGTGCACTCGCAGACCAACGTGCAATCGCTGGTGCTGGTTGGAAACCTGAACTAACTGCAGGGAAAAAGACAGGGAAAAGATGAGTGGCCCGCGTGCCACTAAAGATGAATGGCCAACTGGGTGCCACTGTGTGTTTGGCTGATTGTCACTGAGGTGTGTTTGCAAGTTTAGTTTGTATTCGGGTTTGCACGTAGGTGCGTGCTGCAAAGTGTTTTATACTGCTGCAGACAATATTGTGTGGTTGCAAGGGTCTCAGTCTGGTTTGCTGAGACGATATTGCGTGGTTGCAAAGGTCTCGATGATTATGAGGTTTGTTTTGAGATGGGCTTGTGTGGTTGCACGGGTCTCAACAAGTGAGGGGTTGCTGAGACGATGTTGCGTTTGCAATGGTCTCAAGTGAGTGTCAGTTTGCTAAGACGACTTTGTATAGCTGCAAAGGTCTGAACGGGCGTTAGGTTGCTGAGACGAGATTGTGTGGTTGCAAGGGCCTTGATGAATGTGGGGCTGCCGAGATGGTATTGCGTTTGCAAGGGTCTCAACAATGGTGTGAGGCTGCCGAGACGGTTTTGCGCGGTTGCAAGGGCCTTGATGAATGTGGGACTGCCGAGACGGTATTGCGTGGTTGCAAGGGCCTTGATGAATGTGGGGCTGCTGAGACGATTTTGCGTGGTTGCAATGGTCTCAACAGGTGTCAGGTTGCTGGGCCGAGATTGCATGGTGGCAAGTTTTTTTTTTGCGTTTTTCTTTTTATATATATATATATATATATATATATATATATATATTTTGCGTTTTTGTAAGGGCCTTGTGTTGCAAGGGTCTTAACAAGGGTGTCAGGCTGCTGAGATGATTTTGTGTGGTTTCAAGGGTCTCGATGAGTGTGGGGCTGCTGAGACGGTATTGCATTTGCAAGGGTCTCAACAAGGGTGTCAGGCTGCTGAGACGATTTTGCGTAGTTGCAGTGGTCTTAACAGGTGTCAGGTTGCTGGGGGGCTGAGATTGCGTGGTGGCAACGTTTTTTTTTTTGCGTTTTTTATATATATTTTTTATTTTGCGTTTTGTAAAGGTCATGTGTTGCAAGGGTCTTAACAAGGGTGTCAGGCTGCTAGTATGACTTTGCGTGGTTGCAAGGATCTCAATGAGTGTAGGGCTGCTGAGACGATATTGCGTTTGCAAGGGTCTCAACAAGGGTGTCAGGCTGCTGAGACGATTTTGCATGGTTGCAATGGTCTCAACAGGTGTCAGGTTGCCGAGGGGCTGAGATTGCGTGGTGGAAAAGTTTTTATTATTTTTTTGCAGGGGTTTTTTTTTTCTGCGTTTTTATATATATATATTATTTTGCGTTTTGTAAAGGTCATGTGTTGCAAGGGTCTTAACAAGGGTATCCGGCTGCTGAGATGATTTGCATGGTTGCAAGGTCTTAATCAATAAGAATTGGGTTACTGAGAAAGGATAGAAACACCTGATTTGTTTGTACCTTAAGCAAGCAGTATAGGGTAGAAGGACAATGCCTGTATGAATCGTAGGTTCCATAGGGGCCACTAATGAACGATATGGGAGACAACGAATAGTAGCAAATTGATAGGACATAAAGAATTTAATAACAAATTTTACTTGCGACAGTGGGCCATGCGAGTGAGTTTGCGGCGGACTGTGGCTGGAGTGAAACATGTAGGAAAGGTGTAGGGATGCCATGCATGGGGCAAAACAACAAGGTTTGGTGTAGAAAATAGAACACGAGAAGTGCGTACGAATATTTTATAAGCTCCACTGTGGGAACCGAACATGATGCGGGTGACACCATGAGTGGCCACGAATTTTGACATGACAAACAAGCTAACGAATCCTACCTGGGACAATGAACATGCAACTGGGTTTGCTTGGACTGGAGTGGATGTGCAACACATCCGAAGAGTGTGGCGTGGTGTGGTGTGGCGCCATGCATGACGCACAGGCAATAACTTTGGTAAATAAATGAGAGAGAAGAACCGTATACAAACAATTCGTAAGTTCCGCTGTGGAAACTAAAACGCACGGCAATGGTGGAAAGTATGCAATGTATCTGATACAAAACGGTTATAAAGAGAAATGACTGATATAAAAACGGTTGTAAAATGCATGAAACAAATCCGATATGAATCGGAAGTAAGGAGTGTTGAACAAATCTGCTATGAATTGGTTGTAGAGTTTATGCTACCAGCCACCCATCCCCCCAGGCTTATCAAGTGCAGACAAGGCAGCAGGTGAGTTCAATTACCACCTCAATCTGCCAAAGAATGCATACAAAGAATATATGCTAATCTCCAAATGAATGAGACAGCAAGCATGTACACTGAATATACAAATAAATAGTTTGTTTGGCAGGAGGAAGTTACAAATGTACCAAGCTTGTAACTAAGATGTTAGAACATGAGCAACAATAACTCAGAGGCAGATTTTTACAAAAGAAATGCAGGATAGGAAGCATAACAAATTGCAAGATTGCACATGATACAAAAGGTTTGAATACAACCTGCGACAGTAAGCGGGAACCGCCGCCGAAGACCATGAACGGAGAAGCCGCAATGCACTTGCGATGTCGAATGCGATTGAATGTGCAGACTCACGGACATGAGGTGAGCTGGGAAGAGTTGGCCCAGTGACGTGTAGTACTGCACACTGAACCGACAAAGAGCATGTGTGAGTGGGCTGCTTAAATACCCTCCGGGCTCCTCCCATAAACTCAGGCCACCATACTGGCCTTCTTATTTATTTGCTATGGCTTTGGCTTTCCCTGCAGCATCCTCCAATGTTTGTACCTGGGAGCTGTGCATTTAGAGGAATGAATGGCTCAGCACATACTCAAAGTTAGGTGTAGGAGCACCATTACTTTTAGTAAAAATGCGTAAGTACTGGAATAAGTGTACTAGACCTGTGGCCTATAAATACTATGCTGCTCTGGGCTAGATACTCAGTGTGCATGATGAGAGATGTGCCTATAAGTCATTGGGGTGGCCTAGGGGTGTATGAAAAGCTTTTATTTTGCACTCTATTTCAATTATTACCGAGAAATACATCTGTGGAAAATACAAGCCTGTAACTACTACATTAACCAGAAGGCCTCATGCACACTGGACGTTTATACAGTTGCAGCCAGTAAACTGCCCAACATGTTATCCTATGTGTCCATAACACATAGGTTGTTAGCTGTGTTTTTTGGCAGAGGTGTTTTCTGGCTGGAAACCCCCCTAAACTAGTGGTGTTTAAGAGGAGTTTTTCAGCTGTAAAAGCTTAACCACTTCCGGAAAGGCCCAGCAATGATATATATGTCTGCATCTTGAAAAGGAATATTGTTGTTATGGCAGCAGATAGCTGCCATACCCGGTATCCTCTTCAACTGGTGGACCGCTTTCAGATAAAAGTGGTCTCAGCAGCGGAATCGCCGCAAGATCACTTTTATCGGGAGCCCCCCTCCGGTAAGCAGCGGAGACCACCGGAGCAGGACGGGGGCTCCCGACAAAAGTGATCTTGGCAGAGACGATCGGGTCCTCTCTCCTGCTTGGCTGGCTGCCGACTGAGGGGGAAGATGTCTCCCACTCGGCTCCAAAGCATTGATACATTTTGCATTTTAGTGTAAATATGAGATCTGAGGTCTTTTTGACCCCAGATCTCATATTTAAGAGGTCCTGTCATGCTTTTTTTTCTATTACAAGGGATGTTTACATCCATTGTAATAGGAATAAAAGTGACCCAATATTATATATATTTTTTTTAAAAGGACAGTGTCAAAATAAAATAAATACATTTTTTTAAAGCGCCCCATCGAGCGCACACGCAGAAGCGACCGCATACGTGAGTAGCACCTGCATATGAAAATGGTGTTTAAACCACACACGTGAGGTATCACTGTGTTCGTTAGAGCGAAAGCAATAATTCTAGCCCTAGACCTGCTCTGTTAGTCTAAATGGGTAAGCTATAGACATTTGTAAAATGTTGCCTTTGGAGATTAAGGGTAAAAGTTTGCAGCCATTCCACGAGCGGGCGCAAATTTGAAGTGTGAAATTTGAGTATCAATTTACTCTGCGTAACATTATCTTTTACATTATAAAGAAAAAATTGGCTAACTTTAAAACGAGGCTCTGTCCTTAACCTCCCTGGCGGTATTCCCGAGCGTGACTCGGGGTTAACATTCAGTGCCAGAAGCGGTAACCCCGAGTCACGCTCGGGGTGCATTTTTTTTTCCCCCAAAAATTCCTGGCGATCCGGCGGGGGTTTCCCGCTGGATCGCCGGTCAGACTAGCCTCCCTGGCGGTCTTCACGTGTGTGGCACGGGGTGAGATTTTTAAGCTAATATCGGTAACCCCGTGCCACACACGCGCTTACCTCGCTGGATGCAGAAAAAGTTTACTTACCTTTTCTCTGCGATCCAGCGATGAATCCCCGCAGTACACGGCGGGCGGATGTCCGCCTGATGCTGTGTGTTCCGCCGATTCCCTTCCCTGCGAGCGTCGCGACGTAGGGGGGGGAACGGCGCCAAATTTAAAAAAGTAAACAAACACTATACATACAGTACACTGTAATCTTATAGATTACAGTACTGTATGTAAAAAATACACACCCCCCATGTCCCTAGTGGTCTGCCCTGTACACTACATGTCATTTTGTATAATAAAAACTTTTCTTTCTCCCTGCAAACTGTAGATTGCCCATAGCAACCAAAAGTGTCCCTTTATGGCAAAAATTGTTTTAGAGCAGCTAAAAAACAGCGATAATAAATCAGAATCACTTGCAGAATTTAGCGATAGCGATTTATGGGGAAATTCGTCATAAAAAAAAAAAAAAAATGACAGCAAAAATTCTGCAACTGAGCAAATTTCAGTGATTTTGATTTGATTACATTATTGAATAATTTTTACTATAATTATATTATCATTTGTGATCATTTTTTATAATTATTTATTATATTATAATTTTTAATTAAAAAAAAAAAAAAAAATCATACCCGGGATGCCTATTAGACTCTTGTTTGAATAGATTTAAGTGAGTTATTCCTAAGAATTACAAGCCTACAGTATAAAACGCCAAATTCCCTTGCAAATAATGGTACCGCTTTTAGCACCTAAAATCTTAAAGAATCATACCGCCAGGGAGGTTAAGTGGTTAAAAACGCTGAAAAATTTGTCTATTCAGCAATTTTGAGCCATAAGCTTTTGTGGGAGTATAATCTTGCTAAAAAACGGTACAGCTATAAAACACTAAAAAGCGCTACTGCAAAACTCATTCTACAGCTACAGCTTTAAGCTCACACTCCTGCCGTTTTTATAACGTTCAGTGTGGATGAGGCCTTAAAGTGTCATTAAACACAAATTATCAAAAACTGTCAACACATCCAATATTACATTGTACTTATACCCACTCATCCGCTAGAGCATTTGTTTTCTGTAGACTGCAAAAAACCTGGTTGATCCTTCCATTTAAGGTCTTTCCCACCTTGTCTGTATCCCTGCTGCAGCCTGAGATTGTGTAGAGCAGCTGTTGATATCTACTGAGCATGCTCTAGTTTGTTTACTTCCAAGCTGTTCATTTGCTTCTTTTGCTTATCTGTGCAGGACATGCGACTATAGAATCATACATGTGGTAAATGACAGCTTCCTCCTCCATGTCCTCATATTGGGGGTGGGATATTAAAATGGTGATTGATGGTGGCTTCATCTACCAGTTACTCCCAGCAAATACATACCCTAGACACATGCTGGAGGAGCATGGCACAGCCTGTGATTAGCAGAAACTCTTTCAGATCTCTTTACAGTGTGAACAAAGTGAAATCTATTGTCAGTCAAGCTTAACTCTGCCTACACCATGTTAAATAATAAACATTTGTTTTGAAATACAGTGCAACCTCGGATTGCGAGTAACAGGGTTAACGAGCGTTTCGCAATAGGAGCACTGTATTTCCTAAAATCCTAACTCAATTTGCGAGTGTTGTCTCGCAAAACGAGCAGGATTCAGGCCAAAGCAGTGTGCCGCGTTTGGCCTGAGGTGGGGGGCGCTGGAGGCGAACGATGCTGATCGGTGCCCTTCGGAAAGGCCCCAGGACAGTTTGCCTGATCTCGGCAAACCTCGGAACAGCTAGTGAACTGAGTCTTTCCGAAGTTTTCCGAGGTCAGCCGAACAGTCCTCGGGCCTTTCCGTCCGTTTCCGAGGCTCTCCGGCGCCCCTCGCCTCTGGCCACATGCGTTATTGCATGTCATTGAAGTCAATTATTTTAGTTTCCATTGACTTCAATGGGGAAACTTGCTTTGATATGCGAGTACTTTGGATTACGAGCATTCACCAGGAACGGATTATGCTCGTAATCCAAGGTTCCACTGTATAGATTTGTATGTTTGAAGCTTTAATACACTTTGGCCCGGATTCACGTAGCACTTACGCCAACGATATACGCCGCGTAAGGGTAAATATGCGCCGTCGTATCTATGCACCGTACCGATAGAACCAAGATACGTCTAAAAAACTGACTTCACCCGACCGACGTAACTTGCCTAAGTATAGTGGGCGCATAGTTACGTTGGACGCCTTTGGTACTCCCATTGATTTGTGATGCAAATATGCAAATGAGGGAGATACGCCGAACGTACTTGTGCCAGGCGCATGTTTTAAGCGATTTGCGTAAGGGTTACGTCCGGCGCAAAGTCATTCCTTATATAGGAGGCGCAACTCATGCAAAGGTATGGACCAGGGAACAGCCGCCGTATTTTACGTAGTACTATGTGAATAGGGCTGGGCGTAGGTTACGTTCACGTTGTAGGCAGCCATTCGACGTATCTTAGGCAGTTATTTCGACGTGGTTGTACGCATGCGCACGGGGATACATCCAAGTTACGACGCATGCGCCGTTCGTTTTAAGTACTTGGATGATGCTCAGCCCATCATTTGCATGGGTTCACGCTTCATTACCATGCATCACGCTCACTTCCAGCCCACTTCCACCTACTTTGACTTACGCCGAGGAATATAAGCTACGCCGGCACAAAGTTTGGGGCATTTTCTTTGTGAATTTCATACTTGCCTCTCAACGTTGCGCCGGCGTAGCGTAAAGAAGATACGCTATGGTGGCTTAAAGATGCGCCAATGGCTGTGAATCCGGGCCTTTGTTTCTAATAATGATTTTTTTCTTTCCCTCACTCTTTTTATTCTCTATTCCAAAAGCCATTTTTATGTCATGTGACCGACACACCACCAACCAATGCTGTGCAGACACAGGCTCATACATTAGCATAATACTAGAAACTCCTCCCTCAGAACTTTCCTTGAGTACAGGAAAGACCTGGGAAATGTCATGTGAACCGCAATGATTAATTAAAGGTAATCAGATGATTTTTTTTCTATTAAATTAAATGTGGCCTAATCTTTATGCATACATAAGAATAATAAGACAGGATAATGGAAATTAAACATTGTATGTTTAGAATCATTTAACAGTTTTTCATATTTTGGGTTTGCAACCACTTTTATACAGCACTACAGCAACCCCATTGATATGATTTTATGATATCATAAAAATGAATTACTTATCCACCCATACCATAAGACAACAGGATGATACGGTTTTCAGAAGTTGCCTTTAAATAAGGGCTCATGTACATTTGTGAAATCGAGTTTAGGAGCTGTTGGCATTTTTTTTTCAAAGCTCATAAACTCAACTCCATAAAATCCTGTATCAATGCACACATATACTTTTGCCAGAGTTAGAGGGCTGCTGTGGTTAGGGGAGCTTCAACCACCCTCTCCTGAACGTGAACGAATCACGTTCAGGATAGGAAAGTTTTGACCACCAGCGGACAAACTAGGTTATGTGTACAGTAAGTTTGAACTGTGGAACAAGTCGAAGAAATACTTTAAAATTAGAGATTAAGTTAAAAAGACCATATGCAGCACTTACATTGGCAGACAGTTGTGTGGTCAGAGTTGCAACTTTTTCCTGTGAGGATTCCAGTTCTCGTCGCAGCTTGCGGATTTGCTATTTTGTACAGCAGAACAAAAGTAAATAAATGTAAGTTTAAAAATAGTTATACTGCTTAAAGCGGAGGTTCACCCTAAATAAAGTCTCTCTCATGTGATCCAGCATACTGGCGTCAGCGCCAGTATGCTGTGTTTTTTTTTTTTTTTTTTTAATCCCCCACTTACTGTATTATGTTGAATTTTAATTTCTTTCCCCCGCGGTGGACGGCTCTAGTATAGTGCGTCACATCTTACGAAAATACCCTCGGGTAATCTCGGCAAGAAAATGCGGCGCCTGCGCACAGACCTAGGAGCTGACTGCGCAGGCGCCGTATTTCTCCGAGTCCTATTCCGGCGTTTTTCGGAGGGCGTGATGCGCCATAGCCATAGGACTCGGAGAAATACGGCGCCTGCGCAGTCAGCTCCTAGGTCTGTGCGCAGGCGCCGCATTTTCTTGCCGAGATAACCCGAGTCCTTATCGGGTATTTTCGTAAGATGTGACGCGCTATACTAGAGCTGTCCACCGCGGGGGAAAGAAATTAAAATTCAACATAATACAGCAAGTGGGGGATTTAAAAAAAAAAAAAAACAGCATACTGGCGCTGACGCCAGTATGCTGGATCACATGGGAGAGCTTATATTTAGGATGAACCACCTCTTTAAGTTAGGTTCTACAACCATAATGGTATGCTATTATTACACTATACGATATTAGTATACACAATATACTGCTATATTAGTACATATTAGTATATATAGTATGTGTAAGATATTGCAATATTAGTAGAATATAGGGTATACTATTTAGAAATGAATCATTCAAGTAAATCAAGGGGAAACGAATAGCTCTGCAACAAAGGATAGAACACTGAATGTACCTCCGATTGCATCCTTTCCTCAGCCTGATAGACAAGCGTAGCATGCCACAGAAAAATAAAGAGAGGAGAATACAGCATGAGCAAACAGTCTTGCAGCTGCTTATTAATATGTATCTCTACATTCTCATTTGCATTCAAAGCACAAGCAGAGTCTTTCATGCACTGCTAATGAACATAATGATTTCTAAACACAGCATGGGCAGCTGTGGCTGCAGCTACACTTTCATACAGTTGGTTCTTACAGAGGAGTATGTTGATGATGCGCTTGATGCCAGTGACAGAACAGAACCGTGAACTGGAAAATAAAGAGATCATCAGATTAGTAAAAATGAATAACTTTGCTGAAAAATTAAGTCAAAATACACAAACTTGTAAAATTCACAGTTTATGAACACTGATGCCATGGAGACATTCTGGAATGTGAATTGCTACAAATGGTGCATGCTCTGTTCTTTTGATGATCAACAACACTGGCATTTACAGCAGTTTCACAGCAGACTTTTATTTGTATTTCTTAAAGATGAACTTGCAACACACCTCAGCTGGTATGGCTGAATTGGTTCAATTTTTTATGGACCTTTATGACTCCAAGGTGTCCTACACGCAGGAGGAACTTACCTGTTATTGACATTCTGTAACACTACCACGTTTGTCAGATTCTCAGCGGATACATCTAGAGGCCCCTTTTACACTAGAGGAGCTTCAGGAGTCAGTTGGAATGTTCCCTTAACTCCAAAGCCCCAGGGGATGATGGGCTACCCATGGAAGTGTACCAAAAGTATTCTGAGCTACTGCTGCTGCGGTTGCTCAAGGTATACAATGAGGCTTGGTCTAGACATAAATTACCTTTTATCAATGTCAAGGGACAGCTAAATTATCCTATTGAAACCAGATAAGATTTCCACAGAACCCACCTCATATAGGCCTAATATCTCTCCTTCAAATCGAACATTAAAATATTGGCTAAGGTTTTGGCCAGGAGGCTAAACACTGTCATTGCCGACATAATTCATGCTGACCAGGCGGGCTTCATGCCCAACAAATCTGTGGCTATTAATCTTAGAGGTTGTTTGTCAACATGCAAACCCCAGCAGATAATGTGGGTGGAATGGCCTAGTGGGCTTCAGACGACAACAAAGCATTTAATAGTGTTGAATGGGGGTACTTGTGGGCCGTGTTAGAAAGTTTTAGGTTTGGTTCTGTTTCTATATCCTGGGTCCACCTTTTGTACTATTTCCCACAGTCCAGTATAAGGGAAGGGGGCAAACTTTCCACCCCATTTGAGTTAGGGAGGGGTACCAGTCAGGGCTGCTCCCTCGCCCCACTGTTGTCTGCCTTGGCAATAGAGCCGCTAGTGGCACAAATTAGGGCCAATGAACATAAAGGGGTTCCAGTATGGTACATTACACGAGAAAGTCCAACTTTATGCGGAAGATATGCTTTTGTTATTGGGGGACGCAGAAAATTCGCTGAGGCATGTCATGTACACTATTTTCGACTTTGGAAAGTTTTCAGGGCTTACAATGAACTGGTCTAAGTCAGGGGGTCATCCCTGTAATGGCATCCCTTTGTCCAGTACCAGTGGTGACCTAATTTAAATACTTGAGGATAGTAATCTC
The DNA here is from genome assembly GCA_029574335.1 of Rana kukunoris. NCBI lineage: Eukaryota > Metazoa > Chordata > Amphibia > Anura > Ranidae > Rana > Rana kukunoris. The sequence goes on from CM056050.1 coordinate 461,739,565, forward strand.
TGAACAGCTCATAAACTACTGCCGCTTAAATATATTCCACTTGATAAGGAAATTCTTAGGGACAAGGTTAAACTCTGGACCAAGTTATGGCTCAACGTCAACATTTGGTGGGAGGCCTAGCGAGGATGACAGCCTCTAAATATGGAACTCATGAATCCATGCCGTCTGTAATGTTGCAGTTTAGTGGGACCAATACCTTAGCTAAGCGTCTAGAGGCGCAGCTTTTTTTCCAAACCAAATAAACAGTATTAGACTTACACGTTTGTAAACAAAATATGGGAGGAAGTTGAACTACAAAAGGTTATGGGTTACACAAGGTACAGTCCTATTTGGGATAACCAAACCTACCCTGAATTGGCCAAGTAACAGCATGTGGCAAGGGTATGGGGTGACGCATATCAAACATATCATGAATAATGGTCATTTTATCTCCTTTGCACAATTGCAGTCTAGATATGGCATTTCCTCTAATATGTTCTTCTATTATTTGCAATTGAAAAAGGCGTGAATGTTCGATCTTTGGAATTATGCAGCAGTCCCATTCTACCAATGGCTTTATATCAAACTGCTATGCTATACACCTGGGGGTATATCTGGAGAAATTCCCTAACTCTGCATGTGAAAGATGGGAGAGGGACATAAGCGATATCCCGGGAGACCAATGGGAGGAGGCTCTGGAGGAAGTGTGGGGGTGCTCTCTTAACATCTCACAGAGACTGTCACAATTATACATTTTATTGAGAGTCCACCGTAGCCCACTCAGGCTACATTCCATGGGCGTACGCCCTGGCCCCATATGCGCTAGATGTAACAGGGATGTAGGGTACCTAATACACTTGCTATCTATAGAGGTGCCTGAAACTTTGGCGCTATTGGAATGCTGTGGTTACTATGGTAAACTCTGCATTTTAGATCTCCACAGACATGGATCCTAAACACTGTATACTAGGTTTGCTTGATGCTATAATAACAGATAGGTATGTAAAAGAGGCCACATCCAGAACATTGTTTCAGGCTTGCAAGCTAATTTTACTTAATTGGACTTCCAATACTCCCCCTTCGCTTCAAATGTGGCTTGCACAGATGGGCAGAACATTGAGGTTAGTAAAGCTGATATATCAGCAAAGAGGCAGCTTTTCCAAATTTGCAAAGGTATGGGGTCGTTGGTTGGCTTCTCCTGGTTTGGCCCCAGCTGATTTAGTAAGGTTATTGTTGTGAAATTTATCACAAAAAAAAAAAATCGATGTTTAATTTATCTGATAATGTTATGGCTGGAATTTGCTTTCCAAATGTTTAATGCTTGTCTACCCGCTTTGATATGGTGGCCCCTAGCGTCCCGGTTGTGCAAGACCCTAGATGCAACTCTATAGGGCGCTTAAAGCATTCCGATGATGTGAACTACTATACTGGTATGCTGAATTGATATCTGACATGAACTACATGTACTTTTAATGTCTGGTTGTACAATTTTGTGGCATCTCAATAAACCTTTGCCTGAATAAAAAATAATAATTAACTTCAATGTAGAGAACATAGCTATCTATGCTCCTTTGAAAGTACTGCTGGGTTTTCATGCAGTCATTTTTAAAGTTTGAAAAGTTTTTTTTTGCATTGCATACACTGAAATTAAAGGTATACGTATGGCCAAAGCTCTTTTGGTCATGCTTCTCTTCTGGACCACAGAAGTGCACTTAGTTTTGCACTCCTGTGTCCCAGATTCAGCCGACAGCACGCTAAAGCCTGCTTTTGGCTGATATCACAGAGCCAAATGTTGGGATCTGCCTAGATGCCTGACTAGCAGCTGGCTCAGCCTCTCAGCATGCCACAGAGCCTGAGCCAGCCGCTCCAGTTTTGAACCATTTACCTTTAGAGCATACAATGTGAATTTAGCCATTTTTAAGTGCCCAATATCAATGACATTTAAAAATGTATACGCAGTAGATAAATTCTCCTATATTTTTACAAGCTGTCAATGCGCCTATAAAAGCCTTATAATATCTGTATTATCCAGATATATGTTACCAGACACAAAATTTTCAGATCACATGATGCACAACTGAAATGTTTATGGATGAGCATGTACACATTGAGATGCTAGCATTACAAAACTGGATTTTGCACTGTTTCTGCAATATCTGAACCAATACAGTTTGGAAGGAGAGTAATGTTTTCCCCAAACACAGGCTCATTATTAGTTTGTTTATGCAACAATTCTTCTAGGAAATCTAAACCGATAAATAATAGATCAACATAACACCACATGAAAATATATTTTAAATATAATTACATTTTCAAATCCATTTTGCTGCATTCCATTTGTGCAATGTACTCACCATCATCAGCAGGATCTCTAAATGAGCCAGACCTAGTCATCGTTCCTTTGGGTCTGTCAGCAAGAGATAATGAACTTCCCAGGTTAGAGGAACCAAAAAGCTCAAAAGAGGAGTCCTGAGCTGGAATACTGCTCGATCGAGCAATACGAGGAGCAGAAGATGGACTCACTGTAAAGAGGAGGACATAACATGGATGGAAATGCATGAGATACAAGGACATTTAGGGAATAAATATGAGAATAACAAGATTACCGTAAATTACAGCGATGTAAAAGAAAAAAGTAGGAACTGTGAAAACTGCTTTAAATGAAGATGCAGGAGAGCACTGGGTGTGAAAGATTTTAAAAAGAAGAAAGCATTGGACAAGGACAAAAAGAAAAAAAAAAAGTGGCAAAAATTGATGGAGTGGTAACATCATCAGGCCATCCAAATAAATTCCATAAATATTGTATAGTGTTCATACAAAAGCACACATTCATGGTACAAGGCCATAATGCAGACATTAACATCACCAAGTCTAGAAGGAAAAGACAAAGCCATTTAGTATAGCCTATCTTTATGTTTCCAATTATCTTCAGCATGAATATTTAATAAATAAAATTGCTTTAGGAGACTTGCATAATGCAATTTTTTTAATTTAAAAAAAAGGCTAGGTACCTTTAGACCTATATAAAACCATTATATTTTTTTCCCTTCGACATTTCCTTTAAAGAAAATGAAGGTCAGCCAAGGAAAATGTCCTCTTTTAAAAATGAAAGAGCATGAACCGATCTGAAGTAAGGAGGGAATGCTAACAAAGTATGTCAGTTATAACTGTTGTACACATGCATAAAGCTGTAATATTACAGTGCTCTTTACCAGTGATACTCTTTTAATCTCATACTAATACTATTTTCATAAATCCCTGCCCCAATATGGCCTTATGACATTGTAGAGTCCAATAAGGTCCCTAATGCCTTGTACACACGATCGGAATTTCAGATGGAAAAAGGTCAATTTTTTTCATCGGATATTCCGAGCGTGTGTGTGCCCCATCAAACTTTCTTCCATCGGAAAAAAATTCTATCGGAAATTCCGTTCGTCTGTTGGGAATTCCGATGGAGAAAAAAACATGCATGCTCAGAATCAAGTCGACGCAACCCCGGAAGCAGTGAACTTAATTTTTCTCTGAATTTAGTGCGACAGTGTGTATATAAGACAGCTTGAACGGAATTTCGTCGGAAAAATCAGTCAGAGTTTATCCCGATTGAAAATCCGATCGTGTGTACAAGGCATTACTCTGACAAACTCATACATCTTCTGTCTAAACACCCACCCACATATAACCAACCAGGGCCAGCGCTACCTATAGGCAAGGTAGGTCCTGGCCTAGAGCACACAGCAGTCAGGGGCACCACCCCCCAGGCAGAAGGACTAGATGCGGTCTGTTGTGTGTGGGCTGTCTGCGCTCTTTCCTGAGAAACATGGCTCCCAGCCCCATCACTGCCTCTTCAAAACTCTGCCAGAGCGACGCCAAGGCGTGTTGCTAGATATTTAGAGGCAGGGTTCAGTGGTTTGGCTCACCAGTTAGGCGGGGCAGTGAGTGATGGGGCAAAGAGGTGATGCAAGTTCTGGGTGGCTGCTACCTTGTGCTTTAAGTGCCGGACAAAGCGGAGAAACCGCCAGGATGCAGCCTCCTCCACGAGAGAAAGTGAGTGAGACCCGTCTTGGGGGATTAAACTGGAGGGGAGGTGATAAGGCAGAGGGAAAAAGTACATGGCCTCTGTAATTTGGGTCATAAAGCAGAGGGGTCTACCCTTGTCCACATACTACCCTAGCCCATCCATACACCTGCGGACCACAGCTGGCGTGAGCAAGCAAGTCGATGCCGACAATTTTTGTCTTCAGTCTGGAACCAGAGGCTCAGGTGCGGGCCTGCAGGCCACAGCTGACATAGGTGGAGAGGCTACGCAAAAATCTCCCGACTCCACCATATACATGGGCAGGGCAAAGGGGGTTGAATCAGGGTGGAGTCATGGGGGGGGGGGATAAGGTTTCGCCTCGGGTGTCAAAAATCCTTGCACCAGCCCTGCAACCAACCATAGTCATTAACTTAGGAACAACCACTTATCAATTAAATCCCAGCTACACAAACAACCTACACATAAAGGTAACCGATTCTGTGCTGCTTATTCAAAAAATACTTAGTTTGCAATATGGCTTTTAAGAAGGCCTAGACCTTGGCCTGGACTAGGATTTAAAAAATGTTGCTGACTGCCATGACTATGTACAACCCCAATTCCAAAAAAGTTGGAAAATCTACATAACATAAAACAGAATGCAATCATTCGAAACCCATATTTCATTCACATTGGAAAACATAACATTTTTAAACTAGGAAGACGTACCATTTTAATACAAAATAAAATGCAATTTTGAAACGGATAGCAGCTATGCATCTCAAAACAGCTGGGACAGGGCAATACAGAGCTGGCAAAGTAGGCGGTACTAACAAGGGAGAGCTGGAAGGACATTTTGCAACTAATAAGGTAATTGGCAACATGTCAGTAACATGGCTGGGTATAAAAAGAGCATCTTAGACGGTCAGAGTGTCTCAGAAGTATATATGGGCAATCTGTAAAAAGCTGCATCTAAAAATTGTCAAAAAAATGTATTTGAATGTTCCTCAACATAAAATTGCAAAGACTGAGAAACCTCTGGGCGCAAGGAACAAGACCAAAATGCAATACTGTATGTCAGTGATCTTCGGGCCTTCAGAAGGAGACTGCATTAAAAACATTATTTTGTGATAGGAATCACTGCAGGGGCTCAGGAATTCTTCTGTTCAGTGTCATTCAAAAATGCAAGTTATAGCTCTATTATGCAAGGAAGATGTCATATCTGAAGATTATCCAGAAATGCCACCATCTTCTCTAGGCCAAAGCTCATTTAAAATAGACTGTTGCAAAGTGGAAAACAGTTCTGTGGTCAGACGAATCAAAATTTGCCATTGTTTTTGGCAACCATGGGCATCGCATCCTCCGGACTAAAGAGGAGAGGGATATTTCAGCAGGGCAACGCTAAACTGCATGCTGCATCTATGAAAACAGCATGTTTTGTATTAGAAGAATCCGGGTGCTGAACTAGCTTTCCGTTCAAATGTTTCACAAATATATAGGTAAGGAGTGGTGCCCTCTTGTAACATCACCGACTGCTACATGCTGATGTCTCTAGCTGCCAACAGGTGATGTCGAAATGTCAAACGGCAGAGCCTTCAGTAGGCGGTCAGCCTCCACTGACAGCGGAAAGTTTTTCTTTTCTTTTTTTGGGGTTCGGCGGTGGCAGCGGGCTTCAGACCTTCATCGGGGTACATTGTCAAAAATTGTCTACTGTCTTTATTTTATTAACTTTTTGTGGTGAATAGGTAGGGATACAATGTACCACATACTCATTCACATAGGGGAGGGGGCTGAGATCTGGGGGCCCCCTTGTTATAGAGGGCTTTCAGATTTCGATAAGCCCCCTGTCAGCAGACTCTCACAACCACAGCCCAAGGTTGTTGGGAAGAAGCTCTTGTCTACCAAAATTCTCATTCTCCAGCCCTCCCCCTCTTGGCCTGCAAGGCTCCATGCTCGGAAGAGGGTCTGGTATGAATTTTGCTTTTTGTTTTTTTTGTATTGCTGGCAAAAATTTCTGCCCACTGACAGCTGATGACTCATTCGTTGCAGTGACCGGCTTCCCATCCCAGCTCCTAACATATTGACTGTGCACTCAGCGGGCAAACATCCTGCCGAACATCCCAGGCCCTACTTTTGCTCAGCCCAAACTGTTTCCCAACACTATTAGTGACCTTAACTAGAGGATGTTACACATTATAAACACTAAATCTTAACACAAATGATAGTATAAACTTACCCAAGCAAGCTAATGGAGGTTTGCCAACATTAGTTAGTGGGAGTGGTGGGGGTAGAGGTGATAAATCATCATTATCTTGAATTGCCCCAATTGTGTGTGAATGTCGCCTTTCCTTGGGTTCATCTTGAGAATGTGACTGATACCTTAGAGAAAAGGAAACATTTGAAATGTATTGCAGTTTAAAAGTGTTCCCCTTTCAGAAACCTTGCACAACGTTTAGACCACTTTCACACTGAGGAGTTTTTCAGGCGGTTTAGCGCAAAAAAATAGCGCCTAAATAACTCCTGCCCTGCAGTCTCAGTGTGAAAGCCTAAGTGCTCTCACACTGAAGCGATGGGCTGGCGGGACCGCTCCAAAAGTCCTGCTAGCAGCATCTTTGGAGCGGTGTGTTTACTGCTCCTCCACCGCTCCTTCCCATTGAAAACTCTGCAGAGGCGCATTGCCGGCAGTATTAACCCTTTTTCGGCCGCTAGTTAGCTATACCGCCACTGCACCTCCTGCCCTAGTCTGAAAGGGGCCTTAAGGTACCTACAACTATATAATAGGATCAATGACGAACCACATATAAACAATGGGCCAGATTCACGTATTCCAGAGCATCTTTGCTCTGGAGTAACGCTTCTGATTTGCGTTGCGCTGCCGAAATTTTAGGAGCAAGTGCTGTCATTCACGAAGCACTTGCTCCTAAAGTTGCGGCAGCGCATCACAAATGAGCCGGCGGAATTCAAATGTCGCGGGTACGGGGCGTGTAGTATGCTAACTACGCGCGATCCCGCCGCCAACGTACTGCGCATGCGTCGAGTGTCAAAACATCCCCGTGCGCATGCTCCAAAATCTGTGAATGAACGTCAATGACGTCACATTCCCATTCATGACCGTTTTACGCAAGCGACGTTTTTTTTTTTTTTTTCCGACGCGATGACGACGCCTATACCTAACATAGGATACTCCAACCCCATGTAGGTATATCTATGCGCCGCGTATCCCGTCCGGAAACGTCGTATCGTCATTGCGTCGCGCCGGATTTCGATCGTGAATTGCCGATTTCCGCTCATTAACATATTTTTTGAGCGGAAATCGGCGGGAACGCCCCCGGCGCCATTTTTAAGTTGAAGTAACGATGCGATGGCGAAACTCAGTTACGCTGCTCGCATCGGAACTTCAACCCGGCGTTTCTTGTTTTCTGGTTACAGAAAACAGAAACGCCGGCTCAAAGCCACAGTTAGGCTGGCGGATCACTCGATCCGCCAGCGTAACCTTTCCTGAATCTGGCCCAATATATATAAAGCAGCGCTCCTAGTGAAATTTATGTACAATAAAGGTCAAAAGTTCATTTAAAAAACTATGATCATAGAAATAGTCCCAAAAGATAGTCCGTGAGAAGACAGTGCGAGTAATCTCCTGCGGGGCAAATCCAGTAATATCCTTATAACCACCACCACTCGTAAAATAGGCTAGTAGGACTCTTACCAGACAACGCTGGATAATAGGCGTTGTATAATGACTCAAATCACAGCTGGGGAAAGATCCAATCCAATCCTCCTTAGATAACTACCATATGAGAAAAGATGAAGATGAAGTCAATTCTATGACGAAACGCGTCTGGGTTGGCTGTCTATCATAGTGACGTCATCACGCTCATCGGCACTGGCGTGTATCAGCACAGTACAGTACAGCGGGAGAAACAAAACGATGGATGCAGCCAGGGAGGCTCGTTTCTGTGACCCGATCGAGTGATGAACATATACTACCTTTACATATACTACCTGACTTATTTTGCCAAAGTGTAAGTGCAATTCTTTGGTTTTTATTATTAAAAAAGCAAAAAGTAAGAATTGCACTTACACTTTGGTAAAATAAGTCAGGCAGTATATGTAAATTCATTCATCACTCGATCGGGTCACAGAAACGAGCCTCCCTGGCTGCATCCACCGTTTTGTTTCTCCCGCTGTACTGTACTGTGCTGACACACGCCAGTGCCGATGAGCGTGATGACGTTACTATGATAGACAGCCAACCCAGACGCGTTTCGTCATAGAATTGACTTCATCTTCATCTTTTCTCATATGGTAGTTGTTATCTAAGGAGGATTGGATTGGATCTTTCCCCAGCTGTGATTTGAGTCATTATACAACGCCTATTATCCAGCGTTGTCTGGTAAGAGTCCTACTAGCCTATTTCACGAGTGGTGGTGGTTATAAGGATATTACTGGATTTGCCCCGCAGGAGATTCCTCGCACTGTCTTCTCACAGACTATCTTTTGGGACTATTTCTATGATCATAGTTTTTTATGCTGAACTTTTGACCTTTATTGTATATAAATTCCACTAGGAGCGCTGCTTTATATATATTGTTTATATGTGGTTTCTCTTTTATTTCTACCTGTCTTTTTGACAGGAAACAGTAGCAGCTCCAGCTTTCATTAGCGTGTGTGCGAAGGAGGTGCATTATTGATCTGCACATTTGTCTTTGCTCAGTTTGGTTATATCATCACTGTTTTTTGCTGACAGTTTTTTAGCACGATCTGTTTCCATAAGTGCTGGGTGCTTGGGAAGGGCTGTCTGCGTTAGTTTACATATATAATAGGATCAGTCATGTTCTACATCTGGGATCTTTGAGCAGGTGATTGTGCTCAGTAGAGAACATTTAACACCAATACTTAAGACGCAAGGGGTTATGCATTAAGAACAATGTTATGTTATAGGTTATGTGTTTTGGGGTAAGGCTAACTGTTGTCAGTGTTAGGCTAAAGGTAAGGAATTAATGCCAGGTTTAATTTTTTAAGGGTTTAGTTTAATTTTAGGCGTTAAACCAATACAAAACTGATATTTAACTATTTGACAAATGCTAGAATAGAACTATGTGGCAATATATCTTGTAGGGTTCTGCTGCTAGGAAAACCATACTCAAGGTCTTAGGTCTCCCCATCTTATTTGCCATTATGAGGGGGTTTGTCTCTCCTTGGTGGATTTTTGCATCTATATTAAGAAGAGAGAAGGAACCTGGAAACTGCCAACAAAGTTAGGAAATATGTCAGGCAGATTACACTGCTGATGTATCCAAGATAGGCCGAATCAAACCACCATGAGCTATAACTTGATTAAACTTACCTTTTACATTTCAAGATATATTACAGATGAGAAAAGAGTGTTAGGTCAGTCTATGGTAAAGGATCAGGACAAGTAGGATAATAGTTGTTTTCCCTTTGTTGGAGTTCTGAGGCCCAGTGGCAAAATCTGCCACTGCCATTTGCTTGCTGCTGAATACCAGAAGTTTGTAAATGATATAAGGACCTATCAGAGCTTTCAACTACAGCTCTCATGTCTTAACTATGTGCTGAAGTAACCAATAAGATTCAGAAACGTTGTCTCTAGCTTTAGTGTTGGCAAGGAGTGGAATCTCTCACTCATGAAGAAAGTGCTTCATCAGTTTTTTTCAAATATGACGAGAGCCAGCAAGTGCCAAATGTTGCTGTCTTAGAAGAACTAAACGTGCAGAATGATGGGATGTCCATCTGAGAATGGGAAGATGTAACCCTCCTTTTGCAGTGTTATTTTTTTTAATCAAATTTGTTTGCCCAAAATATGGAAAGTTTTATATAATTCAAATGGATACCATCTCTAAAATGACAAATGCAGTTAGTACATACCTCAGCCCTTTTTTGGGTAATGTGTTTCTATCCTGGATAGTGCTGTGTAAGAAAATTTCAAAAGTGGTTATTAAGATTAATTTATTTTAATATCATAAACAAAAGCAGCATATCACCTTTTGGGTGCACTAAAGGATAACTTATTGCTTCAACTAAATAATACCAAATTAAATCATTATCAGATATATGTGTTTCTTCAAAAATTGTAAAAAACACACACACTATACAGTGGTAAAATAACTGCAGTGGTCAGAAGAAAATCACGGTACCCTATAGGAGCTGGAATAACTGCAGGATGTAGAATTGTGAAAAGTGAGAGAGAACAATAAAGGGCCCGTGTGAATGGGCTTTGGGCTTGTGTCAATGGCATTCATTTCTCAGTTTGAGACACTTCTGAGATCATTCAGAATTATTTGGACAGGGGCATTTTACCTACAGTGACCTCCCGCTGACCTGAATTTGAAATTTGTTGAAGGAAAAAAATCTCATCAATACAGCTCTTCAATGTGTGAGGTTTGAAATGTGGGTACATGGGTCTGCAATAGGGTTAAGGGGATACACTCTAAGCCCCTGCCACAAGAAGATATAACAATGACTGATTAAACTCACATGTCAGGCACAGGTGACTTGAGGGACATATCATTCCACCCAGTGTCTGGAATTTGATCATCTCCATCTTCACTAAATTGTACAGGTGGGACACTGATAGAAAGTGGAAGTGACTCCATGCTACGATGTAAGCCAGAGAGTTTAGGATACATTCTAAGATTATTTAGACCCTGAGAGAAGCTGGCAGAGTTGATATTCAGTATGGGAGCTGGACTTGGAGTGAGACAGGAAACGTTTGAGAGAAGTTCATGTTTGGTTGGGGTAACTTCCGTAGCAGAGGGCGTAAAGTCTAGGCTGTTAGAGTTCACTTTATCCAGATTAGATAGTGTTGGAGTCTTCATGAAAGGTTTGGTTATTGCCCTAGAAAATAAGGAAAACAGTAAACAAAAGAAAATATATGTTTTAGGCCCTAACTGCCTACAAAAAATAAATAAATATCAAAGATACTTTAATGCCCTGTACACGCGATCAGTTCGTCTGATGAAAACAGTCCGATGGACCATTTTAATCGGACAAACCGATCCTGTGTGGGACCCATCATTTTTTTTTTCCCCCCATTGGTGAAAAAAAATAGAACCCGTTTTAAAATTTTCTGATGGTTAAAAAACCAATAGAAAAAAAAAAGATCATCTGTGGGGAAATACATCGGTCTGTTTTCATCGGATGAACCGATCATGTGTACGTGGCATTAATTCACTTGTACAAAAGTTGGGTGTCAAAAGCAAACAAGGGGGGCATCAACATAGTTGTCATTAATCACCCACAGCAATACACAGCTTTAGCCATGTATCTCGAACAATGAACACCTGCCGCAGATGCCATGGCACTCTGGTGGATTGATTATGCAATGTAATAAAGGTTGCTCTTACAAAGTTTACTATTTTCTGTCATGCTCTTGGGCAATCAACATCTGCCTTTGCACATTGCATGTTACCATGCGGATAAGTGTTATATTAACATAGTGTCATGATGACATACTGCTTGATATAATGGTAACCCATGTGGATATAAATGGTGGATGTGTTTTGGATGCTAATAAAAACTAAAGAAGCTATTTGAATGAATAAGAGTCGGTTCACACTGGGGCGACATGGGATCCGACTTGAAGTCGCCTCAAGTCGTCCCAAGTCGCGCTGTCCATAAAATCAATGTAAGTGAATGGGAGCCATCTTAATACACACTACTGAAGCCGCTCCGACTTCAGAAGAGGTTCCTGTACTACTTCAATCTGACTTCTAGGCGATTTGTACCCATTGATTTCAATGGAAGTCGCCTCCAAGTCTGATCACTGTCTTAACTGAAGCAACTTTCCAGGAAGAGAACATACATTTCTCAGGCAAACCCCTCCCTCCCCTAGAGCTGATTGTTGTTTGATTGGCCACTGGAAAGTCTCCTGTCCTGGAGACAACTTCAAGTCGTGTTGTAAATCACCCCAGATCGCCCTGTGGTTCATGCTCAAGTCGTGTTGGAGTTGGAGTTGCCTCTGAAAATCGTGCTGGAAGTCGCGTCGCCCCAGTGTGAACCGACTCTAATGCCGCGTACACACGGTCGTTTTTTGCGATGAAAAAAAACAACGTTTTTTAAAACGTCATTTAAATTGATCGTGTGTGGGCAAAACGTCGTTTTTTGTCTTAAAAAAAACGACCAAAAAAAAATTCCAACATGTTTGAATTTTTTGTGTCGTTTTTCAAAACGTCGTTTTTTGTTTCACAAAAAGTCACCGTGTGTAGCAAAAACGTCGTTCAAAACAACGTTTTTCAACCCGCGCATGCCCAGAAGCTAGTTATGAAGCGAGCTTCAATGGAAAAGAGTGGTGAAAGTAACCTCGCTTTTTGTGAAAAAACTATGGTGTGTATGCAAAATTGTCTTTGAAAAGTGACGTTTCAAAAACGTCGTTTTTTACTTCACAGAAAACGTCGTTTTTTTTCATCGCAAACGACCGTGTGTACGCGGCATTAAGGTTCCTCACCATGAGAAAACTGGAAAATGTCCAGTAGACAATGATTGACTAACTACTAGCTATACAATGATCTGAATAAGTGACAAACTTCACAGACTAATGCCGCGTACGATCACTTTTTGTGTTAAAAAAAAAAAACACGTTTTCAAAAACGTCATTTAAAATGATCGTGTGTGGGCAAAACGTAATTTTATGTCTTCAAAAAAACGACCAAAAAAAAAAAATTCGAACATGCTTGAATTTTTTGTGTCGTTTTTCAAAATGACATTTTTTGTGTCATAAAAAGTGATCGTGTGTGGGCAAAACCACGTTGAAAACAAAGTTTTAAAACCCGCGCATGCTCAGAAGCAAGTTATGAGACGGAGCGCCGTCGAACGTGGTGTACGTCACCACGCTTTGCTAGAGCATTTTGGAAAAACGATGGTGTGTATGCAACGTCGTTTTGGAAAATGAAGTTTGAAAAACGTCGTTTTTTTTCCATCACAAAAAGTGATCGTGTGTACGCGGCATTGGGCTTGAATGTGGCTGGTTAAAACGTAAGATAAAAATATGCCATTACATTCCTTCCCTTTATTCCTAAATCCCTTAGATGCAAGAAATATTTGGTTTTATGAATAATCACACCTCAGTTTTGGTGATACAATTTCTTACTTTTTTATCTTTTTGGAGCCTTTGAAGGGACTGAACATAGGTTTAAATCTTAAAAGGTGTATAAGACTGTAAGTAGCTCAAGCACAGGCACCAGAAAATAATTCTTACCTGTGAGGTGTAGTTGGTGTGCCTTCTTTTATACCATTTACAGTTGGTTCTACAGGATTTGGCACACTTGTCCGAGATTCTGTGTCTTGAGCTACAGCTTTGGCACGGGCCTTCTCTTTTTCACGATCTGTCTGGTTAACACCTAATCGACCACTAGCAACTTTGGATGGCTCTTTCAAGCGAGAATTTCCTGCTGTCTTTCCTTGTACTGGCACAAGGCTTGCCTCCATAGTACTACTGAGTGGCCGACTGGTGTTCCTGCCTCCTGTAACACTCATGGCACTAGATTTGGCAGGGCGTGGAAGACTGCGGTACTGTATGTTGGTGCGAGCCGTGGGTGAAAGAAAGCCAGGCTCTGCTGAACATGAAACATCCAAGCTTGTCTTCCGGTTCCCACTTACGGTGCCAGATGTGGGCTTCACAGGGATACCTGAGGACTTTGGGGTTTTGCCTAATGTGGCAGAATTGCCAGTTAGAGGGGAAGATGGCGCAGCAGGCTTTTTGTAGCCAAAAGATGATGCAGGACGAGCAATGCCTGAGGGAGGTTTCTTAGCATCTGGTGAACGTGGATCTCGTCCAGCATCAGAAGATGACCGTTGCAGTCCAGCAGTTTTCAAGCTGAGTTTAGATTTGTCAGTTGCTTTCTGCTCTGTTTTACCTGCAAAGTATCAAAATAAACTTACTTAACACTGCAAAACACTTTATTAAGTGAGCTAATGTGTACAGCAATACTATGTTGTTGCACTAACAGTTTACATAAAATATATTTAAGCAGAGATGGGCACAGGACTCAACAGATATAATTTTCCCTATGCCCAGCAAAGACTGCAAATGTGATCAAATACCACCAAAAGAAAGCTCTATCGGTGGGACAAAAAGGACATCAATTTTGTTTGGGTACATCGTCACACAAATGCGCAATTGTCAGCGAAAGCATCGCAATGCGGTATCGCAAAAATGGCCTGGTCATTAAACAGGCAAATCTTCCGGTCTGTAAGTGGTTAGAGAAGTTTTAAATCCAAAAAAAATAATCATTTATTATATTCCAGGTTACCAATTCTTAAATGTGATGACTGCATTCATTTTCTTTTTTAGGCTTTCTTTCTCCTATTTTCTTCTGGTGATCCAGCAAGCAGGTCTGTTTTTTTTCAAAAGTTCAAGCTCTGCAGCAGAATGTATAAGTTTACATGGATGAGACAAACTATTTAACACTGGCAAGGGTGGTTAAAACAATCAGCTTTAATTTATTCATGTAAAACCTTTATTCTAAAAGGGAAAATAACTGTTTGCTATAACCAGTTGTAAAGTGTGAGCTTGAGTTTGGCTACAATAAGTTAGGACGGATGATGCTGCTGCCTGCTGTGCGTCCTGGGCTAATTCTTTCAGAGTTGTGTCTCACTAATACCCGAGGTGTGTTACTGGCCAGATCACAAGGTAAAAACTGAGGGAAAAAGCCAAAGAAAAGAAAAACTGATTTAGCCACCACATCTAATGATTGGTAAGCTGCAATATTTAACACTTTTGGCTTGGGGTTTAAAGCGGATGGTTCAGCAGAAAAAAATATTAAAAGCCAGCAGCAACAAATACTGCAGCTGCTGACTTTTAATATTAAGACACTTACCTGTCATGGAGTCCAGCAGCGTCTGCAGCAGAGGACGAGCGATCGCTCGTCACCCTGCTGCTCCCCCCCTCCATCCACGGTGAGGGAACCAGGAAGTGAAGCGCTGCGGCTTCACTGCCCGGTTCCTTACGGCGCATGCGCGAGTCGCGCTGCGCCCGCCGATTGGCTCCCGCTGTGTGCTGTGTGCTGGGAGCCGAGAGTTCCCAGCACACAACGGGGGGGGGGCGACGGGATGTCGCCAAAAAACCCGACTTTTGCCCGAGACTGCGGGCCGGAAGTGGTTGCAGATACCTGTCTTTAGACAGGTATCTGCACCCCCCTCCCCCCTGAAAGGTGTCAATTGTGACACCGGAGGGGGGGGGAGGGTTCCGATCAGCGGATCTTCACTTTAGGGTGGAGATCCGCTTTAATATAGCTTTTAATAAATAGATACATTTATTTGTAAGAATGTAATACCCCCACCTCCTTTTTGTGTGGTTGTTCCAGTGGGAGTGTGGGTAATTGGGGAAGTAACACCAACGGGTGGATTTTTTCCTTTACGCAGTGGCTGGCCAAGGGTTACAGGCTTTTTCGTCTCTGACTTTTGGACATCATCGCTCTTTTCCCGCCGCCATCGAGATGATCCATGATCTGACTTTAGACTGCCACTATCATACTCCATCCTGCGTTGTCCCTTTTCTTCTGATTCACTATGCCAGCTCAGTCCACTTTCTGCTAATGAGCGTTTTTCAGAATCTGTGCGAAGCTATACAAAAAAAATCCAGAGAAAAATTATGAAAATTTGTATTAAGCATAGGCTCCTATGAAAAAAAAAAATCTTCAGCATCCTTTAAAAACAACAACAACAACCAAACAGCCTCTTGGAGTATTCCTCTTCACTAAATGTGTATGCAAGGTGGACTAAGTCCATGTTTAGGACTCCACCAACCCACTGATATGCCCCCACATTATGCAAAGCCTACACTTTTCATTCCTCAGCTGATATTAGGGTTGCACCGACACCACTTTTTAAAGACAGAGTACAAGTACCGATACTTTTTTTAAAGTACTCACCGATGCCGAATACCAATACTTTTTTTGTAATGTCATGTGACAGTGGACTGTTTTAGTAGTTTTTTTATATTTTACACACACACACATATACTAATATATATTATATATATATATATAATATATATAATGCTTTCTTTTCCCGGCGGGGAGGGGGGAATGCACGGTGTCAGTGTTTTTTTTATTTTATTTTACAATTTTACTTTTTTAAATATTTATTAAAATCTTTGGGGCTTTGGCGAGATAACAGGGGTCTAAACCCTTTGATATAGAGAAAGGGACTCAGGGCACGGATTCCCCAGTCCCTTCCTTTGCAGCCTCAGCTGCACTGAAAATGAATGCACAGGAGACAGCAGCTCCTCTCCATTCATAAACTGAGACATCATAAATACAGATTATAATGCTCAGTTAAATGGACAAAGAAAGTGCTCACTGACACGCATTCAGAAAAGGACAGAGCTGGTCAATGCCAGATTTCCCAGCTCCTTTCTCCGCTCTCAATTCTGACAGATCCGGGGAGGGGGGGGGTCGGAGGAGGAGAGAGGAGCCAAAGGAGCATGGAGGACATGGCGACGACCGGAGGAGCACTGAGGGGGACACGGAGGAGGACACAGGGGACAGTCAGGGGTGAACGATGTGGCGGTGGGGTAGTTGCAAGCACCGATCTCCCTGTATAAATTTCAATAAAGCAGCTGACAGCCACAGGGGGGGGGGAGCGGCTGTCAGCTGCTTTATTGAAATCTATACAGGGAGACTGATGATTGCAGCTCCCCCCACTGCCGCACCGATCACCCGACTGCCCAGGTATCGGGTGAAGCATCGGAGCATTTGCAGGAGTACAAGTACCTGCAAATGCTCGGTATTGGCACTGATACTAGTATCGGTGCAACCCTAGCTCATATCATGCTAGCTTCTGATCCATTAACATGTGACACCCATATCCCATCAACAATTCCTGCGTTGGCATGAATGGGCAAATCAGGGGACAGAGAGGGGACAAAAAAAGTGTCTCTGAAATGATGGTAAAAGAGACACGGCCACTTTAGTTGTCTGCCCAGCAACCAAATAAAATGTTAACTTAAAGTGTACCTTTAACAAGACAAATATGGGGGCCAGCTACTATCCTAAACCACTGACTGCAGTGCAATCTGAGCTATGTTTTGGAACAAGTATGCAGATCAGAAACGGAGTAACGGAGGATCAGCACGATGGCCAGGGAAATTACATTTTCAGAAATCGGAAATGGAAGCCCTGATACTTAATGTCTTTAAAATTACCGTATAAATACATAATTACATAGAATACTCTTTGTTCCATGATTAGCAGGGCATGTAAATTGTGAATATACACAGCTACCAAACAGATTTACCTTTTTCCCTATTTTTTACTTACAGCAATGGTGGAGCTCCGTCTGGATGTGGTGGGTGTGGAGGGAAGGGAAGTAAGTGAAGAGCTTGCGTTGCACTCTTCCGAACTGAGATTCCCTGATGCATCACTCAGGCCACTGCTTATAGAGCTGCTCTCGTCCCAGCTGTTGATATAGAATTAAACATTATGTAGCTTTGCATGCTGGCTATTTATGCAATTCATTATACTAATTATAAAATTTTCAGATAATCTCATGTGTTTCAAGCACGGGAAAAATGTGTGGATGGCCCTGACTCCATTTTGGGTGCAATGCTTCTCCTGCACCCAAGTAGCACCGTCACTTTTTTTGCACCCTCTCTTACTGTAGGACATAGAAATCAGACCGTGCAACTGAATTTTCTGTTGTTCCCAACCAAACACATCCTGGACTGTGTTGTAATTACTTAAACCGGTCTGTAAGGCTAAGCTCACACTGGCATTAAAAGCAGGCATTTGAGAGGCGTTAAAAACACACCTATGCACAACATACAATAGATCACACTATCAAAACATGAAATATTGTGTTTTTTCAAAAGTGTCACTCGTTTTTTTGTTTATAGCGCAAAAAATAAAAACTGTAGAGGTGATCAAATACCACCAAAAGAAAGCTCTATTTGTGGGCAAAAAAAATACATCAATTTTGTTTGAGTACAACGTCGCGCGACAGCAAAATTGTCAGTAAAAGCGACGCAGTGCCGATTCGCAAAAAATGCTCTGGTTGTTGGAGCAGCCAATTCCTCCGGGGCTGAAGTGGTTAATATTTGTTCAATACTGTATTATTGCTGGGTTTTGTGTTTGTATGTATTATGGGCACCAGTAATTGGATGTGAAAGGTGATACAACCAAAATCAAAAATCATAAAGAGGCAATTCTAAAAAACCTAAGGACCAGTTCACACCAGAAGCAGTTACATACAGTTTCTTGTGCATTTTTTCGGCACTAAAAATGCATGCACTGTGTTTTCCATGTATTCCAATGGCTCTAGTTCACACCATGCAGTCAGTTTCCGATGCAGAAACTGACCGGAAACTGACTGCATGGTGTGAACTAGAACCATTGGAATACATGGGAAACACTGTGCATGCATTCTGTGCAGAAAAAAAAAGCACATGGAACTGAACTGCATCTGGTGTGAACTGGCCCTAAAAGTGTATTGCATTATTAGATTTAAGAAACGTGAAGCTACAGAATTAGCTAGAAACCAAATTACAATCAAAACTGTATACTACTGTGCCTGACAAATGTATTTTGCCATCTAGAACATGTCCTATGCTGACACGCAGCACTTTTCAGTGACCCTGTGGCCAGCAAGTTCAATTCAAAATCCTGCACTTGGCTATTTATTTACAGTTTACTTTTTCATACGTTTTGTTGATATGTTGTTTAATGCAAGGACTCTCTATATTAGATACAGCATTTTCATTACAGTATAACTAACTTTTATTGTTAAAGTGAAAGGAAATCACAAATTTTGGGTTGTCCCCAAAAAAGTAATAGTGGGGAAATCTTCCAATGGGGACACTAGTTCTGGTGATGTGGGGGTCCTGAAGGAATTCCCTTAATATGCAGGGATTTACTCTCACTTCTTGTTTAGTTTAGGGAAAGGAAGTGAGAGGAAATCTAGAAGGGGGTTATAATCCTCCTGTGCTTTATCCAAAAATGACACAAACGTTTTGCCTATAGCTCTACTTTAACACAATCTTGATTTCTGAATCAACAAGAAAAAAAAAAAATCTCAGAGGGAAATGAAAAAAGAAAAACAAATAAACACTTTTTTTTTCCCCTTTCCCTCTGAGATTTATTTTTTATTTTTTCTTGTTTTGTTTTAACATTCTGCCCAAAATAATTGTGAATCAGTACTGCTTGGACCTTGAAGAAAGGGGTAACACCCCGAAAGCTTGTCCTGAAAAATTGTATGTTAGTGCAAATAAAAAAAGTATCACAGACAGTACTCAGTTATCTCTGTCACAATTGCACTAATACGGCTACAATCACGTCAAGTATGAATCAGCATATCTTAGAGATGTGTGACTATTCCACATTAAAGTGTATCCAAACCCAAAAACAAAAGTGAAATATACGGCAGTATAACAGTCCCTAGATGTAGTAGCTGCTTTGGTTTTCTCTTGCTCATGCTTTTTTTTCCTGTAGATCAGTGGTCATCAAACCCTGTGCTCAGGGCCCACTAACAGGCCAGGTTTTATGTATTACCTTTGGGAGACGCAGACTAGATAGAATACTGCAATCGCTGAGCAGCAAATGATATCACCTGTAATGTATTTCAGTTATATTACAAACCTGGCCTGTTAGTGGGCCCTGAGAACAGGATTGATGACCACTGCTGTAGATCACACTTCCTGCCCCTTCTTGTCTTTACTCATTGAGCCATGGTTTTCATACATACCTGACTTTGAAAATGTCTTCCTTTTGTTCATCTTTATCAGTCATGGTAAATTGATGGAACTAGTAGTTATCACAATTAATTAGGTTCATTATGGAAAGTGACAAGGACACTGAGGGGTTGATTTACTAAAACTGGAGAGTGCAAAATCTGGTGCAGCTGTGCATGGTAGCCAATCAGCTTCTAACTTCAGCTTGCTCAATTCAGCTTTGAAAACCTGGAAGCTGATTGGTTACTATGCAGAGCTGCACCAGATTTTGCACTTTCCAGTTTTAGTAAATCAGCCCCTGTATTTCTTTCAAGGTCAACTGAAGATGTTTCTAGCCTGAAGAGTGAAAACAACTGCAGCCACCTTATCTAAATACTGTAAGCGGCGATATATTGGATTTTTGTTTTTAAGATTCATATGACACAGACATTATGGTTGTATAAACCTATTATGGATTAACATAGTACCCAGTCAGGAAAGCAGTTTTATATCTGCAGGGCTAGCTTACAATCATACTTCAAAATATATATTTTTTTCATTATGGTATCTTTTCAGTTAGAAACAGGAGAAATAAAAATGTCTGCCACTGAGTAATGAGTTAGAAGCAGCTGGAATTCCCAGTAGAGGCAGGTCCACTATTGAACTATTTGAAACCTTAACTTTCAAAACATGCCCTGGCCAGCTGTCCAGACAGCTGCTCTATTTGCCTGTGACAACGATAAGAATGGTTGGGAGACGGATGACATAATTTACTACAACTTTTATCCATAATATAAACAATGATGATGTCACAACATAAGTAGAACAGGTAAACCAGGAACAGAAGGTTTTTTTTTTTTGTAAAGAGAAGATCTGAAGACAGATTCCAATACCTTAGGCAAGATGTATAAAAATGCCCCTTTCACACGATCGGACCATTCAGGTCCGCCTGTCAGTTTTGACGGCGGACCTGAACGGCTGCTCCATGCAGTCCTATGGAGCGTCAGGATGTCAGCGGAGACATCCAATCCGATCCGCCAAAATCAAACGGATGGCGATACGTCCCCATCCGTCCATGGTGGATCGGATCGGGTGAGATCTGATAAAAACAGACATGCTGTCTGTTTTCATCAGATCTCCCCATAGGAGACAGCGGCGCTTCCACAAGCCCCCCACCGCTCAGTGAGCAAAGAGGGACCTGTCATCAGCGGACAGATCTCCCGCTGAGCTGGTGGGAGCTCTGCCTGTGCGGAAGAGGCCTAGTCTAGACTTATTTAGGTGTTTAATAATATTTTCAGATAAAGTGTACATAGATGTTGGCACACACTCCTCTGAACAGTGGAATACATGTAGAAAATGTACTTGGCTCTTTGGGTACCTTGCCTAATCAGGCATATTGTTCTGGTAATTCCACCATCTAACACTCTCCGATGTTACCAACTGCAGATCCTGGTGAGAATAACGGCAGCTCCCAATCAAAGGCTAAAACAATGTTGTACACAGGCTGAAGCAGGTGTCCCCACTTAAAGATTTATTGGTGACAATAGTCGATGGGGCAGACATTGATGGTGAACCCTGACAGCAATAAAAATATCTGTTTTTCCTTTGAATTAAATAGTAAACAATTCTAGCACTACTGTCATAGAAACCTATGTGGCAACAAGCAGACCTGGGACTAGGACTGGCCTAGTGCAAGATGCCCACCTACCCGATTTTTAGGACAAGTAGATATTTGCTTATGTATAGCTTAAAGAGACTGTTCGCATTTCAATCTCGCAATGATAAGGAAGAAGGATGTTAATATGTTGCTATGGTTACCAAAGCCTAAATCTTTCTATTCAGACTTGCTGGTAATCACTACTGAGTGCAGAAATCCCAGTGGAAAAGCACAGTAAACAGGTTATAGGTTATACATTCCCTGTATATGCTGATCGGTAACTCGGCCCTATCTCCTGCCTGTGTCTCATTTGACACCATGCAATAATTTCCATTGGCTGTCCTGACCCTTTCCAAATATTGCGCTGCACCAAAATACATGGTACTTTATCACTATGCATTTTGGCATGTGAATTAGCAAGTGTTGCGGTGCCATTAAGAATTATTTTTTTGTTTACAAACTTTTATTGAAAAGAAATAGATGATGGTACAAATATATAAGAACAGTGCATATACAGAGTGAGAGTCAGCACATAGAAGAAAACAATGCCAGTGGATAAATCAGAATACAGTGCAAAGGTTACAAATATAATCCAATATGACAAAAGTATTATAAGGCTGTAAATCATGAAATATGTTGAAGTCAAACAATATCAGAGATAAAAAGATAAACTATGGGGTCTAGGCTGTGTTAAAGAATAGGGGGGAATGTTCAGTCCAAGGAGACCATTTATTATTAAAAATGTGCATAGTATTTTGTAAAGTATGGAATATTTTTTCCATTAGATTTATATTGTTGATTCTGGGTTTGAGTGGGGCTAGGGGGATTGATGGAGATTTCCATTGGGATGCTATTAGCCAGTGTATGGCGATAACGGTGCCATTAAGAATTATTGGGCCCTGTCACGTGTCTGCAGAATGGCAATGTGTTTTTCCGTTCACAAAGTCTCGCTCACAGGGATGTAACACGTACGAGACAGATAATATTACTTAACCACTTGCTTACTGGGCACATATACCCCCTTCCTGCCCAGGCGAAATTTCAGCTTTCAGCACTGCGTCGCTTTAAATTAAAATTGCGCGGTCGTACCACACAAACAAAATTGACGTCCTTTTTTTCCCCACAAATAGAGCTTTCTTTTGGTGGTATTTGATCACCTCTGCGTTTTTTTTTTTGCGCTATAAACAAAAAAGAGCGACAATTTTGAAAAAAAAACACAATATTTTTTACTTTTTGCTATAATAAATTATTTTTTAAAAAAAAAATTTTTTTTTCTCAGTTTAGGCTGATATGTATTCTACATATTTTTGGTAAAAAAAACAATCGCAATAAGCGTATAGTAATTGGTTTGCGCAAAGTTTATAGTGGCTAGGAAAAAATGGATAGAATTCTGACAATTTGTTTTTTTGTTTTTTTTTTACTAGTAATACGGCGATCTGCAAATTTTGTCAGGACTGCGATATTGCGACGGACACATCGGACACTTTTGACACATTTTTAGGACCATTCACATTCATACAGTCTGCAGTCACACACTCCCACCACACAAATTGCATATTGAACACTGTCTGTGCCCTCCCCATAAACCCTGCACACTAGAGTGTAGCTCCGTTCAGCAGCAGTCTCTACCTCTTCCTAATTTTGAAGAAGCAAGGATTCTTATTACTTCCCATTGTGCAGCACAGCATTGGGCTTCACTCATCACTCTCTATCCAGTATCCGTACCAGCAGTAGTGTGTCCTGTCAGTATACAGAGCATTCTTGATATTCTGACAGCAACAGAGCATGTGTATTAACCTGTCAGACATTGACTGAAGTGTGTGTGCATTAACATTTCAGTAATCCACAGAGCTAACCCATCAGTCCCCTAGCTTATTACCATCAATCCTTCAATGACCTGTCTGCAGTGAATGTGATCTGCTTCAAGAGCACATGCATCAACTCCTCACTTCTCAGCCTTTTGGCTTAATCATGTGTAGTATTTGTTCTTATTAGTGTCCAGCAGGGGCGCTCCACGCTTTTCTCTGGACCTTATGGATAGGATAATTGCTGTATAGTATGATGAATGAAAACTGCGCTTAGGACGGGTAGTGTGGTTGGAAGAAGACTGCAGCCCCCCCCCTAATTAGATACCCCAATTGATGTGCTAAAAGAATATGTGATGTGTGGTGGGGGTGGTGGCGCTGTCCAGGTATTCCTAATTAAATGAATGCAGGATAGTGCCTTTTGCTTTGATGACTTGGGTTCTGAGATACCTTACCAATGGGTAAGGAAACTGAATAGAGCATGCACCACGTAAGGTGTGGGTTGAAAGTACTTTACTGGCGTGTAGGGTTACAAGGGGACAAGTACCTCCTGATTTGAACTGTGCTACCTGGTCAAGTCATGGGCTGGGAAGGCAGGGAGCCCATGGTGTCAAGCATTCCCCGGGAGTGGCACCCTGGGAGAGCTTCTAGTTTCATTATGGGTTTGAGACCTCACTGAGAACGAGCACTTTGCCAGGACACCCTTGCCTTTTTCTGGCACTGCGCCTCATGTACTAGGCCTTTTGGCTGAGACTGGAGCAACGTTTTTTTTACCAAGTTGCAAGGCCTAGCCATTATTTACTTGCATATTTATTTTTCTCTCAACGTGCGCTTATGTTAGTTTGTGTTACCTTTTCACTCTGGGTGGAGAGTCCTTGGGCCTACCCTTGAAGTCTAAATGGAGGATGTGTAGCCATTAGGTTCCTTTCTCCCCTGCCTAGGGCAGTCTCTCTTCAGGAGAGCTCCTCACCTAGTACTCAGTGGTCTGCTGCAGCTGATTATGAGGAGAGTGGTCTGCCAGGCCTTTTGGCCGAGTGAGCCTGCGTGTGCCTTACCCTCATTAGAAGCCTTGCGCCCCAGGGGGTCAGAAAGGGGTCCTACTTCTTTAGGAGGTGGAAAAGAAATACACCCTAAGTGCACTTTTTTTGTGTGTGTGTTCACATGCAATTTTTTGTTCACTTACTGGTGTTTAGTGTTTGCACACCCACCACCAGTTAAAAAAAAAAAACATACATCAACCCCTAAGTGTAAGCACATTAACCACTTAGTGATTTGTCCTCAGCATATAAGCATTGCCCCTTAGCACTCAGCAGGTGTGAGTGTGAGTTAATTAACCCCTTTGTGACCTGTCTTCAGCATATAAGAAATAACCCCTCAGCACCCAGTTCCACTCAGGTAGGTTAACCCCTCAGGTCCCATTCCTCTGGGAAAATGTGATAACCCTTCGACACTCAATCTTCAGGCCATGTGCATTATCCTCTCAGTCCCCAGGCACTCATCTCCTTCTGCACATACTGCCATACCCTTCTTTAGAATTGTTTGCTCTATCCCCAAAATGCCCAACCTTTCCTGAGCTGAAACAGGTACACTTTTTCATTTTAATTTTTTTTATAAAAATATGACAGCATTAAATGGTATGCTTGTTAATTATAATATCTTACATTTTGCAGGTAATTTCGTAAAAAAATTCCAAAGGTTCACAAAGTTTTTCTCACAAATGTACATATGTTTATTATTTGAGGATACAGAACTGGTTCTATCTGATGACACTTAATTGAACAATGCCACGCAAAAGAACACAGAAACACCCTTAGGTTTAAGTTCAGTCTCTTTAGTCAACCAGAAAAATGTCCAAAAAAGCAATAGTGGCTTAGGGGACTTTAATTGTGGCACACATTATTTTATATTGATAACAATGACTCAGAGTTTAAACAGTTCATTAAACCAGAATTTGTTTTGAGAAAAAATATTTTGCATGTTTATTAGCAAAGCCATAAAATATGTATAAAATCATTAGACATTTTACTAAGCACCCAATGCTGTATGTATAAATGGGACACACATCTCTAGGGGGTGTATAAGAAGTGCCAGTACTGGGATATCTAAGCACTGACACTTAGACCCCTTTCACATTGAGGAGTTTTTCAGGCGGTACAGCGCTAAAAATAGCACTGCTATACCGCCTGAAAAACTCCTGGCAAGCAACCTTAATGTGAAAGCCCGAGGGCTTTCACACTGGGGCAATACGCTGGCGGGAGAGAAAAAGATCTCCTGCAGGCAGCATCTTTGGAGTGGTGAGAGGAGCGGCGTGTATATCGCTCCTTCCCATTGAAAACAATGGGAAACCGCTGCAATACCGCCCGCAATGGGCCTCTATAGAGGCCCATTGCGGGCCGTAATAACCCTCTCACGGCAGCTAGCGGGGGTTAATACCGCTAGCGGCCGCAACTCACGGCAAATCCGACGGTATAACGCCGCTATTTTTAGCGGCGCTATACCGCCAGCGCGGCTCCAGCCCCAGTGTGAAAGGGGCCTTATACTTCCCCTAGAATTGTTCACCCAGTTTATATACTGCACATTGTACAACTGTTATAGTGTACTGCATTATGGTTTTATATATATTTTATGGCTTTGGTAATAAAAATGTAATGTATTATGTACAATATATCTGTTCTTATGCATTGTTTAGATCCTGGAGGTATACTAATCAAAATAAACACATCTATGACATTTACATTATCCACTTTGGGTGTCAATTTTTCTAGGTATACAACATTATTCATTCTTTTATTCAAACCTTTCTACATTGTCTTAATCATGAAGAAATTAATTATAGAATTACATTTTTAACAGGGGTTCCCTAAAAACTGATAGCTATTTCAAGAGTTCCCCAGAGGTAAACCAGTTGAGAAAAGCTGGTGTATATAGCAGTGGTGGCTCGTCCATATGGAGCGCAGGGGCGCCCCCCCCCCCATATCATGTGTCAGACGTGTTGATTCCAATGTTTTTTTTTTAAGCACGTGATTAGAGCCTGAGGCTTTAATTGGCTTAAAAAAAGGATGGGCTTGGGGCGCAGAACGACCTAGATGGGGTAAGTGTGGGGACCGATTGATCCACTGACCGGGGGAAGAGAAACTGGAGTCCCTCCCGACTGCCGGGGGGGGGGGGGATAGGGTGTTGGGGTATGGGTGGTGGCGTTGGGCGGATCCCCCCAAAAATATACCACCAGCCGCCCTTGGTATATAGTATACAATCACTGTATGTAGTTTATACAGTGAGGGAGAGTTAACAAAACAGGTTAATTTAGAATCCTGTGCAGCTGTGCATGTTAGCCAATCGGCTTCTAACTTCAGCTTGTTCAATTAAGCTTTAAGAATAAAACCTGGAAGCTGATTGGTTTCTACACAGAGCTGCACCAGATTTTGCACTCTCCAGTTTTAGTACATCTCCCCAAATGTGTCACTAAGGCTAGCTAAACATTAGAGTCGGTTCACACTGGGGCGACTTGGGATCCGACTTGAGGTCGTCTCAAGTCGCGCTGTCCAGAAAAGCAATGCAAGTGAATGGGAGCGGTGTTAATACACACTACTCAAGTTGCTCCGACTTCAGAAAAGGTTCCTGTAGGACTTCAATCCGACTTCTAGGTGACTTGATTTCAATGGAAGTCGCCTCCAAGTCTGATCACTGTCTTAACTGAAGCTACTTTCCAGATAAAATAACATACATTTCTCAGGCAAACCCCTTCCTCCCCCTCCCTCTCCCAGAGCTGATTGTTGTTGCCACTGAAATGTCTCCTGTCCTGAGACGACTTCAAGTCGTGTTGTAAATCGCCCCAGATCGCCCTGTGGTTCATGTTCAAGTCGTGTCGGAGTCGCCTCTGAAAGTCGTGCTGGAAGTCGTGTCGTCCCAGAACCGACACACGACTTGAAGTCATCTCCAAGACAGGAGACAGACATTCCAGTGGCCAATAAAACAACAATCAGCTCTGGGAGAGGGAGGGGGAGGAAGAGGTTTGCCTAAGAAATGTATGTTATCTTATCTGGAAAGTAGCTAGTGATCAGACTTCTGAGGCGACAAGTCGGATTGAAGTCGTACAGGAACCTTTTCTGAAGTCGGAGCGACATGAGTAGCGTGTATTAACACCGCTCCCATTCACTAACATTGTTTTTCTCTACAGCGCGACTTGGGATGACTTGAGGCGACCTCAAGTCGGATGCCAAGTTGCCCCTTAGTGGTTCTTTATTTGATGCAGCATATTATAGCAATGAAAATCTCTTATGACCAGTGTTTCATCATTTCCTTTATCAGCAGAAAACGATTATTGCTGTAACAACCCCGTTGGTATGCATCACTCTACAACAGCACTGAAGACAGGAAGGCACCATAGTGTCACCAAAGGACCCATCTGCTTATGAATAGGATAACATTGCTAACTGAACAAAGTGATATAATAAATGTCTGGGGAACACATAGTCTATCCTCATGAGACAACTACTCTAATCCTAGAAGTCAGGTAACCAATTAGGTAAAAAGCTACAGTTGTCACCCGTGTTTAATGCTTTATCTATAGAAAAAGAAAATATACGACTACCGTATATGCCAACGGCAAGACTGAATTGCGTAGTTTGTGGATACTTTATTCATTTCCTTCTGCTTAATGAGAATTTTACACAGTTATGCAGGAGGTGAATTGTAAAAAAAGGCATTAACCACTTAAGGACCTCCGCACGCACATATACGGCCACAGAATGGCACGGATGGGCACAAGGGCGTAAATTTACGTCCTCGCCCAGTAGCGGGTCGGGGGTCAGATCGGGACCCCCTCCGCGGCGTGCGGAGGTCCCCGTGTCTCCGGGAGCGATCCGGGACGAGCGGGTGGATGTCGGTGTTTGCCCGCCCCCCCGCGATCGCTCCCAGCCAATAGCAGTGCTCCCCCCTTTGTGTCACTTCCTCCTCCTGTGTTTACACAGGAAGGGGGAAGTGATGTAATCTCTCATCGCAGCGGTATTTCCAACCACTGCAATGAGAGGAACACCTCACAGTAAGTGTGCACCAACATTACACTGACACACACACACATAGGCATACTTAACCCCTTGCGATCTCCCCCCCCACCCCCCCTGTCACAGTGTCACTGAATGCAGTGATCTAATCACTGCATTTAGTGTCAGTGTGACAGGCAGTGTAAAATCAGTTAGTGTTAGGTTCAGGATAGCCCCCCCCACCCCCCCTAATAAAGTTTTAACCCCCTGATCACCGCCCTAGTTAACCCTTTCACTCCCTATTGCCAGCGTCACTAAGCGATCATTTTTCTGATCGCTGTATTAGTGTCGCTGTTCCCGCTAGGTAGCTATTTTTTTTTATTGCGATTTTTTTTTTTTTACTAAAGACATGTGGCTAAATACATTTTGGTCTAAATGTTTGACTAAAATTTAGTTTATTTGATTATTTTTTTTAACAAAAAGTAAAAAATAGTGTTTTTTTTTTCAAAAATCTCGCTCTATTTTTGTATATAGCGCAAAAAATAAAAATCGCAGAGGTGATCAAATACCACCAAAAGAAAGCTCTATTTGTGGGAAGAAAAGGACGCAAATTTTGTTTGGGAGCCACGTCGCACGACCGCGCAATTATCTGTTAAAGCGACGCAGTGCCGAATCGCAAAAACACCTTGGGTTATTTACCAGCGTATTGGTCCGGGTCTTAAGTGGTTAAGTGATATATTACTGCTCATTTACTTATGTTTGGTCTAGCAGCTATGGCAGAGAAATTGTCATCCACTTGTGTTTCGTCTTCAAGTATGAATCGCTTTTGCGACTTTTGGGACCGGTTTATGGGATGGAGATTTCAAAACAAGTGAGTTGCCTCAGGTGGTATCCATGTTGAGAAAATAATCCTAGAACAGGGATGTCCAAACTTTTTTCAAAGAGGGCGAGATTTGATGAAGTGAACATGCATGAGGGCCGATCATTTTGCCCCGACATTCTTTGAACCATTAAAAGTTGGTTTACTGTGTTCGTCCGAGCACTAATACACGCCCAACAATAATTTTCTTGCATTTGTGGCTGTGTGTGGTAAAGAGATGTTATTTGTGTGTGTGTGTATATATATATATATAATCTTTTGTGGCCCCAACGAATCCCTGAGCGCCGCTCAGGACTAAGGATGAGCTTAGGCGTGTTATTTGGATTTACTGTATTTATCGGTGTATAATATGCACCTTCACTTTAAGAGGGAAGTTTCAGGAAAGAAAACTTAAATTTTAAATAAAGAACTGTGAAGCAAAATAAGAGTCAGTGCCCATGAATGCAGCCTAATCCGTGCCCATCTGCAGCCTCACCATTGCCATGAATTCAGCTTTTCCATTGCCATGAATGCAGCCTCACCATTGCCATCAGTGCAGCCTGAGCGATGCCTGTCTGCAGTCTCGGAGGGGATGGGGGGGGGGGGCCAGACCAGCGCTACAGATTACAAACAGCAGAATCTCCTGTTTACACAGCAACCTCTTTAATATAATATTCCGCCTCCTATGATAGACAGAAGAGTCGTCCAATGGCAGACCAGGAGACGGGACTTCCTATTACAGATGCCACAACATGAGTAAAAAGGATATTCTCCTGTAGGTAATCTGATGGCACTTGCCCCCCCCCCCCCATCACCTCAGAGGCAGCGGCGATAGATACAGTATAAATCTTTTGTATAAATCTTTTGTGGCCCCATTGGGAACCACATTAAACCGGAACAGGGGCCGGACTTTGGACATGCCTGTCCTAGAATCACGTCTGCATGAACATGCTTGGGCTCTCCTGTTGTTTAGCCCCCCCCCCCCTTTTATTGATATGGTTTCCAATCAATGTGTCCCAGTTTCTTCATATATTATAATTGGGAAAGAAAAATTTGACAAAAACTTAAAGGGGTTGTAAAGGTACAATTTTTTATTTATTTTTCCTAAATAGCTTCCTTTATCTTAGTGCAGTCCTCCTTCACTTACCTCATCCTCCATTTTGCTTTAAATGTCCTTATTTCTTTTGAGAAATCCTCACTTCCTGTTCTTCTGTCTGTAACTCCACACATAATGCAAGACTTTCTCCCTGGTGTGGAGTGTCTTGCACGCCCCCTCTTTTGGACTACAGGTGAGTCAGGACGCCCACTAACACACAGCTCTTTTCTCTATCTGCAACGTAGAGAGCATCCTGACTCTCCTGTAGTCCAAGGGAGGGGGCGAGCACGACACTCCACACCAGGGAGAAAACCTCGCATTACTGTGTGGATTTACAGACAGAAGAACAGGAAGTGAGGATTTCTCAGAAGAAATAAGGACATTTAAAAGCAAAATCGAAGGATGAGGTAAGTAAAGAAAGCTATTTAGAAAAAATAAATTGTGCCTTTACAACCCCTTTAATTTTCCTTTTCTTCAGTTCCTATACTTGAGGTCCAGGGCTTCAGAATCACTATTTTTGTATAACTTTATAACTGAATTATGGAATCTATTTAAATCTAGAAGAAATAACTAATAATTAAGAGAAATAAATAATCCAAATAAAACCAACGGAAGAAAGTAGATGTATCCTTTACACTCTACTGTGTTCATTATAAGTTCACAGATGCTCTTTAGCATTTGACCTAAACCAGGGGTGGCCAACCAGTGACCCGGGGGCCACATGTGGCCCGCGGAGCCCTCTGATGTGGCCCGCGACCCCCTGCTCTGGAATGGTGGGTTGGCAAGCCCAGATTGCAGGTTGCCCACCCACCATACCACAGCATCAGTGTTGTGAATAAAGCTGGTTGTAGAGGAAGGAAGTGGCTGTGGAGCAGAGCCCCATAAGCCGATGCTTCCTCTACACTGCTGGCTTTTGCCACAGTCAGAGTCTATGGTAAAGTTCAGCTAACCCGCAGGATAGACACAGGTGCCCTACACTGCACCCATGGTGTGGGTAAATCGCAGCACATCAGTCTTAGGCCCTTGTCACACGATCAGCCCGACCAAATGGGACCCTCAATTCACCTCTGGACCGACAGATGTCCATTTACGCCCGCCTGCCTCCAATCCGAAAAACAGAAGGGAATTTGTCCCCTTCCATCTGAGCAGATCTGAGGGCCTATAGAGTAGCCATGAATTGTCATCCCTCCACTCTACTCATTGTGGCCCACGACTGGTTGCCAAGTTGCTTTAGTGGCCCTCGCTCTTCAAAAGGTTGGGCACCTCTGACCTAAACCCTCTTAAAAGATTAAACACATCTTTAGTTGCAAGTGACAAGCGAAAGTATAATATGGCTGAAGGCTTCTGCTGGAGTATAGACTGGGATTTGAATGACAAGGCAAGGAACACATAATGAGATAATCCCTGAAAAGCTAGACATTAGCTAGGAAAAATAAAAAAATACCATGAAATGGGATTGACACTGAATCCATTAAGAACAGTGAGCATAATCACCATAGCACCAAAATAGCCTAAAAAACATCAATACATTGTTAAACGACAATGTTTTTATTTGTGAAAGATAGGAAGTCAAGATCCTGGTGTGGTGCCACCTGTTGCACAATATACAATACACAAAACTAACAATATTACTTTAATGAGGATTAAAAAAGAAATAAAGCTTTGTTCTCTTGCTTGTAGTGTCACCACAGGAGGTGCATTTGTCTCTAAACTCAGAATGGAATGTCATGAGGTTCAAACAAAGAGCATGGCACTGGTTGGAAAAACTGTGGACTATGTATATGTCACCTAGGTTTCTCACATTCATATTGGTTAGGGGCTTTAGGCCTGATAACTGATATAGAGAAATTTAAACTTGTTCTCTCAGAATCTGAATAAGCCCTACAGCCAAAAGCCTATGGGTGGGATAGAGTCCCAATTTTTAAGCCCAGGTTTTACCTGGTAGCCAGACTGTTTAGTTTCAGCGGTGCACAGGCCTTAAAAAATATGTGAGCTGACTGATGTTTATTGCTCCCTATACATGATTCCCTCTGCTGAGAGAGTCTTCTGCTGTGAGAAAAGGCTGAATGATGGCAGAACACTATGAACTTGCTGTATAAAGTCCTCCTGCATTGAAACTATGTTGTGTCCTTCTTTTGTTACATAGTCCAGTTCAAAAAATACACAAGTCCTTCCAGTTCAACCAATAAAAGGAAACATTTTTATAAAAGTAAAATCCTATATACAAACACGCAATCCTATACCTACAGTTGATGCGGAGGAAGGCAAAAAAAACTCCAGCAAAGCATGATGCAATTTGCTCCAGCAGGGGAAAAATTCCTTCCTGATCCTCTAAGAGGCAATCGGATATTCCCTGGATCAACTTTACCTATAAATTATAGTATCCAGTTATATTATGTATAATTAGGAAAGAATCCAGTCCTTTTTTAAAGCAACCTACTGAGCTGGACAGAACCAACTCTTAAGGGAGTCTATTCCACATTTTCACAGCTCCTACTGTGAAGAAATATTTCCATATTTGGAGATTAAATCTCTTTTCCTCCAAACATAAAGAGTGCCCCCTTGTCCTTTGTGATGACCTTTTAAAGTGAATAACTCAACACCAAGTTCATTATATGGACCACTCATGTATTTATACATGTTAATCATATCCCCCCCTTAACCACTTGAGGCCCGCGCTACCGTCGGATGACGGCAACAGCGCGGGCCTGAATATCCAACATGCCGTCATTTGACGGCATGTCTTTCTGGCTTTCCCAGCGCGCGCTGCACAGCGCGCTGCGGGGAAGCCCTGTGTTGTCCGTGTCCCTTGGACACGGACAATCACAGATCGCGGCAAACGGCCAATCAGAGCGGCCGTTTGTGATGCGATCTGTGGGCGAATGAGAGATGATCTCTCATAGATCATCTCTCATTGCCGGCTCACACAGAGACAATGTCCTGTCTCTGGAGGGGAGGAGCCCGATCTGTGTTCCTTCCTACATAGGGACACAGATCGGTCACCCCCCCAGTCACCCCCCCCCCTCCTCCCACAGTTAGAACACACCTAGCATACACATTTAACCCCTTCCTCACCCCCTAGTGTTAACCCCTTCAATGCCAGTCACATTTATACTGTAATTAGTGCATATTTATAGCACTGATCGCAGAATAAATGTGAATGGCGCCAAAAATGTGTCAAAAGTGTCCGATGTGTCCGCCATAACGTTGCAGTACCAATAAAAATCGCAGATCGCCGCCATTTCTAGTAAAAAAAAAATAATAAAAAATAATAATTCTCTCCCCTATTTTGTAAGCGCTATAACTTTTGCGCAAACCAGTCGCTTATTGCGATTTTTTTTTTTTTTTTTTTTTACCAAAAATATGTAGAAGAATACGTATCGCCCTAAACTGAGAAAAAAAATGTTTTTTTTTTTTAATTGGGATATTTATTATAGCAACAAGTAAAAAATATTATATTTTTCTTCAAAATTGTCGCTCTTTTTTGTTTATAGCGCAAAAAATTAAATCGCACAGGCGATCAAATACCACCAAAAGAAAGCTCTACTTGTGGGGAAAAAAGGACGTAAATTTTGTTTGGGAGCCACGTCGCACGACCGCGCAATTGTCAGTTAAAGTGACGCAGTGCCGGAAGCTGAAATTTTACCTGGGCAGGAGGGGGGTGTAAGTGCCCAGTAAGCAAGTGGTTAATCTCCTCTAGTTCATGATTCTCAGGCAATTCTCGTTACAATATACTATATTTAGAAATCTTCCTAGACAGAATTGAGACAACTTTGTCAATGTTATTTTGAGTGTAGTGGCTCAAAATATCCACTTATATCATGACCATGCTACTTTTTTCTTTTTGGTGCGGTGTTATTTTAACTGACAATTGCACGGCCATGCAACACTGTACACAAACAAAAATTTATATATTTTTTTTTTTCCCTCCAGCGTTTTGTAGCTTCAGGCTTCAAGCTACAAAACACCCAGGTGTGAATAGGGTCTTAGACCAATATGTATTCTGCTACATATTGTTGATAAAAAATCCCAATAAGCATATATTAATTGGTTTGTGCAGTTATACCTACAAATTATGGGATATATACTGGAATTTTTATTTGTTTGTTAATTTTTATACTAGTAACTAGTTTTATATTAGTAATGGTGTTGATCAGCAACTTTTAGCAGGATTATGATGGTTTGGTAGGCAGTCTGAAACTTGTGACACTTTGTGGGAACCAGTGACACTAATACAGTGATTAGTGCTAAAAATATACACTGTCACTGTACTAATGACATTGGCTAACATCAAGGGCAATCAAGGGTTAAATGTTTGCTTAAAAGTGCTTGGTGCATTAACAGTGTGCTGTTTCTAATAAGGGATGTGCTGGCTTTGCAGGGAAACAAAAAACGGCACATCCCCGCTGACAGGCCAGAGCTCTGTATTTACATTCATGTACGAGGAACGTTCAAGTCAAACCAGGACTTTTAATTTTACAGCTCTAAAAAGGGATGCTAGCATGCCAGTAGTAAATGCAGTAGTAAGTGGCAAGTGTGTCCTATCACTGATAGGCGGTGCACATGTCGAGGCCCAGTCCAGAGACCGTTGATCAAGATGACAGACAACAGTGTTGGTGTGTGCATGAAACAGAGTGTGGTGATGAAGTTTCTTGTGAACGAAGGCGTAAAACCTGCAGATATTCACAAAAGACTTCAAGTGCAGTACAGTGATGAGAGGCTCAGCCGCAGTAAGACATTTGAATGGTGTAAATGTACGTACGTCCGGCAATGACAACTCCGGGGCCGCAGTGGTTCCCAGCCCACAGCTATCATTCTTGTGAACATTCAGTGCATGGAATGCCTGATCCTGGATAATCTACGCATAACCTGTAGTGAAATTGCACAAGAAGTGAATCCTTTCTGATGATGAAGTGAAGCAGGATGTCCTAGGATGGTTCAGGCATACTGACAAATCTTTCTATGCCCAAGCTTTCCAGGCATGAGATACAATCTGTGATAATTGTATAATAGTAGCAGGGGAGTGTGTTGAGAAATAAATGCAGCTTCCACTCCTTGAAATTTGTTCTTTTATTATAAAAACTCAAAAGTTTGACTTGAACGCCCCTTGTAGATCAGGAGTTCTATCCTCACTGTTGCATACTCATTCTTATGCTCCAAAAAACTGAAATCAAGGAACTAGCTTTCAGAAAAAGTCATGGTGCCTATACTGTATATACACACCTCCGAGTACTGCTTTGTCAAATATAATAAAAGTAAAATCCCATCCACCTCGACCACTAACTATGAACATTAAAATAAAAAAAAGTATCACTTTGATACTGTTGACCACCCGCTCTTTCTTAACCACTTCAATACAGGGCATTTTCACCCCATTCCTGCCCAGACCAATATTTATTTTTCAGCGCTGTCGCACTTTCAATGACAATTGCGCGGTCATGCAACACTGGACCAAAAATTAAATCTTTATGTTTTTTTCCCCACAAATAGAGCTTTCGTTTGGTGGTATTTGATCACATCTGCGATTCTTATTTTTTGCACTATAAACAAAAAGTGCAACAATTTTGAAAAAAACACAATATTTTTTAATTTTTGATTTAATAATTATCACAATTACTATTTTTTTTAATGTTTTTTTTCCCTGAATTTAGGCCAATAATATTCTTCTACATATTTTTGGTAAAAAAAAAAAAAAAATTGCAATAAGCGTATATTGATTGGTTAGCGCAAAAGTTATAGGGCCAGATTCAGGTAGATGGGCGAATGTTTATTTTGGAGTAACGTTTCTCATTTACGTTACTCCGCCGAAACTTTAGGAGCAAGTACTGTATTCACAAAGCACTTGCTCCTAAAGTTGCGGCGGCGTGGCGAAAATGAGCCGGCGGAATTCAAATTGGGCGGGTAGGGGGCGTGTATTATTTAAACTAGGCACGATCCCGCGGCGAACGTACTGCGCATGCGTCGACTGTCAGTGCGCATGCTCCAAATTCTGTCAGTGAACGTCAATGATGTCAATCCCCATTCACGGACGTTTTACGCAAACAACGCAAACATTTTTAAATTCGACGCGATGACGACGGCCATACTTAACATAGGATACTGCACTAGGGGGCTGGTTTTTCTTTACGCCGCGTATCTCTTACGGAAACGTCGGAAAGTCACTGCGTCGGGCCCGAATACGATCATGAATTGCCGATTCTCGCTGATTAACATATTCTCGGCGTTAATCAGCGGGAACGCCCCGAGCGCCATTTTTAAAATTGCAGTTCCGATACGACGGAGAAATACAATTAGGCCGCTCGTATAGGAACTCCAACCCAGCGTTTCTTGTTTTCTGCTTACTGAAAACAGAAACGCCGGCTCAAAGTGAGAGTTAGGCTGGAGTATCACTGATACTCCAGCCTAACTCTACCTGAATCTGGCCCATAGCGTCTACAAAATAGGGGATAGATTTTTGGCATTTTTTTTTACTAGTAATGTCAGCGATCTGCGATGTTTCATTGCGACGGACATATCGGACACTTTTGACACATTTTTGGGACCATTCACATTTATAGAGCGTTTAGTGCCATAAAACTGCACTGAATACTGTGTAAATGTGACTGGCAGGGAAGGGGTTAACACTAGGGGCCGATAAACGGGTTAACTCCCTAGGGGGTGATTCTAACTGTAGGGGAGGAGAGACTGATCTGTGTTACTCTGTACTGGCAACACACATTGGTCCCATCTCCTCTGACAGGACGTGGATCTGTGTGTTTCCACACACAGATCCATGGTCCTGCAGTGATATCTGGCAATCGCGGGTGCACAGTGTGCGCCCCCTAGACGGCCGGGAAACCCAGGACATCATATGCCGTTCATCCGGAGGGAAGGTTCCTGCCGACGTCATGTTATATTGACTCGGTAAGGAACCGGTTTAAGAGGAAATAAAGCCTTAAAAAAAAAAAAAAAAACTGCAAGACAAAGGCATAATGAGCTAGTATGCATAGCATGGCATAGGACGGTGTACAAGGACGGCATAGCATACCGTTCCTGTACACCGTTTGGGCAGGCCAACATCTCTCCTGGAGGCTACCTCCGGGTATCGCGGCTTCGCCGCTGTGATTGGCCTGAGCCGCAACAATGTCACTCAGGCACGGGCTCATTTAGGTACGTCACGATCGCTGTTGCTAAAGGGCGCATGCACCGTAGACATCGGCGCCCATCATTTCTGTAAATATCTATATTTCGAGCACCTACAGGTGAGCCTTAAAGGGGTTGTAAAGACAAAAATATTTTCCTCTTAAATTACAGTCTGACAGTAGCTGATAAAGTAAAAAGTAATGTTTTGCATTATAACTAGTTTGATAGCTGTTGAAATCGAGCTGTTTTATTCACCTCCGTCACTCCTGAATTATTATTCTCACTGACTTTCTGGTTTGCGGTGCGCATTCATTCTTGCTACATCACGGCCTAATGGGAACTACAGTTCCCATTAGGCTAAGCCTCCATGCCTGTGAGGGATAAGAGAGCATCTTAACGCAGGGCTGTAGTCATAGGGAGAGGGTGAGCACATTCTGCTTTCCACCATGCAAAACGCCTCAGGTGCTGGTGGAAAGCAAGGAGAGACAGGAAATGGCATTTTCAAACCTGAATTACTGTATTTTGGAGGTCAAAAGGAAAAACGAGGTAAGTGATATTTAAATGCTCTAGCTTACAGCAAACAATTGATCTAATAAAAAATGGACCTTTAGTGTTCCTTTAATCTAGGCTTAGAAGTGGTTGTAACAGGTTTACAATCACTTTAATAAACTACATTCCCTTGGCCTCCAAGATTCTGCTCTCTCTTGGTTCTCTGCCTATCTATCACAGCGCTTCTTCAGTTTTACCTACAACTCTGTCTCCTCCTCTCCATTGCTCCTTTCTGTGGGGGTCTGTTCTTGTTCCCCTTCACTTCTCTATCTACACCTCCTTCCTTGGTAACTTGATAACCGCCCACAGCTTCCAATACCATTTACAGGGCTCAAAATTTCAAGTCCTGAGCTACTAGCCAGGCCTCAAGAGTTACTCGCCACCAGTTGCCCCACCTAATTCATACACTGCCCCGCGCCTAATTGCACCCATAAACATGCCCTCGTAGATTATATAAATGTGTTATGCAGAATCAAGTTACAAAATTAAATAATACCAACAAGAACTTTATCAAAATGGGACAGGACACTGGGGGCAGACCAGAGGGACAGGGCACTGGGGGCAGACCAGAGGGACAGGGCACTAGAACTGGGTCTCTTCCCCATTCTCTTGCTGTCTCCTCTGCAACTCCTATCCATCCTCTCTCTCCCTCTCCTATTCATCTCATCATCAGAAGCCTGTGTGTGCGGCTCCACGCTTGCATGTCCCTACTTCCCCCTTTTATTCAGGCTGACAGTGAGGAGAGGAGCTGCAGCACAGCGGGAGGGAATACAATCCAGCGCTGAGATCCACACAACTGCACAGCCATTGACACCATAGCACAGCGCACACTGACACCGCACAGCACACATTGAGACCAGTCTGTTCACAGTGCTCAGGCTGAACTGTTGGACACTTACATAGAGCACAAGGAGAAGAAAACTGCACAAACTGGAAGGCTGCCACTCTCATGTCAGGGCAACTTTCAGTGAGCACTGCACCGGAGTCGTAGTTTTCGCAATCCTCCACCTCACTCATTACTTTCTGCTCTCCAGCTACATTGGTTGGGGGAAGGGGGCAGGCTCAGAGAGGTCATACTGTTAGGTCCCATGGCTTAATGAGAATTGTAAGGAGAGTACCTGCGTACTGCTCTGCCTGTGCGCGGCTCACCAGACTACTTTTCCCGAGCATGCACCTTTCCTCTTCGGCCGCCAATCTCATTGGGACTCTAAGTGTAGACACAGATTGGAGGAAGATTGGTCATGCAGCCCTATTACCACTCGCCCCCAGCTTAAATCCACTCGCCAAATGCTAGTAGGCGAGTGGAAATTTTGAGTGCTGCCATTTATACACCGATGAAACCCAAGTCTACTTCTCTCACCTCACTCCTTCAGTCTCCTCTTGCATTACTAACTTACTAACTGACATATCAACATGGATGTTGCACCACTTATTTAAACTAAATCTCTCTAAAACTGAGCTATTAATATGCCCCCCCCCCGCCCATGCCCCCCTCCATGACTTTTCCACCAAATCAACAATACTACCATCAATCCCTTCCCTCACGCCAGGGGAGGAGACGAGAGAGCTGCGGTGGGACCCCAGAAGTCGCAGATCGGGGCCACATTGTGCAAAACGAGCTGCACAGTGGAGGTAAGTATGACAATGTTTTTTTTTCTTTTTAACAAACCTTAAATACCACTTTAACATGATTCTGTTATTTGTATATATTTACAAAATCACTACAAATGCTGAAATTAAACCATTTTTTGTTTGTAAACCTCCTCGGGTCTGACTGACTTCCAAATCACATTTTTGTGGATTTGGAGCATTCCTAAAATATGTAGACAAAAAGACACTTCTACTTTATGTAATCAGTTCCCAAATAAAGTAATTGTTGGCAGCCACAAAGTCAAGAATAAGGTTGGGTAGTATTCATGCAGGATGACATTATACAGTGAAGATGCATATTGCCTCTGCCAGTCCTCTTGTCTGCAAAGGGAGTGGTCAGGGATGGACTGGCCATTGGGACTACAGGGAGTTTCCCGGTGGGCCGATGGCTCAGCGGGAGTTGTCCGGCCGCCATGGGAGAGACCTCTCAATGTGGGCCAGTCTGGATGAAGTCCAGGGCCAAATTTTTGTCCCAGTCCAGCCCTGGGAGTGGTCAAATGTACATTTTTGTGAAGCACAATGCTTGTTTAGTAACAGACAGGACTGTATTTCCCATAATGGTACATGTGGGCCAGTGCTTAGGTCAGCAGTTTAGAAGTAATTAGGCACGAAATCCGGCCATAGACGGTTACAATCTTGGGTGGTTCAGCAGGGACCGGCTGAGATTCGAGCCATGTATAGGCAGGCTGGGTGTATCCAAGTCGATCCATCGTTCAACTTGGATAAAACGAGCTTTTTAGGATGTAATTACTGCCCGGGAGAACACAATAGCTCAGCGGGAGGGATTCCCTCATCAACACTAAAAGGGAATCCCTCCCACTAAAACTTGTGGTTGCCAGAAAGAAAATCATATTATCTATGGCCAGCTTAAAGTGGAAGTCCAGTCAAAAAATGTTCTATTAATTATTTGTAAAAATATCTTTATCTTTGACATTATTAATTTTCTGTATAGCTGTTTGCCAAGCTTTGAAAGTCTGATCAAAGCCAGACAATCAGCTTCTTCCTGTTCTTCAGGGACAACCTTACTTCCTTATTTCTGAATTCTACATGGGGGTCTCTCACTTCCTGGAAACGTTGTCCTTCTCTTCTACAAAGACATGCCTACTGTTCATTCTAACCGCCCATGCCCTACCCCCATCCCTCCTCTCCTTCACAGATCTCCTACTGCCTTCATAGCCTTGTTTTGGATAGCAGTTTCACACAACCGCATGACAAGTCACGTTTCCACTATAACAACCACAAAGTTGCACAATTTTGAGTGCGACTTTGAGTGCAGCTTTGATCCAAATTTACACTCGCTGGCTCAAAGTCACATCAAAAGTCACATCAAAGCATTGCAGCTACCTCTTCAAAGTCACTGATTTTCAAAGTCGCATAGATGGGAACGAATGCCATTGAAATTAATAGGCTGTCACTTGTAATGCCACTTTGTGTACAAAGTCACATTACAATTCATACTAGTGGAAACGGAGCCTTAGGCTGGCCATACATGATACAATTTCTGTGCAATTTTCTGTACAATTTTCTTAAGATTTACCGTCAACCATGTAGTGCAAGGGAATAAACAAATTAAAATTGAAAGTGTTGTTCAGTTTGACCTCATATTATATGGTTTTTGGTAAATCTAAAAGAAAATTGTACAAGAAAATTGAACATGTATGGCCAGCCTTAGTCTACGTTTCCTCTATTGCAACCCCAAAGTTGCACGATTTAGAATGTGACTTTGATGTGACTGCAGCTTTGATCCAACTTTACGCTCTCTGGATCAAAGTCGCATCAAAGAATTGCAGGCACCTTTTCAAAGTTAGATGGGAACGGCTACTATTAAAATCAATGGGCTGTGACTTGTCATGTGACTTTGGGCACACGGTCACATAAATACAATTTATTTCAGCATTTATTGGGAGATCCTTTGAGTGTGTAACAAAAACAGTCCCCAAATGAGGGGGACATATGGACAGCACAAACAGCAGAATGGGTAAAAACATACCGAAGTAAGGAAAACTGAGAGAAACTCGATCTTGTAACCAGAGACCACCTCTTATACCCAAACGTCTGAAATGTTTTCAGTGCTTGCCTGTTAAAAGTTTAACAGCATTACTGCATATGGGCCACACCTTTGTGTGGAAAAAGTCTTGTGAGTGCATGTGCAGTAATGAACAGCAATGTATGCCCCATGGTGTTCTATTTGCTCAACACAGCAGAATGAGCTCTACGATTATAGGAGAGAGTGTCAGTCATGTGACTTTGACAGGTCACGTGGCTGGGCTTTCCTTCCTTTTTTTTATTTTTTATTACTTTATTTATTTAAACACTCTGTTAATTTTAATAGCATCCTGTCGGCTAAAGTCTTGTAGCTGGTGGTACACTAAGCACATCTATAAAGCATATTGCCTTGCTTGATGTGTGGTATTTTATTTCTAAAAGAGCGGTAGGGCAATGGTAAGCTGTACCACTGCTTTATAAATTGGCCCTTCATGGCAGACAGTGGAATAAAAAGCTTGTCATTTTAAAAAGCATACATGTTTAGTATTTTAAATATAGTAACAGTCATTGGGACTCCTGTAACTTATTTGTTGTGGTTACACAGTAAAACTGCAATATGTAGTACTTACAAATGACAAAACAATATCATTTAACCTGCCCCAGAAAGCTTACAATTTACAAAGGCTACCTCCGTTTTAAATGCAAACATACAAATCAAAAAGGCTAACATGGATGGCAAATAATTGCGAGTATGCTTAGCTTCTTAAAGTGGTTGTTAAGACACTTCATGCTGTTTATATCATCCTGCCTGTTTAATACTCCTATGTGTTCTTTACCAGTTCTCAAAGCGCCGATCACCACTCACGTGACCCGCCGTCTCTCTCCTGTCTCCGCCTGACAGCTGAAGCGGGCAGGGCCGAGGATTCCCCACTGATGTCAGCCGGCGGGTCACGTGATTGGCGCTCTGAGAACTGGTAAAGAACAGCTTATTTTTTAAAAAAAAACACAGGCACAGAGGGCACAGAGAAGTATCAAACAGGCAGGATGGTGTAAAACTTTAACTGAAATTTCAGCAGTTGGGGAGGGGGCAGGCACTGACACAGGAGCAGACAGGCAGAGAGGGGAGAGGACGGAGGAGAGCACAGAAGAGACAGGAGAGCTGCAGCATGTAAACTGACCACTGTGTCAGGGCTCAGCAGCCATGATATACCATGGTCAGTTTACAGGGGGGGGGGTACAGCCAGGCAGGATCAGCCAGGTTTTTTAGGTGTTACAGGGGGCCAATTTACTTAGCACAAGCACTGTGCTGTATAACATGCTAGGGAACAGGATTATTATATATTTTTTTAGGTTAACAAACGCTTTAAGCCTAGGACACGTGGGCTGACTTCTTTCGAATCGGCATGACCGAAAAAGGTCTGCCGATTGGCTCCAGTTTAGCGCTGATGGGAGTGTTCTGGCGGGGGGCCTTCCCCCTTTCAAA
This sequence comes from Rana kukunoris, assembly GCA_029574335.1. Taxonomy (NCBI): domain Eukaryota; kingdom Metazoa; phylum Chordata; class Amphibia; order Anura; family Ranidae; genus Rana; species Rana kukunoris. The sequence continues at coordinate 461,782,406 of CM056050.1, forward strand.
ACACAATAGAACAGTGGGGGGAAATTGATGTACCAATGTCCGATGGTTAGTATAGCGGCTCCTTAGCCCTACTGGGTTAAATAACAAAAAACAAACAAAAAAACTGGTGTGTACTAGGCTTTAGGTACCCAGAGGACACTCATGCAAATATGGGCAAGAGACTGCAGGAATCAAGCCCAGGACTGCAACACACCAAGGCAGGCTGCCTACTTAACCAGTCCACAACCAATTATTTAAAATGGAAGGAAAGAATAATTGTTCTGGTTTCCCATAGCACCTCTTTTTACATTTTACCACGGGCAGCCCCTAGAATAATAAGAAGGAGCCTGTGACTAGTTGTCATAAACCACCAAAAATTTGGATTATCAATTATACTTCTTAAAAACAGAGTGCAAAGAGGAGTGAAGCCGGTAAAGCCAGCTATAGATGGTTCAAAACTTCGCCAGTTCAGCAGGGACGGGTCAAGGTTGGAACCATCTATGGGCAAGCTGAATGCACCAATCCATTGATTAACTTGGGTTCAAACAGCATGTCAGATTTTCGGCATGTGATTGACAGCGGCTATAGTCCATAGGAAGATTCACTGTGTTGTCCCAGTGTCAACCCCCACCCCCTGTTAGAACACAATATTTTCTTTGTTGAAACCTGGGGCTTTAGCCCGCTGTCTGCTGAAACAAGAGTGCAGAGCAAACTGCACTTCTGTGATCAATAGGAGGATTAGTGCCAAAAAAGTTTTTGTCATCCTGGGATAGGATATGTGTTACTGGCAATCACTAAGTAAAAATAGGGGTTAAAAATGCATGAAAAAATTCAAACTAATGCAGCCACTGTCACAATCGGCTGTAAAGCTGATGTGTTGCATTCTAGTCCCAAAAATATATGGACTGTTCCTACAATGCTATGGCTGCAAAGCTGAAACTGTTGAAACTGTTGAAACCTGTGATCCATTGACTAATGGTCTGTTCTTATCAGACTCTTTCATTGGTCTTGCAGCCTTAGGCGCTGCCGGATTTCACCTGCTGTCTGATATAATCAATGTCTATCAATCAATTTAATGCTATGCTCAAATCAGCCATCCTTACCTGAACAACTTTTGTTCACAAATCCTGAACTTTGTGACTCCTTGTCCCTGGGAGTCCCACTGGTCGCTCTGCTTACCTGCCCCTAGAAATCTTGCCTGCTGAGCAGTACCGTGTCTCTGGCAGTTTTTCTGTACACCTGTCCCTATAAATTCTGCATGCTGAACAGTAGCCTGTCCTTGAAAGTACCACCCTGCTTATCTATCCCTGAAAATTCTGTATGCTAAGCCTTAACCCATTTTAGGAAATCTTATCCATTCAAGTTTCATAGCCCTGCTTTCGTCAGTCCCTCATAGCCTGTGTGTGTGATACTGATTCATCGCTTGTTATTCCAGTGGCTGGCACCCTGCCCAAGTCTGGTCACCTTGCCTAGCCTGGTAGTAGCTGGGGTAGTGACCTGGGAGCGGGAAGCAGCCAACCATCATGAGTTCTGAAGTAGATCGCATTGTTTCTTAAGGCCCATACACACGATCGGATTTTCCAATGGGAATTGTGTAATGGCAGGCTGTTGTCGGAAAATCCGACCGTTTTGTATGCTTGAACAATTGTCAGATTTTCTGCAGACAATTGTAGGATAGCAGGCTTTCAAATTTCCACCAACAAATGTGTGTTGTCAGATTATCCGATTGTGTGTACACAAGTCCTTCGGACAAAACTCCAAAGTACAAACACGCATTCTCAGAAGCAATGCTAACCATAAAACAACATTAGCAGAAGTTGCTCAAAGGGTGGCGCTAAAGAGCTGAAAAAACACATCGTTTTGTGTTTGTTGGCCAACAATTCTTTGCCGTTAATATGCAATACAAGTTCACGGCCAACGCGCTTTGGACAAAAGTCCTACTCTTTGTCTGATGGAAATCCGATCGTGTGTATGAGGCTTTAGAGCTCAGTAAACCCAACCTTGGTCCAGATAAGCTCTCTCCAACTGTAGTCTGCCAGTCTGTGACAGCCACCACATCTAAGAATTTGGAAGCTCCAATATGTTACAGTTTGTTCTTGGGTTTAAATTACAATTTAGTCATATTATTATGGAATAAATTTAATAATATTAAATATAGGGAAAGCAGTTCCAGAAAACTAGTTGCAGTCAATGTGCAACTGTTGTCCAGAAAAGAGTGTTCTCATCCTGTGCATAGCCAGTAAATTGTAAATTAGGGAGAGAATGGCAAATGTGCATAACATAAATATTGTCTTATACTACATATCTTGTTTTTTCAAGCAGCTGTGTACTCTTATATACTCTACTATTTTAACAATGATGGAGTTAACAGGGAGTAGTCTTTTTCTAAGTCTCTGTGGGATTTCTCTATTCTGAACATTTCTCCAGAACTCTAATGCAGAAAGTATTCCTACTCCAATGATGTATGATCATCGACATGCAAATAAGCCCTGGAAAAAGCAGCCTGAAATATTTGTTGTGTTGTTACGGATTTCTTATATCTCATTCAATCAAATGGTAAAGCCGATAGACATGCAAAGGTTGCGTAACTGTTATTGGTAGAGTAGCCTTTTAACAAGGACAGTCCTTTTGCTGTATTTTCCTTGGAGTAATGGCAGGGAGTGTTTGTCTTTGTTAATGGTCCTGGGCCTGATACCAATTAACCATGTTTATGACCTTATGGTGGACAAGACATAAAAATGCCAGGAAGGGAAAAGCTAATGGGTGGAGAAAGAAATAGCATTGGACTGAGAAAAGTGGATAGAAAGGCACAAAAATAAATGTTTATGTATCACAACTCAGAAATGGCAAACAATCTAACAAACAATAATTAACACATAGGTCTGAACTTTCATCAGGGCATATGTTTGTAGTTTAACTTCACGATGTCAAATATACCTAGACACAATGAACCGGATCACATTGAGCCTGCCAATCTAGTTTAACAACTTTTAAGTATCACCCATAGAAATCTGATGCCACCAGCATGCCTCTACAAAGGCTATAACTCTTGACCACTAACATTTGACAGTGGAAGCAAGTTTAGTCTAAGGCTCTTCACAAATAACATAGGGGTTCCAAGGTGAGAATGAACTGGAATTCTTTTCCTACAAGTAACTCATTTAAGATTAATCCTGAAATTCGGGCACAAAAACTTTAATATAGTTATATTCCTTAACAGGACACAAAGGAAATAAAACCTCTTTTTGTGCACTGAATGCCTTTCCAAACCAAGTTATTACCTTATAAAAGTAGTAGTGACTTAACTAAGCTACACAAAGCTTTAGCAAAGCCGTGGGAGGGATGGATAAGGTCCATCCACTACAGGCTATCTGCAGAAAACTAGAGGACAGGGTGGATGCAAGACAAGTCATTGTGCATATGGAGGGAGAGCAGCAGTGTCTAGTCTAGATTACAGGAAGTTCCGGCACAAAGAAAATACTTTAAAGCGGATCTACACCCTAAAGTGAAGTTCCGCTGATCGGAAACCTCCCCCCTCCGGTGTCACATTTGACACCTTTCAGGGGGAGGGTGGTGCAGATGCCTGTCTAAAGACAGGTATTTGCACCCACTACCGGCCTGCAGTCTCGGGCAAAAGACGGGTTTTTTTCCCACATCTCGTCCGTCCCCTGTTGTGTGCTGGGAACTCTCGGCTCCCAGCACACAGCGGGAGCCAATCGGCGGGCGCAGCGCGACTCGCGCATGCGCCGTAAGGGAACCGGGCAGTGAAGCCGGAGTGCTTCACTTCCTGGTTCCCTCACCGTGGATGGAGGGGGGAGCAGCAGAGAGACGAGCGAACGCTCGTCCTCTGCTGCGGACGCCGCTGGACTCCTAATATTAAAAGTCAGCAGCTGCAGTATTTGTAGCTGCTGGCTTTCAATTTTTTTTTTTTAAGGGGCCATCCGCTTTAACATTAAATTACAATGCAGATTTGAAAGAAAGACACAACGCACACCAAGATTCAAGTACGAATATGCATGCCTTTTGTATTTAGACAATATTTGTTTATTCCGGAGTTAATGCAGAGTTCCCGTCTGTATTAAAAAAAATTATGTCAGTAGCTACACATACTGTAGCTGCTGACTTTAATATAAGGACATTTATCTATTTAGGGAGCCTGCGATGTCGGCACCTGAAGCCGACCCATACATCAGCTTTGGGTGCAGGCACCGACACCCTTACTAAGGGAGACAGGAAGTAAAACCTTGTGGTTTTACAGCCTGTTTCTTAATGCGCATGTGTGAGTCACGTGGCGCTTTCTGAGCGTCCCCCACTGTCCACTTTTCGGTGGAACTCCGCTTTAAGCTTTAAACATACGCTAATACGACAATTATTTAGCTGGAGTTTAAAGCCCAACTCCAGTTTGGAAGGGAATAAAAACTTGCAGTGACATAAACTTCTCCATGCACTGCAAGGATTAATAGCTTGCCAAGTCTGGGAGTAATGAGAATCAGCATTACTTGCCTTATCCCAACAGCCAACTCCAGTATTTATTTTATATATGTATTTCAGGTACTTATATAGTGCCAAGCCCTAGCTCCTTAGACGCTGAGCCGAGGCCTGGCCCCCCGTGCCCTTTCTTTTTTTCATTGACGCACTGACTTTGACAGCAGTGGGAGCCAATGGTGCCGCGCTGCTGTCTCAGCCAATGAGGAGGGGAGTCCTGGACAGTTGAGTCTCTCTTGCAACATTGCTGGATCTAGATGGGGCACAGGTAAGTATTAGAGGGGGCTGAGGGGAGCTGCTGCACACAGGAGTTTTTTTTTTATCTTAATGCATAGAATATATTCAGATAAAAAAACCTTCTGCCTTTACAACCACTTTAAACCCATCTTAACTAAAGAAAACACACCTAAGTCCCCTTTCACACTTTGGACTGCAAAATCGTATGACAAGTCATTCTCCATTATTTTCAATGACTATCATTCATACTGGCACGACTTTAAGTTGTGCCTACTTCAAAGTAGTCCTTGCACTACTTTGGTCCGATTTTGATGCCACTTACACAGGCATTAATTGAAATCGCGGCTGCGAAACGTGGCAACATCGCGGTAAATTCGCGGCCGCAAAAATCGCAGTAAAATCGCGCGACTTTGAAGTCGTACAAGTGTGAAAGGGGGCTAAAGGTTACTGGTAGTGATCACCCATGGCCTGTACACTAGTCAGTGATACTAGTGATAACATTATGCTCCCTACAAAGGAAAATTATGTAGGGGGTAAGTAAAGGAAGGAAAAATAAAAAGTTATAATGTGCCCCACCTAAGTACACAAGAGAGGGAACAATGATAAACATGCTTTGCACTGTTTGGTGTTATTACTTCCACGGGTCTTAGGACCAATTCACACCAGAAAACATCTCCCGCACCACATTCTAAACGCACTGCAGTTGCAACCTGCAGTGTATGTCAATATTAAGTTTAATGATACTTCAGCAAAGTGGCTAAGTAGATAGCTTTTCTGCCTGGCAGCAATAGGGTTGTCGATTCAAATCCCAACCATAACACTACCTGCATGTTCTCCCTGTGCCTGCGTGGGCTTCCTCCGGGAACTCCAATCCAACACTAAAAAGACATGATGATAGGTTAATTGGCTCTTGTCTAATTTGGCCCTAGTATGTGAATATATGGGAGTTAGGGACCTTAGACTGTAAGCTACTGGAGGGCAGGGACTGATGTGAATGTACAATATGTATATGCAAAGAACTGTGTAAATGTATAGGACTATATAAGTGCCTGTAATAAATAAACAAATGCAGGTCACAAACGCAGTGCATTTGCCCGCACTGGATTGCATGGTACAAAAAGTACCATGCGATATGGTTGCAGTGAGTTTCCAAAAGTAGTGCATGTACTAATTTTGGTGTAGTGCAGTGAGATTTCCACCCTTTCAAAGGGAATGGGCTGAAATTGCACAGGAATGTACGATTCCCAAGTGGCCCTTAAAGTGGTTGTAAACCTAGTTACACCACTTGTGCCTACAGGTAAGCCTATAATAAGGCTTACCTGTAGGTACTAAAAATATCTCCGAAACCTACACCTTTAGAATTATTACCATATACGGTTGCTCCAATGTCATCGGCGCATGAGCACTGAAGAAACAGTCAGCAGCATGCCGTGACTGGAAATAACTCCGGGAGACATGTCACCATTCACAGCGGTGTATTGGGACCGCTGAAACAGCATTGTTCTAAGGTAAGTATTTCATAATGAGATAGTATGCGATGCTCATTATGCTTACAGGGTTTGTTTTGTTTTTTGTTTTTTCTTTGGGTTTACAACCACTTTAAGTTACAGATTACATGGGAGGAAGTTGTAAAGATTCAATGAAGGGCAATCTTCCTAAAATGTATGTTTTGTTTTAAAAAAAAAGTACAATAAATTGCATTCTCTGACACCTGCTCATCCTGAAACCTCATTAGCAGAACAGTCTTATGACCTGTACAAACAATTAGAAAATCCAACGAGAGATTGTCTGACTTTTTTTCGCTTGCTAGTCGCAAGTAGAAATGGAATAGGTTACTAAAGCTATGAAAATTCTCGTACACTAGAATAAAAATTCAGATAATGTAATGTATTGTAGTGTATTTGTATTTTCGGACAACTGTACTGATTAAACGGAAATCGTACGATCTGGTATCATACGAGAAATATTTTTGCTCTTGCCTGCTTGGAAAATATCAGATGAACTGCCGGGATCAGCTATTGAAAGCTGTGCACTCACGATCAGATTATGGTACGATCGCTTTAAAAGCGGTGTTTTTCGTAAGATTTTCAGATCGTGTGTACGGGCTATTAGGTATGTTTACTATTTTATCAGCTACAGAGTAGGCATACAAAATGTTCTTTTCCCTTTAAAGTAGAAGTCCAGCCTGAACTTGTTTGGCTGGTCTTCTCTTATGGATTTTCAGCAGAGATCGGGCTGACGTCACACAGATCAGTCCAGGCACCGCGTCATCCTGAGTCTGGTAGTCTAGATCTGCCAGGTGCCTGGACTAATGGCTGTCTTAGCCTCTCAGCGAGCCGCTGAGACGGATGCTCCCCGCCCCTGCCCTAATGATTAAGCACAAGATGTTTGTGTGAAACGCGTCTACTTGACCAAGTGTTGGTGTCTTTGGTGTTATCACTTTGAACAATAAAAGGCAAATCGGAAATTCTTGGATGTGCAGCCATTTCTTTTCGTACAAGTTCCCCAGGGAGGCGGGCCAGGGCTGGCACTCTACGAGATATTCCACCTCATGTTATCAGCATACACCTGGAGCAGCGGCTCTTTTTCCCCGCCCCTCCACACCTCAGCCCTCCAGTGAGCGTGGAGGAGCTGAGCAGGAGAGCTGCTGATTGATAGGCAGCAGCTCTCTGCTCAGAGAGCTGAGAAAACCGAGCCATTGGCGGTGTTTGATCACTCGGTTCTCAGTGCAGAGACACCGGGGGACAGATGCAGAATCGGTCCCTAGGTAAGTGGGGGAAAACAAAAAACCAAACCCATACTTCTCCTTTAAGTTGTCCGTAAACAAAAAAAAGAGAGAGAGAGAGAGAGATATGACTCATTAGAAAAAGAACACCTTTCTGTCCAGTTTACTTAGACATTTATAAACATCCTACAGATGACTAACCCGGCTTTATACAGGCTAAAAGAGAGCAATTTAAGACATGTACGAATATAATGCATTCACTACTAGTTCATATCTGGAATCACATTTATTCTACATTTCAGAACAATGGCACAATGACAAGTGGGTTGCCAAAAAAAAAATTACATTTGGAGCCAAACACAAGCAATCTCGAGAACCTTCGAAGCAAGTCATATTTGCTAACATATAATACTATACAACTTGAACAGCACGTCTGAACAAAATATATACTCCAGTTATTCTCTTACATAACAGTTCTTCCAGGACACTGGGGTGCATTAAAATGATTCTGTTAAAGGAAGTCCATATGTACAGTGAAAATTGATACCTTGCACTGACACTACAGAACTAGGCTTATTCAATAACTAAGCTCAAACAGCAGAGTATACAAATGTGCCCCAAAATCTCATGATTTCTGAATGGTTTCTGGGTTACTGTGTTTTGCACATAATTTGCTAAATTGAATTAATTGTAGTTACTGCATATATAACCAATGCAGCTAAAAGATAAAGGAAAGCATTTCTGTTACCTTTTATGTACCAAGTGACATTTCTGATTTTGTTTGCAAAAGTATAGACCAAACAGGTTGCTATGGGCACACTTCCCTTCAGTTTCTATAAATTAGCCCTTACACGTACAAAAGAGTTGTGGCTTTCTTGCTAATACATGTACACAAACATTGATTAGACTGGCGTTCATCACAGCGATGTGAGCGTCTTCTTGCGGCTGAGGTTTCCTGTGCTTTGTAGTGATTGTCTTCTAAAATTATTTGGGGCTAGTTTCATGTCTGGCTTTTCCTCGTACAAGCGATGCTGAATTTGCATGACATTTTCCTACAAGAATTTTGCACGTTTAGAATACAGAAACAAGGTGTCCTGATACATGAGTACATTCATTAAAGACATGCAAGGTGCACTGTCATGTTCCGCCCTCAGATTTCAGTTATTATTAATAAACAGGATTTATATAGCGCCAACAGTTTGCGCAGCGCTTTAAAATATAAAAGGGGGACAATGTAGTAGCAGTTAACTGTCGATTAGAAAACTCTGATTGGCTGATATTGATAACACCGTCTGTATTATTTAATAGGCAGGATGTGTTAAGTACCCAAAGGCAAACAACCGCCATTTATCAACACAAATGACCTAATTGTTAGCACGTTATTACATCACTCTACTTGCTATCATATTACCTTTTTCTTCTCACACCTAATTCTAAGAGAATTTGCCAAGATGAAATAAGAAAGGTTGAAACGCAAGCTTTGCATAACCGACAAAAGTATAACGTTTCAGAAAAGGAGGAAGTGAGAGTCTGCTGCCCTACCTGCAAGTTGGGAGTGCTGGAGCTCTATACGTTCTTTGCAACAGGCAACTCATCTTTGTAATGACAAGGAATACGGAATGCTTCTTCACGCTGCACAAGAGGGACTGTTAGCTACTCTAAACCCTCCCACTCTTCTGTCTTAAAGTGACAGTAACTTCGGAGCTCTGTATTACAAGCTCAAATATACAACACACAAATAGGAACAACTATGTATCGGGGTTAGATCTCCACTTCTACTAGTGTTAGAGGAACTAGAGTGACTCTAAAGAGGATGTAAAAGATAACAAAAAGGAACAGGTTATTAAAGAACTTGTCACTGAAGCCATGCTATATATTTAATTCAGCCCAACTGAAAAATCCGATCAGCTGTTTCTAAAATTGTTACCAAACCCACAACAGCAAATTCAGTCTGTATATGTAGTATAGCATGCTTGTCATAGTTCCCAACTGTCCCTGATTTCGAGGGACTGTCCCTGATTTGGAACCATGTCCCTCATTCCTACTTATTTGTCCCTCATTTTTGGTCTGATCTATATAGTTGTATATAAAATGCACTTTTTTTATATATCAAAAAGTGTTTCTCAGCGCTAAACCTTTCACCTGATTTCTAAATTGCTGCATTTGTAAATTCCAAAAGCCAATATAATGGAATAGTAGTGGTAAAAAAAAACACTTGTGGGTTTAATCAATCTTTTTTTTTTGTACAATTCTCCTTTAATGGGAGCATGGCAAGGGGTGTGTCCTACATAGTGCCCACATACTTTTGCTGATAGGTGTCCCTCATTCCTATCTTAGTTGGGAGGTATGTGCTTGTTAAACTCACCGTGGGACCTAAGGGGTTAATCCTAACACATTGTGTATAAGGCCTCATGCACACTGAACATTTTTACAGCTGCTGTTTTTAGCTTCAAGGGTTTTTTTTTCTTCAGCCAGTAAACTCCCCAGCATGTCATCCTATATGTCCATGCACACAGGTTGTTGTCAGCATTTTCTTTACAAGGACGTTTTTTGGCTGGAAAAGCACCAAGAACTAGTGGGTTTTAAGGGGAGTTTTTCAGTTGCAAAAAACTCTCCAATGCTGCGTGCACACGGTCAGAATTTCTGACAACAAATGTTCGATGTGAGCTTTTTGACGGATAATCCGACCGTGTGTATACTCCATCGCACACTTGCATTCGGAATTTCCGACAACAAATGTTTGAGAGCTGGTTCTCAATTTTTCCGATAACAAAAGTTCTTGTCGGAAATTCCGATCATCTGTAGCCAATTCCAACGCACAAAAATCCTATGCATGCTCAGAAATCAATTCAACGCATGCTCGGAATCATTTAACTTTTCTCGGCTCGTCGTAGTGTTGTATGTGACCGAGTTCTTGACGTTCGGAATTTTTGACATTTGTGTGACCGTGCGCATGCAAGTTTGAGTGAACAATTCGTCAGAAAAAAATCCACAGTTTTGATGTCGGAATGTCCGATCATGTGTACGCGGCATAACTCTGATTATAAGCATAAAAATGCAAACAAAACGCAGATATTCTATGTTTATCAGCTTTTTAGAGCCATAAGATTTTGTGGGAGTATAGGTTTGCTACAAAAAAGAATTATGCAAAACTCATTCTACAGCTAACTCTACTGGTGTTTTTAAAGTATCCAGTGTGAGGCCTAAAGTCTATGTGATCTTGTGTCTCGGACTTACTTAGACTATTTCCTGATAGAACAGGTGGCCAATCGGGTCAGGGGAAAATGAAAACTCCTCCTACAAGCTTTAATCTGGTAGAAGCTCTATAACCGGGATAGATATGAATCACATGAACACGCCATAAGACTTACATCATGAAATGGACCTGAAGTGTGCTCTGGTCTGCTGGTCGGTATACCAAGAAAGGGGGCATACCCAAGATATGTAGTGGATGTTTAACCGCTTCAATACCGGGCTTTTATACCACCTCCATACCGGGCCTATTCTGACACTTCTCTCCTACATGTATTAATCATCATTCTTTTGCTAGAAAATTACACAGTTCCCACAAACATTACATCTGTTTTTTTAGCAGACACCCTAGGGAATAAAACGACGGTCATTGCAATGTTTTATCAGTATTTACGCAATCATTTTTCAAACGCCTTTTTTTTGTAAAAAAAATTGTTTCATGAATTAAGAAAATAACAAAACAGTAAAGTTAGCCCAATTTTTTTGTTTTATGTGAAAGATTATGTTACACCGAGTAAATAGATACACAACATGTTGTCACGCTTTAATTATGCGCACACTCATGGAATGGCGCCAAACTTCGGTACCTAAAAATCTCCATAAGCAACACTTTATTTATTTTTTACAGGTTACCAGTTTAGATTTACAGAGGAGATCCAGTGCTAGATTTGTTGCTGGCACTCTAACGCACGCGCCGATATCTCACTTATGTGGTTTAAACGGCGTTTATATATGTCGGCGGGACTTGCGTGTGCGTTCGCTTCTGCACGCGAGCTATCGGGGACAGGGGCGTTTTTAATTTTTTTTTTATCTTTTATTTTTTTTTTTGACTTATTTATTTTTACACTTTTTTTTTCAATTTTTTCCCCACTTTTATTCCTATTACAATGAATGTAAACATCCCTTGTAATAGGAAATGTGTGTGACAGGTCCTCTTTAAGGAGAGATGCGGGGTCCTCCGACGGTCATAAAGATGACTGGTGACCATCTGGTCACCAGTCATCTCTATGCTTCCTGCCGACGCCGACGATTTGTTCTCCGGGCCCCCGAAGGCACAGGAGAGCCCGAAGAAGCACCGGATAGCGGCGGGAGGGGGGGATGTCCCCTCCAGCGGCCGCTATGATCGTTCTTATGTCGTGCAGAATCACCGGCTGAAGAAGAGGATATCTGTATGATGCCTCTGGCTGCAGGCATCATTCAGATATCCACCCGCAAAGCCCAGGCCGTCAATTGACGGTCACTAAGGATGGGAGATCCCATCTCTGGCCGTCAATTGTATATGGGCGCATATTAAAGTGGTTAAGGAGAGAAATTAATTTAAGAAATGCCCTGAAAGGGGGAATGAGAGGGAGAGTATCGCGCACCGGAACCGACAAAGACCACAGGTGAGTGGTCTGCTTAAATACCCACCGGACTCCTCCCATAAATTCAGACCACCATACTGGCCTTCATATATATATATAAATTCCAGTCCATTTTAAACTGTAAAAAACATATATAAAAATTATTCCATATAATGTCTGTCTCCAACCACTGGTGACCAATTGCTGTTTAGTTTTGGATTTATGAACAATTTGGTTGCAGTTTTCCACTGTTTAGAAATGTCTCAGGCAGAGGAAAGCTTGCATTGTGTCCTCCAGAGACTCAGGAAATAAAATGGCTGAAGATGACGTCACTTCTGGGTCGATTGGGTCTCCCACGGCGTCACTTCTGGACCATCCCTTGCCATCACGGAGACTGTCGCCGGCCGTGATGGTATAAATACATGTGGTGCTGATGTGCTCCGGTTCTACTGAGAAAACCTATTTCATTGGCGCAGCGTGTCTAGGAGTGGAGCAATGTCAGCATGCTTATGTTACCATTAGGCAGTCCAGAGATTTTGTGGAGAGAAGGTAATAGCCTGCTTTGTACTCTGCACAGACCATGGCACTGACTGTATATAATAAAAAAAAATTAGCGTACGGAGAGCACTATTGGTTTTATTTCTTTTGCATGAGTACTATTTACACAGGATGGAAGAGGAAGTGTAAAGGAACAAGTCTGGAAGTTGCCACGTGTTACTAGGAGCCAGAAGCCATTTTCTGTACAGCTCAAGAAGGGGCAAAAGTGCATGTGACCTTGATTTCAGATTGAGCTCAATTCCTGGAAGTGAGCATATACAGTTAACAGGGGTGTCATACATGCCACATATAGGTGATTTGTTGTGAAGATTCAGAAGCTTTGATTCCACCAGTGGTTGGAGACACATATATTATATGGACTAATTTTTATATAAGTTTGTTACAGTTTATGTGGACTGTTATATTTGTATGAGTTTCGCTGCATTATTTTTTTACACAATATTATCTGAGGGGTTGAGTGAAAACGGTGCTGGGCAGCAACTTGTGGTATATTGAATACTAATCTGCACTTATGTTGATGCACTGTAGGTATTGACAGTTGGTTACCTTTGGGAGGTAACTGTGCTGATGGTCATCCAATTTTATTTATTCATTGAACGGCCTAAAAAAAGTGGAAAAACACAGATTTGTACATTGGTACAGTAACGGTGAGTGCTTAGGCATGCATTGATGCAATTGCAGGGAGCACATAGGTGGGCGTTGGTGTAGTGTTAGGAGAGGTAGAAGCATGTGGGAGAGATGGTGAAAGCAAGGTGGGTTGGGGGTCAGGTGCAGTGGTGAGAGCGCAGAAGGGTTGGCATTATGGCAGAGTAGTGGTGGGAAAGCTTTAGGCATGGTGGTGAGAAGAGGAGTGCAGCACAGTGAAGGGGGCACTTTAGCTTGTCAGTGGTGGTAAAGCGATAGTTTCAGTAGTAGTAGTAGTATTGTGAGCTGATGTGGCTAAAAATGATAAGCTCCTGTCCCACTGCAATACAGTTTACCAGCTTGAAGGACCACTCTGGGTGTGCTTCATTTTGGGTATGGATGGAGCTGCCAACATTTAATTGGTCATGCTACTCTGCATGCGTTGTGGCGAAATAATGTCAATATCTACAGTATTTGTATCTTTTGCATGTTTCCGAGCTACTGGCACCATTTCAGTGTATCCAAAAGCCTCTAAACTACACCCAGTGGACCTGGAAGTTAGTGACAGTGCTGCTGATTTCCTCTAACTTGTAACAATCTTCATGCACTCTGGAAATCAGCTCCCAGCACAGGAAGTCAACCGTTACTAATAACTTATTTGTGGCCTACTGAAGAGAGTTACAAATAAGTTATTAGCAATGGAGATTTTTGGTGCTGGGAGCTGATTGCTGGTATGTGTGGGAATTACTAGATTTTGGAAAAGATTGAAAGCACTTGCAGGCTCTAGGTCCTGCATGTACAGTAAAACCCAATAGATTTCTCCTGGGGCCAGGAGACGAATCAATGTCCTGGCCCCATAGAAATCTATGGGGTTCTACTGCACACGGAAAGGCAGCAAGAAGAAAAAGATGCATCAGCCACAGGTAAACATTGCAGCAGAACACCAGTGGACACTGTCAGGACTGTGTGAGTATACCGCGGTGGAAAGGAGAATGGGTTGGATCAGTACAGTGGGAGATGGGAAAGGGCAAGAAAACCTTCAGAAGATAATGCTTTGAATGTTTCCTTATCCTTTTAAGCTACAAATCAGAGAGCAATTATATGTGTTTATATTGAATGACATTTTTTTTTGTTTCATAAATCAGGGGTTGACAATATCCGGGCGCCAGGTCGCAATTGTGACAAGAAATTGTGACCTGGCGCCCGCCGGTAGTTGAGGCCGCAAAGCCGCGGCCTCAATTACCAGCCGCTGCGGGCCCGCCACGATTGAGCGGCGGGGGAGGTGGGGGCGCACGGAGGCACAGGATTCTGGCAAAGGCCGGTAATTGAGGCTTTGCGGCCTTGTGAAGTCCCAAGCTCTTCCTTCTGTGAGCTGGCACCATCTGGTGGTGGCCGTTGGCATTACAAGTTAAACAGCAATTCCAATGTGTCATTTTTCATTATTTTCACTGCCATCTCCTTCCCTCTAATTAGAACCCCCAAACATTATATTTATTTTTTATTCTAACACCCTAGAGAATAAAATGGCGATCATTGCAATACTTTCTGTCACGCCATATTTGCGCAGCGGTCTTACAAGCGCACTTTTTTGGGGAAAAAATACACTTTTTTTAATTAAAAAATAAGACAACAGTAAAGTTATCCCAATTTTTTATATATATTGTGAAAGATAATATTACGCCGAGTAAATTGATACCCAACATGTCACGCTTTAAAATTGCGTCAACAAACTTTTACCTTTTAAAACCTCCACAGGCGACGTTTAAAAAAATCTACAGGATGCATGTTTTGAGTTAGGGCCCTTTCACACGTGCGGACCGTTCGTCAGTTTTTCATACGTCCGCTTACGGATGAAAAACGGACTACAATGCTTTCCTATGGGATAGCGGACGTTAGCGGATGAGCATCCACTAACGTCCATTTACATCTGTCTCCGTTAAGCTCCGTTTTTTTGAACGGAAGAAAACCCTATCTTTCTTCCGTCAAAAAAACGGAACGGACGAAAAACGGATGTTAGCGGACGATCCGCTTAACATCCGATCCGCTAACATCCGTTTTTCATCAAAATATATAATAAAAATAAAGTTCTAACAAAAAAAAAACGGATGAAAAAACGGATGACAACTGATGAAAAACAGACAAAAAACGGATGAAAAACGGACGAAAAAACGGATCAACTGATGATAAAAAACCGGATCTAAAAAACGGTCCGCACGTGGGAAAGGACCCTTAGAACTTTATTTTAATTGCATATTTTGATGAAAAACGGATGTTGGCGGATTGGATGTTAAACGGATCGTCCGCTAACATCCGTTTTTCGTCCGTTCCGTTTTTTTGACAGAAGAAAAATAGGGTTTTCTTCTGTTCAAAAAAACGGAGATTATGGACACAGAGAGCCAGATCGGGAGCAAATACATAGAAGTACCCCCGCAGCAAGAAGTTTGCTATGTGGGCACTTGGCAAGGGGAAGGGGTCCAGAGCGCTAGCGGGGGACCCCAGTAGAGGAACATTGGAGCTGCTCTGTGCAAAACCACTACACAGAGAAGGTAAGTATGACATGTTTCCTTTTTTCTTTTTTTTTAAAAAACATTTTCCCTTCAATCACGTTAAGGTTATTTTATCAAGGATGATTTCTAAAGCATGACAACAGTCATGTGCTTTTTTTAATGCAGTGCATTACAATGCAAGACACGTGTTGTTGTGCACTGCAGTTGACCACTTAGCACCAATAGTACTTGTGCAACAGGGTGATATTTTTAAATGAATGAGACTGCAACACATCACACTACATGGTGTAAAGCCCTATACACACGGGCCAGAATCTCGTCAGGAAAAAACATTGTTTTTCCTGACAAGATTCTTGGCAAGATTCTCTTGCCGGCCAATTGTACAGACACTCTATTCAAAAGAACCGCCGTTCTTTTGAATGGCACGAACGCGGTGACATCATTGAGTACGACGAGCATGCGCTCGTCACATTCGTTGCCGTTGCCACCATCTTGCTTCACCCTACCTATTCCTTGGAAGCTACCGCGCATGCGTCAAAGTCATTTCGAGCATGCGTGGGTTTCCACGGCGACAGATAAGTATACACACTCACGGGTTTCTCGGCAGGAAAACACTGCCGAGAATTACAACGAGAAAATAAAAAGCAGGTTCTTTATTTTTCTCGTTGAGATTCTGGGCAGTTTTCTTGACAAGAAAGCTCAAAGCCTCGTACACACACACGGTTTACTCTGCAAGAAAGCTCTGCCAGCAGTTTTCTTGCTGGTTCTTGCAGAGAAAACCGTGCGTGTGTACGAGGCTTTAGAGATGCCAAACTAACAATGCTTTCACACAACCTAATCCTAATGACCTCTGTCCCTATGCCAGCTAAATCTCCTTGCATCTACTTTACATTTGCAGACACTGTACCCCAACACCCCTTTCTGCCAGCTAACAACTCTACCACTGCTCAACATGTCCCTGCTCCCCCTTGTCATCTTTCCAGAGACATGCTGAGAAGAGTAGAGACTGAGCCTGGAGCCTCTGGGCTTTCTCCCCACTCTGCCTACCCACAGTGTGTGTTCCTGGGGGAAGGGGAAGGAAAAGGAGGTGCACACTTCTGGACTAAGAGAAACAGGAAAGCCAAACACTGGGGTGTTTACCACCCTCATTACTACAAAATCCTTCCAATGTGGCAGCCATTTCCTCGAGGTCCAACATCCAAATGTATTGTTTTACTTATAAGGTAAGAATTTTTTTATTTGAAATACCATTTATTGATAAACATACTAGAATATATTACTGCTCAAGGTTGTCTTACAGATCATCCATCGGCTGGGAGTGCATACAGCTGTGATCATAACTAAACCCCTATTGGGGAGAGGGGCCAGGTCAGGGCTCTGTATCTGAATGGATACACAGAGCTCTGACTCGGCTTAGGTGACCCCTGTAGCAAGCTGCTGGCTGAGGGACACTCAAAAGAGGGAAGGACTAGGAGCAGAAAAGAAAGACCTCAGAAGAGGAGAATCAAGGCTGCTCTGTGCAAAACCAACTGCACAGAGGAGGCAAGTATACCATGTTTGTTATTTGAAAACAAAACAAAAAAAACGAGCATTTACAATCACTTTAAACCCTCTATAAAATGTATATATAATACTGTCCTCACTTTTTTTAGCATCTCAGTGCTGCTAGCCTACTGCAGCCCTTTGTAACCACTTCATATCTACATGCTGCATGTCTTTGTTCAGGTGAGTTTCCTGACGATGACAACTGTGGAACATGCCTGCCCCTGCAGGGCCTCTCATAGCCTCTTCTGGAAGTACATGCGACAGGATGACAATATAGAAGAGCAATTTAAATATGGGGACAAAGTTTTGTTATCCTATAAGTGTTTGAACAAGGACTTTCATGTCAGGATTACCATGTATTATTTTAATAAAAGCTGCAGATTAAAATAATGAAAATTACTTTTGAAATGAGATTAGCACGTTTAAGATTATTTTAGATTTTAGAAACTGGATTTACATCTACTTGAAAGTGTTAACAGTAAGCTTCTCTAGTTGATAGAGTGGATTTAAAAAGTCTATGCACCCCTGTAAAAATGGCTGTTTTTTGAGATGTAAAAAAAACTGATCAAGAAAAATCACTTACAATTTTTTCCCATCTTTCATGTGACCTATGACCTGTACATGATACCAATAATGATGGAGCACACAACTAAAACAGCATCTCTTAAATAAATTAGTCCCAAATGATGAAACAAAAAACACTTAACCACTTCAATACCAGGCACTTCCCCCTCCTTCCTGCCCAGAACAATTTTCAGCTTTCAGCGCTGTGGCACTTTGAATGGCAATTGCTCAGTCATGCAACACTGGACCCAAACTACATTTTTATAATTTTCTTCCCAGAAATAGAGCTTTCTTTTGGTGGTATTTGATCACCTCTGTGTTTTTTTTTTTTGCTATGAACAATTTTGAAAAAATATGGCGGGCGGCAAGTGGTTAAATATGTATGTGGCCAACCACCAGTTCTTCATTCTGATATCCCAGACTTCTCTTCAATGGATCACCCACGTGTCACATGCATAACACCCATTGAACCATATGCACTCACCTCCTGGGCTGCACCTTAATCACTAGTTAAAGGGGTGTTCCAGCCTAATTTTATGTTTATTAAAAGTGAGCAGCTACAAAAAGTGTAGCTGCTGGCTTTTAATAAACATACACTTACCTGCTCCAGCGTTCCAGCGACGCGCCGGCCGGGGCTCCGCTCTGCTCCCCCCCTCCCCGGCCGGCATCCTCATTGCTACTGTGGGCACCCGGCCGTGACAGCTTTCGGCTTCACGGCCGGGCACCCACTGCGCATGCGCGAGCGGCACTGCGCATGCACGTGCGGCGCGGCCCGGTGCTGCGCCGTCCCATTGGACAGGCGATCACCTAGGACATGTCATCGCCTACAGGGAGGGGCTGCAATAAGGCGATTAAGCTTAATCGCCTTACCAGCCCCTCGGCGGAAGGAGGAAGTGGGACAGGAAGTCCCACTCCTCCTGAAGCCCCCACTCCCCCCCCCCAAAAAAAATTACATGCCAAATGTGGCATGTAAGGGGGTGAGGAGTGGGATAAGCGGAAGTTCCATTTTTGGGTGGAACTCGGCTTTAAGATCAAACACACTTTTGGCCTTCTAGGGCTATACTCTAACTGGCTTCTGGCTCCCAGTAACAATCACAGGCTGACACTTTAGTTCGACCTCCTGTCTGTGTGACATGTGCTTATGCAAACGGAATAAAACCAATAGTGCTCTCCATAAAATAAAATAAATGGTTTAAAACAATTTAATAAAATCTAAAATGGGACACTCACAAACCAATGCACTCTCAGTGCCATATTCTGCACATAGCATAAAAGTAAACCGCCTTCTCAACGCAGGGTCTTCACACCACCCAGTGGTGACATCAAAATGTCCTGACTTGACGCCGTTCCTACAGTATACGCATTACGCCTCCCAAGGCTTTCTCAGTAAAACAAGGGCAGTCCAGCACAACCTCTTTATATTAAATACTGGCTGACTCTGAGCCCCCTGATCTGTTAAATTAAATTAAAACTGGAATTGTTGTTTAGTGAGGAAATAAATAAAAATAAAATAATGTGGTTTCATCGTTGTTAATTAGTTATTTATGAATTAATTAATTAATGTGGCTGTGTTCAGAATTAACCAATCACATTCAAACCGATGTTAAATAGTAGTCAGTAATCACCTGTCATCAATTAAAGTGACTCTGGCTAAGCCTAGAGTTCATTAAAGTGGTTGTAAACCTCTCTATACACCCAGCGAAGGGACTATCCCTAGTTGACACACAGAGATGAAGCAAATCCTCCTACATAACTTATATCTATCTGCAGTCTTCTCTTTTCTAAAACTGTTTAAAGTGCTGAATTATTTAGCTTTCAGAAAAAGGGGGCAGAGAGCCGAAGTTACACTCTGCAGAACCCACTAAGGAGAGCTCTGAGAGCTGATTAAAGAGACTGAAGTAGGAGACATCAACCACCTTCAGCTGTTCTAGTAGGATTTTTGTTCTTTACATTTACTCAGTGGCCTCTTACAGCAAAAGCCATTGTCCGCAAAAGCTTACAAAGCTCAAATGTTTTTTTATTGTTGGAAGGTATCAGTCAGGAGAGTTTTCAAGGCGTTAGATATACGATGGAACCCAGTTGTCTACAAGTGGAGAAAGTGCTGAAGAACAACAACATTACCAATAACTGAATGTTCCTCAAAAAGAACAAGAAGAAAGTCTGTCTAGGAAGCTACCAAGAGGCCTAAAACCACATTCCTGCAAGTATTTCTGGCAAGTACTGGTTGTGTACTACATGTGAAATCACCAGTGTTCTTCATATGTCCGGGTTGTGGGGGGAACGGTGATAAGACGGAAGCATTTTGTTACTAAAAAAAACAAGCACTCAAGCCTGGCTACATTTTGTAGTCTGCCAAAAGCACGTATTATGGTCAAAGACCAAGTTTGAACTTTTTGGCCATAATTGCAAAGAGTATGTTTGGCGCAAAACCGACACCAGGCCTGTTTTTTTCCTGGGCATTCCCCAGGTTTTGTTGTGATCTGTTTTGGCCTAACAATGCCACTTACTGTGATTTCCAGCAATAGATGGGGACGGTGGACACGTTTTTGTTTCACCTGTGGTGCTTATATTGGTCCAGCAGTACACCAGCACCTATGCAGCCATTGTGCTATATGCTGGGTGTTTGGTGTGCTCCTGTACCTTTTAGGAGGGGTGGCTCCCCTTCAGTCCACCTGCCCTCATCTATCCATTAAAATGCATGTGCCTCTACTATAAGGACGCTCACTGTTTAGTGTTAGGACCACAGATTACAGGGTGGTTTCGATATATTTCATTTTTGTTCTCAAGTTCAGACACTTTAATATCTGCTCCTGTCCAGACACAACATACCTTATTTAACATCAAATCCATACAATGGAAGGTCCGTCCATAATGTCCAGGCCCACTAAACCCTGTGAAAATCTCTTGCTGTAAGTATGAGTTACCTCTAAAGGAAAAAAAAAAAAAAAGATTTTGTACTTGCCTTAGCTCTGTCCTCTGCAACACTTGGTGTGATGCCACCATGCTTCCGGAAAGACTTCTGAGAAATGCAGAGCAGGCCAAATATCAATAGAAGACACTCTAGTCCATTGCAAGTGTCTTCCTGTGAGATTTGGGCTGCTCTATATTCCCCAGGATCTCACTGGAAGCAGTAAGATGATCACTGGTAGATGTCAGGGATAAGGTAATTATACATTCTAACTTTTTTACTTTGCAGATACATCAGCAGTGATTTTTACCGAAGGGGCGGCCTGGAAATTATGAGCAGGCATTGTCACCTAATGCAAGGTTCATTTTACATAAGTTGTTCTATGCCAATACTACAAAGTAACGATAAAAGAGTCATTTCTTACACCAGCATACCTGGCACAGATATTACCAGGTGGCCCCGTTTTTCCTGAATAATCCTTTTTGTTAATTTTTTTTATATATTCTGGTGAAGGGAGGAGAAGTGAATAAACCCAAGATGGATGGGAACAGCCAAACCTAAAGGTGCCAAGAATGGATGGGAACACCCAAACCGAAAGGTGCCAAAAATATCTGGGCATGGGAGTTCCCAAGGTCCTACAAGACTCTACCTGTACCTGAAATATTGGGTGGGCTGACCCTCAATATATCAGTTGTGGACTGACCCTTTGGGGGGACATTTAAAAGAAAGCAGATTCATTTTTCTGAGATGAAAATAAACGAACATTTGAAAGTAAACTGTCAGCCTCCAAAATATGTTGGCAGTAGCCTACAAGAATAGTCAAGTCATGCTTGTTTAATTTCCTTTTATGTGTAGTAAATTTTCTTGGCAACAGAAGCTTAAACAAATAGCACACACTATTACAAGATCAGTCGAGATCTTACAGTAGGAAGATGTTGAGGCTAGTTATATTCTAATTCAAGGCCACTAGAACTTACCAACTAAGTTCAATAAAACTACTTCAGTCTATGAAAAGCAGCATGACATTTGTAAAATATTTGTCCACATCAAGCACATTCATTTAAACAACATGTCAACGACAAAGAACATTTGTTTAATGTATATGACACTTTGGCCTTATTTTATAACATATTTCCACAGTATAATGAAGCACAATAATCTACTGTAACAAATTAGAAATCACTGCATGCCTGTTAATTTTTAACTTCTAATTGTTTGATTGATGTTAGTACACATTGTTGTACCTGGCACGCAGTTGTTGATTTTTTTTTTTTAACATAGTCTATACTTGTTTTAGTCAGAATGGGGTAATGAGTTGTGATTGCTGTAAATTTCAACACTTTGCTTTGCTTGTTGCCTTTTAAAAAAAAAGCACTTTTGTGAGCTCAAATGAAGTGTACATTGTTTTTATGAGATGATTTGACATAACAATTAATTTCTTTCAGCTTGCAGGATTCCCAACTGGCCATTAGGACCTGACCCTATCTACCCTCTCTCTAAGGTCTCAGAAGAGTCATTGCAGTGATCCCTGTGGGCTGCATCACAAATAATATAAAAGCATGCAGTGTATATGTTGTAAAGGGCTTAAAAAAGCATCATTTGGGCGATTCTCTGTATTTTTCTCTTCATGGAGGTCAAGCTGAGTGTCATTGACTCACTGAGGTCTTGTCAGTTGGATATGTTACAGCTGGATATAAGGTAAACCACTGAGCTACTGCATTCCCCCTTTCATACATTATTACAGTCATTTGCCCACACTGTTAATTCAGCTGCCGCTCCAGTCTCTACTTAATTATGCAAACATGTAAAGGGTAGCAGCACAAAGCAAACCCCACTGGTGATCCTCTAGCGCTATTTATTCTTCAACTTGGTAGTTACTAAAAAAAAAAAATCATGTTTATTTTATTCCTTTTATGAGGGCAGTTTCAAACGTGCTGATAATGAAATAAAACATTTTAAATTACAGAATGCTTATTTACAAGCTATTACTGTTTACAGTCAACCACTTTACTACTGAAGGGTCACAGACAGTCGTGAACTCATATTTCTTTCAATTTTGTAACGTAGGCTTCACATGGATCAACATAGACAAATTGGCACTATATTTGACTTTCTTCTATTTTACTACACCATTTGTTCTGTTAAAAGTTAGCAACTTTAGGCCCCATGTACCCTGGGCATTTAGCCCATTCATGAGATTTTGCTGTTTTTATTTCCAATATTTTTGATGAGAATTTCAAAAGAAGATACAGACAATGTTGTACAGTAAATCATCATGGTTACAAGGCCACAAAGCTTCCACATATATAATACATTTACAGAATAGAACGATCGGGGGTCAATTTAATACAACATTTCAAATATCTTACCCACATGGGCATAGAAAATAAAGTGCGGCTAAGGCCCATATTCAGTTATTCCAAAAAATGTAAAAAAATACAAACTCTTCTAACTTTTATCGAAAAATGACTAAGGTTCCAGAATCTATTCAAGTGTAATAACGGAGCCTAAGGCGGGGGACTGGCCAAACTTTACAGCTCGCCTACTATACACAGGGTCACATATAATAATAATGGGCCAGATTCACGTATTCCAGAGCATCTTTGCTCTGGAGTAACGCTTCTGATTTGCGTTGCGCTGCCGAAATTTTAGGAGCAAGTGCTGTCATTCACGAAGCACTTGCTCCTAAAGTTGCGGCAGCGCATCACAAATGAGCCGGCGGAATTCAAATGTCGCGGGTACGGGGCGTGTAGTATGCTAACTACGCGCGATCCCGCCGCCAACGTACTGCGCATGCGTCGAGTGTCAAAACATCCCCGTGCGCATGCTCCAAAATCTGTGAATGAACGTCAATGACGTCACATTCCCATTCATGACCGTTTTACGCAAGCGACGTTTTTTTTTTTTTTTTTTCGACGCGATGACGACGCCTATACCTAACATAGGATACTCCAGCCCCATGTAGGTATATGTATGCGCCGCGTATCCCGTCCGGAAACGTCGTATCGTCATTGCGTCGCGCCGGATTTCGCTCGTGAATTGCCGATTTCCGCTCATTAACATATTTTTTGAGCGTAAATCGGCGGGAACGCCCCCGGCGCCATTTTTAAGTTGAAGTAACGATGCGATGGCGAAACTCAGTTACGCTGCTCGCATCGGAACTTCAACCCGGCGTTTCTTGTTTTCTGGTTACAGAAAACAGAAACGCCGGCTCAAAGCCACAGTTAGGCTGGCGGATCACTCGATCCGCCAGCGTAACCTTTGCTGAATCTGGCCCAATGAGCGGAAGTCCCACTAGGTCCAGCAAGGATCTTCCACAACAAAAGAAATAGACAGAAAAAAGATAGTAAAGAACAAGGGAGTAACAGTAAAGAAAAAAGTGAGGAGTACAAAGTACAGCATGCTAAACACAACCTAAGGCTCCATGCACACTGACGCTAAAAAAAAACTATAAAAAAACGCCAGTAGCTTTGCAGGGAGCCTTTCAACACGACACTTTGAATGCAAATTTTGGGAGTTCAAAAAAAAGCCAATAAACTCCAAAGCTCATTAACACTAAAAAACACCCATGTGTGCATGGGCACATAGGCTAACATAGAGTTCAGTTTATGGGCTTTTAAAAGATATTTAATCTAGGGGTCCCAGGATTTCCTCATATGATTTGACGTTCTCGTTCAATATGGCCGAAAGATGCCCATTTACCATGAACCAAGATAGCTTTAAGCCCCGTACACACGGCCGAGGTTCTCGGCAGAAACCAGCGAGAACCTCGCTGGGATCCTCATTCTGCCGAGAACCTCGGCCGTGTGTACGGATTCGCCGAGCCCAGCCCGTCGGGAAACCCGTCGAGCAAATAGAGAGCAGGTTCTCTATTTGCTCGACGGCCCGTCGGGATGAATGGCTGGTCGCCTTTCCCGACGGGCTGGTCGCCGAATCTGACGGCCGGCCGAGAACCTCGACGGGTGGAACGATGTGTTCCGCCCGTCGAGGTTCTCGGTCGTGTGTACTGGGCCTTAGTCTTGAGATTCTGTTGTTTTCATGCGGATGGAAGGCATAAGTGTATTGTCCAGTAACAATGCCAGGAGCCTGTGCACCAAGTGGTACAATATTTTCGTTATAGAAAGTAAGAAGTCTGCATTCCAAGCATTCGTCCCGGGAAGCATACTGCCCTAAACATTTGTACTACTCTGCCAGCAGTGAAGGGAGACAGCGCACTTTCCGCCTACAAAAAAACACTGAAATCTCAGGCACAGAGGCAAAAATCTCATTGTGTGTGAGGCCTCACTCTGAACGCCTCCTTTCTTTGCCATCACAGTCAATATATACAGTGAAGAAAATAAATTATTTTATCCCCTGCAGATTTTGTAAGTTTGCCCATTTACAAATAAATGAAGGGTTTATCATTTTTATCATAGTTGTATTTTAACCAGAAACAATAAAAAAAACAAACACATGATTTAAATTGTGTTGCAGTTCAGTGAGTAAAATAAGTATTTGATCCCCTACCAACAAAAAATAATTCTGGCTCCCACAGGCTGGCTACAGTATGTGCTCATGTGTTACAAATATTAGTCCTGTCAAATCAAGAAGGTGCTCCTAACGACAACTCGTTACGTGTATAAAAGACACCTGTCCACAGAATGTCTTTCTTCCATTTAAACCTCACCATCATGGGCAAGACCAAAGAGCTGTCAAAAGACTTCAGGAACAAGATTGTAGATCTGCACAAGGCTGAAATGGGCTACAAGATCATCAGCAAAAAAGCTTGGTGAGAATGAGACGACTGTTGGAGCGATTATTCGCAAATGAAAGAAATACAAAATAACTATCAATCGCCCTCGGTCTGGTGCCCCATGCAAGATTTCGCCTCATGGGGTAAGGATGATAATGAGAAAATTGCAGGCTCAGCCCAGAACTACACGGGAGAAGCTTGTGAATAATCTCAAGGCAGTTGAGACCACAGTCACCATACAAACCATTGCTAAGACAATACAACGCCATGGATTGAAATCCTGCAGCACCCGCAAGGTCTTCCTCCTCAAGAAGGCACATGTAAAGGCCCGTCTGAAGTTTTCCAATGAACATCTAAATGATTTAGAGAAGGATTGGTAGAGAGTGCTGTGGTCAGATGAGACCAAAACGTAGCTCTTTGGCATAAACTCGCTGTGTTTGTGGAAGACAAATTCTGACTATGACCCTAAGAACACATCCCTACAGTCAAGCATGGTGGTGGAAACATTATGCTTTGGGGCTGTTTCTCTGCTAAGGGTACAGGTCCACTTTGATGCATTGAGGGGCCAAAATGTTGGATGAGAACCTTCTTCCCTCAGCCAGAACACTGAACATGGGTCATCCAGCATGACCCAAAACAATGCTGTGTCTCCTCGCAGGGATGTAGTCCTAAGGGGGGGGGGGGGGGCGACAACGCTGACTAACCTCCAGCCAGAATGGCTCGGATGATGGGGGCAAGCTTACTGAGGAAGAACAGGAAGTGAGAAATTCAGACAAAGAAACAAAAACATTTAGAAGGGAAATCGAAGGAAAACGAACCAATCAATTACTAGCTTCAAGGAACCTATTTAGAAATCTAAAAAGCGAACCTTTACAACCACTTTAAGCTAGCTTGGTACTGGAATGCATATCTGTAAGTGTCCATCAGCCATTCTCAACCAGGGTTCTGTGAAGCCCTACAGTTCCTCCAGAGGTTGCTAGGGGTTTCACGAGTTGTGGCTAAGTGACCTTCGAAGGTGCGTGGATTGTTCTTCTGGGTCAAACCCCCCTCAGCAAAACCAGCAGAATCGCACCAATAATCTTTTTTGCAGTTTGCGAGGAGGACATTCTGACCACTATTGTGAGGGGGGTATTCTTTTCTTTTCTTCTTTTTTTCTCCAATAAAAAAGGCATTTTCCCACTGAATAATTATTTAAGCAGGTATCCCTCGGAACTGAAAATTATTTCAAGAGTGCCTTTTAGGGTAAAATGGTTGGCTAAAATACATAATGATAATAGGAGCCGGTTAGCCACTATCATTTTGGATTTTCAACACTTAGACATATCAGAGACCCTGAGTGGGTCTCAAAATACAGGTACAACATAAGAACATAAGCACCTGTACATTATATTTAAGTAAAACAGTAATACATAAAAAAAAGGAACGTATACACACAAGGCATTGTATTTTCATTTAAATCATTAACATGTCAACTGCTCTGTCCCTCCCTCCGCAGGACCCCCCGCCCTCAGAACACCACATGAATGCATTACATTGACTGCGGAAACAATGACAGATACAGTGCAACCCTCTCCTACATAAGCATAATGAGGTTCAGTCACACGCTCTATTCTGGCAACTGATACAGAGAGACAAAGAAACAAAAATGGTGCTAAAATCTTCATAATGAAAGTGTATGAAATGATCATGACTAGACCATGAAAAGGTATACTAGTAAATATTTTTAAATCTATATAAGCAACACGCACTGGCTATGTACTATGTCCATTCATACAAACAGAGGGGTGTGTCTGGTCACGCTATACCTTTCTGTGTCCCCCATGCAGCTCTGTCAGAATCTTTCTGTTCATTGTTCGTAGCGCAGTGGTAGGGGGGAGTAGGCTAAGAGACAGCTAGAGAAGGGACCCTGCACATGGCTATAGAGAACACAGATGTGAAATGCTCTGCACCTCCAGCTGTCACCAAGGAACACAGCCAAGAGATTACTAACCCTTTCCACACCCTGCACAAGATGGGGACACTCCTCCAGAAAAATTAACTCCTTCCCTGCCAGAGACTTAAACACCACAACACCGCCAATATCTAACTTGCTTCATCTCCACTGACTAGCACCAGACATTTCATGGGTTTAGCACGAAAGCAACTCTGATAAGCTGCATTATAGTTTTCTAGTAATTAATAAAAATGAATCCGTCCTAAAAATGATGCAACTTATGAATTCTACATAGCATTCATAAATAAATAAAAATGAAATAAAAAGATTAGCACAAGCCCGGTGCAGAATAGAGAATAGTTACTGTATGGTATGTCCAGACAACGGTTTGTAGTTGCAGACACAATGCAGACTACCTTATGGCCAGACACAATGCACAACAGCTAAACGCCAAGAAATATTATAGTGACAACAGGCCAGGACAAACACTAGGAGCCAAAAGCCATTGCTAACTTTTCACAGCCTTTTCCATAGCAGTCAGTGGAGGTATATGTTCCAAGACGCCTTGCTTTCTGGCTCATAAACTGGAAAATCGACATTCTAAATTCTACATTAAAGAATATCCAATGCCAATACAGTACTTTTTTTCTTTTATTTAAATAGACTGTGCCTAAAACCCCTGTCAGTATTTTTTGTCATCTGTCTGTCTGCTGATGGGGGGCATTAATGTGATTGTAAAATCTTGTTTGTTTTTTAAATAACAAACTTGTTACACTAAGGCTGCATTTACACTGTAATGCGGCGTATTGTACCACAATTTGCCTCGACAAATTGCAGCGTTTTGTCCCGCGACTTGCCGCGACAAATCGCGACGTTTTTAGCCTTGTTTTTTGCTGGAGGGGTGATTTTACATTGTCGGCTATGCCCGAACACTGAAGCCGCCTGGAAAAAAGGGTCCGGGACTTGTTTTGAGCTTCAGGCGTACGGTGTTTCGGCATTCGGCGTGGAGATGTGAACCATCTCCATAGCCGACAATGTTAATTCGCCCCTCCAGCGTATTTCAGGCTGCTACAGCGTCGGGCGTAGGGCGTAAATACGCCTAGGTGTGAATGCAGCCTAAGAGTCGTTCACACTGGGGCGACACGACTTCCAGCACGACTTTCAGAGGCAACTCTAACACTACATCAGCATGAACCACAGGGTGATTTGGGACGATTTACAACACTACTTCAAGTCGCCTCCAGGACAGGAGACTTTCCAGTGGCCAATCAAACAACAATCAGCTCTGTGGGAGGGAGGGGTTTGCCTAAAAAATGTATGTTCTCTTCCTGTAAAGTTGCTTTAGTTAAGACAGTGATCAGACGTCTGAGGCGACTTCCATTGAAATCAATGGGTACAAGTTGCCTACAAGTTGGTTTTGCACAGAGCTGCCTGGATCCTCCTCTTCTCGGGTCCCTCTTTGCTGCTCCTGGCCCCTCCTTCCTATTGAGTGCCCCCACAGTCAGCAGCTTCCTAAGAGGGCACTGGAGCCAGGTCACAGCGCTGTGTGTGTCTATTCAGACAGGAGCCCTGGCCCAACCCCTCTCCCCCTAATAGACAGCCGCAGGAGTCAATGATGCCGCTGCTGTGTCTCCGCCAATCCAGGAGGAGTGTCTCGGATGGCTTAGACATTTATGGACATTGCTGGAGAGAGATGGGGTTCCAGAAAGTAATTAGGGGGTGCTTGGGAGGCTGCTACACACAGAAGTTTTTTTTATCTTACATTTTAAATCTTTATCTATAAAAATACCTTCTGCCTTTACAACTTCTTTAATTCAATTCTTATCCCACCACCACAACAAGAAGTGGGAGGAACAGTTAGACAGTAATAACCAGAACAAGTGTGTGTCATTCAAATATTTGTCCTCTATTTTTATGACAATTTAAAGCATTCAGTCCAGGTCAGAATGGTGACAAGGAAATGATGGGCAAGGACGGCATTTAAAACCTGAATATTTTTTTTTAAAATACATCATAAAACCTGAATTTAAAGACGACTTACCACTACTTTCTAAAAATCTAAGATGAATCACCAAGGGATCAAGATCTATATGCTTAATCTTATTTTGCTCTGTGGCCCTGTTGTGCATTTTAAATCCTGTCAGCGCTGACTGTGGCTCCACCCTAAGCAGCAGCCTAACTTGTGGGCATTCCTGTTAGAAAGCTACCACCAGCACTGTAGTTACTGCCGTTTTCCTTTGCTGACTTGATGGGTCTCTATTCTGCTGTGGCAGAATCATTTCTTTAAATTCCTAGAGAGGAAGCTGACAAAGTGGTGATACAAATTATACTGCCACAGCACTGGCAGGGCTGTGTGCTCAGCCACTGCCTGTAAACTACCACCATCTTCTGTTGAGTGGATGCACCTTAGGGAACTTCTGACACAGATTGGGCAGCCTTAGTTTACAAGCAACAGCAAAAAAACATCAGCCCTGCCAGTACTGACTATAGCAGTATAGTCTAGTATAGTCTTCCAGTGTGGACAGACAGCAGTCACACTACAACGGTCCATGTCTCTTCTCTTGTAATGTACCTGTGGACTAACCTCACATTAACAAGTGCCTCCTATCACTATAGGAGGGAGCACCATCCGTTTCGTGGGGGCAGCACATGCGTAGTTGCAGCCATTGAGCTCATCTGGGCTGCTTTGCAAAGGTACCTGTAAATTATTACGGATGACTGGGCAGGGTTTAGCTCATGGGAGGTTTGGTGAACGCATTGGAAGTCCGAAAACATTTGCCTTAGCACTGAACCCCTCTAAAGTCTATGGGAGGCAAAACTTTTCCTTTTGCCCTTTTTCAAGACTAAAGCCTCATACACACGCTTGTTTTACTCGGCAGGAACCAGAAAAAATGCTGACAGAGCTTTCTTGCCGAGTTTCTTGCGTGTGTACGAGGCTTTCAGGTTTCTCAACAACAAAACTGCCCAGAATCTAGACGAGAAAAATAGAGAAACTCGAGAGTGTGTATACTTACCTGTCGCCGTAAAAACCCACGCATGCTCGAAATGACTTTGACACATGCGCGGTAGCTTTCTAGGCATAGGTAAGGTGCAGCAAGATGGCGGGGACGGCATCGAATGTGAGGAGCGCATACTTGTCGTACGCGATGACGTCACCGCGTTCTTGGCATTCAAAAGTACCGTGGCAGCAAGAGATTCTTGCCAAGAATCTCGTCAGGAAAAACAACGTTTTTTTTCTGACGAGATTCTGGCCCATGTGTATAGGGCTTAAAAGGCAGATTATTGTTTAAAAATGTCATAGGTAGCTGGAAACTGCCATAGAGGACACGTCTCAATGAAAAAAAAAAAAAGCTCACAGTGGGGATTACACCCTCTTTTTCATTTTGTTTTTGTACTATGCATTGTCTTTTTTTTTAAATGGGAAAACAGGTATGAGGATCCCCTTAAAATTCAAACTAGGCCCTTTATCTAGGCATGCGGCCTGAGTGGCCAGGAAAAGAGTGGGCAGCAAGTATGCACTCCCTTCCATTCTGTACTGTACCAGCTCATATTTAAGTTGTCTCATTATTTTATCCCAAATCTCTTTAGGCTCCATTCACACCATGATGTTCTGTTTTGCGGGCAGAATCGATTCGGAAACGCTGCAAATCGCTGGACACCCTTGCGATCACCGTTACTTTAAATGGCACCAAACACAGCGTAATTCTGCCGCGATTGTTGCCTGATGAAACGCAGTAAAATCGCACAAACAGAATTGCGGGACGCCTAAAGCCCAAAAGATGTAAAAGTATTTTTTTTTGGGTGTCGGGCATCCTGCAATTCTGTTTGCGCGATTTTACCTTAATTCGTTGGGCGACAATCGTGGCAGGATCGCGATGCACGGGATTTGCACAGCAGTTCATACAGCCATATGTGAACTGCTGGAAGTGTCAATACAATTTTAATGACACCCCCATTTCAGCTTGCATATCGCACTGCGACCTGGCAGTTCAGACATAAATCGGATCCCATGGGTGTGAACATCCAATGCGATCTGATTGTGGCACGGGCCAAAAAAAGGGTCCTGTGTTTGGTCCGAATGCGATGCAAATTTAGCCATATTATCTGTATGGCTGAAATCGTATTGCACAGACATCGCATGTCCGTGCAGTGCGGTGCGAATCACATGCAATCTTGCAGAGTGCACCCATGTGAACAGGTAATTAGGCCTCATGTACTCTGGATGTTATAAAAATGTCAGTAGCATTAGCTGTAGAAAGTTGTATGTGTAGAATGACAGCATTTTTTTGTAAAATTATGCTGATAAACGCTGTTTAGCTGATTCAGCTTTTATCAGAGTTAGAGCGTTTTTACAGCTGAAAAACGACTCTGGAAAACCCCCCAGAACTAATGGGTTTTTAGACAAAAAATGCCAATAACAGCCTATGTGTGCATGGACACATAGGGCCAGATTCAGGTAGATGGGAGCATCTTTAATCTGGGGTAACGTTTCTCATTTACGTTACTCTGGCGAAATTTTAGGAGCAAGTGCTGTTATTCATGAAGCACTTGCTCCTAAAGTTGCGGCAGCGTATCGAAAATGAGCCGGCGGAATTCAAATTGGGCGGGTACGGGGCGTGTATTATTTAAACTAAGTGCGATCCCGCGGCGAACGTACTGCGCATGCGTCGACTGTCAATGCATCCCAGTGCGCATGCTCCAAATTCTGTCAGTGACTGTCAATGACGTCAAATCCCCATTCATGGACGTTTTACGCAAGCGACGCAAATTATTTTTTTTTTCGACGCGATGACGACGGCTATACTTAACATAGGATACTCCACTAGGGGGCTGCTTTATCTTTACGCTGCGTATCTCCTACGGAAACGTCGGAAAGTCACTGCGTCGCGCCCGAATACGATCGTGAATTGCCGATTCCCGCTGATTAACATATTTTTTCGCCGTTAATCAGCGGGAACGCCCCCGGCGCCATTTTTAAATTAAAGTTGCGATGCGATGGCGAAATTCAATTACGCCGCTCGCATCGGAACTCCAACCCGGCGTTTCTTGTTTTCTGGTTACAGAAAACAGAAACGCCGGCTTAAAGTGACAGTTAGGCTGGAGTATCACTGATACTCCAGCCTAACTCTACCTGAATCTGGCCCATAGAATAACATGCTGGGGAGTTTACTGGCTGCAGAAAAAAGAAAAAAAAAACAATTGAAGTCAAAAACAGCAGCTGAAAAAACGTTCAGTGTGCATGAGGCCTTGGGAGTTTTTCGGCTGTAAAAACGTGGCTATTCAGCGTTTGTCAGTGTTTTTGAGACATAAGCTATTGTGGGAATATAGTTTTGCAAAAAAAACAAAACAATAAAAAATGCTGAAAAATGCTACTGCAAAAACCCTGTACAGCTACAGTTAATGCTACTGGCTTTTTTTTATAACGTCCAGTGTGCATGAGGCCTAAAGCTTTCTATGTTTTTTTTTCTATAAACCTGACCTTGGCAATCAGAAAGAAAAGGCTGCTGGAAGCAGTATTGACAGTTAAAGCTTCAGTCCACAGATGTGCAAATGACGGAAGACCAATGCATCCAAATGTGGGAAAAGGGCATGTGCAATGAAGCAGAATATAGGGCACTATTGAGCATGTATGTAGACTTGTGCACTGCTAGAGGGGACAAGACAACAAAAGGGGTAAAGAAGTGAATAAAAATATGGCAAACAGCTATGTTTACACACACACACAGAGTGTCAAGCAAACACTAACAGTGTAAGGACTTTACACTTACCCTACTGCATATAACAGCAGGAATGCGGGCTCATCATCTCAATTTAAACACATCTGTACACAATGGACACAGTCTCACCAGTACAGGACATGGGATCTAAGAGTTGGGTGATGTATAAGTAATAATAAAACATACATTTGCCATCACTGTCAGAAATGTGCAGCTCATTGTCAGACTAATTTTGAAAATTCCTGTTGCCTAGTTGTTATGCTGACCCATTGCTGCCACAACTTTCAGAGTCAGTGACCCAGGACAGGCATGCAGATGAGTTAAGACAGATAAAAGTCCAAAGTCTTCATCTGCATACTGGCTTTAGGTCAGTGACTAAAAGTACTGAAGAAAAAGGGTCAGTAGGACAGTCAGTATTACAGGTGCAGTAAGGAATGGAAACATCTATCATTTGGAGATGCAACTGATAATCATACTAAGTTATGGCCATAGTGCCTTTTTTGAGGCCTTAATAGCAATATAATAATATATAAAACATCTAAATAACTAATGTTCGACAAAATAACATCAAACACAGTATTAAAGACCAGATATTACATCACTGCTAAACAACAAAAAAAAGCAGAAGACTGAACACCGAGCAAATAGACCAGGAAGGGATCCATGGACTCAACATCCTTTTGATGTACAGGTACCACATTACCTTGCCTACTGATAGCCCCAGGACTTACCACACATCAAACCCTCTCCTAAACCTGAGCAAGAAGGGTCACAGAGTAGATCCATATGTTGCTAAGAGAAAGCAAGTCACCAAGGCAAAAGGCATACAACTGAATGATTGACTTGGAATTAGGCTATGTTAAAGGCTACTGAATTAAAGACTGGAACACATATGGATAAGGGCAAAAAAAGCACATAGAGGCACACAAGGGAACTAGGAAAAAAATATCTAACAGCTAGGCAAACAATAAACTGACAGAAAGATCTAGGAAGGAGTAGCAAAGCAAAGACAGAAGGAGAAACACATCAGCAAGATGACAGTAGAAGCCAGCATAGGTAGATGTAATAGAAGACAGGCACAAGGCAATAGGAAGAAGACTGGCACAACAAACAGAACAAGGTGCAAAGAAGAAGACTGGCACAACAAACAAGACAAGTTACAAGTAAAAAGACCGGCAAAACAGGACAAGATGCAAGGAAAAATGCTGGCAAAACAGGACAAGATGCAAGGAAAAAGACCGGCAAAACAGGACAAGATGCAAGGAAAAAGGCCAGCAAAACAAACAGGACAAGATGCAAGGAAAAAGACCAGCAAAACAGGACAAGATGCAAGGAAAAAGGCCGGCAAAACAAACAGTATAAGATGCAAGGAAAAAGGCCGGCAAAACAAACAGGACAAGATGCAAGGAAAAAGACCAGCAAAACAGGACAAGATGCAAGGAAAAAGGCCAGCAAAACAGGACAAGATGCAAGGAAAAAGGCCAGCAAAACAGGACAAGATGCAAGGAAAAAGACTGGCAAAACAGGACAAGATGCAAGGAAAAAGTCCGGCAAAACAAACAGGACAAGATTCAAGGAAAAAAAAACAGCAAAACAGGACAAGATGCAAGGAAAAAGACCGGAAAAACAGGACAAGATGCAAGGAAAAAGGCCGGCAAAACAAACAGGACAAGATGCAAGAAAAAAGACCGGCAAAACAAACAGGACTAGATGCAAGGAAAAAGACCGGCAAAACAAACAGGACAAGATGCAAGGAAAAAGACCGGCAAAATAGGACAAGATGCAAGGAAAAGGACCGGCAAAACAAACAGGAAAAGATGCAAGGAAAAGGACCGGCAAAACAAACAGGACTAGATGCAAGGAAAAAGACCGGCAAAACAAACAGGACAAGATGCAAGGAAAAAGACCGGCAAAACAAACAGGACAAGATGCAAGGAAAAAGACCGGCAAAACAAACAGGACAAGATGCAAGGAAAAAGACCGGCAAAACAAACAGGAAAAGATGCAAGGAAAAGGACCGGCAAAACAAACAGGACTAGATGCAAGGAAAAAGACCGGCAAAACAGGACAAGATGCAAGAAAAAAGGCCGGCAAAACAGGACAAGATGCAAGGAAAAAGGCCGGCAAAACAAACAGGACTAGATGCAAGGAAAACGACCGGCAAAATAGGACAGGATGCAAGGAAAAGGACCGGCAAAACAAACAGGACAAGATGCAAGGAAAAAGACCGGCAAAAGAAACAGGACTAGATGCAAGGAAAACGACCGGCAAAATAGGACAGGATGCAAGGAAGAAGCAGTAGAACTAGGCAAACTCACAAACTGACAAGTGCATAACTCAGACAAGCAACACAAGCTGGAAAAGTTTGTTTAAATAGGACAATAAACTAAGCAAAAAAATACAAATCTACCAAGGATGCAAGACAGACACCAAGGTATATAGGCAAGACTCAAATCCAGCTATAATTCAGAATACAAAACACAAGCTATTATATTATAGTTATCGGAATAAAAGTCTGGCGCTAACTCAAAAATTTATAAAAACCAGTATATTGTAAAATCTAGGATTATGAGCATAATTCATTCCAGAAACATGCTTGTAATCCAAAGCACTTGTATATCAAAGCAAATTTTCCCATAGGAAATAATGGAAACTCAAATGATTTGTTCCACAACCATTTATTCATAAGTCCTTCAGTATATAGTCCATATAAAAAGATCATAACAATGTGAAAAAAAATTGAATATCCTCAAGAAAAATCCAATCGCTGTGGTAGAAGAATATATGTGCAATAGCAAATAATTGTTTTAAATGTGCACCACCATCACTCATGTGTGAGAAATGCAAACTCACCAGATATCTTAACGCAACAAGTTTATTGCAACAAAAGTCCCAGCATATAAATAGCAAATGCGCACTTACATTTTAAGGTGCTATAAGTCAGCACCAACATGTAAAGCCAGCCTGGTATAAAATACGCTGTCTCTCCAAGTTGCCCATCCTCTTCAGATATACAGGGACACCCAGGAATTCTGATTGTTACCAGGCTTGTTTAATGTAAATATCTTGTGAGTTTGCATTTCTCACATACGAGTGATGGTGGAGCGCAGAAAAACTATTATTTGCTACCGCACATATCTTCTTCTACCGCGTGATTGTATTTTTCATGAGGACAATCTCCTTTTTTTCACTTTTTACTGTGGAACATTATTTTTGGACCAATAGAATATATATAGTTGTATACTGATTTTTATTAATATATGTGTTAGCGATGGACTTTTATTCTTATAACTATTTTGTAAGGTGGATTTATTTCACTCGAAAACAGCAAGCTGTATTCACAGTTTCTTTATATTTGTTTCTCACAAAAAAGATAAAAAATTATTTGGTGCCACCGCTTGTTATTCAATTATACAATAAGCTAGTATATTATGCTAGCAATTCAGTGAAGCAGTGAAAGGCTATCAGAATCAAACCATCCACCACACAACCTAGGCAGGAGCCTGGGGCTCAATGGATGTACATGGCGCCCAGCTACAAGCTTCATGCTACTGTAGTAAATAGGGGTGCAACGGATCACGGTTGATCCGTGATCCGAACGGGTCACCCCCTTCGGATCGGATCGCTATGCGATCCGCGGACTACCGCCGCGGGCATAGCATTAGGAAAGGCCGCGGCTTCGGCCTAGCTCCGGAGCCGCGGCCATCTTGGTACACCCGGCGGCGGCCCCTCCTCTCTGTTTACACCCACAGAGGAGGAGGAGACCGCGCTCAAGGGACACACACGCCGCTATCTGATCTGAGATCTGCGCGGGGGGGGCTCACTGTTTGCCTGTACTACGGAGGGGGGGGGTAGGTCACTGTGTGCCTGTACTATGGTGGGAAGGGGGTCACTGTGTGCCTGTACTATGGTGGGAAGGGGGTCACTGTGTGCCTGTACTATGGTGGGAAGGGGGTCACTGTTTGCCTGTACTATGGTGGGAAGGGGGTCACTGTGTGCCTGTACTACTTGGGGGGGGGGGGGTCACTGTGTGCCTGTGCTACTTTGTGGGGGGAGGTCACTGTGTGCCTGTGCTACTTGGGGGGGGGGGTCACTGTGTGCCTGTACTATGGTGGGAAGGGGGTCACTGTGTGCCTGTACTACTTGGGGGGGAGGTCACTGTGTGCCTGTGCTACTTGGGGGGGGGGGGTCACTGTGTGCCTGTGCTACTTGGGGGGGGGGGGTCACTGTGTGCCTGTACTATGGTGGGAAGGGAGTCCTGTGTGCCTGTACTACTTGGGGGGGGAGGTCACTGTGGTCCTGTGCTACTTGGGGGGGGGGGTCACTGTGTGCCTGTGCTACTTGGGGGGGGTCACTGTGTGCCTGTACTACTTGGGGGGGGGGGGGGGTCACTGTGTGCCTGTACTACTTGGGGGGGGGTCACTGTGTGCCTGTACTACTTGGGGGGGGGGTCACTGTGTGCCTGTACTACTTGGGGGGGGGTCACTGTGTGCTTGTACTACTTGGGGGGGGGTTACTGTGTGCCTGTACTACTTGGGGGGGGGTCACTGTGTGCCTGTACTACTTGGGGGGGGGGGGGGGTCACTGTCTTTTTTTTTTTTGTTGTTGCTGATCCGAAAAATGATCCGAAAAATGATCCGATCCGTGACTGCCGATCCGAGGAACGATCCGAACCGTGAGTTTTTTGATCCGTTGCACCCCTAGTAGTAAATCAGGGTGATAGCACAACTGGTAAAAGTATTTATTAAAAACAAATCCAAATATTATCATTTGGAATGTACAAATTAAAGTGGAGTTCCACCCATTTTTTTATGTTTGTCTGTGCTGCATGCAATAATCTCATAGGGCCAGATTTACAGAGCCATTACTCCGGTCTATCTCCTGTTAGACCGGAGTAATTTCAAATTACCCGCGTCATATCATTAGTTTGTATCCTCAAACCATGATACGGTGGCTTCGGGCTTCGATCCGACAGGCTTACGTCTTCGTACGCCGTCGAATCTACGCTGCAATCTTTTTCCGCCCGCTGGGTGGAGTTTGCGTCGTTTTCGGCGTCGGGGTATGCAAATTAGCTTTTTATGGCGATCCACGAAGTTACGATCGTCCGTCGCATTCTCTTACGGCATCTGTAGTCATCTTTTTGCTGCGTAAAGTTAGGGAAGCAAAAATCTGGTCTATAGTTAGACAGCCCATGTTAAGTATGGCCGTCGTTCCCGCGCCGAATTTCAATTTTTTTTTTGCTTTTGCGTAAGTCGTCCAGGAATAGGAATGTACGTAAACGACGCTACTCAAAAAAAATCTGACGTAACAACGTAATTTCGCGCAATGCGCGGCGGGAAATTTTTGAACGGAGCATGCGCAGTTCGATCGCTGCGGGGACGCGCCTAATTTAAATGCTTCACTCCCCCTAATCGCATATTTCGATTCCGCCGCGAGAAATACACTACGCCGCCGTACCTTACGGGCCGGAATCTACCAGAATTTGTCTTAGAGTCAGGTAAAATACGGCGGTGTAGTGTCTCTGATACTCTGCGCCAGGGCAATTGTACGTGAATCTGGCCCAGAGTGTTCAGAATGGACAATTTTTATTTATTTTGTTGCTTGTAAATACCTTTATTTTGTAGTCCTTCATTACTTCATCCTCCTTATTAGCCTAGGCTATTAAGTCACAAGGCTATTTGCAAGGGTTTCTGGGATAGGCATCATGTTTCCCAGTAGTCCTTGCAAACCTGACTGAAACCTGACTGAAACCTAGGGCCAGATTCAGGTAGGAGAGCGAATCTTTATTTTGCAGTAACGTTTCTCATTTACGTTACTCCGCCGAAACTTTAGGAGCAAGTACTGTTATTCACATAGCACTTGCTCCTAAAGTTGCGGCGGCGTAGCGAAAATGAGCCAGCGGAATTCAAATTGGGCGGGTAGGGGGCGTGTATTATTTAAACTAGG
Source organism: Rana kukunoris (assembly GCA_029574335.1). NCBI lineage: Eukaryota > Metazoa > Chordata > Amphibia > Anura > Ranidae > Rana > Rana kukunoris. The sequence goes on from CM056050.1 coordinate 461,821,461, forward strand.
CGCGATCCCGCGGCGAACGTACTGCGCATGCGTCGACTGTCAGTGCGCATGCTCCAAATTCTGTCAGTGAACGTCAATGACGTCAATCCCCATTCACGGACGTTTTACGCAAACGACGCGAAAATTTTTAAATTTGACGCGATGACGACGGCCATACTTAACATAGGATACTCCACCTAGGGGGCATGTTTTTCTTTACGCCGCGTATCGCTTACGGAAACGTCGGAAAGTCACTGCGTCGGGCCCGAGTACGATCGTGAATTGCCAATTCTCGCTGATTAACATATTCTCGGCGGGAACGCCCCGAGGGCCATTTTTAAAATTGCAGTTCCGATACGACGGCGAAATACAATTACGCCGCTCGTATAGGTACTTCAACCCGGCGTTTCTTGTTTTCTGCTTACAGAAAACAGAAATGCCAGCTCAAAGTGAGAGTTATGCTGGCGTATCACTGATACTCCAGCCTAACTCTACCTGAATCTGGCCCCTAGTGTGCAGCACTGAGCATGTGCAAGATATGCAAAGCTGAAATCCAGGAAGTCATACAGTCTGGCTTCATGATGCCCACACTTAAGATGGCCACGGTCTATTTCTAGATTATAAACGCTGTGACAACCTAACAAAACGGACCTTAGTTTACAGACTAACTTTACTAGAATGCATTAAGCTTGTGTATTACAGGGGTATTTATATTTAAAAAGTGAAATTGTGGGTGGAACTCCCCTTTAAGTATATATGAATCCTCTATATTTAACAATACTGGACCACAAATCCCTATGTCAGGCATGTCCAACGTCCACGGTCCGGTTTTATACGGCCCCCACTTGAAATTTGCTTTTATTACTTTTGTGGCCCGCCAAGATCCACACAGGGCAAGGATGAGCTTGGCTTTTAAATATATATATACATATACTCTAATCCCCGAGCACCTCTCACTGATAAGCTGGGGCGTGTTCCAAAGTCCGTTGGGAAGCTGACAGCGAGCATCGCCAAAAACAGACACTGAGTCATTTCCTGCTCCACACCTGCAGAGCTCTCAGTGTCTCAGTGCCTGTGATTGGCGGCGCTGCGAGGCTGTCAGCGTCCTAGCAGGATCGCCTGAGGTCATCCTTGCAGTGAGAGGTACTCGAGGATTTCTCAGGAGATAAGATAAATGTACTACTGTAACGGATATAAAGCCAATATTTAAATATATAAGAATTTAAAAAAAAACATGCTCATGCTTGCCCTGATCGAAGCTTTGGCACCACAGAAGAGATAAGGGCAAATTACAAGTGGGGGCCTGTGAGAATATATAGAAAAAAATAAAAAAAACTAGCTCATCCTTGCCCTGAGTGGAGCTTGGAGGCCACAACAGAAGAGATAAAGGCCAGATTTCTCAGGGGATAAAGAAGAGATGATATATATGTTTTACAACCTGAGCTCATCCTTACCCTGAGGGGAGCTCTGGGATTTGTTGGGGGCCAAAGAGGAGATATTATTTTTGGGCAGTGTATTAGCGCTCCGATGAACACACTTACACCAAATTTTAATGGTTCAAAGAATGTCAGGCAAAATGGTCGGCCCTCACGCACATTCACTTCATCAAATCTGGCACTCTTTCAAAAAGGTTTGGACACCCCTGCCCTATGTACTGGATAAAATACTATGTAAATGGATAAAATACTTTGTTTCTGATCCACAGCCAGACGACTGGCGCAAAATGTGGGAGACTACGTTTAAATCCTCTCGTTATGTCCTGGTTCTTGAACATTCTTTCAAAGTCATGTCTCGTTGATATTTTACACCAGCTAGGATTGCAAAATATCTACCATCGTATCCGTCCAACTGTGTCCAAGGTTTCCCAGATTTGGGAGATATGAAACATATAACGTGGGCCTGTGCTAAAGTCCTAAAGTCAACTCAGGCCGTGTACACACGGCAGAGAACCTCGACGGGCAGAACACATCGTTCCGCCCGTCGAGGTTCTCTGCCGGCCGTCGAAATCGGTGACCCGCCCGTCGGGAATGGCAACCAGCCATTCATCCAGACGGGCCGTCGAGCAAAAAGAGAGCGTGCTCTCTTTTCGCTCGACGGGATTCCCGACGGGCGGGGCGAGCCAAAAGCGTACACACAGCCGAGGTCCTCGCTGGAATGCAGCTTCCAGCGAGGTTCTCGCTGGTTTCCAGCGAGAACCTCGGTCGTGTGTACGCCGCCTTATTCTCACAAATTGATGTCCCATAAGTCATGTCTTATCCATGTTCTGTTACGCTGTAAGATTGTTGCAGCTCTCATTTGGATTTATAATTGTATGAAGTGTACTGATATTTAAATGGACATTTAATTTCTATACCGCCTTATTTCTCTTGTTATATTGGAAAATTAAAAAAAATAACTCAGTAAAAGAGGAAAAATATATACAATAACAGAAGGGGAAGGTTAAACCTAATGTTTACTTGCATCAATGCAACACCAGGGAGCAGCTTTATGGCTTGTTCACACTTGACCAGATTTCTAATGCTTAATAAATACTTCCATAGCGTTAGTATGGGCATTAGACTGGCATTTTATAAGCGATAATGACGAGTTAAAAATACTTCTTAAACGCCCTTTGGGAAGTTTTGAAGCAATTGATGAGCATTAAGGCACGTTAAAACGGCTTTACAAATGCCTATTCCATTACAGTATATTAACTAATCTTAACTCTCTGCAACCGCACCACAACTGCCTGCCAGAACATTTGCAAAGGCTTTAATGGGTGGTGTTGAAAGGCTTCAAACGCCTCCTGACTCAACATGAGGCTTCAATTTTGAAGCAAGGCCACTCTAAAACCCTGTATACACAACCGGTTTTCCTGCCAGGAAAACTGCCAAGAGAGCTTTTGGCCGGGATGTGTGTATGCTTCCTCCCAATTTTCCCGACAGGAAAACAGCCGGGAATCCCGGTGGGAAAATAGAGAACCTGCTCTCTATTTTCCCATCGGGATTCCCAGCGTTTTTTTTTTTTCGCCAGATTTACTACTATTTTCTTATGGGAAACACTGCAAGGCAGTGCCGATGGAGCATACACTCGGCCGGAATTCCTGGCCAAAGCTCTCATGGCAGTTTACCTGCCGGGTTCTCGGCTTTCCCCTCTGACTTTTTACTGCCGGGAAAACCGAGCGTGTGTACAGGGCTTAACGCGCCATGTTTTGATAGTGTGAACAGCACTGTGTGCTGTCTATTGTATCTTGTAAATAGGCGTTTGAGGGGTGTTTTTAACACCTCTCTCTTGCATTTAATTCTAGTGTGAACTTAGCCTTAAAGCAGAATTTTAACCCACAATAACTTAATAAAATAATGTTCTTTAGCAAGGAACATACATTCCACATTAATAATTATGCTACCAAATTTAGTGTGTGCTGTAAGTTGCCTCCATTGCTCATGTGTCTTCTTTCTGGAAGCTGCCATTTTGTTGAAGCCCAGAGCCCCTGAACAGCAATAAATCATGAAGCGGAACAAAACCCATTGATTTAAAGTTTTCAAAAAACAGCTCCATTCCTGGAATGCTGGGATTACTAACTGTCAAATTTGTTGTGTTCTCAACCAAACTGTCAAACCATCCGTGCAGGGTGAGACAATGTATTACTGGATGTTAAACAGTTTAGGCACTTTATATTTAATGTTTTAAATATATGTTAATAATATAATATATGTTTCAAAAGGGGCCAGCCTGAAGTGATCTAACGACTCACTTTTCTGACTAAAGTTCCACTTTGAGGGCCAGTTCATACCAGACGCAGTTCCGTTCAGTTCTGTGTGCTTTTTTTTCGGCACAAATGCATGGACAGTGTTTTTCATGTATTCCAATGGCTCTAGTTGGCTCTAGTTCACACCATGCAGCCAGTTTCCGGCTGCATGGTGGTAACTAGAGCCAAGTAGATCTATTGGAATACATGAAAAACACTGTGCATGCATTTTTAGTGCAGAAAAAATGCACACGAAACTGTACGGAATAAGTGTTATTGGCCTTCCTTCTTTTAATTTCAATAGATTTTATTGTCTTATCAACACAAAATAAACAGAGATGTGACAAGGTGCGAACCAGTAGGCACACTGGTATAATAAGCTTGGGTTGTATAGTGTTCAACAATGTATCCTATATAGTATACATGCATATGTTGAAGACATGTCAATACCATTTGAATCAGTGTATGTAACTTGTGGAGTTCCATACATGGTTCCTGCGAGCCTAGACACCCCAGTGGGTGTACATTTATGACTATTTCAATGGCATTGTGTAGCGCCTGTGTTCACAGGTAGAGAACTAGAATACTTGAATTTCCAAAATAAAAATTACGTTCAGCCGAGTTGAAGGTGTAGATAAGAGCGAGGAGGGTAGTAAAAAAAAAAGGGGGAGAGGCAAAAAGACAAGAGAAATAAGTATAGATGAGAGAAGGGGAGAGAGGAGTGGGGAGACAGCAAGCACCACTTAAAAAGGGTTTCAGCATGACACGAGTAAGGTTTCTAAGTTTCTAAGCATTATTTTGGTTGGGCTCATGGGGGATTTTTATCGCCGAGATTCTATGTTTCAATTTCTCAGACGTGGCGTAATGCCTCCAATGCTCCAGGTGATACAGAATTTGGCCCATTTATCCAAGGCTTTGGCTTGCATCTCCTCCATAAGCATGACATCGTTGATCTCACTTACCCACTCTAAGGCCGCGTACACACGATCAAATTCATCTGCTGGAAACGGTCCTACGGACCGTTTGAGAAGACCAATTCAATCGTGTGTATGGGCGGACAGACGGATTTTTCCATGCTTTAAAATCTGTCTACTGGGAACCCGTCCGTCCGACATGTCTGCTGGTTAGTACACTAACCAGCAGACATATCTGTCCCCACATGCATCGAATGGATTCGACGCATGCGCGGAAGTCTTTTACTTCCTGGTGACGGTGACGTGGCGGCGTCAACGTCACCGCCACGTCACCGCGCTGTCTGCCGGCGGGGATTTTGGTTTGATCGTGTGTACACGATCAAACCAATCTATCCCAGCAGACAAATCCGATCAAAACGGTCTGTCAGACCGATTTGATCGGATTTATTTAATGGTGTGTACGAGGCCTAAGAGGGGTGGGGAGGTGGTTTTCCAGTGCCTAGGAATTAACTGCCTACCTGCACTGAGAACATTTTTCAAGAGGCTAGCCTTTTGGGATCTTATTGAGCCGGGGAGTAAAGATAGTAGGGCAATGGAGGGGGATTGGTTTATCATATATTTCGGTGTCTGCGCATTTCCACCAAATGTGGAGGTAGGTGCCTTTCTCCAAATGACATCTCCAGCAGACGTCAGTGGCAGAGGGAAACATGACCTTAATATTAGTTGGGACTCTATACCACCTGGCTACCAGCTTGTAGTTTTTTTTCCTAAGTGTAGCTTGAGATGACTTATGAGTGAATAGAAAGGCCTTGTGCCAGTCCTCATCAGATATGTCTATCCACAGCTCCCTTGACCAGACTTTGGTAAACTTAGGTAGGGTACCATGTGTATGATCAAGGATCAGACTATAGATCGCTGATAAGGTATGGCGAGGTACTTCGGGAAGTGTGCGTAACTGTTTGAAGCCTGTTAGGGGTCTATGAATTTGTTTTGAGTCATGTAATAGTTTGCAGGAGGAAGATAATTGAAGCCGCGTCAACCATGTTATGTTGGATGATGCAGTGGTCTGGTCTGCCACATAAGATCCGTGATTACTATGGACAAATTGTTTCGCTGTGGGTCATGTGGATCTATCATAGGTGTCTATGGTCGGGTCAGCTCTGCTCTCTGGTAGGGCCGGGTTATCGAATAAGGGGGTGAGCGGACTGGGTTCAGTGGACAGCGAGTATTCATCTCTCCTGCGGTACCAAGTGTGCAGTGCATCGATTGTACGAGGGGATAAGGTTGGTAGGGATTTGTGAGCTTGATCCGATCATAGCCCCATAACAAGGCATGAAGGTCGACTGGGGACATGTCTTGTTCCACCAAAGTGGAGGCTTTAGTTAGAGGGCGGGGAAACCATTGCAGAATGCGGGAGATGTATGGTAGAGCTCAAAGTCTAGTAAGCTTACCCTGCCGTTGGCTGTTGAAGAACATAGAAGTTTATATTTTATTCTAGGATGGTTCCCATGCCAGACAAAGTGAATGGCCATGGAACAGAGAGTGTACAAGAAGGCAGACGGGAGTGTTGTTGATAGGGCCTGAAATAAGTATAACAGTTTGGGAAGTGTGCTCATTTTTAAGACATTCATGCATCCAAACCATGATACAGGGAGGTCTAACCTGCTTTCATTGAGGCGTCTGAGTTTTGTAAGCAGTGGGCTAAAATTCAGGGCATATACATCCGGTATAACGTGAGCCGGGTTTGCCGTGCCTATGTATGAGATTGATTTGGATTGCCATTGAAATGGAAAGTTGATCTGGAGGGAGGAAAGAGTGGATTGTGGCAGGGAGAGGTTCAAAGCTTCCGTCTTGGAGATATTTAGTTGCTGAACAGATCTCAGAAAGTATGGAGGGAATGCTGATGTGAGGTTGGGTTACATATAGGAGAAGGTCGTCCGTGTACAAGGAGAGTTTACATTGCGATGGGGGGTCTGCACTTCATGTATGTTGGGGTTCGCTCTCATGGCGAATAGGAGTGGGGAGAGGGGGCAGCCCTGTCTAGTGGCAGTGGGGATGGCCTTCCTTCTTTTTAATGTACCATTATTAATGTGTATTTTATTCAAGAAGACAAGCAAGGCATTATGAGATGTCCCTTCAAGTTTATTGTCTCAGCTGCCTGAGATTTATATGGAACTTTTCTTTCCCTGTAAGGTAGGGTTCACACTGGTGCACTGTGCAAGATCGTGCAATGCGATTAAGCCATACAGATAGTATGGCTGATATCGCACTGCATTTGGACCAAACACGCACAGGACCCTTTTTTTGGTCCGCACCAGAATCGGATCGCATGGGTGTTCACACCTATGCGATCTAAATCATGTCCGAACTGTCAGTTCGCAGTGCGATATGCGAGCTGAAATGGGGGTGTCGTTAATGTTGAATGACACTCCCCAGCAGTTCGCATATGGCAGTGTGAACTTCCGTGCGAGTCGCGTGTGATGCGGGAACCAACAGTGGATTTGCAGGGTTCTCGCATCACACTAGTGTGAACCCAGCCTTTATCTCAGTCAGTAGAAGCTAAACTGATTACACTGTATACAAAATAAAGCATCAGTT